>CM053742.1:20224485-20255678 GCA_028658305.1 Pachyuromys duprasi | reverse complement strand
GGGAGTGGGAGGGTAGGAGGGACTGAGGGAGGGGGCTACGCCTGGGATTCAAAGTACCTAACCTGTGATTGAGATAAAAATAAATAAATTAAAAAATAAAAAAAGCACATGTATAGGTATGACATAAAAACAAACAAACAAAAAAACAGTGTAAGCAACTTCAAAAGTCCATCCCTTTACCAAAGCCACTATGCACTGAAAAAAGAGGTGAGAATCAATATTTCTGCATCTTTAAAAACTAAGAAAATCTTACAACAGCTCAGGAAAAATGTGTTCAAGAAAAATAGCTGAATTATAATTACAGTGTGTTTAGTATTATTTTTACTTATGCTATTCCCATGCTTTGTTCATAAGTTCAGCAATATCATTAACTGTAATATGGACTCCCAGTACCAGGACATAAGGAGGGAAATGTAGCTCATTTTCCATAATTGCTCTTGCTGGGTCTGCCTGGTGACTGCTTGGAAGACGGTTTTAAAGATTTGCTTTTTCTTGCCTAACTCTGAACCCATTAAGAACTAAGGCATTCGAGCACTGTTACTCCAAGCATTTACATGTTGCCTGAGGCTATGAAAAACAGCTATAGGAAACAACATGCTGACTGAAATGACCAGGTGAAGAGTCTTGGAATTAGATACAGCCACCATTCTATTATCTGTGAGTTCCTCAAGTGCGCATTTAACCAAATGTGGACAGAACACATTTAGGGGAAAAGTCTGTGTCTGAACTATACATGCATAGACATTTTGGTCACAATTGCATAAATAGAATGATACAACAATTATACACATGGCATTTACATTGTATTAGGTATTATAAGAAATAGATGACTTAAAGCAAATGAAAGGATATACATAGATTCTGTGTGAATACTAGTTTTATACAGATTTTGGCACAGGAGGGAACATAGTGAAAGAAACTCTCCCCACATACCACGGCATGACTGTACTTAGGAAAACAAAACTTTGAGAAGCTCAAACATATTCTGGAAATCTAGAAGGCTATGCATATATGCAAAGCTGTCTGCATGCTTAGGAAATACCTAAGGTTAGCAGCTGTTCCTTCTGTATGGCTTTATGGCTTTGAAAGCTACAGTTGTGACCTGTAGGACAGATACAATGCTTTAAGATCTAGATAGTTAAATAAGTTTCTGTTCAATAATCAGTTGTCTATTAAGAGAATGAAATAGAGAATAGATATATATGACAAAGAATATTAAATCAGTTTAAAAGACACTAAACCTACAAAAAACCACAATAAGCAGCACAAAACAAAACTCAACGAAGAGTCAGGATCTGAATTTCCTTGTTTGTTACCCTGATTTACTCATTATCTATTATATGTAAGAATCAAAATATAACATTGCACCTCATAATTATAAATAAATAATATATAGCATTACTTATTGTAGTAATAAAAATGAAAATATACTATGAGAATATGAAAAGAAAACTCATAGAGTGAGGGAGAATATTTGTAAAGCACATAGATGCTAAGGTTCTAATATCCAAAATATCTACAGAACTCCCATGCTCAACAACATACAAGTAACATACTTTTTTAAATGTATAAAGGAATTTAATAGGCATTGATCCAAAGGAGATATGGACAAGAAACACATAAAGAGATATTCAACATTCCTAATCATTAAAGAAATAAAAAGCCATCCACCCTGAGGGAACAATCTACATGCACTAAAAGGGATATAATTTTTAAATGGAAAATAATAAGTATTGGTGAAGACATAGACAATTATAATCTGTTTACTTTGTTAGCAGGAACATAACATGCTGCTGCTTCTATTAAAAATAGTTTTTAATCTGGGTGGTAGTGGTGTATTCCTTTAATCCCAGCATTCAGGAGGCAGAGGAAGGCAGATCTCTTGAGTTTGAGGCTATCCTGCCTGTTCTACAGAGTGAGTTCCAGGACAGCAAGGAAGGACTAGAAAGAGAAACCTTGTCTTTAAAATCATCAAACAAGCTCTCTCTGTGTCTGTCTGTTTGTCTGTCTCTCTTGTCTCTCTCTCTGCCAGATGCCAGTAGATCAGGACATAAAGCTCTCAGCACCATACCTGTCTGCTGTCAGCCATGATAATAATAGACTAACTCTCTGAAATTGTAAGAAAGCCCCCAATTAAGTGTTTTCTTTTATAAGAATTGCCTTGGGGGAGATCTAAGATTGTGGTGCCAGGAGGACACTGTGTCTGAGGAGCAGGACAGCAGTGATGGCACAACAACCAAGAGACAGCACTCTGGGCCCTAAAAGGCCAGCGATTGTTTCCCAGGTGAGAGGAAACCCCATGGTGTGGTAATCAATCAGGTTTAGGTGTTGTGCCGGAATCATGATTCCCCAAAAGACCACCAGGAGCTGAGTCCGTTGCAAATCACATGAGGATCTTTTTTTTATAAATAATTACAAGCTGCAGCTTGGGCTCACAGCCCCCACCGCCGAAGCGGTGAAGAGCCGAGAGCCCCGTGCTCAGGTTAGTTGGGTAATTTAAGGATTCTGTTCCCTCCCAGCGTGCCCAAGGCAGGGGCAGTTCCTACGTGGCAAGCATCTATTTGTCGAAAACATTACATTTTGAATTGATTGGCTATAGGAAGGTCCCCAAACCATTAATCCCTCCCTAGGGGGATGGGCCAGTTTCCTAGCAACTGTATCTCTAGTATGTGGGTAAAGAATGTGGTAAGGCGAGTTCTTCCACTGGACCTTCCCACCCAACTATTTTAGGCCTCAAGCACTAAAAATAGCCACCTTTAATCTCATAGGTCACCCAGCTAACACCAGAAGAGTTCCTGGGTCCTGGCAGGCACTTAGTCCAGCCCAGAGCCACATGCCTGCATGCCCTGATCACCTTCCCAGGCTGAACTGTGGGCAGCAAAACACCAGAGACTGGGATTTTTCACTCGAGAGAAAACTACACAGTGAAGGAAGCAAATGGGACCGACCTCAGGTCACCCATTCAATCTTTGGAAAAGGTCCCAGGGTCCACTGGGCATCCAGCCACCAGCCCAGAGACCTGCTGAGAGCCCAAGTCACCATCGAAGGCTCCAGGATCTAGCTTCCTGCTGCACACATGAGAGCTGTGCTAACCTGCCACTCATTACAGCTTGGGTACTGGGGCAGAGAGCTCAAATTTCAGACCTACAGAAGGGATCACCGAGATCAGCCCCCAGAGACTGCTCCAAGGGGCAAACATATATCCCTAACTAAACTGACAAAAACAAGGGGCTCCAAAGTTCTTCAAGAGGGGTGTGCCTAGAAAATAGTATATGAACAACAGCAGCAGCTCACTAAATTCAGAGCAAGAAACCCAGCAGCAGGGCAGCTGTCTCCAGGATTCTCGTGGTGAGAGGAGAGGCCCCCTGACTAACAAAGACCACAGTTACCACTCAGGTCTATACGCCTGAGGTGAACTGTGGCAATTCCTGAGAAACACTGGCCATTTAGTGACTATATCCAAAAAGCTGAGGAGGCCTCCTTCAGGAAAAATCTTCCTGCCAAGGGGATTCAACCCACCCCAGGATTCCAGGAAACACCAGAAACTAACAGTTACCACCTAAGATACCCCAATGGGGAGAGACCAGCATAAAGACTCAAACAACAAAAGACAGAGCAATATGGCTTCTGCAGAACCCTGTAATCCAGGGGCAAGCAGCCCTGGATACCCCAGCATAAATGAAATTCAAGAAGATGACCTTACATCTAGGCTGATGAAGAGGATAATAGAGGAAACAAATAAAATGCATTAAGAAATAGAGGAAGATAAAGTCAAAGAGATTATGGCTATCCGTAAAGAAATGGAGGAATATAAAGACAAAAAGATTATCGCCATCCATAAAGAAATACAAGAAGACACAGCCAAACAATTTGTGGCCTTTAGGAGGAAATAATTATATCACTGAAAGAAAAGAAACAGAGGAATGTTAAAAAAAAGCTGAGGAATTGAAGGAAAAATAGAAAAATACAGAAAGATAGGTGAAGGAAATCAACAAAAAGGTACAAGATCTGAAGATAGAATTGGAAAAATTAAAGAAAACACAAATGGAGGAAATCAAGGAGAGGAAGAATATAGGGAAGAAAACAGGAACTCCAGACGTAATCATGACCAATAGACTACAAGAGATGGAAGAAAGAATGTCAGGTGTGGAAGATACAATGGAAGAAATCGATGTATGTGTCAAAGAAAATAATAAATATAAAAAAATCCTGACACAAACCATCCAAGACAACATGAAAAGACAAAACCTAAGAATAACAGGATTCGAGGAAAAAGAAGATTCCAGTCTCCAAAGTCCTGAAAATATTTTTAACAATATCATACAAGAAAATTTCCCCAATTTAAAGGAAAACTCCCATCTTCATATTGAATTACAAGAAACCCAGAATGTCTAAAAGAATCCTCTACAATAAAAGATCTTCTGGAGGTAGCTCCATCCCTGATCTCAAGCTGTATTATAGAACAGAATGGAATGGTACTGGCATAGTAACAGAATGGTGGATCAATGGAATTGAATAGAAGCCCTGAAGTAAACCCACACCGTTATGAATACCTGATTTTTGACAAAGATGCCAAAACCATATAATGGAAAAAAATAACATCTCCACCAAATGGTGCTTGTCTACATGTAGAAAAATGCAAATAGATCCATACTTATCACCCTGCACAAAACTGAAATTCAGGTGGATCGAAGACCTCAATATAAAACCAGACAAACTAAACCTGTTAGAAGAAAAAGTGGTGTTGGGAACAAATATGGCCTACAGCAAGGCTCCCCTCCCCTCACTGAGAATTGCTGAACCCCAGAAGACAACAGCCATGCAGTTGGAGTCGGACATTCCTGAGATAAGGAACTCCCAGGCAGAACACCGCTCCACCCGCAGGAATGTTACCTACCACTTCCCTACTCCTCCCTTACTCCGATTTAAAACTGATACATTTCACCCGATTAAACCAGACCTTGATAAGGATACTGCTTGGTCTCGTTCTTCTTTCTCGGCCGTTTTTCTTTCAGGCTTGTTTCCCCTCGGACCGCAGGAATAACTATGTCCCAAGGGTCGGGGCAAAGTGGGGAAGAGACTTGAAACTCATTGGCACAGGAGACAACTTCCTGAACAGAACATCAATAGCACAGGCTCTAAGATCAAAAATCAATAAATGGGATCTCATGAAACCCAAAAGCTTCCTTAAAGCAAAAGACACTCTCGCCAGAACAAAACAACAGCCTACAGATTAGAAAAGGATCTTCATCAACCCTACATCTGTCAGAGGTCTAATATCCAGAATATATAAAGATCTCAAGAAGTTAAACAGCAACAAATCAAGTAATCCAGTTAAAAATGGGGTACAGAGTTAAAAAGAAAATTCTCAATAGAGGAACATCGAACAACAGAGAAACAATTAACATCCTCAGTTATCAGGGAAATGCAAACCAAAATGACCCTGAGATTTCACCCATAAAAATGGCTAAGATCAAAAACTCAAGCGACAACAAATGTTGGAGAGGATATGGAGAAAGAGGAGCCCTCCTCCACTGCTGGTGGGAATGTAAATTTGTACAACCACTTTGGAAATCAATCTGGCTATCTCTCAGACAAGCAGGGATAGTGCTACCTCAAAATCCAGCTATGCCACTCTTAGGCATATATACAAAAATAGCTCAAGTGTACAACAAAGACATTTGCTTAACCATGTTAGTAGCAGCTTTATTTGTAATAGCCAGAAGCTGTAAACAACCCAGATGTTCCTCAGTTGAGGAGCGGATACAGAAATTGTGGTAAATTTACACAATGGTATGCTACTGAGCCATTGAAAACAAGGAAACCATGAAGTTTGCAGGCAAATGGTGGGGTCTTGAAAAGATCATCCTGAGTGAGGTATCCACGAGAAAGAAGTACACACATGGTATATACTCACTTATAATTGAATATTAGACGTATAATATAGGATAATCATACTAAAATCTGTACACCTAAAGAAGGTAATCAAGAAGGAGGACCCTGGGTAAGATTCTCAATCTTCATTCAGAAAAGAAAACGGGATGGACATCAGAAGAGGGAGAAAACAGGAAACAGGACCGGAGCCTACCACAGCGGGCCTCTGAAAGACTCTACCCAACAAAACATATGGTGAGACTCATAGCCAAACTTTGGGCAGAGTACAGGGAATCTTATGAAAGAAGGGGGAGATAGAAAGACCTGGAAGGGACAAGAGCTCTATAAGGAGAACAACAGAACCAAAAATTCTGGGCACAGGGCTCTTTTGTGCTACTGATAATCCAAACAAGGGCCATGCATGGAGATAACCTAGGACCCCTGCACAGATGCAGCCCAAGGCAGCACATTGTCCAAGAGGGATCCCCAGTAATAGGGATAGGGACTGTCTCTGACATGAACTCAATGGCTGGCTCTTTGATCACCTCCACCTGAGGGGAGAGTAGCCTTACCAGTCCACAGAGGAAGACAATGAAGCCAGTCCCGATGACACCTGATAGACTAGGGGCAGATGGAAGGGGAAGAAGACCTCCCCTATCATTGGGCTGGGGGAGGGGCATAAGAGAAGAAGAGGGAGGGAAAAAGGGTGGGATTCGGTGGTGATGGCAGAGGGGGCTACATCTAGGATACAAAGTGAATAAATTATAATTAATAAAAATAAAATAAAAATTAAAAATAAATCATATATATGTATACATACATATATATATGTATATACTCTGTATATATATGTAGAGAGAGAGAGAGTGAGAGAATATTTGTGAAGGACATACCTTCAAGAGTTTTGGCTAGGTGTGGTGGTATATGCCTTTAACCCCAGCACTCAGGAGGCAGAGCAGTTGGAACTGTGTGAGTTCAAGGACACCATAGTCTGCAGAGTGTGTTCTACCCATAATAGACAGGGATAGACAGAAAAAAACATGACTTAGAAAATAAACAAACAAGAATGAAAGCAAGGAAAAAAGCAAGAATGGAAGGAAGGAAGAAAGGAAGAAAAAAGGAAAACAAAATAAAGAAAAAAGGAAAAGAAAATAGGTTTGCAGTTCAGAATTAAACAGTTTAACCTACAAATTCCATTCTCAGGAATATACTTGAGTTTTATTTAATGTTTGAATCAATTTAATATTTAAAATACATTTACATCACTTCCTCCTCTCTCCTTCCTCCAAATTCTCTCATATTTCCTTGTATCTCCCTCCCAGATTTATAGCTTATTTTTCTTTGTTGATTGTTGGTTATTTTTATAGATACATGGATAAATTGATTTATAAACATATAAATAAAATGTATTGGTTCGATTTTTGTTGTTTATGTGTATATGGTTTCACAGCTGACCATTTTGATAACCATTACATAACCAAATAGGGAGCTTATCTCTGAGAAAGAAGTAACTCTCCCTCTACTGAGAGAGTTGTAAAGTGGTGCTGTTACACAAATTTGTTTACATATCTTCATAATATGACTATTCACAATAGTCAAAGAATAGAAATGAACTAATGTGTACCAGCTCATGAGAGGATAATAAAATAGTTCATATTCATTCAATGAGATCTCAGGGTCCTTGAAAGAATTGTGAAAACACAGTAAGTAAAAAAACAAAAAAAATCTAAATGTTTGATTCCATTTACATGAAATGGACAAAATGGACAAATATATAGAAATAGAAACTCATGTTTACCAGAAGATGGGGGATTACTTTGGGGAATGGTGGAGAGATAGTACCAGAGCATGGTGACTCTATTAAATATTACTGAATGCTAATTTAATACTGCTTTAAAATGGGTCAAATTATGACTTCTGTCTCAATAGGCACATGAAAAGTAATGTATGAGTGCATTTTTAGTTTTGTTTCTAGAAACCCAGTTAGCCTGATACTGGAAATCTTATGGCACAAGAAAGGAATGTGTTAAGTGCTGAAAGAGACCAAAGAATGAGGTACGTGGGTTTGCACTTTCTACAGGGAGGAACATGCTTTCCACACATTAATATGAACTGATTCTGCAATAGGGAGCATTTACAAATCTGTAAGTCTGAGGCCAGAACCAGTACTGTGTATTTCTAATAGTCCTATCCTTAATTACAGTGTTTATGGCTTCTGTGCCATTCTTGGAGTAGCAAACTGCTAAAGGAAAATGTGATTCTGTAACAACTGTAGCAGTCATAGTAAAAAAAAAAAACACTTGAGGGAAGAATTATTAAAACCTTTACTAGGACTTAAAAGAAGGTCAAATCAGTGGCTCTTCTTCCTTTCTACATCTCTGGCATTTTTGAATTATTTAAGGAGAAAATAGAAGAGACTGATTGGGAGAACAAATTATTAACTTTATTTTTAAGAAATGTTCTATCGAAGGGGACAGCTGACTGTGCAGGCTATGTCACTGTGTCAAAGCCACAGAGTATAAACTGTACTGACAAATTTCTTGGATACTTGGCCTATATGTGAGCTGCTAAATTCAAAAAATTTTTAACTAAGGTTATGGCAAAAATGGGAGAAATCAATCTTCAAAATAATTCCACTAAAATTTAAAGTCAATAATCAGAATGTGGCATAATTAATAAAATAATGAAATTTGTACTTACATCATATAAATTTGTTAAATTTGTTGTAAGTAAATTATAATACAAAATTAAGAAGCAATTTTCAGAAACTAATAAAGGAAAGATAAAATACAGTATTGGTAATTGCTTTTGTCAATAGGATCTTGTTCTGGATTCTTCTTGGTGTCTTAGTCCTTGTGATTTTCTGTGAAAGAATTCAGATGAGACAGACAGCATGATGTAAAATAGATTTTCTTAGAGAGTAAAGTGGAATACTCTGAATGGGTGGGAGTGTCCAAGGGTTCACTGTGTTGACCTGCATTTTTTATGATTTTTAAAAAATATTTTTAATTTTAATTTTTATTAATTACACTTTATTCACTTTGTATCCCTCTGCAGCTCCCTCCCTCCTCCTCTCCCAATCCCACCCCACCTCCTCATTCACCATGCATGCCCCTCCCCAAGTCCACTGATAGGGGAGGTCTTCCTTTCCTTTCTCCTGATCCTAGTCTAACAGGTCTCATCAGGTGTGGCTGCATTGTCTTAAAGGTTGGCCATAAGTCTCAGCATTTGCTTTGATGCCCTGCAGGGTAGAGCCTTTCAGAGGCCCTCTGTGGCAGGCTTAGTTCCTGTTCCCTGTTTTCTCCTTCTTCTGATGTCCATGCTTTTTGCCTGGGTCTTTTCCAGGGATTGTCTGGGTGACTTAATGTCGGTCCAGATCTTCCCCGACCCGCGGGACATAGTTATTGTGAAACTTATATGTGTTATAGAATTTGGATGCCTATCTGATGGAATAGTGTTTTCTGACTCTTATGTTTTTGGTGCAGTGAGCCTGTGAGTTTACCCAAGTCAGCAAGAGATGAACACATCAGTATATGTAAATGAAGAATGGGAGAAATAAACAACAGCCTTCTGCCAGAGTGTTGTTGGCATTGTTAAGCAAGTAATGGGCCATATTGAAATGGGTAGAGTTAGAAACCTCTTTAGTTGGGATTAACCAGGCAAAGTGAAGGGACAAAAGGAATAGAGCATAGAAAGATGAGTGTTATCAGTCACAGTAGACTAGAATTAAAAGAACAAAAGGGAAGAACTCAACTTGGGGTGGTGTGACCCATGAGGTTCCCTGGAGAACATTTAGTTATGAAGTTTAGTAGTTCAAGAATTTCAATATCTGAGATTCATTGCAAAACACCAAGTTAGAGAAAATTACATGAAGGAACTTCTATGCCTTGTGATATAGAGACATTAGAAGCAAGAGGATAGGTGCCAACAGGAATGGTTTCACTGAATTGCTTTTTTATTGAGAATCTGAAGTACCTTGAGAGGTCATAGGAGTGTGTAGAATTAGCTGAGGGTGACTTCTACAGTTGTTCTTCTGGAATAGGATGGAGAGGTAAACTGTGGAGCTGTGTTGCCCAAGGGTCTAAGAGTCAGCTTTTATTTGGAATATTCATTGAAGAAGAGAAATCTGATAGCATAGTGCAGATGATGACAACCAAGTGGAGTCTAGACCCTATGGGTTGGAGGGGATTTAGAGGTTTAGGGTTTTTAAATAGACCCAGTCTCCAAGGTATATCAGGTGTGATGATGAACTGGAAGAAGGCTTTGGTTCAAGCTTATCAGTAGAATGATTTGCAAAATGCCAGATGTGGGATGGATCTAGGCTATAATCATCTAAGGCTGTTGAGAGAAGGAAAAGTTGATTATCACAAGAGGCCTTCTGTAAGTGTAAAGCTTACTTAAGTTAGTGTATGAATTTTCTGAGCACAGTAGGGACAAGATTAATATTTTTTATTGTACTTGTGATATTATTTTGGTAAAATGGATTTTATGAGTCCATTCATCTTCTCTACCTTACCTTATGTTAATATATAAAGGGAGTGTAACTGCCAGGTATTGTGAAAAACTTCAGATTCCTTGTGAAACTTTAGATATAAATATAGGGCCATTGGTCCATTATAGGGAGATGGGAAGCCCACGTGGGTATTATTTCTTTGACTAAAACGCTAATTGTTATATCATCACCTTTGGATATGCATGAAAAAGCTTGTACTCATCCCAAAATAATGGAGTAGCTAATAACTAGTCTATTTTAATGGGTAGAATATGGGAAAAGTTGATCTGCAAGTCTTGGGAAGGATTTGCCCTTATTTTAGTGTGTGTGTGTGTGTGTGTGTGTGTGTGTGTGTGTGTGTGTGTGTGTGTGTGTGTGTGTTTACCCACACCATGGTGTGAATTTGGAGGTTTGAGAACAACTTTCTGGAGTGGTTTCCTCCTTTCACTGTAGAATCAGGTTTGTGTGTCAAGTGCCTTTAGCCTGTGATTCAACTTGATGACCTTTGGATGAGGGCTTTTAACATAACTGCATGACTGAGTGACCTCACAGAGGTCTCTAATAAGGGAAGAAAATTTTTTCTTTTTTAAAATTATTTTTATTAATTACAGTTTATTCAGTTTATTCACTTTGTATCCCACCTGTAGCTTCCTCCCTCTTCCCCTCCAAATCACACCTTCCCTCCCTCTTCTTCACCTATGCCCATGCACCAGTCAATTGATAGGGGAGGTCTTCCTCCCTTTCCCTCTGGTATTAGTCTATTGGGTCTCATCAGGAGTGACTCATTGTCTTCACCTGTGGCCTGGTAAGGCTGCACACCCCTGACAGGGTGATGATCAAAGAGCAGGCCAATCAGTTAATGTCTGTTCATATTACTAGGGAACAAACTTGAACAGTGAACTGCCATGAGCTATATCTGTGCAGGGGTTCTTGGTTATCTCCATGAATGTTCCTTGGTTGGAGTATCAGTCTCAGAAAAGACACCTGTGTCCTCATTTTTTGGTTCTGTTGCTCTCCTTGTGGAGCTCCTGTTCCCTCCAGGTATTTCTATTTCCCCCTTCTTTCATAAGATTCCCTGCACTCTAACCCAAGTTAGAGTTTCAGCATCTGCTTTGATACACTGCAGGGTAGAGTCTTTCAGAGGCTCTCTGTGGTAGACTCCTGCCCTGTTCCCTGTTTTCTTCTTCTGATTCCCATCCTCTTTGCATTTCTGAATGAGGATTGACCATCTTATCCAGAGTCCTCCTAGATTAGCTTCTTTAGGTCTATAGAGTTTAATATGTTTATCCTATATTATATGTCTAATGTCCACTTATGAGTGACTATATACCCTGTGTGTCTTTCTGCTTCTGGGATACCTCACTCAGGACGATCTTTTCTAGTTCTCACCATTTGGCTGCAAATTTCATGATTTCCTTGTTTCTAGTTGCTGAGCAGTATTCCATTGTGTTAAAGTACTGTAATTTCTGTATCCATTCCTCAACAGAGGGGCATCTGGGTTGTTTCCAGCTTCTGGCTATTACAAATAAAGCTGCTACAAACAGGGATTAGCCACTATCCTTGTTGTATACTTGAGCATCCTTAGGATATATGCCTAGGAGTGGTATAGCTGGATCTTGAGGAAGTGCTATTCCTAGTTGTCTGAGAAAGTGTCAGATTAATTTCCAAAGTAGTTGTACAAGTTTGCATTCCCACCAGCAATAAGGGAAGGTTTCCCTTTCTCCACATCCTCTCCAGCATGTGTTGTCACTTGAGTTTTTGATCTTAGCCATTCTGATCGGTGTAAGGTGAAATCTCAGAGTCATTTTGATTTGCATTTTCCTGATAACTAAGGATGTTGAGCATTTCTTTAAGTGTTTCTCTGCCAATCGATATTCCTCTATTGAGAATTCTGTTTAACTCTGTACCCAATTTTTTAGTTGGATTACTTGATTTGTTGCTGTTTATCTTCTGGAGTTCTTTGTATATTCTAAATATTAGCCCTCTGTCAGATAGAGGGTTGGTGAAGATCCTTTCCCATTCTGTAGGCAGTCATTTTGTTTTGATGACAGTGTCCTTTGCTTTACAGAAGTTTTTTTCTTTTTTTTTTAATAGTTTCATGAGGTCCCATTTATTGATTGTTGTTCTTAGAGACTGTGCTGTTGGTGTTCTGTTCAGGAAGTTGTCTCCTGTGCCAATGAGTTCTAGGGTCTCCCCCACTTTTTCTTTTAACAGTTTTAGTGTGTCTGGTTTTATATTGATGTCTTTGATCCACTTGGACTTTAGTTTTGTGCAGGGTGATAAGTATGGATCTATTTGCACTTTTGTACATGTAGACATCCAGTTAGTCCAGCACCATTTGATTAAGATGCTATCCTTTTCCCATTGTATGGTTTTGGCATCTTTGTCAAAAATCAGGTGTCCATAGTGTGTGGGATTATTTCAGGGTCTTTTTTTTGATTCCGTTGATCCACCAGTCATTTTCTATGCCAGTACCATGCAGTTTTTACTACTTTTCCTCTATAGTACAGCATGTGATCAGGGATGAAGATACCTCCAGAAGATCTGTTATTTTAGAGGATTGTTGTAATGATTATGGGTTTCTTGTTATTCCATGTGAAGCTGAGAATTTTTCTTTCAAGGTCTGTAAAGAATTGTGTTGGTAATTTGATGGGAATTGCATTGAATTTCTAAATTGCTTTTGACAGGATGGTCATTTTCACAATGTTAATCCTACTGATCCACTAGCATGGGAGACCTTTCCATCTTCTGATATCTTCTATTTCTTTCTTCAGAGACTGGAAATTTTTTTCATACAAGTCTTTGACTTGCTTGCTTAGAGTCACACCAAGGTCATTTATGTCCTTTGTGGCTATTGTGAATGGTGTTGTTTCCCTAATTTCTTTTTCAGCCCCTTTGTCTTTTGTATCCAGCCATAGTAGCCAAAGGAGTTCTCTGGTTGAATTTTTTGGGTCGCTCATGTATATTATCATATCATTTGCAAATTGTGATAATTTGAATTCTTCCTTTCTGATTTGTATCCCCTTGATCTCCTTTAGTTGTCTTATTGCTCTAGCTAGTACTTCAAGTACTCTTTTGAAGCGACATGGAGAGAGTGGGTGGCCTTGCTTTGTCCCTGATTTCAGTGGGATTGATTATGTTTCTTTCTATTTAGTTTAATGTTGGCTAGAGGCTTGCTGTACATTGCCTTTACTATATTTAGGTAAGTGCTTTGTATCCCTGTTCTCTCTAAGACTTTAACCATGAATGGGTGTTGGATTTTATCAAATGCTTTTTCAGCATATAAGGAGATTATCATGTGTTTTTTTTTCTTTCTGTTTGTTTATACAGTGGATTACATTCAAGGATTTCCATATATTGAACCACCCCTGCATACCTGGGATGAAGCCTACTTTGACATATTGAATGATATCTTTGTTATGATGTTGCATTTGGTTTACGAGTATTTTATTGAGTAATTTTTATCAGCATTCATAAATGAGATTAGACTGAAATTCTTTTTCTTTGTTGGGTCTTTGTGAGGTTTAAGTACCAATGTAACTGTGGTCTCATAAAGTGAGTTTGGTAGTTTCTCTTTTGTGGAATAGTTTGAAGAATATTGGTGTTAGCTCTTCTTTGAAGATCTGGTAGAGTTCTGCGGTGAAACCATCTGTCCTTTGTTTTTTGTTTCTTTGTTAGTTTTTGGATGGAAGACTTTTGACAACAGCTTTTATTTCCTTAGGGGATATACGACTATTTTACTGATTTTGATTTACCTGGTCTTGATTCAGCTTTGGCAAGTGGAATCTATCAAGAAAATTGTCCATTTCATTTAGATTTTGAAATTTTGTGTTGTATGCACGTTTGAAGTAAGACCTAATAATTGTTTGGATTTCCTTAGTGTCTGTTGTTTTATCCCCCTTTTCATTTCTGATTAGCATCTCTCTGCATGTTAGTTAGTTTGGCTAAGGGTTTGCCTATCTTGTTGATTTTCTCAAAGAACCAGCTCTTGGTTTTATTGATTCTTTGAATTGTTTCATTTGTTTCTAATTTATTGATTTCAGCCTTGAGTTTGATTATTTCCAGCCATCTACTCTTCTTTGGTGTGTCTGATTCTTTTTTATATCTAGGGATTTTAGGTGAGTCATTAATTTGCTTGAATGAAATGTTTTGAATTTCTTCTTGAAGGCACTTAGTGCTGTGAACATTCCTCCTAGTACTGCTTTCATTGTGTCCTGTAAGTTTGGGAATGTTGTACCTTGATTTTCATTAAATTCTAGGAAGCCTTTAATTTCTTTCTTTCTTTCTTCCTGGACCCATTTGTCATTTAGCATGCTGTTGTTCAATTTCTATATGTGTGTAGGATTTTTGCTATTTCTGTTGTGGTTGAAGTCCACCTTTAGTCCATCCAAGTTCCTCCACACCTCCTTTTCCTTCTAGATCCACTCCCTATGTGGCTCTCACTAGAAAAAAGCAGGCTTTTAAGAATTAATGTTAAAATATTACAAAATAAAATACAATAACATAAAACAAAAACTATCACATTAAATTTGGACAGGATAAAATACAGAAGAAAAAGCTCCTAAGAAAAGGCACAAGAATCAGAGAGCTACTATTCATTTACACACTCAGCTCTTTTTAATATGTGAGGAGGATTAGGAGATAAGGTGGGTATGTGTATTTTTGTCACGAACAAGGCAATTTATGAAAGAAAGTATTTAATTGGGAGCTCATAGTTCCAGATGGTTAGACTCTATGACCATCATGGCAGAGGACATAGCAGTAGGAAGGCAGGCAGGCATGACGCTGGAGCAGTTGCTGGCTAATATGCTATCAGAAGGCAGAGAGAGAGAGAGAGAGAGAGAGAGAGAGAGAGAGAGAGAGAGAGAGAGAGAGAGAGAGAGAGAGAGAGAGAGAGAGAGAGAGAGAGAGAACTGGGAATATCATGAACTTTTTATGTCCTCCGACAAGGCAATACCTCCTCACCTTGCCTGAGCCATTCCATTAACTGGGGGTCAAGTGTTACACAGTTATCTTTTTAAATTCTTTGCTTCTCAGTTTTTCTGTTAACCCTTTAATCACACAAATAATCAAAACTCTTTTATATTTGTTTAAAAATAAGCTTCAAAACATAGTAACTGCCTCTAAGATAATCTAATTTCCTCTCATTGTATTTTCTAGAGATTCTTTCACTTTGTAGCTTCTTGATCCAGCTTCTCTGCTGGTATCCCTTGGACTTCTCCCATGGTTGAATCCCCTACTTCCTCTTCACACTCCTTCTCCACTGGCTGTCAAGAAGTGTATCCTCATATTCTACCTTGCTAAACAATTGATATAAACTTCTTTATTGGCATATCAGGGGACAATTAGGGAATGGTGTTTACAGAATATTGAGATGGGAGATTCTCAGAACAAGGATTGCATCCAGATATGGGGTGGGTACAGAAATCAGCATTTGAATTACACAATATCCTTATGCATAAAACCAAGTATTCATGTATGGCCACATTCTCATTAAAATCACCCAGTATATAAGCAAAGCATCCTCAACTCAGAATCAGGATCTAGGTTAGCATATTTAACATGTGCCTCTGGGAAGTGATTCACAAAGACTGTTAAGTCTTCACCAGCCTTCTGGATTAACTTTCTGTATTTTAGTATACTTGACTATCTTAAGGGAAGCCTTCTTCATTCTTTTGATCAAGCAGGTTAAGAAATGAGACAAATGTGATAGATCAGGGGAGCCAGATTGACACTCCATTGGGATTGAAGGAAGAAACTTCTGTGTTCATAGCAGAATACTGGTATGGATCCTGAGTATGAGGAAAGTCTGAAAAAAACCTATCTAAAGGCCAAATATGTTTTTTTTTCCTTCAGATGTGGAAGAAGAGGAGCTAATGTCGTAGATATCCTAGATAGTAAGGTACATGCACTAAAATACATTGAAATTATTTATTACATTGAGTGATATCTTCAGATGTTTTTCAGTTTGAGAAAAGTCAGACAATGAGAAGTGTAAGAATATATGGATAATACAATTGACTATAGACACTTGGCAAAGGAATAGGTAGGAAGCCATGTTTCCATGTGAATCTGAGATCACTGGGTTTTTGAGTATGAAATTGAAGGGAAGAAGGTTAGATTCAGGAAAAAGTGATGCAAGAGAGTGCTGGAAGCAGGAGGAGGGTAAGAAGAAGTTTGCATTTGTAGACACTGTGCAAAGCAAAAGGCTACTGAACAACTATATGCATTAGTTATTAGTGCTTTGTTGCAAGTGTGGTGTACTGGAGCCTGAAGGCATGGTTGTATACAGAGAATTTGGGGAAAGAGGTAATTTTAAGGGGTTTAGGAAAAGAGCTGATTCAGAGGAAATCGAAGCCTATCTGGGTGATTTTGGAGTTAGTAGTAGAGTGATGTAGGAAGGGAGGGAATAGACCAGAGAGTCAAAGTCTTTTAAAGTTTCGTAAAGGAAAAAGCTGTATTTTTTTAATTTAAAATTTCTTTTTAAATTTAAGTGGTTTTGTTGTTGTTGTTATTGTTGTTTTTGTTCTGTGCCTTAAGGGTTTCATTCTCTGAATGGAGCAGGCTGTTCATGTTGCCATAGAATTTGAAGTGTAACCTAGATTGGTAGAAGATGGGGCAGTTGTAAAAACAAAAGAAAGCCGAAGTGTAAGGCATTTGAACCATTTGCCATTGCAGTGTATGAAATTTTCCAAGTCTCTAAAACTTTAAAATCAAAGGTACCATTGTCAAGTTTTTCACCTGTTGTTGACCAGTTTGTATAGTAGCCAAATATTTAGGAAGAACTTTTTAAATTTGATATAAACTCAAAGATAAAAAAATTTTAAAGTTGTATATAAAGTAATCTGGGGTGAGGGAGGTAACTTTAGGTGGATGGAGTTGAGTCATAAGTAGTAGGAGTGTTTGGTGAGTCAGAGCCTAGGGAAAAAAAGAAATAAAAAGATCAAACATCTTCATGGATTTAAGTTTCTTCTTGGAAAAGTGATCGAAGCTGAAATCACAGCATCCCAGAAAATAATCAAGTCTGGGAAAAGAACCTGGTAGGAATCCCTATTATAGAACTAAAGATTTTGGTTTCTGACCAGTAAGATGGGCAGAGGCCTTGGTGGCAATCTGGGCAAGATTTACCAAAGGGTTTAGCACTAAAGAATAAAATGTCCAGCAATGAAGAACAAAAAGTCCTGCCAATGGAAGAAACATAGTACCATTAATTGAGGATACAAGGTCTTTAAAGATAGGGGATATACGGTCCTATTGATGAAAGACATGGAATCTTTATAATGAAGAACACAAGATCCTAATGAAGATCACAGGGTTCTAGTTTGGCTATTGGAAGTAGGAATTCCTTGGTCAAGGAAAATCCCCAAAGGAGATTTGTCTCAAACTTATCTCTCAAGCACATGTTTTCCAAATCCTATTTATTCGATTTAAAACCTGAAGGGAGGATGAGAAGTTCAAGACAGACATAAAGATAAATTTTCATTTTTCAGATAAAAGATATTTAACATAGGGCTCATACACAGGAGGGGCCTAAAGTCTCAGGCCTGGCATAAAAAGAGGGCCTCTGTTCTTAAAACATTTCCAAGTAGAGGGGGCTCCAATATGGCAAGGGAATTAGACTTAGTAGGGTAATGGTGGCACAAAACTTATGGGAGTAACCAACCACTAACTGATTTGATTTAAGGTCTACTACACAAGACTGAGCTCATATCTAATACTGGTTACCTCAAAAAAAAGGCACTGGTTAACTCAGAGACCTAGGGGAAAAGCAAATAATACTGATCTAAAAGAATAACAATAAATGACTCCTAATGATATTCTGCTATACTCATATATTAATGCCTTGTTCAACCACTATCAGAGATGATTCCTCCTGCGGCAGATGGGAACACACATAGAGATCCACAGCCAAACATGAAGAGACAGACCTTGAAATACTTAATCATAAATTGGATGTCTCCATCAGATCCCTCCCTTCATAGCTCAGGGAAACCTGAAGAACAAGAGTGAAAAAGCCAGAGGGAATAAAGGACATCAAGAAAAGAAGCCCCTCTAAATCAACTGAGCAAAGCTCATATGTAGTCACAAAGACTGAAATAGCAGACACAGGGCCGGCACAGGTCTATCCTAGGTCCTCTGTGTATATATCATGAGTTTCCAGTTTAGTGTTTTTATGGAATTCCTGAGTAAGCAAACAAGTGGGCTTATTCTGATTCCCGTGCTTTCTCTTAGGCATGTTTCCTTCTCTTAGTTTGTCTTGTTCAACTCAGAAGTGATAGGTTTTTTTTTTCTAATTTTACCTTATTTTGTTATTTTTTTTAAATGAATGAATAAATAAATTAGTGACAACCTAGGCACTAGGGTAAAGTTAAACAGTGAGTTGTCGTTTACACCTGCCAGAAAAGGGAAAACTGGTTTTGTCCAATAGAGTGGCACTGGATATAGTGGCACTCAACCACTATAGGACATGCCTCATGTTCAGAACCAGTTAAACAACACATAACAGTCTCCACTGGATTTTTGTTGTTGTTGTTTGTTTTGTTTTGCTTTGTGTGTATGCATGTGCTTTTATTTGGTTACTATTTGGTGTTTTTGTTCTGTTTTGGAGGGTTGTTTTATTTTGTTTTCTTATTTTGGAGTGTTTTGTCATTATATTGGGTTTCTGTTTCTTGAGAAAGAACTTAAAGTGGGGGCAGGTATGGATGGTAATAGGATTTGATATGATTTGTGGAGGGGAAGAATGTGATCAAAATATATTTAATTTTAAAAATTGTTTTAAATTATATATATGAAAAATAAATGACCTGTGATACAGAGAACATGTGACTTAGACTACGTAGAGGAGTCAGAGAGACATTGGATAGAGAAGTTGGGCTCATCACTGTATAATGATGGTCAAGTTGTCTTAAAGCCTAAGCAGCAAGGTTACTTTTCCCTCTACTCAAAGAGGTATGGAGAGGGAGGGGACTGGGCTTCTTTGTGACAGCAGGGTCTACCTGTCAGCTATCTATAAGAACTGGTGGTGGAGGAGAGGATACAGACTACAGAGAAATGCGTGGCCCAGTCTGAGAGAGGTACTGAATTCAACACTTACAGACATATAAATAGATATATTTACTGTGCAGTGTCAAGTACATGATCCAACAGCTAATATTACTAATCAAGATTGTAATAAAAGAACTTGTGAGTCTTTGCCTTGGCTAGGTGTTATGAGAACCAGGACTACCTGTACTCTGTGAATTTATTACATTATTCATAAAGTATGGCATTGCAGAAAGACACAAATATGTTTTGTTATGTTTCTGATAGAGAACACTCCAAATTGCCAGATGTGAAAGAATAATGGAGCTGGAAGCTTGTTAGCTCATGCTGCAGTTGATGTTCAGTATGCTAATATCTCAATTAGATACAAAACTGCACCTAGCAGGAAGTAGAGCTCCCTGAATCATGAAGTTGAGAACTCAGTGACTCCTACCCACTTGAAGCTATGGTAAGCCAATCATGGTATAAGCTTGTAATATCAGCTAACAGGAGGCGGAGGCACCAGTACCCCACATTCAAAATCCAGCTGGGCTACCTAGTAAGACCCAGTCTCAACAACCAAAAGAAAAGACAGAAAAATAACGAAAAAAAAAAAAACGAATCAATGGCACTTACAACATTCTAGGACTCTGTGAAAACTTATTGAAGTTAAGCACCAAATTGAGAAATACTTTTTTGGTGGAGAAGAGTTTGCTGGACCCTTGTAAGAAGAATGTGAGTCCATAGTATGTTTTAGACATTGTAGTCTGGGGCTACCCATTTTTCTTAGTTCCACAAGGGAGTTGTGCTTGATTTGCATCAGAGCACAGAAATCCTCATGCTGAGGAGAAGTCTTGAAAAGCAATAGCTTTCCTTAAAGCAAATAATCAGGGAAGAAAACAGTCAAAATTAATCTGAGGTCATTATACTAGTTAAGACAAGCAACAGAACACAGCACAAAAAATTTAATGATGAGAAGCAGCAAAGAGGGGAGCCACAGTGGACCTTGATAAGTTCTCAGAGTCCAGGGAATATGGAAGATTGTGTACATACAGCACTGGATTTATGCTCTGGAGACACTGATAGTCTTGGTGAGCTTCTTTTCCCTGGTGAGTATGATATTTGGCAATTACAGAAAGGTAAATCTGTAGCAGGCCTGGAAAACTTCCGAACATGAAATCCCTGTCCTAAACATTACCTGATCTGCATCAACACACAGCCAGAATTCTTATTGTTAAAGCACATCTTCTGAACAATAACTTGCTGACTACTAAGCTATACTAACCTGTTGATATATTCAAAACAAAACAAAACAAAATTTACCAGAAAATAAATAAATAGCTAAACGTTATGAGATGAACAGACTGGAGAATTAATCCCTTGAAAAGATTAAATAAGCCGAGCACTGCGGTGGTGCACACCTGTAATCCCAGCACTAAGCGAGGCAGAGGCAGGTGGATCTCTGTGAGTTAGAGGCCAGCCTGGTCTACAGAGTGAGTTCCAGGGCAGCCAAGGCTACACAGAGAAACTCTGTCTCAAACAAACACAAATACAAACACAAACACAAACACAAAAAAGAGTGAAAAGACTAAACAAACAGTAAGAGAATATCAATATTTACAGGGTTGGAAGAAGTGAGGAAGCGCGGTTAGACTAAAATTTCAGATTTTCTTAGCTTAAATTTAGTGTGTGTGTCTGTGTTTGTATGTGTGTGTGTGTTTGTCCACACATGCCTGCACATGTGGACATATATCACTTGCATACAAGGAGTCAAAAGACAGTATTAGATCACCTGGCACTAAGTTATAGGCTATTGTAACCTACCATGTAGGTGCTTCCATATGAACTTTAGGACTTTTTTTTTTCCTATTTCTATGAGGAATGTCATGGAGGTTTTGACTGATATTGCACTAAATGTGAAAATGTATTTTGGGTAGAATGCTCAGTTTCACACTATTAATTTGATCAATGAGCATGGGAGATGTGTCCATCTTCTAGTTTTCTTTCCTCAACCAGAGAGTTAATATTTTCACTGATCAGGTTTATATTTCACTTGATCAGGTTTATTCCTAGATTTTTTGAGGCTATTGTGAATGAGAGTATTTCCATGGTCTTCTCAACATGCTTGTTATCGGTTTACAGAAAAGTCACTGATTTTGTAAGTTGATTTGGTACCCTGTAACTTTGGTGAATTTGTTGATAATTTCTAGTTTTCTGGAAGGAATATTGTAGATTTCTTACATATAATATCATATTAACTGGTAAATAGGGATAGTCACACTTATTTTCCAATTTGTATTGCTTGAATTTGCTTCTCGCCTCTTACTGCTCCAGCCAGTGCTTCAGGCACCCCCAAAATGAGTGGGGATAATGAAGACTCTATCAATAACTATCTTTTCCTAACTCTATTTGGATTGTTTAAAATTTTTCTTGACTTAGGATGATGTTGGCTGTGTATTTCTCATATGTAGCTTTTATTAGGATAAGGCATGCTCCTTCTAATTATATTCTCTCTAGAACTTTTATTATGAAGGCATGTTGAATCTTGTCAACATCGCTTTATGTATCCCTTGAAACAATTATGTGTTATTATGTCTTTAAATTTATGTATTGATTTGCATATGTTGAACTATCCTCACATCTCCAGGATTAAGTCAACTTTATCATAGTGGTTATCCTCTTGATACATACCTGTATTAGGTTTGTAAGTATTTTATTGAGAAATTTTGTATTTGTGTTCAACAGGGATATTGGCTTATAGTTCCCTCTTTTTTCTGTGTCTGTTTCTGACTTTGGTATTGAAGTAGTGCTGGCTTTATAAAAGAATTTTTGAAAGTGTTTATTCTTTTTCTATTTTTTAAAAAAATATTGAGAAGTACTGGTTGCAGGTCTTATTTTAAAGACTCTTTGATCACCTCTCTTTGAGGGGAGTCAGACTTACCAGGCCACAGAGGAAGACAACTCAGCCAGTCCTGATGAGACCCGATAGGCTAGGGTTAGAGGGAAGGGGAGGAGGACCTCCCTTATCAGTGGACTTGGAGAGAGGCATGAGAGGAGATAAGGAAGGAAGGGTGGGATTGGGAGAGGATGAGGGAGGGGGCTACAGCTGGGATACAAAGTGAATAAACTGTAATTGATATAAATAAATAAAGAAAAAAAAGAGTGTGGCAGAGTTCTGAAGTGAACCCTTCCATATCTGGGCTATTTTTAGTTGGAAGATTTTTATGGATCATAAGGTAGAACTGTTTCTAGTTTTCTTTTCACTGAGGTAAAAATCACCATTCTAACAACTTGAAAATGAACAAGTCAGTGGACACTTTTTTACAATAATATGTTGTGCACTATTGCTATTGAAATATAGAATGTTTCAATTGTAGTAAAAACGATATACTCTACCTTTTAAGTGGTCACATTCCATTCTCACTTCTCCCTACCGTTTAACAACCACAAATATAATTTGTGCCTCTGTAATTTTTTGGCTTTTGTGTCTAGCTTCTTTCATTTAAGACAGTATTTTCTAGGTTCATCAATATGATAAATCTACACATTCTTTCTTGTTTTTATTGTGGTAAAACCTCACTCTTTTTACAGGTGAGTAATATAATGTTATATTGTTGAATAAGTTTATCACATTTTGCTTATACATTCTTCAGTTTGCAGACTCTTGAATTTTTCCTAGTTTTTGGATATTTCAAATAGTGATGGTATAGACACTTATGTTCAATTTTTTGTTTGAAAACTTCAATTCACTTGGCCATATATCTACGAGTACAAATGGTGAACCATATGGTAACCCTATTTTTAACTTTGGGAGGGTTTGTGAAACTGTTGCCCTCCATTTTTACATCCAACTAATAATATACAAGTGCTCTGATTTCCTAATATCCATGTCATCCACTGATATTAATCTTTAAACATATAGGCACATTACTCTTTAAGTATGAAAAATTTAGTTCATTATTGATTATAACAAATGTTCTATATTGCCGAGAAGAAATAAAAGGATACATCTTTCTGGTCCTATGCTTCTGCATTTGTGTGTTTGTGTAGAAACATATATTTGAGTGTGCTTTATAATAAATTATAAATTTATATAATCTTTCACTGTGTTTACATGTGTGTGCCTGTTCACATGCATATGCATGCACATGAATGAATGTAAGAATGTAGATACAAACATGTTTGTGGAACTGAATCCTGGAAAAACTGTGTCTACGTATATATGTGTCTATGTAGCATGCAGTTTGCTTTACATAACTATGATAAGGTTTGGTAATTCTACAATGACTCAGAGAATTTCTTCAAGAATCGCTAGATTATAACATGCTTAAAAGCTTTTGTACTATTTATAAATTTGAGAAAATTAAAACGTATGTTTTTAGCTACATGCATGTTAGTACTAGCCTTTGAATATTCTCTAAATGTTCCTTTTGTTTCCGTAACAAAATGCAGATTATCTAAGCCTTTATGTAAGCCTTTATAATGTAGCTCTAAAAGTGGATAAATCTTTCTGATAGTAATAGTTAATACTATGGATGAAACTACTGGATTTCCTCTGGCAAATATGATTCACATTATGATTTTTAGTACTCTTTAAGAAAATGTGTTGAACATAATTTTTTAAACAAAGTTAACTGTTAAAAAAAGAATGCAGCAAATGTAATGATTCTTTCTTTTTTAATTTTAATTAACTACAGTTTATTCACTTTGTGTCCCCCCTGTAGCTCCCTCCCTCTTCCCTTCCCAAATCCACCTTCCCTCCCCCTTCTCCACCCATGCTGCTCCCCCAGCACATTGATAGGGGAGGTCTTCCTCCCCTTCCTTCTGACCCTATTCTATTAGGTCTTATCAGGAGTGGCTGCATTGTCTTCCTCTATGTCCTAGTAAGGCTGCTCTCCCTCAGGGAGAGGTGATCAAAGAGCAGGCTAATCAGTTCATGTCAGAGACAGTCAGTGTTCCCTTTATTATGGAACCCGCTTGGACACTGAACTGCCATGGTGCAGGGGTTCTAGGTTATCTCCATGAATGGTCCTTGGTTGGAGTATCAGTCCCAAAAAAGACCCTTGTGCCAAGATTTTTTGGTTCTGTTGCTCTCCTTGTGGAGCTCCTTTCTTCTCTAGGTCTTCCTATTTCCCACTTCTTTCATAGGATTCCCTGCACTCTACCCAACAGTTGGCCATAAGTCTCAGCATCTGCTTTGATGCCCTGCAGGATAGAGCCTTTCAGAGGCCCTCTGTGGCAGGCTCCTGTCTTGTTTCCTGTTTTCTCCTTTTTCTGATGTCCATCTTCTTTGACTTTCTGAATGGGGATTGAACATTTTAGCGAGTCCTTCTTCTTGATTAGTTTCTTTAGGTGTACAGATTTCAGTAGGTTTATACTATATTATATGTCTGCTATCCACTTATGAGCGAGTATATACCCTGTGTGTCTTTCTACTTCTGGGATAATTCACTCAGGATGATCTTTTCTAGTTCCCACCATTTACCTTCAAATTTCATGATTTCCTTGTTTTTCATTGCTGAGCAATATTCCATTGTGTAGATGTACCACAATTTCTGTATCCATTCCTCAGTTGAGGGACATCTGGATTGTTCCCAGCTTCTGGCTATCACAAATAAAGCTGCTACAAACATGGTTGAGCAAATGTCCTTGTTGTGTACTTGAACATATTTCGGATATATACCTAGAAGTGGTACAGCTGGATCTTGAGGAAGTGTTATTCCTAATTGTCTGAGAAAGCGCCAGATTGATGTCCAGAGTGGTTGTATAAGTTTTCATTCCCACCAGCAATGGAAGAGGATTTCCCTTTCTCCACAACTCTCCAGGATATGTTGTCACTTGAGTTTTTGATCTTAGCCATTCTGATGGTTGTAAGGTGAAATCTCAGGGGCATTATAATTTGCATTTCCCTGATGACTAAGGACAATGAGCATTTCTTTAAGTGTTTTTCAGCCATTCGATGTTCCTCTATTGGGAATTCTCCGTTTAGCTCTCTACCCCATTTTTTTCAATAAAATATTTTTTTATTGAGCACAGAAACGTAAAGAAATTTTAATGCCAACTCAAAGAAGTCAGTCTGAAGAAACGACATATTATGTGAGTCCAACTATATGACTATTTGGAAAATGAAGAACTATACACAGTAAAATGACCAGTGATTATCACACATCCAGATGGATGAGAGGAAGGGAGGTTGAATAAGCAGAGAGCACTGGGAAGCTTTTTGTGCAGTGGAAGTAGTGTACTACAGTGGTAGATGTGAGCCATTTCACACTTACCAAAACCTACAGAATGAATAACACAAGGAGTGGGTGCTACATACACTTTGGATTTTAATTAAATATCTACCAATTCAATATTTTCACTGCTGTAACAAATAAAAGGTGTTGATGATAGGGAAAGTGGAAGAAACAGAGAATATGTGGGATCTTTCTATACTTTCATTCATTTTTCTCTGTATTTTTAAAACTCTTCCAAAATGTCTACCAATTAACAAATTCAACCAAACATATTTTGTTATGATTTTGACACACAGTATCACACACTTAAAAAGCTTTCCGTTTTAATACAAGTACTTTAAATAAATTTTTTGTGGTTTTGTCTTTTTGACATTTAATAAAATTTCAGATTGTACCCCATTTATTAATTTTATTACTTGACTTGTTGCTGTTTAACTTCTTGAGTTGTTTATATACACTGGATATTAACCCTTTGTCAGATATAGGGTTGGTGGAAATCCTTTCCCAGTCTGTAGGCAGTCATTTTGTTCTGACAACAGTGTCCTTTGCATTACAGAAATGTTTCCATTTCATGAAGTCCCATTTATTGATTGTTGTTCTTAGAGCCTGTGCTATTGGTGTTCTGTTTAGGAAGTTGTCTCCTGAGCCAATGAGTTTCAAGGCTCTTCCCTACTTTTTCTTCTAACAGGTTTAGTGTGTCCGGTTTTATATTGAGGTCTTTGATCCGCTTGGACTTTATTTTTATGCAGGGTGATAAGTATTGATCTATTTGCATTTTTCTCCATGTAGACATCTAGATAGACTAGCACATTTGTTGAAGATGCTATCTTTTTTCCATTTTATGGTTTTGCAATCTTTGTGAAAGAACTTCAAAAACTGTTTGAAGAGATCTGGAGAGCATAGGTAGCCTTTCCTTGTCCCTGATTTTAGTGGGACTGATTTAAGTTTCTCTCCATTGCTTTGATATTGGCAATAGGCTTGCTGTATATCGCCTTTACTATGTTTAGGTATGTGCCCTGTATCCCTGATCTCTCCAAGACTTTAAAAATGAATGGATGTTGGATTTTGTCAAATGCTTTTTCGGTATCTAGGGAGATAATCATGTGTTTTTTCTCCTTCAGTTTGTTTATATGGTGGATCACATTGATGGATTTCCATATATTGAACCACTTCTGCATACCTGGGATGAAGTCTATTTGGTCATAGTGGATGGTATCTTTGATGTGTTCTTGTATTTGGTTTGCAAGTATTTTGTTGAGTATTTTTGCATCAATGTTCATAAGGGAGATTGGCTTGAAACACTCTTTCTTTGTTGAGTCTTTGTGAGGTTTAAGTACCAAGGTGACTGTAGTTTCATAGAATGAGTTTGTTAATAATGTTCCTTCTGTTTCTATTTTGTGGAATATTTTGAAGAGTATTGCTGTTACCTCTTCTTTGAAGGTCTGGTAGAGTTCTGCACTGAAACCATCTGGCCCTGGGATTTTTTTGTTTTGTTTTGTTTTGTTTTGTTTTCTTTTTTGCATGGGAGATTTTTCATGATCATTTCTGTTTCCTTAGGTGACATAGGACTATGTAATTGATTTACTTGGTCTTGATTCAGCTTTGGCAAGTGGAATTGATTGCGAAAATTGTCTATTTCATTTAGATTTTTCAAATTTTGTGGCATATAGGCTTTTGAAATAACACCTAATGATTGCTTGGATTTCTTCAGTGTCTGTTGTTATGTCCCCCTTTTTATTTCTGATTTTGTTGATTTGGATAGTGTCTCTCTGCCTTTTAGTTTGTTTGGCTAAGGTTTTGTCTATCTTGTTGATTTTCTCAAAGAACCACCTCTTTGTTTCATTGATATTTGAATTGTTTTATTTGTTTCTAATTTATTGATTTCATCCCTGAGTTTCATTATTTCCAGCTGTCTACTCCTCTTTGCTGTGCCTGGTTCTTTTTTTTTCCTAGGGCTTTTAGGTGAGCCATTAAGTTGCTTGAATGTGATATTTAAAATTTATTCTTTAAGGTACTTAGGACTATGAACTTTCCTTTCATAGTGTTCACTGCTTTCATTGTGTCCCATAAGTTTGGGTATGTTGTGCCTTCATTTTCATTGAATTCTAGGAAGACTTTAATTTCTTTCTTTCTTTCTTTCTTTCTTTCTTTCTTTCTTTCTTTCTTTCTTTCTTTCTTTCTTTCTTCCTGTCTGTCTCTCTGACTGTCTATCTTCCTTCGCTGACCCAGCTGTCATTTAGCAGCGAGTTGTTCAGTTTCCATGTGTGTGTAGGCGTTTTGCTATTTCTTTTCTTGAGCTCTAATTTTAGTCCATGGTGATCAGATAGGATACAAGGGATTATTTCAATCTTCTTGTATCTGTTGAGGGTTGCTTTGTGACCAACTATATGGGCTACTTTGGAGAAGGTTCCATGATGTACTGAGAAGAGGATAAATTCTTTTTTGTTTGGGTGAAAGGTTCTGTAGATGTCTGTTAAGTCCATTTGATTCATAACCTCTGTTAGAGTCATTGTTTCTTTGTTTAATTTCTGTTTTTTGAGAGTGGAGTGTTGAAGAGATATGGAGACAATGGGCAGCCTTGCCTAGTCCCTGATTTCAGTGGGATTGAATTTAGTTTCTCTCCATTGAGTTTGATGTTGGCTAGAGTCTTGATGTATATTGCCATTACTATGTTTATGTATGTGCCTTGTATCCCTGATCTCTACAAGACTTTAAACATGAATGGATGTTGGATTTTGTCGAATGATTTTTGGAATCTAAGGAGATGATTATGTAGTTTTTCTCCTTCAGTTTGTTTATATGGTGGATCACATTGACGGATTTCCCTATATTGAACCACCCCTGCATGCCTGGGATGAAGCCTACTTCGTCATTGTGGATGATATCTTTTATGTGTTCTTGGATTCGGTTTGCAAGTATTTTATTGAGTATTTTTGCATCAATGTTAATAAGAGAGATAGGTCTGAAGGTCTCTTTTTGTTGGGTCTTTGTGTGGTTTAGGTATCAAGGTGAATGTGGCTTCATAGAATGAATTTGGTAATGTTCCTACTGTTTCTATTTTGTGGAATAGTTTAGAGAGAATTGGAGTTAGCACTTCTTTGAAGGTCTGGTAGAATTCTGAGCTGAAGCCATCTGGCCCGGGGATTTTTTTTTTGGAAGGGAGACTATTGATGATTCCTTCTATTTCCTTGGAGTTATAGGTCTATTCAATTTTTCTACCTGATCTTGACTTAATTTAGGTAGATGGAATCTATCAAGAAAATCGTCCATGTCATTTAGATTTTCAAAGTTTGTGGCATATAGGCTTTTGTAGTATGACCTAATGATCGTTTGGATCTCCTCAGTGTCTGTAGTTATGTCCCCCTTTTCATTTCTGATTTTGTTGATTTGGGTTGTTTCTCTCTGCTTGGCTAAGGGCTTGTCTAATTTGTTGATTTTCTCAAAGAAACAGCTTTTGATTTCATTGATTCTTTGAATAGTTTTATTTGTTTCTAATTGATTGATTTCTGCCCTGAGTTTGATTATTTCCAGCCGTCTGGTCCTCTTTGGTGTATCTGCTTCTTTTTTTCCTAGGGCTTTCAGTTGGACCATTAAGTTGCTTGTATGAGATGTTTCAAATTTCTTCTTGAAGGCAATTAGTGCTATGAACTTTCCTCTTAATACTGCCTTCATTGTGTCCCATAGGTTTGGATATGTTGGGCTTTCATTTTCATTGAATTTTATGAAGTCTTTAATTTCTTTCTTTATTTCTTCTCTAACGAAGCTGTCCTTGAGTAGCAAGTTGTTCAGTTTCCATGCATGTGCAGGCCTTTTGCTATTTCTATTGTTGTTGTGGTCCAGCTTTAGACCATGATGGTCAGATAGGATACAAAGAATTATTTCAATCTTCCTGTATCTGCTGAGGCTTGCGTTGTGACCAACTATATGGTCTATTTTGGAGAAGGTTCTGTGAGGTGCTGAAAAGAAGATATGCTCTTTTGATTTTGGTTGAAAAGTTTTGTAGACATCTATTAGGTCCATTTGGCTTAGGGTCTCTGTGAGTGCCCTTGTTTCCCTGTTTTGCTTCTGACCGAATGATCTGTCCCTTGGTGAGAATGGAGTGTTGAAGTCTTCCAATATTAAGGTGTTGGGATCAATGTGAGATTTCAGGTTTAATAATGTTTTATATGGATGTACAAAATTGTGATGTCCTCCTGTTGGAATTTTCCTTTGTTGAGAAGGAAGTGACCCTCCTCATCTTTTTTGATTAGTTTTGGATGAAAGTCTATTTTATTGGATACTAGGATCAGTACCCTAGCTTGTTTTCTGAGTCCATTTGCTTGAAACACATTTTTCCAGCACTTTATTCTGAAGCAGTGGTTATCTTTGTTACATAGGTGTGTTTCTTGGATGAAGCAGAATGTTGGATCCTGTTTTCGCAACCATTCTGTTAGTCTGTGTCTTTTTATTGGAGAGTTGAGTTCACTGATGTTGATAGATACTAGTGACCAATGACTGTTAGTTCCTTTTATTGTGGAGGTATTGGTCTTAGTATGATTCATTGCTTTTTTTTTTCCTCTTTTAATTTTTGCTGGGGGATTGTCTGTATCCAATATTGTCTTTGATGTAGTTATATTCGTTAGATTGGAGTTTCCTTCTTTTAACTTTTGTAGGGTTGGGTTGCTCGGTAGATATTGCTTAAATTTTGTTTTGTCATGGAATATTTTGTTTTCTCCATCTATGTTGATTAAAAGCTTTGCTGGTGTCTGAGGAGTAGGACAGCAGAAACAACGCAGCTACCAGGAGACTGAACTCTGGGACCTAAAACGCCGGCATTTGGGATTGCAAGAATACTCCTGTCACAAGAGATTGACAGTTCCAGACTGAAGTTCAGCCTTAAAGCACAAACAGATCCTTGATTATATATAAACAATTGCCCAGAAATCGGCAAAAGAACTCACCCAACAAAAATCAGGACACCATGGCCTCACCAGAAACACCCAAAAGCAGGGGAGATTTTAATTCAGCGGAGACACAGGAAAATTATGTTAAAGCTTTGATTATGCAGATATTGGAGGAACAAAAGGAGAGACAAAAAGAGGAAATGAACAAGGCACTCAAAGAAATGGAGAAGAATTTAACTGCACACATAGAGGAACAATCAAAGATAAACAGAGAGGAAACAACCAAAATAGGAGACACAGTCAATCAGTTGAAGGAAAAGGTACAAAGCATGAAAACGGAATTAGAATCTATAAAGAAGACACCAAGAGAGAAGAACCTGGAACTGGAGAACTTAGAGAAAAGATCAGGAACCACAAAGGTAAGCATCACCAATAGAATACAAGAGATGGAAGAGAGAATCTCGGGAGCTGAGGATACTCTGGCTGAAATGGATTCCTCACTCAAGGAAAATAAAAAATTGGAAAAATCCCAAGCACAAAACATCAAAGAAATTAAGGATGCCATCAAAATACGAAACCTAAGAGTAATTGGAATAGATGAAAAAGAAGACTCCAGGCTCCAACTACTGGAAAATATTTTTAAGAAAATCATAGAAGAAAATTTTCCCAACTTAAAGAAAGAAA
>CM053742.1:20202496-20223985 GCA_028658305.1 Pachyuromys duprasi | reverse complement strand
CAAAAACTCTATTGACAAAGCATGCTAGAGAGGTTGTGGAGAAAGAGGAACCCTCCTCCATTGCTGGTGGGAATGCAAACTTGTACAACCACTCTGGAAATCAATTTGGCGCTTTCTTAGACAGTTAGGAATTGTGATTCCTCAAGACCCAGCTATACCACTCTTAGGCATATATCCAAAAGATGCTCAAGTACACAACAAGGACATTTGCTCAGCTATGTTCGTGGCTGCTTCATTTGTAATAGCCAAAACCTGGAAACAACCCAGATGTCTCTCAGTTGAGGAATGGATACAGAAATTGTGCTACTTTTACACAATGGAATACTACTCAGCAATTAAAAAGGAGGAAATTATGAAATTCACAGGCAAATGGTGGGACCTGAAAAAGATCATCCTAAGTGAGGTATCTCAAAAGCAGAAAGAAACATATGGTATATACTCACTTACATAGACCTATAGGATAGGAAGGTCAAGCTGAAATCTACACACCTATGGAGGAAATACAGGAAGGAGGATCCAGGTTGCTATGATCAATGCTTGTTTGGATGAACAAGTGGGATGTTCATTGAGTGGAGGAAAAAACAAGCAACAGGACAGGAGCATGCCAAGGAGGACCTCTGGGGGGGTCAATGTAGCGATGTATCAGAGCAGATATTAAGACTCACGATCAAGCCTTTGGCAGAGGGTGAGAAGTGATGATAGAAATGGGGGAGGTTGTTGAGACTTGGGGAGAACAAGAGCTCCACAAAGACCAAACAAAGCAGGGTACAGGGGTCTTGTATGAGATGGTTTCTACAACCAAGGACCATGTGTGGATGTGGCCTGGAACCCCCGCTCAGATGGGGCCCATGATAGCTTGGTGTAGGACTGAAGACGCTAGTGAGGCAAACAGGGACTGTTTCAGTCATGATCTTGATGGCTGACTCTTTGACCCTCCCCCATACATGCCAGGGAGTGACAGACTGGCTAGGTCCCAGGGGAGGACATTGCAGCCAGCCCTGAGGGAACAGGATGAGCTGAGATTGGATGGAAGGGGAGCAGGTCCTCCCCTGTTGTTGGACTTGGAGGGGGTGGGGAGGACGGAGATGAGGGAGGGAGGGGATGGGTTGGAGGGAATGAAGGAGGGGGCCTAAAACTGGCATGCAAAGTACCTAACTTGTGATTGATATAAAAATAAATAAATTTATATAAGAAAATAAAAAATGAATAAATAAATAAACTTGAAAGCTTTGCTGGGTATAGTAATCTGGGTTGGCATCTGTGTTTCCTTAAAGACTGCATGACCTCTGCCCAGGCCTTCTGGCTTTCATAGTTTCTGTAGAGAAGTCTGGTTTGATTGTGATAGGTCTACCTTCATATGTTACTTGACCTTTTCCCCTTGCTGCCTTTAACATTTTTTCTTTGTTTTGTAGGTTTAGTGTTTTGACTATGATGTTACAAGAGGTATATCTTTTCTGGTCTAGTCTATTTGGTGTTCTGTAGGCTTCTTGTATGTTTATGGACTTCTCTTTCTTTAAGTTAGGGAAATTTTCTTTTATTATTTTCTTAAAAATATTTTCTGGTCCTTGGAGCCTGGATTCTTCTTTTTCATCTATTCCTATTATTCTTACGTTTCCTCTGTTCATGGCACCCTTGATTTCTTGAATGTTTTGTGTTTGGGACTTTTCTGATTTTACTTTTTCTTTGAGTGAGGAAACAATTTTAGCAAGTGTATCTTCAGTTCCCAAGATTCTCTTTTCCATTTCTTGTATTCTAACGGTGATGCTTACCTTTGTGATTCCTGATCTTTTCTCTAAGTTCTGCAGTTCCAGGTTTTTCTGTGTTTGTGTTTTCTTTATAGATTCTAATTCTGTTTTCATGCTTCGCACCATATCCTTCATCTGATTGAAGGTTGCTCCTATATTTGTATTTGTTTCCTCTCTGTATGTTTCTAATTGTTCCTCTACATGGGCCATTATATTCTTTTGAATTTCTTTGTGCACTCAGTTATTTTCCTCTTTTTGTTCCTGTAGTAACTGGATAATTATAGCTTTAAATTTATTTTCCTGTGTTTTTGCTGAATTATAATATCCATTAGTTTTCGGTGTTGTTGGTGTCCTGATTTTTGTTGGGTGAGTTCTTATGTCGACCTTTGTCCATTGCTTATATATCATATTTGTTGTTCGTTCCTCGAGTCTGAACTTAGGACTGGAACCATCTTACTCTGGTATTTGTAGACTTCTTCAGGAAGATCAGTGAAGACCAGCGGTTTGAGAGTGTGTGTTGTTGGTTCAGTTGTTCCTGTGCAGGTTTCCTGAACACTTGTTGGTCTACAGTCTGTGGCAGGGTTAGCACCCTGGACTCTGAGGTCTGCAGCTGATGCTGTGGGCGGGTCATGTACTCTGTTGTGGATTCTCTGATCCCAGCCCTGAGTTCTGTGCTAGAACCTGGAATCCCGGCAGGCTGCACTCTGCTCCCTGAGTTGGGAAGCACTATCTGCTTCCTCAGTCACTACCCCCTCAGACAAGGCTGTGGGGGAATGCTGGAAAACTGTGCTTGGAGCATGCAGCACTGTGCTCCTTGCAAGTTGCTTTGTGCACTGTGGGCTGCCTCCTCTGCTTTAATACTGGTTGGGGTAACTCTGATGCTGCCTTCCTGCTGGCTGCGGTAATTCCCCTGCTTCCTCTGCTGTAGGCCTTGCTACATCTGCCGCTGCTTCTGCCTGTTATGTGGAAGTGCCCGGGAATCAATTCCCCAGAAGTCCACGAAGATGTCCACAGTTGACCTGTGTCCTATTGGACTCACATCATGTTTTGTCCCCCTTCTCCCCAGGCTCCTCATATGGTTGTTTTGGGTTCCACAGCCCCTCAATTCACCAATTCGGAGTCCTCCCCTTTGGCGTTTTCTCCCGACATGGAAACCCAGGCTCTGGTGCTCTGGGTTGCACAAAATCAAGATTGGGTAAATAAATTAAATAGTCTTATATCCCCTAAGGAAATAGGAGCATTATCAAAAGTCTCCTATCCAAACAAAGCCCAGGGCCAGATGGTTTCTGTGCAGAATTCTACCAGACCTTAAAAAAAATAAACAGCTATCATCAACATTCTTCAAATTATTCCACAAAATAGAAACAAAAGGAACATTACCAAACTTATTGTATGAGGCCACATTCATGTTGATAGCTAAGCTTTACAAAGACCAAATTCATAATAATCTCGCTTATGAACATTGAAGCAAAATTACTCACAAGCTGAATCCAAGAACATATCAAAGTTGTCATCCACTATGACCAAGAAGGCTTCATCCCAGGTAAGCAGGCGTGGTTCAATATACAGAAATCCATCAAAGTAATCTACCATATAAACAAACTGAAAGAAAAAAAAAACTCATATGATAATCTCCTTAGATGCTGAAAAAACAACATTTGATAAAATCTAACATTTGTTTATGTTTAAAGTCTTGGAGAGATTGGGCATACAAAGCACTTACCTAAACATAGTAAAGGCAATATACAGCAAGCCTATAGCTAACATCAAACTAAATGTAAAGAAACTTAAATCAATCCCATTGAAATCAGGAACAGGGCAAGGCTGCCCATTGTCTCCATATCTCTTCAACAGAGTTCTTGAAGTCCTAGCTAGAGCAATAAAACAATTAAAGGAGATCACAGTGATTCAGTTCAGAAAGTAAGAAGTCAAAGTATCACTTTTTGTAGGTGATATAAGGGTATATATGAGTGACCCCCAAAATTCTACGAGGGAACTCTTACAGCTGATAGACACCTTCAGCAAAGAGGCTGGATGCAAAATTAACTCAAAACAAACATACAAACAAAAACAAAAAACCAAATGGTAACCCTCCTGTATACCGAAGACAAAAGGGCCAAGAAAGAAATTAGGGAAACAACATCATTCACAATAACGACAAAGGACAGAAAAATACGCTGGTTTAACTCTAACCAAGTAATTCAAAGAATTGTATGAAAAAAAAAAAACCTTCCAGCCTCCAAAAAAAGAAGTAGAAAAAGATATCAGAAGATGATAGATCTCCCAAGCTCATGGCTTGGCAGGTTTAATATAGTAAAAGTGTCCATCTTACCAAAAATAATCTACAGATTCAATTCATTTCCCACAAAATTACCAATACAATTCTTTACAGATCTTGAAAGAAAAATTCTCAACTTCATATGGAATAGCTAAAACAATCTTCTACAATAAAAGATCTTATGGAGGTATCTACATCCCTGATCTCAAGCTGTACTATAGAGCAACAGTAATAAAAACTGCATAGTACTGTCATAGAAATGGAATGGGTGATTAATGGGATCGAACAGAAGACCCAGAAATAAGCCCACAAACTTATGGACACCTGATTTTTGACAAAGATGCGAAAACAATAAAATGCGAAAAGATAGCATCTTCAACCAATGGTGCTCCTCTAATTGTATATATACATGTAGAAAAATGCAAATTCATTTTCATCACCCCGCACAAAACTAAAATCCAAGTGAATCAAAGACCTCAACATAAAATGAGACATACAACCTTTTAGAAGAAAAATGGGGAAGAGCCTTGAACTCAATGGCACAAGAGACAACTTCCTGAACAGAACACCAAATAGCACAGGCTCTAAGATCAACATTCAATAAATGGGACCTCATGTTTCTGAAATGCTTTTGCAAAGCAAAGGACACTGTCATCAGAACAAAACCACAGCCTACATATTGAGAAAGGATCTTCACCAATCCTATATCTGACAAAAGGCTAGTATCCAGAATATATAAAGAACTCACGAAGTTAAAGATCAACAAAACAAATAGTCCAATAAGAAATGGGGTGCAGTGCTAAACAGAGAATTCTCAATAAAGGAATATCAAACAGCTCAATGTCCTTAGTCACCAGGAAAATGGAAATCAAATGACCCTGAGATTTTATCTTACATCTATCAGAATGGCTAAGATTGAAAATTCAAGTGACAATATATGCTGGAGAGGATATGGAAAAAGGGGTACCCTCTACCATTGCTGGTGGGAATGTTAGCTTGTACAACCACGTTTGAAATCAATCTGGTGCTTTTTCAAACAATAAGGAATAGTGCTATTTCACGATCCAGCTATACAACTCCTAGGCATATATCCAAAATATGCTCAAGTATACAACAAGGACATTTGCTCAACCATGTTCATAGCAGCTTTATTTGTAATAGCCAGAAGCTGGAAACAACCCCTATGTTCCTCAACTGAGGAATGGATACAGAAACTCTGGTATGTTTACACAATGGAATGCTACTCAGCAATTACAAAGAAGGAAATCATTAAATTTGCAGGCAAATGGTGGGAACTAGAAAAGATAATCCCGAGTGAGGTATCCCAGAAGCAGAAAGACACACATGCTATACACTCACTTATAAGTGTTTATTAGACCTATAATATAGGATAATCATACTAAAATCTGTACACCTAAAGAAATTAATCAAGAAGAAGGATCCTGGGTAAGACACTTAATCCTCGTTCAAAAAGGCAAAAAGAATGGACATTGTAAGAGAAGGAAACAGGGAGCAGGACAGGAATCTGCCACCGAGCAACTCTGAAAGACTCTACTCTGCAAGGTATCAAAGCATAGGTTGAGACTCATAGCCAAATTTTGTGCAGAGTGCAGGAATCTTTTGAAAGAGGGAGGAGATAGAAAGACATGGAGGGGACAGGAGCTTCCCAAGGAGAGCCAAAAAATATGGGTCAAGGGGTCTTTTCTGAGACTGAAACTCCAACCAAGGACCATGCATAGAGATAACCTAGAAAACTTGCACAGATGTAGCCCATGACAGGTCAGTGTCCAAGTGGGGTCCCTAGTAATGGGAACAGGGACTCTCTCTGACATGAACGAGGTGGCCTTCTCTTTGTTCACCTCTCCCTGAGGAGGTTGCAGCCTTACCAGGCTACTGCAGAAGACAGTGCAGCCAGTCCTGATGAGACCTGATAGACTAGGTTCAGATGGAAGGGAGGAGAATCTCCCCTATCAGTGGAATTGGGTAGGGGCATGGGATGAGAAGATGGAGGGAGGGTGGGATGGTGAGAGGATGAGATAAGGGGTTACAGCTGGGATATCAAGTGAATAAACTAAGTAATAAAAACTAAATAAACAACAAATGGGATGAGAAAATAATTTTTGAAACTGTACTCTTCACAATAGCCAGAAATAATATAAAGTATCTAAGAGTAAGTCAAATTAAGGAAGTCAAAGATCTGTATAAAAAAATTTCAAGTCTCTGAAGAAAGAAATTGAAGAGTGCATCAGAAAATGGAAAGATCTTCCATTCTCATGGATTAGTAGCATTAGCATAGTAGGATTAACATAGTCTTACCAAAAGCAGTCTATAGATTCAATGCAATCCTCATCCAAATACCAATCAAAATTTTCACATACCCTGAAAAAAAATTCTAAACTTCGTGTTAAAAACAAACAAACAAAAAACCCGAATAACTAAAACACTCCTATATTTCTGGAGCTATCTTCCCACTCGATGAAAAGTTATATTACACAGCAATAGTAATAAAAACTTCATGGCACTGGCATAGAAATAGATTGGTTGATCAATGGGATTGAATTGAACACCCAGAAATAAACCCACAGACCCATGCACATATGAATGTTGACAAAGAAGTCAAAACGATAAAATGGAAAAAAGATAGCATTTTCAACAAATTGTGGTGGTCTAACTGGATGTCTGCATGTAGAAAAAATGCAAATAGAGTCATATTTATCTCTCTGCACAAAACTCATGTCCAAGTGTATCAAATGTTCAACATAAACCAGACATACAAAATTTGCTAGAAGAGAAACTGGGTAATAGCCTTGAACTTTTTGCCATAGGAGACAAATTCCTGAACAGAACACCAACAGCTCAGAGAAAGATCTACAGTTAATCAATGGGACCTCATGAAATTGAAAAGCTGTAAAGCAAAGGACACTGTTAACATAAATAAATGGCCATCAACAAATTGAGAAATATCTTCACCAATCCTCCAACTGACAAAGGGCTAATAACCAGAATATATAAAGAACTCATTAAATTAAACACTAAATAATCTTATTAAAAATGGGATACATGGCTAAATAGAGAATTCTTAACAGAGGGATCTAGAATGGTGGAGAAGCACTTCAAGAAATGCTCAACATCATTAGTCATCAGGGAAATGCAAATCAAATGGCTCTGAGATTCTATCTTACACATGTCAGAATGGCTAAGATCAAAAACTCAAGTGACAGCAAATGCTGGCAAAGATGGTGGAGACAGGGGATCCCTCCTCCATTGCTGGTGGGAGTGCAAACTTGCACAATCACTTTTGAAATCAATCTGGTGCTTAGCCCTACCTCAAGACCCATCTATACCATCCCTGGGAAAAGATGCTCCATCATACAACAAGGATATTTGCTCAAATATTATTATTCGTGATAGCCAGAATCTGGAAACAACCTAGATGTTCCTCAACAGAAGAGTGGATACAGAAAATGTGGTACATTTACACAATGAAATACTACTCAGGCATTAAAAACAAAGAAATCATGAATTTTGCAGGCTAATGGATGGAACTAAAAAAGATCATCCTAAGTGAGGTAACACAGAGCAAGAAAGACACACATAGCATATACTCATTTACAAGCAGATTTTAGTCATATAGTATATGATGGACATAACTACAATGTGCAGACCCCAAGAATATAAGCCCAATTGGCATTTAGGCTTCATGTAGGATCACTAGTAGTGGGAGTGCAGGATATCTCTGATATGGACTATATTTCCTGCTTTCTGATCACTTCTCCCTGATGGGAATTCCCTACCAGGCTACAGGGGAAAGAAGATGAACTCAGTTCACATGTGAATAGATGATCTGGGGTGTGTGGGGAGATGTGCTCTCCTATTCTTTGGAATAAGGGAGAAGTGATGAGGGAGGGAGGGTGGGACTTAGAGGAGAGGAGGGAGGAGCCAGACCTAGATGTAAATTTAATAAACAAATTTATTGATAATAAAATGTATTTCATTGCTACTTCAGAAAAAATATTAGTTACTCTTAACCTAGTTAGAAGTGCCTTGTCTGAGAGTGTTCTGTTGGTATTAAAAATACTTTATCTAATTCACCTAGAGTTATATATTTATAAAGGGAAAGGGTTTATTTCAGTTCACAGCGTTGGAAGTGGTGAGGAAAGACTCTATGTGATGAAGCATGATTTCGTAGTGGTGTGGTAGGACCCCATGTGATGGAGCATGACTGGGAAGCAAAAGAGGGTAAGAAGGGAGTGACAATGTGCCATGCCTTTCAAATGTTGCTTCTAGTTTTAGGTTATGGTTAGGTGAAAACTGTAAATATCAATGTAAAGACTTTTTGTAGGATTATAAAATTTATTTGTTTAGATTCTTAAAAGTGTGATTACTGAACTCTATATACTAAATATATTTGTATGAAGTAATCAACTGTTTCTTGTAATCTTTAAGTTTATGGAACTACCGAGTAGGGCATACAGTTATTGTTGCTGATTTTTTTTTTGGTCACAGTTTGGCCCAGTATGGCCTCAAAATCTCTATGAAGCTATGCATGAGCTTGAATTTTTGATCCTCCTGCTTCTACCTTCCCACTGCCAGGATAATAAGCATGTGTTACAATATACATTTTATGATGTGCCAAGGCTTAAACCCAGAGATTTGTGCATACTAGGCAAGTACTCTACCAATGGAGTTATATTCTAAGACCTCCATCAAATTTCTTGCCACCTTGCAAAGATATGGTACATGTGTTATTACAAATTGTGTTATTACAAATGAAGGACCAACATTAAATATTATTAATTAAAGTTCAGTTTACAGTAAGCTTCATTCTTTATCTTGGATAGTTCTGTAATGTGTGCGTGTGTGAGTTGATTTGCTTTAGTTGTTCATCTGCTTGCTTTTATTTTTTCAGATGGAGTCTCGCTATGTAGCCAAGACTGTACCTCAAACTAGCTGTCTTTCAGCCTCGGCCTATGGGATTATATGTGTGTTACTTCTTGATGATTATTAATATTTAATATTGATTTATCTTGTAGTTAAACACCAGTTATTCTTAAACCAGCTGTATACCCTTATCACCACACAGAGACTAGTATTTATTTAATTAACTTAGAGCACAAGGCTGGGCAATAATTACTCCATCCTAAACCTCCAAGCCTACATAGCTTTCTCCCATTTAGATTTCCCACATTATACTTGCTTTTTAATCATATCTTAGGTCTGGTTCATTTCTTCTGGTGTTTCCCAGTCCTCTCCTCTTGGGTCTCTCCACCCATTCATTATTTCTCCTCCCCTCCTGAGCAGGATGTCCGCTTCTATTCTCTCTAGTGCTCTGCATTGGCTGGTTGTTTTTATTGGCAACACAGAGAAAAAATGGTAGCATGTTAACACAAACTTGAGTCAGGTGATGCTTAGAAGCATCACAATGCAATGTCCGGATTGAAACCAGCAAGTGGGTTAGAGAAATCAGCATTTGAATGAACAAGAGGGAAATTGTATACATTTCACAAGAACATTATAACAATAGTTACTATACCCAAATAGCTTCTACAAGTTTTGATGCATGCATGCTCTTACTAAACCAGAATTACAGTATCCTTTATGTTCTACCTAGTTATCTTTCCTCCAAACCAGGCCCCTGGCAACTACTGATATATCTTACTGTCTCTGTGTTTTTGTATTTTCCACATTCTAATATAATCGGGATGATATAATATTTAGTCATTCTAGACTGGCTTCTTTCATTTAGCAATACACATGTGAAGTTTCATTATGTGTTTAGTGAATCAATACCTCATTTTTTAATCAGTGAATAATATTCTGTCTTATTAAATGTACTGCACTATTTTTAAGCATTCACCTATCGAATAAATATGGTGGTTGCTTCCAATCTTGGTAACATTATGTAAAGTATTATAGTCATTTGTACTTTTTATTTTATATAGGTTCAAGTTTTAATCCATTTGGGTGAGTAACTAGCACTTTAATTGTAGGATTGTATGATAATATTGTATTTAGCTTTATCAGAAACTTCCAAACTATATTTCCTTTTTAAAAAATATTTATTTATTATGTATACATTGTTACAGTATCTACCTGAATGTACAGCTGCATGCCAGAAGAGGGCACCAGACCTCATTTTAAATGGTTGTGAGCCACCATGTGGTTGCTGGGAATTGAACTCTGTACCTCTGGATGAGCAGACAGTGCTCTTAACTACTGAGCCATCTCTCCAGCCCCAAAACTGTATTTCTAAGTGTCTGTGTATCATTTTGCATTTATAATAGTTCTAAACATCCTTTGTGCTCCACATATACATCCCCTCAGCTTGTCCCCATCACACCTTTGCAACCACTAGCTCCAGTTGTCACTATGAGAATGTTATGTTTAGAATTTTATGTCACTTTAGCCTTGTTCAGTTGCAATGCATCCTGAAACTCCCTTCATGTCTACTATAGTTTGATGGCTCATTTTTTAAAATTGCTAAATAAGATTTAATTGTAGTAGAGCTTACCTACTTACCTGCTGAAAAGCATGTTGGCTGCAAAGTTTGACAATTATAAATATATCTGGATAAGCACCTGTGCATAGGTTTTTTAAAAATTTATTTATTTTTATATTAATCGCAGGATATGTACTTTGTATCCCAGCCATAGCCCCCTCCCTCATTCCGTCCCACTCTCCCCATCCATCCCTCATTTCCTCCCTGCTGCTTTCAAAGTTCATTGATAGGAGAGGACCCTTTCCATCTGACCCTAGCTCATCAAGTCCCTTCAGGGTTGGCTGCAATGTCCTCTTCTGAGGTCTAGCAAGGCTGCTCCTCCCTTGCGGGTGGGGGTTGGTGTCAAAGAGCCAGCCATTGAGTTCATGACAGAAATAGTCCCTGTTCCCCTTACAAGGGTACCCAGTTGGATAATGAGCTACCATGGGCTATATCCAAGTAGGGATTCTAGGTTATATCCATACATGGTCCTTGGTTGGAGAAACAGTCTAATAAAAGACCCCTGTGCCCTGATATATTTGGTCTTTGTGTAGCTCTTTTCCTCTCTGAGTCTTACTAATTCCCCCTTCTTTCATATGATTCCCTGCACTCTGCCAAAGGGTTGGTTGTGAGTCTTAATATCTGCTTTGATATATTGCTAGGTAGAGTCTTTCAGAAGCCCTGTGTGGTAGGCTCCTGTCCTGTTGCTTGTTTTCTCCTACATTCATTGTTCATCTCATTTGTCTACCTAAGTGAAGATTGATCATTTTACCCTCTATCCTCTTTCTTGTTTATATTCCTTAGGTGTATAGATTTCAGTATGTTTATCCTATCTTATAGGTCTATAAAAGTGAGTATATACCATGTGCTTCTTTTTGCTTTTGTGATACCTCACTCAGGACGACTGTTTCCAGGTCCCATCATTTGCCTGCAAATTTCATGATTTCCTTGTTTTTAGTTACTGGGTAGTATTCCATTGTGTAAAAGTACCATAATTTCTGTATCCATTTCTCAATTGAGGGACAACTGGGTTGTTTCCAGGTTCTGGCTATTACGGATAAAGCTGCTATGAACATGGTTGAACAAATATCCTTGTTGTGTACTTGAGCATCTTTTGGATATATGCCTAAGAGTGGTATAGCTGGGCCTTAAGGAATCACTATTCCTAATTGTCTAAGAAAGCGCCAAATTGATTTCCAGAATGGTTGTACAAGTTTGCATTCCCACCAGCAATGGAAGAAGGTTCCCCTTTCTCCACAACCTTTCCAGCATGTATTGTCACTTGAGTTTTTCAACTTAGCCATTCTGATGGGTGTGAGGTGAAATCTCAGGGTCGTTTTGCTTCACATCTCCCTGATGGCTAAGGATGGTGAACATTTCTTTAAGTGTTTTTGCTTTTGTTTTTGTTTTTGCCATTCTACAATCCTCTACAGAGAGTTCTCTGTAAAGCTCTTACCTCAGTTTTTAATTGGATTACTTGATTTGCTGCTTTTTAACTTCTTGAGTTCTTTATATATACTGGAAATTAGCCCTCTGTCACATGTAGGGTTGGTGAAGATCCTTTCCCAGTCTGTAGACTGTCATTTTGTTTTGATGACAGTGTCTTTTGCTTTACAGAAGCTTTTCAGCTTCATGAGGTCCCATTTATTGATTGTTGCCCTTAGAGCTTGTGCTGTGGGTGTTCTGTTCAGGAAGTAGTCTCCTGTGCCAATGAGTTCTAGGGTCTTCCCCACTTTTTCTTCTAACTGATTGAATGTGTCTGATTTTATGTTGAGGTCTTTGATCCACTTGGACTTTAGTTTTGTGCAGGGTGATAAAGATGGATCTATTTTCATTTTTCTGCATGTAGACAACTAGTTTGACCATCACCATTTGTTGAAGATGCTGTATTTTTTCCATTGAGTGGATTTGGCTTCTTTATCAAAAATCAAGTTTTCATAGGTGTGTGAGTTTATTTCTGGGTCTTCTATTCTGTTCCATTGATCCACTCTTCTGTTTCTATGCCAATACCATGCAGTTTTTATAACTATTGCACTGTAGTACAGCTTGAGATCAGGGATGGAGATACGTCCAGATGATCTGTTGTTGTACAGGATCATTTTGGAAATTCTGCATTTTTTGTTTCTCCATATGAAGTTGAGATTTTTTTCTTTCAAGGTCTGTAAAGAATTGTGTTGGTATTTTGATGGGAATTGCATTGAATCTGTAGATTGCTTTAGGCAGAATGGCCATTTTCACTGTTAATCCTACCAATCCATGAGCATGGGAGATCTTTCCATCTTCTGATATCTTCTTCAATTTCTTTCTTCAGAGATTTGAATTTTTTCTTTAAGAGGTTTTTCCCTTGCTTGGTTAGAGTAACCCCAAGGTACTTTATGTTATTAGTGGCTATTGTGAAGGGTGTTGTTTCCCTAATTTCTTTCTTGGCCCTTTTGTCTTTGGTATATAGGAGCGCTTCTGATTTTTTTTTTTTTTTGATTTTGTATCTAGCCACTTTGCTGAAGGTGTTTATCAGTTGAAGGAGTTCTCTGAATTTTTGGGGTCATCCATGTATATTATCATATCATCTGCAAATATGGATATTTTGACTTCTTCCTTTCCAATTTGTATCCTCTTGATCTCCTTTAGTTGTCTTATTGCTCTAGCTAGGACTTCAAGTACTATGTTGAAGAGATATGGAGACAATGGGCAGCCTTGCCTAGTCCCTGATTTCAGTGGGATTGATTTATATTTCTCTCCACTGAGTTTGATGTTGCCTATAGTCTTGCTGTATATTGCCTTTACTATGCTTAGATATGCGCCTTGTATCCCTGATCTCTACAAGACTTTAAACATGAATGCATGTTGGATTTTTTTGAATGCTTTTCAGCATCTAGAGAGATGATCATGTGCTTTTCCTCCTTCAGTTTGTTTATATGGTGGATCACATTGATGGATTTCCGTATATTGATGCACAGGTTTTAATGTGCACACATTTTAAACTTAGGTTAATAACAATGAACATGGCTGCTGGTTTGGACAGTATATTCATTCTTGCATGAAACTACCAAACTGCCCCAAAGTGGCTCCAGTGCCTTACATTCCTAACAGTAATGAATTCCTGATGTTCCACATACTTTATATTTTTATTACATGTATTTATTTATGATATATGCATTCATGCATACTCTCATGTCAATGTCAGAAGACAACCTATAGGAGTCAGTTCACTCCTTCCAACATGTGGGTCTTGAGGACTGAACTCAGGTATTTACCTTTACCTACTGAGACTTTTCACTGTCCCTGACACTATATCTTCTTGTTGGTACTTAGTGTTACAAATATTTTGGGTTTTCACAGTCATAGTTCCATTGTTTTAATTTGCAATGACCTATATATGATTCATGTTTTTATGTTGCATTTGCTGGACGTATATCATTTTTAGTGAGGTGCTCACCATCGGTTTATGATTCCGGTCATGTGACATTTAGAGACAGGCAAAATGATTGAGATAGTGTAAAGATCAGTAGTTATCAGGCTTTGAAGTAACAGAGAGAAGAATAAGCAGAACACAGAGGCTTTTTCACAGTATGAAGCTAGTCTTATGACATTATAGTGTTAGGTACATGTCAAGATAGATATGTTCATATCCACAGACTATACATCATCAAGCATGGACCCTAATATGAATTGCAGACTTGTATGGTGATAACAATATGCCGGTCAGACTGACTGATTATAATTCTGCTGTGTGTGCTCCTAGAGAAGGAGGTTGTACATCTGTGGTGGTAGAGGAGAATATGAAACACCCCTCTGAAATTTCTGGACAGTATTGTTATGAATGTAAAGCTGCTTTAACAATATTTCTTTTAAAACAAAACTTCTTTCCCTTCAAATCTATCAGTGTTAGTTAGTTAGTATACTAGCAAAGCAAGAGGAAAAGTCACATAATTTTATGAATTTATATATGAACATATTTTAATGATAACAGTAACAATAAGATACTTCTCTATGTATGTAAAAATGGCTACAACAAAAATATATTAAAATCAAATGATGGTGAAAATATGGGCAACTAGGCCTTTTATATTTTGTTATCTGTAGTATAAAGTGACAGTCACTCTAATCCTTTCTTATAAAACACAACATGTACTTATCATACAGCCCAAAAATTTTACTTTTGGTCATTTATCATAAAAATAATAAAAACATGCTCACACCAAAGCCTGTACACTAATCAAAATTTTATCTGTGTTAGATAAACACTGTTAACAACCAAAATGCACTTCATGATTAATATACAGTCACATACAACCTAGAATATTATTCATCTACTGAAAGGAAATTGTTCATTGGGTAAACATGCTTGTTGTTTAAGCCTGATGACCAGAGTTTGTTTAATTCCCAGAATCTGCAGCGAAAGGAGAGAACAGACTTGAAAAAGTTGTCCTCTGAATTCTACAGAACCAACATGACATATGACATACTTATGCCTTGACTCATTCACACACATAGCACACACACATAGACACACACATATCATATCAAAATCGTCACCATACTAATGATATATTTTTAAACCAAAGAAAGAAACAAACTATGGCTGTATGTAGTAAATTGAATGAATTGCAAGGTGACTAGGCATAGAGAAAGAAAGTAGTCATAAAGATTACATAATTACATATAGATTCAGTTTATAGGCCATCCTAAAATAGAGACTATTGTGAGGGTAAAGATGTAGCTGTGGTTACAGAAAGTTGGGGTTGTAAGTGGGGGTGGGATAAAGAGGTGTAAATAGGTAAGATTGGTGGTGGATGTTGTCAAATTGTAACCGTATCTGTAGTTCCATTCCTCCTCACTAACCACCATCCTCAAACTTCCTACATGTTCCTAAAGGAGAAGCAATTAATTTAGCCTGCTGTAGACATCCACCTGGCCTCTACAACCTCCACCTCTAGTTGGGTTGAGCAAAAAGATTCATTCTATCCCAAAGTCACCTCTTTCATTGAGAGCAGTATGACATACACACATGAAATGTTGTTTGTTTTTTTGAGGTGACTTGATTTATTTTGTTCACTTTGTTTTGTTTTGAGATAGTGTTTCTCTGTGTAAAACTCACTGTCCTGCAACTCAGTTTGTAGATTAGGCTGCCTCTGCCTTCCAACTGTACCACGAACCCTGATCCAATATGTATTGTTTTTGTTCTAGGCTGTGCTGAAAATTTTGTCTTTGCCAGCCTACTATTGTTACTATATTACAAGATTCACTTTTGACCTAAGGTCTAACCTATTCATTTGCCTTCGATATTTGTTTTTTACTGTAATGTGACATAAACCACCTTGAAAGGGGATTAATCTCATGATGGAAACTAATTCCTTTCCTATTAAGAAAAATTCACTTAATTTCTTATGAAAATTCTGGCAAAAATGACCAATAGAATATTTAGACCAATTGATCAGATATAAGTCTACCATAAGCTGTCAGTTATCATGACTTTACAGGATAGAAACTAAGGAGTAAGATTCTAATACGGTAATGTTCTTTTAGATTTTATTGATGCTAGATGTCAATGCATATCCCTTAAATAAAGAATGTTCTTTATAGTGCATGTTACTTATAAAAGGAATGTATTCACAGTAATATGGGGGCTTGAATAAATAAACAAATCAAAATTCCATTATAAATGTACTACTACTTAAAAAATTTATGCAGTATTTCGGTGTTTTCCCATCTTAAATAAATCTGAGGAATATTTTCCTCCAACTATCTACATTTCAAAATCATTTGACTAAGGCTACTATAATAAGTAGCCTAATATAAATATATTTGGCATATATATCATTTAATTTAATCTTAAAAATTATAGACTATAGGGGCAGGAGAGATTGCTCAGGAGTTTAGACCACAAACTTTTACAGATAACTTGAATTTGGCTCTCATTAACCACATTGTGGCTTGCAATCACTTTGTTGTAATGCTTTCTTTTGGCCTCCATAAACACCAGGCATGATATACACAAGCATTCATACAGATACATCAAATAAACTAAAACAAATCTTCTAAGAATTGTAGGATATAAAGAAAAGTGAAGTTTCCTGAACAAACAGCTTTCTTGAAGAAACATTTACACCAAGTGCTATGGGGAGCACCAGAAGCACATTATCAACCTTTCTTTAAGGAGAAATGACTATCAACTAAAAATACATGCTCAACTGTTTTTCCTGAGTGAAACATTTGCAATTCTTCCTTCATTTTCAAATGTGGCTCCCAGGCCTGGTTACTCTTCACTCTCCCTTTACCTCTTCCAGTGAAAGTACAGAGTGAGAGAACTGAGCAGCAGTATCAGATGATAAGCAATAGAGATAAAATATTTATACAGTAAAATGATAGATTCCTGTCAGTTAATTAAAGCTGTTTTTTTTTTCTTTTTTTTTTCTGTGTGTGTGTATGTGTGTGTGTGTGTGTATTCCTGAAATGGGAGTTAAGAACACACTAAAGAAGTCACACACAAAGACTTTACACAAATTTTATAGACGTTATCTTTTAAGATGGAATGCTTTTTCAGCATCTAAGGAGATTATCATGTGTTTTTTTTTCTTTCAGTCTATTAATGTGGTAGATCACATTGATGGATTTCCGTATATTGAACCACCCCTGCATACCTGGAATGAAGCCTACTTGGTCATAGTAGGCTTTGATGTGTTCTTGTATTCGGTTTGCAAGTATTTTGTTGAGTATTTTTGCATCGATGTTCATAAGGGAGATTGGCCTGAAATTCTCTTTCTTTGTTGGGTCTTTGTGAGGTTTAGGTACCAAGGTGACTGTAGCTTCAAAGAATGAATTTGGTAGTGTTCCTTCAGTTTCTATTTTGTGGAATAGTTTGAAGAGAATTGGAATTAGCTCTTCTTTGAAGGTCTGCTAGAATTCTGCACTGAAACCATTTGGCCCTGGGCTTTTTTTTGGATGGAGACTTGATGACCGCTTCTATTTCCTTAGGGGATATAGGACAACTTAACTGATTTACCTGGTCTTGACTCAGCTTCGGTAAGTGGAATCTACCAAGAAAATTGTTCATTTCATTTAGATTTTCAAATTTTGTGGCATATAAACTTTTGAAGTAAGTCCTAAAGATTTTTTGGATTTCCTCAGTGTCCGTTGTTATGTCTCCCTTTTCATTTCCGATTTTGTTAATTTGGATAGTGTCTCTCTGCCTTTTAGTTAGTTTGGCTAAGCATTTGTCTCTGGCTAAGATGCTCAATACCCATTCAGAAAGGCAAAGAGGTTGTACATTGGAGGAGAGAGAAAACAGGGAACAGGACAGGAGCCTACCACAGAGGGCCTCTGAAAGGCTCTACCCTGCAGGGTATTGAGGCAGATGCTTTGGGTACAGTGCAGGGAATATTATGAAAGAAGTGGGAGATATTAAGACCTGGAGAGCACAGGAGCTCCACAAGGACAGCAACAGATCCAAAAAGTCTGGGCACAGGGGTCTTTTCTGAAACCGATACTCCAGCCAAGGACCACTCATGGAGATTGCCTGAAATCCCTGCATAGAGGTAGCTTATGGCAGTTCAATATCCAAGTGGGCTCCATAGTAATGGGGACAGGTACTGTCTCTGATGGGAACTAATGGGCCTGCTCTTTGATCACCTCCCCCTGTGGGGGGAGCAGCCTTGTCAGGCCACAAAAGAAGACAATGTAGCCACTCCTGATGAGACCTGATAGACCAGAATCAGAGGGAAGGGTAGGAGGACCTCCCTTATCAGTGGACTGGGAGAGGGACATGGGTGGGGAAGAGGAAGGGTAGGTTTGGGAAGGGAGGAGGGAGGGAGGTACATGGGGGATACAAAGTGAATAAACTGTAATTAATAAAAAAGTCCCTATAGAATGCATTACAATGGTCACAGCATTCTTATGTGGAGTCAAATGTTCTCTTAGGTACTTCAAATCCTCATCAGTAGGGAGGCAAGTCAAATGGCAAACTGGAATTCAAATGATATTTCAAAATCTTGCCAAGCATCTTGCAGTCTGTGACAACAGCTGAGAGTGGGGAGAGGCCTTGAGAAAGCATAAAGACTATTCCCATTTGTCACTTGAAGAAAGGTAGAGATAAAACTGTAAAACAAATATCCTGGGAGCTTCCATGTTCATTTTACACATGGATGTTACAGAAGGAGAGATTCACGTAGTTGCCAAGGGAGTGGTGATCTTTTTCACTGGGCATAAAGCAAAGGAAATCGAAGAGAAAAGAGAGTCTGGAAATACCATTTTTCTTTTCTCCTCATTTTCTTAGTCACCAAAACTCTGCAAGTTTTCAAACTAAAGGAAGAACCTCAGGTTAAACATAATTAAATCGTTAAATGTCCCTGCCATCTGTGATCGCATGGTAGCTGTTAAAGACTTGATGCTATCCAAACCCTTTTTAGAGATAATTTTTCTCATCATTTTCCAGCTCAAACTCTACAAATATCTCAAAACCTGCAATTACACTAATGTCATAAAAGTATAAGGTTGACAAAGTCTTCTGTTGTAACAGATGGGCCTGTAGAATTCCAAGCAATGCAGATTAAAAGCTATTATAAAGTATAAATTCAGGCCACTGTAAATTTCAACAATAATGAAACTCCTCTGCTTTGTGTGCTCATACTGATCTGTAAAGCCTACTACTGCCATGGCCTGGGAATTAAATTTTAGCTTGTTACTGTTTGAGTGTTCCTTAATATAGAAAGGAAAGAATGAGTGCAATGCTCATACAGAGGACATGACTTTAGAGATTCAGGTATTTCTAGGGTATGTCCTGTATTTGGCAGCACTAAATCTTATTTTCTTTTCCGACTTTGAGAATTTATCAAGTCATGAATTTCTGTGTAATGAGAGACAGAGGTATCTCTTTCTACATGAGCTGAAATCGCCTCATACTTTTTGAGCAACATTAAGGTTTTGATAGAGGCATGTGAACTGGTGCCTAGACAATCTTATGCAGTCATGATTGATGTTCCATTCACAATGAGTGAGGTAAAGAAACAGAATCAAATGGAGTTTTAACCATCTATTCCTAAGTGACACCTTCTTCTGAAAATTTTCATGAATCAAAACTCATAGCATGAGCAAAAGATATAAAAATTTAAAAAAAAGATGTAGTTAAAATCAAATAAAAGCAGTGTTTATCTGTGCCACAGAGATGGGCTGAGACTACAAACCTGTGCAATTGAGAAGATGCAGTAGTAGCCAGATGTAGAAAGTCTACGAGAAGCAAGAAAAGGCACCGAGACTCAGACCAATTTTGTGATTCATACAAGGCAAGAATACAAAAGCAGGATACAGTCAGAGACTAGGAGGGCTTAAACGCTATGAAGAGTTGAGTTCTTTAAGCTCTTAAAGAAATTTCCCCAAACATTAACCACTGCTACAATCAGAAACAAGTCTAGGAGAGTAAAAGGAACAGAGCCTTGAAACCTGGAGTTGGAGGAACATGACTTCTATCTTTGATTGGATTTGTTAGACCACTGTGAGATAAGAATCCCAATGTTTAATTATCAGACTTAACTTCAGACTATAAAACAGTCAAAGTAAAAGCGAGAATGCAAATGGAAATAAAAGAGAAAGAAAAAATAATGAGGATACAAATCAAAAATTGGTCACACAAGTCTGGTTAAAAGAAATGAGAGCAAGGGATGCACCATACATGACTATAATCCTAGTATGCTGTAGGCAGAAGTAATAGGGTTGCAAATTCATACCAATCCTAGGATAAATAACAAGATACTGTCTCAAAGAAAGTAGAGATGTGAGAAAGAAAAAAAAGTAGAAAAGTATTTTTAAAAAGACTGCCCAGGCTGGGGCACGCAGTACCCCAGACGGACTGAGTTTCACCCAGATACTGCAGGCTACACCGGCCAGACCCACACCCCTAGGCACACCCAGCCACCACACCGGATTGGGACTCATAGTATCAGGTTCAGACCGAGGTGCCCCAAATACCATCTCAGACCATGGTGCACAGCCCCTGACACAGAAGGAGGCACCAAGGCTCCAGTCCAGAAAAGGACCCTTAGCAGCAAGCCCAGGGCAGAGCTCGGAGCCTCCTGACCAGAGCAGCGTCCCCAGTGGACATATCAAAGGGGGACACGCAGACTCTGGCACAGAGTGAGGAGCCAAACCTCCAGACCAGAGGGGAGATCAGCCTGTGGTGTTCACAGCTTCTAGCACAGAGCATGAAACCAGGCACACAGATCCACAACAGAGTTCAACTGAGGCAACAACACACACTATCAAACCACTAAAACTCCCTGATCTTCTTGAAGAATACACCTGACACAAGAGATTGACAGTTCCAGTCTGAAGTTCAGCCTTGAAGCACAAACAGATCCTTGATTATATATAAACAAATGCCCAGAAATCAGCGTAAGAACTTACCCAACAATAATCAGGACACCATGGCCCCACCAGAAACACCCAAATGCAATAGAGATTTTAATTCAGCGGAGACACAGGAAAATTATATTAAAGCTATACTTATGCAGATATTATAGAAACAAAAGGAGGCACAAAAAGAGGAAATGAACAAGGCCCTCAAAGAAATTAAGAAGGATTTAACTGCCCACATACAGGAACAATTAAAGATAGACAGAGAGGAAACAACCAAAATAGGAGACACAGTCAATCAGATGAAGGAAACGATACAAAACATGAAAACAGAATTAGAATCTATAAAGAAGACACAAACGGAGAAGATCCTGGAACTGAAGAACTTAGAGAAAATATCAGGAACCACAAAGGTTAGCATCACGAATAGAATACAAGACATGGAAGAGAGAATCTCGGGAGCTGAAGATACGCTGGCTAAAATGAATTCCTCAATCAAGGAAAAAAGAAAATCAGAAAAGTCCCAAGCACAAAACATCCAAGAAATCAAGGATGCCATCAAAAGACGAAACCTAAGAATAATTGGAATAGATGAAAAAGAAGACTCCAGGCTCCAAGGAATGGAAAATATTTTAAAGAAAATC
>CM053742.1:20180796-20201996 GCA_028658305.1 Pachyuromys duprasi | reverse complement strand
TTATTAGTGGCTATTGTGAAGGGTGTTGTTTCCCTAATTTCTTTCTCGGCTCTTTTGTCTTTGGTGTACAGGAGGGCTTCTGATTTTTTTGAGTTGAGTTTGTATCCAGCCACTTTACCGAAGGTGTTTATCAGTTGAAGGAGTTCTCTGGTTGAAGTTTTGGGGTCACTCATGTATATTATCATATCATCTGCAAATAGCGATACTTTGACTTCTTCCTTTCCAATTTGTATCCCCTTGATCTCCTTTAGTTGTCTTATTTCTCTAGGTAGTACTTCAAGTACTATGTTGAAGAGATATGGAGACAATGGGCAACTTTGCTTAGTCCCTTATTTCAGTGGGATTGATTTGAGTTTCTCTCCATTGAGTTTGATGTTAGCTATAGGCTTGCTGTATATTGCCTTTACTATGTTTAGTTGTGTGCTTTGTATTCCTAGTCTCTCCAAGACTTTAAACATGAATGGGTGTTGGATTTTGTCAAATGCTTTTTCAGCATCTAGGGAGATGAGCATGTGGTTTTTCTCCTTCAGTTTGTTTATATGGTGGATCACATTGTTGGACTTGCGTATATTAAACCACCCTTGCATGCCTGAGATAAAGCCTACTTGGTCATGTTGGATATCTTTTATGTGCTCTTGGATTCGGTTTGCAAGTATTTTATTGAGTATTTTTGCATCCATGTTCATAAGAGAGATAGGTCTGAAGTTCTCTTTTTTGTTGGATCTTTGTGTGGTTTAGGTATCAAGTGACTGTGACTTCATAGAAAGTGTTCGGTAATTTTCCTTCTATTTCTATTTTGTCGAACACTTTATAGAGAATTGGTGTGAGGACTTCTTTGAAGGTCTGGTAGAATTCTGCAATAAAACCATCTGGCCCAGGGCTTTTTTTCATAGGGAGGTTGTTGATGACTTCTTCTATTTCCTTGTGGGATATAGGTCTTTTTAATCTTCCTATCTGATCTTGGCTTAATTTAGGTAGGTGGAATCTCTCAAGAAAACTGTCCATTTCATTTAGATTTTCAAATTTTGTGGCATATAGGCTTTTGTAGGAAGACCTATTGATTGTTTGGATTTCCTCAGTGTATTAGTTATGTCCCCCTTTTTATTTCTGATTTTGCTGATTTGAACAGTTTCTCTCTGCCTTTTTGTTAGTTTGGCTAGTGGCTTGTCTATCTTGTTGATTTTCTCAAAGAACCAGCAATTTTTTTCATTGATTCTTTGAATAGTTTTATTCATTTCTAATTGATTGATTTCAGCCCTGAGTTTGATTATTTCCAGTCGTCTGCTCCTTTTGGGTTTATCTGCTTCTTTTTTTTCTAGAGCTTTCAGTTGGGCCATTAAGTTGCTTGTATGAGATGTTTCAAATTTCTTCTTGAAGGCACTTAGTGCTATGAACTTTCCTCTTAGCACTGCATTCATTGCTTCATCTTATATCTTATTTCATTATGTATGTCTTAAAGTCTGTTCTTTTCTAATGAGATACAGAATGAGAGTGGATCCATGGGGCAGAAAGATATAGAAGTATGGGAGGAGTACAGGAAGAAGAGAATATAATAAAGATATATTATAAGAGAAAATACCTGATTTTCAATAAAAAGAAGGAGAAAGAAAGTTGAAGCAGAAGGTTTAAAGGTTCAAGGTCAGCCTAGCCTGTTCTGACAGTAAATTTAAGAGCAGTCTGCTCTACATAGTATGGCTTGAGAATTGGGGTAACATGGCAGTTTATTTGTACAGTGTGTGCCCAGAATACCTAAATAAGTCTGTAGGTTTCAACCTTATCACCTCAGAAAAGTAATTCCAATGTTGAAAATAATGTACTAATCACTGCTATGCATTTACAACTGGTGGCAAATTTATTCACATTGGCTTCAAAACATAGAAATAGGATCATACATCCTTAGTGTGGACAAAACCTAAGGACAAGCAAGCAAACACAAACAAAACAACAACCCCTGCCCCCCAATCTCAAACAATAAATTTGATTTTCAACTCACAAATTATGTGCTCTGTAAATTATATCAGTGTTACAGCACTGATACCATTATTCTGAAGCTGCTGCATGTCTATTATCAGATAAAGCGAATGAATAATTTGTTAGTCTCAATAGGACTTTTGGCACAGGGTAAAGAAAATAAAAGTTGAATGATGTAAGAGAAAATCAGTAACTTCAAAATGTCTGTACTTTATTATGTTCTATATATTCATGAAAGTAGAGTGTTTAATATGAGTCTTACTAATATATAGCTCTCTTAAAACCCTTGCTATCTCCAACGATGAGAATGTTTGATGTATGCTAAGATTACTGGTAACTGAAAGCTCCCAGAAAGTTTCAAGGTGGGTTCTGTCCATTGGAAAAACTAAGTTACAGCCAAGCATAATGGCTCATACCTGTAATCACAATATCCCAATTTAGACAGGCTTGATTACCAGTGTTTCTGCCTCCAGCTTCCTGTGCTGGATTACTCTCTTGACTTCTTCCAGTGCTGGCATGTGACCTGAAGCTAAAATAAACCTTTAATTCCCAACTTTTGGTCATGTTGTTTATCAAATCAACACAAAGAATATAGTATAAATATAGCTAAATGTTGAGCTAATTACATATAGACAATTATCTCATCCATCGAGCTTACATAAAAAAAGCCTTCATAAAAACTCCACTGAAAGTGAATATATATCGTGTTTGTCTTTCTGGGTCTGGGTTGACTCTCAGGATGATTTTTTCCTAGTTCCATCTATTTGCCTTCAAATTTCATGATGTCATTTTTTTATCAGCTGAGTAATACTCCATTGTATAAATGTGCTATATTTTCTTTATCAGTTCTTTGGTTGAGGATCATCTAGGTTTTTTCCAGTTTCTGGCTATTATGAGTAAAGGTGCTGTGAAGATAGCTGATAACCAGTTCTAGGAGAGGAAGGTTGTAGAAGAACAAAATTATGTTTTTAAGCTTAATATCTTGATTTTGGATTAAAGAAGTTTTAGTTTCTGTGGGTTTTTTTTTTTTTTTGAGATAGATCATTTCTAGTTCGTCTGGTAAAAGTGAAGGGTACATAACAGGAGTGGGACAGAGAAAATCTTTGCTTCTTAGCCTATTTCTGAGACCATATATATGCAGTGTTCTTTACTGTGCCTCAGTGCTAGATTGCCAGAATAGAATTGTTAGCCCGATCTGGGGTTGGATGGAAGGGGAGGAATTCCTCCCCCTTCGGTGGACTTGGAGGGGGCAGGGAGGAGATGAGGGAGGGATGGGGAGAGTGGGAGGGAATGAGGGAGGGAGCTATGCCTGGGATGCAAAGTATCTAACCTGTGATTGATATAAAAATAAATAAATTACATTAAAAAAGAATTGTTAGCTGGTAATTGGGAAGATTCAAGAAGCCTGAAAGCAACCGGGGCCATTGTATATACAGGAAAAGCCTTCCTACTTTAAGACTTTTGTGTTTTGATGTCTGTTTCAGCACCTGACTTCCTTTGATTTCACATTTCATTTCTTTAGCTACTAGAACTTTAGAGCTGAGGAAGAACTGCCTGATGATATTTTATCTATAGGAACTATGAAGAGTCTGAAAACAACACAGAATTGAAATCTTCAAGTTAATAACTTGAGGAAATGTGTGATTATAAGTAGGACAGTTTGCTTGAAGGGTATGGCCACTATAGAGGATAATATCAGATGATTTTGTAACTTCACAGCAGACATATTTTTATCATTGGTTTCACTGTGATAAAAGGTAGTTTTTGTCTTTTTTTTCTGTTGAGATTTTTTTCTGGAATGTTCATATTCTTAGTCAAACAGCAATAAAATATTTCCTTTTCTGTTTCTCTGATTACATACTCTGAAAAAAACAACTTTAGAAATAATGAGTTTCTTTTCGCTGACAGGTACACAGCAATAGAGTCTGCCATGACAAAGAAGACATGGTGGTATGAGCAGGGAGCTGAGTGATCACAATATCATCTGTACTCAGGAAACAGAGAGAGAAAACACCAAGTCAGCCAAATTATAAAACTTAAAAGCTTATCCACGGTGATATACTTCCTCTGGCAAAGCTTCATCCTCCAAATATTTGATAGTCTTCCCAAAGAACACCATCAAGTGAAACAATTGTTCAAACACATAAACCCATACAGGAAGCATTTCATATTCAAACCAGAACAGAAACCAAATTTAGAAAGCCATTGTTACTCAGAATTATAACCACCACACATGCTGCCATCTAGTAACTTTCAGATGGCATAATTCACCACTGTTTAAAACATAATTTCTTCTAGTAGTTCTATACCTGTCTTTGTAATCAAGCCTCCTGTTCAATAGGCAGGAAGTAAAAATCAAGAAGTTATATTCCGGTGTCTGAATGTTTCACTATGGGACTACAAACTACATGTGCTGGTAAAGTCCTCTCTACAGAGATTCTTAAATTTAGCCTGAATGTAGATTTTACTCAGAAATTATATTATTTACAGGAGCCCTTCAACATGCTTCATTCCTTTTCTAGAAGTGAGGAAATAGAGCCAATAATGACAACTACAGAAAGTTATTTAAAGGTTTCGCTTAGCTATATTCTCCTGGCTGTAGATGATAATTACCATCTTTTAGCAGAGCAGCTGTGATAATATGACAATGTTATCACAAAATCAGGCATTTACTATTTGATCATGGAAGGAGAAAGAAGCCATGAGATTCATGAAACCTTCTATGAGCCTTCAAGAAACCTTCATGAGATCCTCATGAGACACTATCCTATTCTGAGATTATTAGTAAATTACTGAACCCCTCAGTGGTACACCTGCATGCAAGTCACTCAAGAGACTTCTTTTAGGAGTAGATGTCTGTTAGTCATTCATGCTCCTTCAAGTAACATTCATAAACTCATGCTTCACTAATATGTACCTGGATGAATCTGCCTTCACTGTTCTGTTGCTCTCTCTCTCTCCTATGAGTTGAACAAACTTTCCTTAGGTAACCCCTAAAAAAAATCATTCAACAATGTGTTTCACACAAAAGGAAAGTTAACTAGGATGAAATTTAATTTCAGTCTCAGTATTTTCATAGTATTGCTCAATTTAATGTTAAATATCCCTTTCATTAATTTATATATTCACTTGCAATAAATCACTAGATTGGATTCATCTAATGTGAAAATTATTGATGTTAATTATTGTAAATTATTTATTAATAAATTATTATAAATGATAAACTCAGATGTGACTTCTATCACCCCTTTATTTATCATTGCCACACTGTACATTCTGACTATCATTAATCACTTAATCTCAGATATCAAGTAAACTGTTATATAACAATGATAATGTGTAAGTAATTTATTTTACTTAACATGTGACCTAAATCATAAAAGTAGTGGTTGGCAGCCTTATTATAATATATTGTTATAACTAGCCTATCTTCTTGTTACTTTTCATTGTTAATTTTTTACTGAAACTAAATTTAACATTCACTGTAAGTATCTTTGCAGGGTTCAAAATTATTAGTACCTGCAAATGAGGTATGAGCACTATGTAACTTTTTACAAAAATAAATAAAAACTTAGATAAAAATTAAAAACTAGAAGTTCGAATAAAGGGAAAAAGAATAATAAAGATGAAATATAGTATAAAGAAACACTATTGCCAACAAAATAAAAAGCATTTAAAAATCCATAAGTTGGAATACTTCTAGCAATAGTGAGCAGAAGGGAAAGTTGCACAAATAAAGAATGCTAGAAAAATAGGAAAATCATAACATCTCAAACAAGGAATTTTATAAAACTTTAAAAAAGATATTGTGAGGCAAATACAGTGTTATATATATTTAAAACCTTATAGAAGACAATTTTTTTGTTTCTACTTTATTGCTCAAGGACAGGGCTTGAGGTGTGTCTGGACCTTCAGCATGCATTAAAGAGGCCAAGAGTTTAGGCACAGGGACAACCTGGATTAGTAGGAAACTGACAGGTTGGGAGATACTGGAAGAGGCTGTTTTATAGGTTAACACTATGATACCAGAGGACATTATCAGGGATATTGTCTCAGGAGAGGAAGGCAAAAGGGAGAATGGACACAGCAATGGTTTTCCCATGCTCCTAAAACCTGCATGGAGACTGCAGGCTTGAAAAATGATCAGAGAGGGAAGGGATGGGGAAAATTGTTGAAGTTATTTTTTGGCTTCCCATCAGACCTCACCCCTAGCACATACCCTTCTCTACCACCTGATAAATGGAGCTAAGATAAGGAGCAAAATATATTAACGTTCTGATGTATGTGTGGAAGGATATACATTTGTCTGTAGTGAGGGAAGAAAAGAGGGGTTGTCACCATCTAAAACTATCTCCACCATTTCACCCCCTAGTCTGTTCTTCTCCCCTTCCCCTCAAAGCCATCATCCAAGCAGACAGAAAAGCGAAGATTGAATTCACTCAAAATTCTTCAGGTTTTACAAAACTAACAGAGTGAAGTAAGGAAGGGAGAAGGAAGGCAGTCACAGGGGTGGGCCGGTGGAAATGCAGGCTATGCTTCTGTCTCCACCAGAGAGTGGTTCCCTGCCATATTGTTCTGCTCACCCTTGATCTCAGCATCAGTGGGATGGTCTCCTGCAGCCACTTCTGCCTTGGCCTTGTGCTCCTCCGCCGCCAGCTTCTCAAACATGTTGGTATAAAGCTTCTTCTTCAGGGAAAGCTGCCTGCAGTTCTGCTGACAGCGCCCAGCCAGCTGGGTCTTGGCAGCTTTTTTTTTCTTGTAAAAAAAAAACCATAAGTGATTAAAAAGTTACCCTAGAACCACTGTACAGATGTAGCCCATTGCAGCTCAGTCTCCATGTGGGTTCCATAGTAATGGGAACAGGGATTATCTCTGACATGAATTAAGTGATTGGTTCTTTGATCACCTCCCCCTGAGGGGTGGGTAGCCTTACCAGGCCACAGACTATGACAATGATAGGCTAAACCAGAGTAAAGGGGAAAAGGTCCTCCCCTATCAGTGGAGTGAGAGATGGGCATGTCGGAGAAGAGGAAGGGATGGTGGGATTGGGAGGGGACAAGGGATAGGGCTACAGCTTGGATACAAAGAGACTAAATTGTAATAAATTAAAAAATTTAAAAAGTTGACACAGAAAGTAAAAGATATCAATTGGCCATTAAGATTATTCTTAAAACCGAGGAGGATTACAAAATCACACAGAATTCATCAAACATGTACTATCTGGTCTGTATGTTAGTGTCCCTTAATTTGGGAAGGTTCCAACTTCATACACACAAAAAGCTACTCTGTTTAAGAGGAAAGGGTTTGTTCAATGTATCAGGCAGAATTCATTCTTTCTTCCTCCCCTTTCTCTATCTCAATCTTGCTAGGTACCTTAAATTATCCTGGAACTTTCTACGTAGCCCAGACTAGCCTTCTACTCACACTCCCTAGCCTGTCTCTTTCACCTACATGCTAGGATTATAAGCATGTGCTCCCTCACCAAGCATTAAACTTGATAAGCTAGGGTCAGATGGAAGGGGAGGAAGTCCTCCACAACCAGTGGACTGGGGAAAGAGCGTGGGAGGAGATGAGGGAAGGAGGTGGGGCAGGACTGGGAGGGATGAGGGTTGGGCTACAGCTGGGCTACAAAGTGAATAAATTGGAATAAATAAAAAAATTATATTAAAAATAGATTTTTCAAAAAAAGATTTATTTTAATTTTTACTGGTAATTTTCACTGTGATGCTCTAAATATACTAGATTCAGTAAGATTTTTGGCAAGTACTATGATTTGGGTCTGTAATGTTTCCCCAAACTCATGTGTTACAGCTTATTTATTCCACAGGTTGGTTCTACTTGGAAATAGTAGAATCATGATGAGTAGTAGTCTAGTGGGAGGGCTTAGCAGTACCCCCAGAGGGGACAGGAGGACTCCAACATGTTCATTTCTCATTTCAGTACTAGTGAGGAGGTTAACAGGTTTTCTTTTCTTCAATGTCCTGTCATAAGTTACTGCCCCCAAATGATGGAAACAACTGATGGTTAATTGATACTTCCAATACTGTGAGCCCCCCCCCTAAAAAAATTCTCTCTCTCTCTCTCTCTGTCTCCTCTCTTCTTTCTCTGTCTTTCCAACAGAGTTTCTCTGTGTAGCCTTTGCTGTCCATGACTTGCTTTGTAGACTAGGCTGGTCTCAAACTCACAGATATCTACCTACTTCTGACTTCCTGAGTGCTGGGATTACAGGTATATGCCACCATACCCATCAACACTTTCTCTTTTTTCAATTTGATTCTTTCCCTTTCCGGTATTTTGTTATTGTAATGGAAATTTTACGAACAATAAAATTTTACATTTTTCAGGGACCTATTTTTTCTTATGTTATATATGATTCCACTAGCTCTCATTTCTTAGCATATCTGTTATAATTTATTTTTTTCTGATTCTTTTTTTCCTTGTTAACTTATTTATTCACTTTAAAGCTTGATTACAGCGCTCTCCCTTCTGTCCTCCTACATTCTCTCTCGCTGAGACCAAGCAAGGCAGACCAGGTAGGGGAAAGGGATACAAAGGGAAGCAACAGAGTCAGAGACAGGTCCTGCTTCAATTGTTAGAGAACCCACATGGTGACCAAGCTATACATCTTCTACATATGTGTAGGGTCCTAGGTCCAGCCCATGTATGCTCTTTGTTTGGTGGTTGAGTCTCTTTGAGCACCCATGGACCCAGGTTAGTTTGCTCTGTGTGTCTTCTTGGGTGTCCTTGACCCTTATGGCTCCTTCTATCCTTCCTCCAACTTTTTCACAAGATTCCCTATGCTTGGTCTGTTTCCATCAACTGCTGGATGAAGCCTCTCAGGAGACAGTTATTCTAGAATCCTGTCTGCAAGCATAGCAGAGTATCATTAGCATAGCAGAGTATCATTAATAGCGACAAGGGTTGGCTCTTTCCCATGAGGTGGGTCTCAATTTGGGCCAGTCATTGGTTGGCCATTCCCTCAATCTCTGCCCCATATTTATCCTTACACTTCTTGTAGGCAGAACAAATTTTGGGTTGAAGGTTTTATGGGTGAGTTGTTGTACCCTTCCTCCACTGGAAGTTCCACATGGCTACAGGCAGTGATAACTTCAGGCTCCATATTTCCCACTGCTAGGACTCTCAGCTAGGCTCACCCACATAAGCTCCACACACACTCGCCTACAGACACTTAATTTTTGACAACGTAGTCAAAATCATACAATGGAAAATAGAAATCATCTTCAACAAATGGTGCTGGACTAACTGTATGTCTGCTTGAAGAAGAATGCAAGTAAATCCATATTTATAACCCTGCATAAAACTCAAAATCAAGTGAATCAAAGACTTCACCATAAAACTAGGTATACTAAGTCTAATAGAAGAGAGAGTGGGGAAGAGCCTTGAATTCATTAGCACAGGAGAAAACTTCAGAAACAGAGCACCAACAACTCAGGCCCTAAGATCAACAATTAATAAATGGGACCTCATAAAATAAAAAAGTTTTTACAAGGCATAGGACACCATCACTAGGACAAAAGAGCAGCCTACAGAATGAGAAAAGATATTCACCAACCCTATATCTGACAGATAGCTAATATCTAAAATATGTAATGAAATCAAGAAATTAAATATTAAGAAACCAAATAACCCAATTTAAAAATTGTGTACAGAGGTAAACAGAGAACTCTCAACTTAAGTATTTCTAATGGCTGAGAAGCATTTAAAGACATATTCAATGTCCTTGTTGTGAGGGAAATAATATTTGTTGGAGTTTTATTTTTTTCTTTTTGAGACAAAGATCTCTCTACATAGCTCTGACTGTGCCAGCTAAGGCTGGCCTTAAAATCAGAGAGATCTGCTTGCCTTTGCCTTCCTAGTACTGGGATTAAAAGCATATGCAATCATTCTTCTTTCAGTTATAATTCTTTTTCTGCTTCTTGTGGTTGCCCTGAATTTTGCACCATTCCTTTTCAATTAATCCACCATGTGCACATTCAAATAGCACCACATTTCACGTTTCCTAGCAAAAAACAAAACTTAATCACAACCTGTCCTATCCCTTATAGAAAAGCACACACACACACAGAGAGAGAGAGAGAGAGAGAGAGAGAGAGAGAGAGAGAGAGAGAGACCTATATATGCATATACACACTTTTTTTCTTTGATCTATTACTTCCCTATTGTTCTTTTCTCTATGTATATCTGAACTTTTGACCTATCTCATTTTCTTTCTCAGCCATTTTTTTTTTTTTTTTTTGCAAGGCAAGTCTGCTGGTAAAAATTTCTTTCACTGCTGGTTTTTGTCTTAGAAAATATTTCTCTTTCACTTCTGGATGATAATTTCATAGGTTACAGAATACAAAGTTGATGAAAAGATTCCTTCCTATTAGTACTTTACATATTTTACTTGATTCTCGTGTTTGTTGTATTGATTTTGAGACAACAGACTTAGTTCTTATCCTTCCACCTCTGTTGGAAGATAGTCTTTGCCTTTGGTTCCTTTTTCTTCACCTGCAGTTCTCTGTAGTTTGAATGTGATGTGGTTTACATTGTTTGGAATATGCAGTCTCACTATTGTCACTAAGGTGGCCTGGAGCTCATTAGATAGGTCTCATTTTCCTTCGAATTACATGTCCTTCTGATGACTGAAATTACAGGGGTGTATCACTATTTCTGGCTCTTGCTTAAATTTCCAGGATTCTGTGATTTTTAATTTATCTTCATAATGTTTGTTTAAACATTCTAGGTTGTGGTATGGAAATTTATTTTGGAGAAATCCCATTACTGTTCCAAGTATTTACTCTGATTTTGGTTTTGCTTCCAAAAAAATTCTCATTTTTATGCAGTTTTTCCACAACTCTGTATATTTGGCTCTGCTCTTGTAAAGCCGTTTTTGTCTTTGCTTTTTGTTTTTGTTTTTGTTTTTTTTTCTTTTTCTTTTTGGTGAGGGGGAGTGGTTCAAGACAGGGTTTTTCTGTATAGCCTTTGCTGTCCTGGAATTACTTTTGTAGACCAGGCTGGCCTTGAACTTATAGAGATCTGCCTGCCACTGCCTGTCAGAGCACTGAGAATACAGCTGTGGGCCAAAGCGCCCAACTGCTTTTCAGTTTTAAATACATCTATTGAGATATCCTCATGCTCAGAGATTCCTTTTCCTATTAATGACTCCACTGAAGGCATTCTTCATTTTCCTAGTGTTTTTGGTTGTTTACATTTGGACACTATATTAGAATTTTCATCTCTGAATTGCCATTGTTCTCTAGTTTTATGTTTTATCAGTTATCATCCTAATCATGTTAATCACAGTTCTTTGATATCTTGATAGTGTTGATATATCCTGTATTATCCGAGAAAAAAATTGAGACAGGGTCTTATGTAGATCATGATGACTTCACTTTTGTTATGTAGCTGAGGATGACTTTGAACTCATGATTCTCCCACTTCAGGTTCTCTAGTACTAGAATGGCAGGTGTGCATTACCATGCCTGTTTTTTTAATAACTTTTTTTTATTAATTACACTTTGTTCACTTTGTATCCCCCTATAAACCATAAACCCCTCCCTCCTTCCCTCCCAATCCCACCTTCCCTCCCCCTTCTCCACACATGCCCTTCCTCAAGTCTGTTGATAGGGAAGGTCTTCCTCTCCTTCCTTCTGATCCTAGTCTATCAGCTCTTATCAGGAGTGGCTGCATTGTCTTCCTCTGTAGCCTAGTAAGGCTGCTCCCCCATCAGGGTGAGGTGATCAAAGAACAGGCCAATCAGTTCATGTCAGAGGCAGTCTCTGTTCCCATTACTATGGAACCCACTTGGAGGCTGAACTTCCATGGGCTACATCTGTGCAGGGGTTATAGGTTTTCTCCTTGCATGGTACTTGGTTGGAGTATGAGTCTCAGGAAAGACCCCTGTGCTCAGATTGTTTGGTTCTACTACTCTCCTTGTGGAGCTCCTGTCCTCTCCCTATCTTACTATTTCCCACATCTTTCGTAAGATTCCATGCACTCTGCCCAAGAGTTGGCCATAAGTCTCAGCATCTGCTTTGATATTCTGCAGGGCAGAGCCAATCAGAGGCCCTCTGTGACAGGCTCCTAACTTGTTTCCTGTTTTCTTCTTCTTCTTCTGAGGTCCATCTGCTTTGCATTTCTGGCTGGGGATTGAGCATTTTAGGCAGAGTCCTCCCTCTTGATTAGTTTCTTTAGGTGTATAGATTTTAGTAGGTTTATCCTATATTATATGTCTACATGAGTGAATATATACCGTGTGTGTCTTTCTGCTTCTGGGATAGCTCACTCAGGATGATCTAACCAGAACTAGTTTTATGGGATTCTCAATGCAAGGCTTTAATGCATGCTAGGCAAGCAGTGACTATATTCACTAAGCTACATACTCATTCTAAGACTATTTTGTTTTACACAGTCTTACGTAGCTCAAACCTGCTATGTAACAGTCTGGACTTAATCCTACGGCTCTTGCTTACATTTCTCAAGTGTTGGCATTACAGGTACATGTACCAAGTGTGGAGTGAAAATTATTAAAGATTTACTTTTATCATTTTAAAGTGTGTGTGTGTGTGTGTGTGTGTGTGTGTGTGCGTGTGTGTGCATAGGTGCTTGAGTTTACATGGCCACAGAGGTCAGCACTGGATTCTCTCTGGATCTAGAGTTATGGGTAGTGGTGAGCTAACTAATAGGGGATGTGGATGCTTGAAATCAAACTTGGGTCTTGCTCTTAACCACTGAACAATCTCTCCAGCCCCTGAATTATATATTTTTTTATTTAAAATTATACTGGAATTATTTAAAAGTACTAGTATATAAGAAAATTAATTAGGTTAATAGATTGGAATATAAGTATCACAACAGTACTTTCTTATTTACAGATAAGTTTGCAGGCAATGCTGAAAAGACGATGTAAAGTTTAATTAATAAAAATGTTCAGCAAGAATAATGAATACAAAAATCAACGTATGAAAACCATTCTTTTAGGCATAAGTAATACTCAGTTATACAATATGAAAAGATGGTGGAAATCTTCTATTGATTAATAGCAAGAAAACCACTTGGCACTTAGTGTGACGCCTTTCAAAATAGAAGCAAGATGCAAGAACATGGATTTAAAATGTATTTAAATATATTGAAGGATAATTATGAAGATGTGAGTACATAGTTTTAATTATTGTTCATGGATTAGAAGATTCTTGTATTAATTATTTTTCTATTGGTATGATAGGGCATCATGAGCAGGGAAGCTTATAAAAGAAGAAGGAGTTTATTGGGGACTTAATGTTTCAGAGGGTTAGAGTCCATGACCATCATGGTGGGAAGCGTGGCAGCAGGTAGGCATAGCATAGCACACAAGCAGTTGCTGAGAGCTCACATCTAATCTACATGCAGAAGACAATTTGAGAGGGCAAGACTAGAAGTGGCATAGGCTTTTGAAAATACAAAGCCCATGCCCAGTGACACAGCTTCTCCAACAAGGCCACACATGTAATCCATTTCAAACAGTTCCAACAACTGAGAATCAAGTATTCAAATATATGAGCATAGTGGTTTGAATAGACCAGTGTGTTTGAATACTCATAGGGGGTGGCACTCTTATGGGTGTGACCTTGGAGTAGGTGTGGCCTTGTTCGAGTAGGTATGGCCTTGCTGAAGGAAGTCTGTCACTATAGAGATGGGGTTTAAGTTCTCATATGCTCAAACTACATTCAGTATGACAGTCTCCTTCTGTTAACTGTGGATTAAGATAGAGAACTCTCAGCTCCTTCTCCAGCATCATGTCTTCCTACATGCTGCCATGCTTTCTGTCATGAAAATAATGGACTAAATCTCTGAAACTGTAAGCCAGACCCAATTAAATGTTTACCTTTAAAAGAGTCGCCAAGGTCATGGTGTCTCTTCACAGCTCTAGAAACCCCAAGACAATGAGTCTAATGAGGACCATTCTCATTCAAACCACTGCAACTCTTTATACAAAAATACCAGTTTTCAAAACAAATCTCTTTAATGAAAGTATCAATTGTTATTTTATAGAATTTGATAAGCTTATTAAAAAGTTCAGATGGCTAAAAATAGCAAAAATTTTGAAGAACAATATGAATTAATTTTCTTTACCAGATATCATTTTAAAATATTTACTATTTTTTTGAGGCAGGGTCTTACTTATCTTCTCTGGCAGGCTTGGATTTTGCTATGTAGATTAGGCTGGTCTTGAATGCACAGAGATCTGCCCTCTTCTGCTCAGATTAAGAGCACATGTTTGATTTAGATATTTACTTATTATATAAAGCTGATTACTCATTAGGTATGGTGGCTCATATCTGTAATCCTAGCACTTGAGAAACTAAGAGAGAAGGATATATGAATTGAAGTTCACCTTGAACAACACAACAAGAGCCTGTCTCAAAAAATAAAGAAACAAACAAAGCTAATTACTATTAATGTAGATTAATACTGGCAGAGAAATAGACGAACCAAATGGATGGCTTATGTAGTATGAAACATAAAATACCGAAGAAGTAAATCAGTGAGAAAATAATAGAGTGAATGTTGTCAATGCCATTCTCTTGGATTTTGTCTCTTATATAAATAACTATCTTCTTTGAATTGTTGAGGTTCTAATTTGCTGGCCATTAAATCTCCAGCTATAAATCTGCTTTTCTTAGAATCAGCCACACATCCTTGAATACAACTCTGGTGATTCCCAAATATGTTTCTGCATCTCAGTTCTCATCCTTTTCCCTGGGCCTATGTATTTATTTGCGTATTTGAGATAGCCTTCTAAACTTTGAAATATGTAAGATAAGTTCATCTTGTACCACAAATCTGCTCTTACTCATGTTTTTAAACTTAATTAAAAGACCCATTAATTGAGCTAGACATTTCTGGATGTCATCCCAGACCAATAGTTCCCAAGTACATTCTAACAGAACAGGATATTAGTGTCTGTTATGTAAAAAAAATGTTGTATAATAAAGTAAAGTTTTAGACTGATAGATTAAACAAAAATGAGCAGATTTCCTCTGGAAAATTAGTTATCAGATATCTGAGTATTCTGATATACACATAAGAGTGTGTTACTCTATTTTCCCAAACTTGTGTTAGATAGAACTTTTGCAGGTGTGAATGGTGAGTATATTTTCCTTTGCATTTTAATTTGTTGTCAAAATATCATAGGGCATTTCTCCTTTATGCTCATTTGTCTGAGCATTCCATTCCATTCTCAACTCACTGAAATAGTCACTAGTACCCTTCTAAAGCACTTTGATAGGTAAGCTACCTTTTACTACTAAGCTCAAAGTTCTTTAGTGTGCCAAGATTACTTATTTGCTTATTGTCAGCACTGATGATGCTCCTGTTTCCCAGTGCCTCTTACACTCAGGAGCACCTGGTGAGGGTGAGGACAGGGTATCCTAAAATGCAGCACCTTGAGAGTAGTGAAAAGGGCAAAATCAAGAAGACATATGTAATGACAGTTGGCTCCTGTTATACTGCCAGCCACCTAGAGAGCAAGGAAGCCAGTGATGTAATTAAGAGTGAGAGCCAGAGGAGGCAGTGCCACAACTCTCAGTACAGTTTGAAGGCCAGATTAACTGGGGAGATGCTGGGAAAGACCCTGAGTTCAAGACCCTAAAAACTTTGAGTCCTAAAGAGTAGGGATAGAAGAATCAATTTGCACCTCCTTTAATGTTCTTTTTTTTTCTGTCTAGTCTGTCAATGGATTAGATCATGCCCACTCACAATGGTGAGAGTGCATCTTCTTTACTGATGTAAATCCTAAACTTTTTCAGAAATTCTCAGATATACCAAAAATGATGTTTTCTTAGATATATCGGTGTCCCTTACTCCTTTTAAATTTTTTATGAAAATTATGTTTCTAATTATTGTATTTTGATTATAGACTTTATTTATATGTAACTAATTACTGATAAAAGAAAGAATTAGGGAGTCCAAGGTCTTGGTGACCAGCATGCACCATATCTGAGAGGCACAGGATCCCCTAAAACTGGTAGTGGAGGGACAGCTGAAGCCAAAATATCAACATTGAGGCTTCCTGGGTGAGAGGGGACAACCTATGAGCTAGGAAAGTTTGGATCAAGGTCACCTGTAGACATCTCTGGGTCCTGAGAGTGGCAAATATTCAACACCCCTGAACTTTCTCTTGCACCAAGCACAGGCCTCCATGCTCAGCAGCAGCAGCAGAGGCAGCAGAGGAGGCAACAGTACAGGCCTCCCAGGTATGCAAGCTACAGTGGGCAGCATCTAGCCCAAGCAGGAGCCTCAGGACATGGTGACTGAGGTGGCTGCCCCAAATACAGGTCTCCCTGCCCAGAGGCCAAACAGTGGACACCACTAATCTGACAGAGCTCCTACACTCTCATTTACCCCTAGCAGCCCAAACCTGAGAGTAGAGAACAAGGGGAACTCCTATGCTTTACGATTAGACCTGTGAGTGAGTGAGTGCATCTTCAAATGAGTGCATGAAGAGCCCCAGATCCAGGATTCCACTATACTAGCTGGCTGACAGCAGATCCCTCTCACCCACAACCCTACTGTGGGCAACATGGGGATTCTTGGGACAGTGTACTCAATTGAAACCCCCGTTCTGTAGGTCTACAAGTGGATTCCAGGTAAACAATTCCTGGTGCCCAGACAGATCTGAATACCAGGAGAACATTACATCAGGTCTCTAGGAGACTGAGGCATTCAGGGCACCTGTACATGTACATTGCGCCCAGGAACAGCACCAGCACCCACTCCTGCATTTAGCTACACCCTTCCAGGCATCTAGATGTTCTAGAAACCTGTCCTTTAAGGCACACTTCGATGCACACACCCTCGCTTATGCACATGCACCTGCAATTTTCTTCTCTTAGCTACAGCTGAAACACCAACAACCATTCTTGAACAGGTGAATTACTCCCATCTTCGTGAAGAATACTGCAGACACCAGAGACAGACAGATCCAGTCTGAAGTATAGACTCCAGGAACAAATAGTGAAGGTTACAGATAAGCAGATGACTAGAGGTCAGCTTAAGAACACATCCAACAAAAATCAGGACATTATGGCTTCACCAGCAACACCAAAAATCAACGAATATTTTAATTCATTGGAAACACAGGAAAATGATCTCAAATCTGTGCTTATACAGATGCACATAAAGAGGAAATGAACAAAGCTCTCAAAGAAATACAGGCAAATACAGCCAAAGAAAATAGAGGCACAAGTAGAGGCAAAGAGAGAGAGAGAGAAAGAACAAAAAAAAAATAGAGGCCATTTTGGAAAGACAGGAATCCAGATTCAAACAAATGAAGGAAATGATGCAAGACAGGAAAACAGACTTAGAATCAATAAAGAAAACACAGAGAAAACCCTAGAGTTAGAGAACTAGAGAGAAGATCACAAACCACAAAGGTAAGCACAACCAACAGGATCCAAGGGATCGAAGAGAGAATCTCAGACACTGAAGATACAATTGCATAAATTGATACATCTCTCAAAGAAAAAGTTAAATCAGAAAAGTTCCAAACACAAAACATCCAAGAAGTCAAGGATGCTATGCTAAGAAAAAAAATTATGAATAATATGAATGGGTGAAAAAGAAGAAAACCATAGAAGAAAATTTCACCAAATTAAAGACAGAGAGGTCCATTAACATACAAAACACCAAATTGATTAGACCAGAAAAGAACCTCCTCATATCATATAATAGTCAAAACACTAAATCTACAGAAAAAATGAAAACAAAAAAATGAAGCAGCAAGGGAAAAATGCTAAGTAACATATAAAGGTAAACATCTCAGAATCTTAGATTTCTCAACAGAAACTATGTAAACCAGAAGGGCCTGGGCAGATGTCATGCAGACTCTAAGAGACCACAGATGCCAACATAGACTACTATACCCAGCAAAGCTTTCAATCAACATAGATGGATAAACCAAAATATTTTTTGACAAAACTGAACATAAACAATAGCTACACAGCAACTGAGCCCTATAGAAGATACTAGAAAGAAAAATAATCCAATGAAATCAACTACATCCAAGAAAACACAGCTGTAGATAACTTCGCAAAAAAAAAATTAAAGAAAACATGTATAGAAATGTAGTAATACCACAAACTCCACAATAAAAGGAACTACATTCATTGGTCACTATTATCTAACAGCATCAATGGACTCCACTCTCCAATAAAAAAACACAGACTTACAGAATGTTAGCAGAAACATAATCCAACATTCTGTTGCATCTAAGAAACACACCTCTGCAACAAAGAAAAAGACTACCTCAGAATCAAGGGCTGGAAAAATGCTTTTCAAGCAAGCATACCTATAAAACAAGCTGGGTTAGCTATCCTAATATCTAATAAAATATACTTTCAACCAAAATTAATCCAAAAAGATGAGGAGGGACACTTCATTCTCATCAAAGGACAAATCCATCAGGAGGACATCACAATCCTGAATATCTATGCCCTGAATACAAGATCACCTGCATTTGTAAATGAAACATTATTAAAGCTTAAATCATACATTGATACCAACATCTTAATAGTGGGAGACTATTTGCCAAAATTAAATCAAGACCAGGTAAATAGATTAAATATTCATATATTCCTCAAAGAAATAGAAGAAGTCCTCAAAATTCTCCCTTCCAAAAAAAAAATGTCTGGGGCCAGATGTTTTCAGAACAAAATTCTACCAGACTTTCAAAGAACAGCTAACTCCATTTCTCTTCAAACTATTCCACAAAATAGGAACAGAAGGAACATTATCAAACCCATTCTATGAAGTTCACATTTATATCTATACCACAGAAAGATCCAAACAAAAAAGCATACTTCAGACCTATCTCTCTTATCAACATTGATGTAAAAATACTCAACAAAATACTTGTAAACCAAATCAAAGAGCACATAAATGACATCATCCATCATGACCAAATAGGCTTCATTCAAGGTATGCACGGGTGGTTCAATATATGGAAACTCACCAATGTAATACACATAAACAAACTTAAGGAGAAAACACACAAGATCATATTGTTAGATGCTTGAAAAGCATTTGAGAAAATCTAACACGCATTCATGTTTAATGCCTTGGAGAGATCAGGGATACAAGGCACTTACCTTAACATAGTAAAGACAATATTCAGCAAGCCTATACCGAACCTCAAACTAAACAGAGAGAAACTTAAATTAGTCCTACTGAAATTAGGGACAAGGCAAGTCTGTCTACTCTCTCCATATTTCTGCACCTAGTTCTTGAAGTCCTTGCTAGAGCAATAAGACTACTAAAGGAGTTCAAGCAGATGGAAATCAGAAAGGAAGAAGTCAAAGTACCACTATTTGCAGATGATATGATAATATGCATGAGTGACCCCCAAAATTCAACCACAGAACTCTTTCAGCTGATCAACTCCTTCACACAGTGGCTGAGTACAAAATTATCTCAAAAAATCTGTAGCCCTCCTGTATATTAATTAAAAAGTGCTGAGAAAGATATTAGAGAAACTACATATTCACAATAGCCACTGATAACAGAGTATCTTGGTGTAACAATAACTAAGCAACTGAAAGACCTGTTTAAAAAAAAAATTCAAGTCTCTGAAGAAAGAAATTGAAGAAGATATCAGAAGTTGGAAAGATCTCCCATGCTCATAGATCTGTAGGATTAACAGTGAAAATGGTCATTCTGCCAAAAGCAATCTACAGATTCAATTCAATTCCCATCAAAATACCAACACAGGGGGGATCCAAGATGGCTGCCACTAAGAGAACACTGTGTCTGAGGAGTAGGAGAGCAGAAACAATGCAGCAACCAGGAGACTGAACTCTGGGACCTAAAACACCAGCATTGTGAGTGCCAGGTGAGCGGAACTCCTACGGTGAGAAAATCAAGTGGGAAAACCCTAGGGACACCCAGTTATTACCTGGAGAAATTTCCCGGTGACCAGCAGCACACAGCTCTGATCTGAATGAGCAGCCGCGCTGGGTGCCCGCACCCGCCATTGTAGACTGGATCGCACAGTCTCACAGGCAGTCTCAGGAGGAACCGGGTGCCATTTTCACTGAACTGCACCCTACGAGCTCACACTGCACCCGGGTTCTGCTTCAACCCACAGGTGTGCTGCGGGCTCGGACTAATTATCTGAACCACACCAGACTGAGTGCATTGGAGGACCGTTTTGACCAGTCCACACACTGCGGGGCCTCGAGCCAAACGATTCCGCCAGCAAAAACTCAGTCAGTGTGTGAGTCCACCCGTGGATCTGAGAGGAACCCGAGTTCTGCCTCAACCCACTGGTGTGCAGCAGGCGCGAACCGATCGCTGGAACCACCACAGACTGTGTGGATTGTGGGACCATTTGGACCACTCTGCACACTGCAGGGGCACGAGCAACGCTTCTGCCAGCAAAAACTCAGTCAGTGTGTGAGTCCACAGGCGGATCTGGGAAGAACCCGAGTTCTGTCTCAACCCATGGCTGAGAGGATCCTGGGACCATCTTGACCAGACCGCACACTGAGGGCGAAAGCTGAACACACCAGCCAGCAAAAACCCCAGTTCCGGTGTCTGTCCATGGGCCAGACAGAGAAGGCCTCTGGCACCAATTCAGACAGCCTTGCATACAGCGGATGCACAAAAACCCAAACCCACTGTGTGTGCCCCAAATATCATTCAGACCGTGGTGCACAGCCCCTGGCACAGAAGGAGGCGCCAAATCTCCATTCCAGGGGAGAGCCCTTAGCAGCAAGCCCAGGACAGAGTACACAGCCACCAGCAGACATCTCAAACCTGGAAACTCAGACTCTAGCACAGAGTGAGGTGTAAAGGCTCCAGACCAGAGGGGTGACCAGCCTGCAGTGCTCACAGCTTCTAGCACAGAGCACGAAGCTGGGCACACAGAGCCCACAACAGAGATCAACTGAGACAAAACACACACCACAAACCACCGGAAATCCCTGATCTTCTTGAAGAATACTCCTGACACAAGAGATTGACAGATTCAGACTGAAGTACAGCCTTAAAACAAAAACAGCTCCCTGATTATATATAAACAAATGCCCAGAAATCAGCAAAAGAACTCACCCAACAAAAATCAGGACACCATGGCCCAACTGGAAACACCCAAAAGCAGTAGATTTTAATTCAGCGGAGACACAGGAAAATTATATTAAAGCTTTGATTATGCAGATATTGGAGGAACAAGAGGAGAGACAAAAAGAGGA
>CM053742.1:20169411-20180296 GCA_028658305.1 Pachyuromys duprasi | reverse complement strand
GGTTCCTGATCTTTTCTCTAAGTTCTCCAGTTCCAGGTTCTTCTCCCTTTTTGTCTTCTCTTTAGATTCTAATTCCGTTTTCATGCTTTGTACCATTTCCTTCAACTATTTGACTGTGTCTCCTATTTTGGTTGTTTCCTCTCTGTTTATCTTTGATTGTTCCTCTATGTGTGCAGTTAAATTCTTCTCCATTTCTTTGAGGGCCCTGTTCATTTCCTCTTTTTGTCTCTCTTTTTGTTCCTCCAATATCTGCATAATCAATGCTTTAATATAATTTTCCTGTGTCTCCGCTGAATTAAAATCTCCCCTGCTTTTGGGTGTTTCTGGTGTGGCCATGGTGTCCTGATTTTTGTTGGGTGAGTTCTTTCCCCGATTTCTGGGCATTTGTTTATTTAAAATCAAGGAGCTGTTTGTGCTTTAAAGCTGAACTTCAGTCTGGAACTGTCAATCTCTTGTGTCAGGAAGATTCTTCAAGAAGATCAGGGATTTCCAGTGGTTTGTTAGTGTGTGTTGTTGTCTCAGTTGAACTCTGTTGTGGGCTCTGTGTGCCAGGCTTCGTTCTCTGTGCTAGAAGCTGTGAGCACTGCAGGCTGGTCACCCCTCTGGTCTGGAGGTTTAGCTCCTCAGTCTTTTGAGATGTCAGCTGGGGACTTTGCGCTCCATCCTGGGCTTCCTGCTAAGTGCGCTCCCTTGGACTCCAGACTTGGCACCCCCTTCTGGGCCAGGGGCTGTGCACCACGGTCTGATATGATATTTGGGACACACACAGTGTGTCTGGTTTGGTTGCAGGCGTTGCCGAGCGGTGTGCACGGGCTGTATGCAGGCCTGTTTGAAGTGGTACCTGAGGCCTTCTCTGGCCTGCAGATACACACAGGGACCAAGGTGGCTGCTGGCGCCCAGAGCAGTGTGTGCCCGCAGAGTGGAGTCTGGTCAAAACGGGGTTTTTGCTGGCAGATTTGAGCAGTGTGTGCCCGCAGTGTGCAGGTCAGACAAAGTGATGCCTGGGTCATCTTCAGTCTGCCCCAGAGACTATGTGGTCCAGTTTATTATGGTGGCTGCTGGCACCCCACGCAGCTACTCGCTCAGATCAGAGCTCTGAGCTGCTGGTCACCCAGATAATTTTCTGGGGAATAACTGGGTGTCCCTAGGGTTTTCCCACTTGATTTTCTCATCATAGGAGTTCCGCTCACCTGGCAATCACAAATTCTGGTGTTTTAGGTCCCAGAGTTCAGTCTCCTAATCACTGCATTGTTTCTGCTGACCTAGTCCTCAGACACAGTGTCCTCTCGTGGTAGCCATCTTGGATCCCTCTGCCATTTCTGAACTTCTTATGCTCATAAGTAATCATGTTAATACTATGATTTATTTATTTTAAATTACATATGGTTATAATTATGCTATACATTTAGAACTCATACTTTCCCTTCCTAGATAGGAAACATGGCACCTGTACAGTTTTTTCTTTGTTTGCTTTTCCTAAGCAATTTGTGTCCTAAGATTTTTTTTTAATTCTTCTTTGTTGCCGTGTGGCATGCAAATTTCAATACTACAATTCATTTAGTCCATTCTCTATTGATAGACATTTGGAGATCTTGTCTTCTTCTCTTATCATTATATATATGTTAGTGAATTGCCTTGTATATACATATTTTTCTATTTGGGGCAATATTTATTTAATACTTAGAAATAAGATTGCTGGTTCACAACATAAAAATATGTGATTTTGCAAGATATTGCCAAATTGTCCTTCTTGGGGATTTTCCATTTTCCATTTCCATCAGTTATGTTAACTCAGCCAATTTGCTAAGTGTGAATTGGTCTCTATGCATGTTTTACTTTTCTTTCATCATAGGGTTCAGGCCTGTAGTATTTTTCAGAACTATGTGCTCATATCTCTACTTTAGTTTTCTCTAGAATGGAGGACTATTTCCTTTTACATTTTTAGAAAGTCTATATTTTACAACTTTATTATTTTTGTTTTTACTTACTAAGTTTTATTGTAATCAAACATATCAGTCATTTCCTTAATTACTTCTGTATTTAAAACATAACTGGAAATTTTTTCAGCTCCTAGGTTATAGCAGAACTCACAGATGTTTTCCTATTGTGCTTTTTTAAAATTTAAACTTCTTGTCTCTTCAGAACTTACCTAGCTTATGTTATGAACAAATTTACAGTTTTGATAAGGCTTTCTAATTACCCACATTGCAATTAAACAGAAGTCTGTCTTTTTCTTGCTTGACTTGAAATATCACTCTTACTGTATGATCACATTTTATACTCAATACTATCTATTTCTTGATTTTTAGTCCTTTTCCATTGTTCCATTGATGTGCCTATAAATCAATAAGAAAATGCTGTAATTTTTAAGGGTATGTAGCTTATCTAGATCCTTTACCATTGCTTTCCTCTTTCAGTTTTTTTCCAGCTGGTCTTACTTGTCATTCTATGTGAATTTCATCTAAAACAAAATCAGTAATAAGTTCACACATGTGAACATGTAGTAGAGGATGACCTTGGCTTCCTGTTCCTCCTGTTTCTATATGCCCTTGAGAATACAGGTGTGCGTCACCATGCCCTGTTTTATGTGGTACAAGGGATGGAATCCAGGGCTTTCCTAATGCCAACCAAGCACTTTTCCAATTCCTAACTTGTTAATTGAATTTTATAAACACCTTGTCAAACTCAAGAAAAATACCTCTTGATTCATTTTCCTCAAGATCAAGTCTGTGATAAATTTAGAAATTAACATAATGACATCTAAGTCCTAATGTGTTGATGTTTAATATAATAATATCCATGCATTTCTCTTTATTTAGGTCTTTTTTTGGTCTTAACATGGTTACAACGTTTTGTTTGAATACATAGGTTGAATACAGTGTTTTTGAAAATGCTTAGAAACAGAAGTACGTGCATTTTTTTCAGATTTTAGTATATTTATATAGGCATAATAACTTGGAGATAGACCAAATTTGCTGTAAACATAAAACTAATTTCTGTACCAAATATACCTTATACACGTAGCCTGGAGATAGTGTCATACAAACATCTTAGTGCACCTATTATTATGATGTGGGATTCTCATACTAACAATGGAAAACATAGAGCATTTTAATTTTATTATAAACACTCAACCTGTACCTGAATAGACTTTAAAATTACTACTGAGTCCCTTAGTTTTTTATGTTTTATAAAACACTCAGCTCCCACTAAACCTTCTTCCAAACTAGTGTTTCTGTATATGAAGTCACTCTTAGACTTTTAGATTTCTTTATCCTTCTCCTTGACCTTAAAAATGTATCTGAACCCCATTTTTCAATTGGATTACTTGATTTGTTGCTTTTTAAATTCTTTATTTCTTCATATATTCTGGATATTATCCCTCTGTCAGATATAGACTTGGTTAAGATCCTTTCCCAGTCTATAGGCTGGCATTTTGTTCTGACGACAGTGTCCTTTGCTTTACAGAAGTTTTTCAGTTTTATGATATCCCATTTATTGACTGTTGATCTTAGAGCCTGTGCTGTTCATGTTCTGTTCATAACAGCTTTATTCATAATAACCTGGACACAACCTAGATGTCCCTCAATGGAGGAATGGATACAGAAATTGTAGTACATTTACACAATGGAATACTACTCAACAATTAAAAACAAGGAAATCATGAAATTTGCAGGCAAATGGTGGGATCTAGAAAAGATTATCCTGAGTGAGGTATCCCAGAAGCAGAAAGACACACACAGTATATACTCACTTATAAGTGGATACTAGACATATAATATAGGATGAACATACTAAAATCTGTAAACCAAAAGAAGCTAAACAAGAAGAAGGACCCTGGGTAAGATGATCAATCCTCACTCAAAAAGACAAACAGGTTGCAGATTGGGGGAAGGAAAAAACAGGAAACAGGGCAAGGGCCTACCACAGAGGGTCTCTGAAAGACTCAACCCAACAGTATATCAAAGCAGATGCTAAGAGTCATAACTAAAACTTGGGTAGAGTTCAGGGAATCCTACGAAAGTAGGGGGAGTGAGTAAGACCTGTAGAGGACAGGAGCTCCACAAGGAGAGCAACAGAACCAAACTACCTAGGCACAGGGGTCTTGTCCGGAGACTGATACTCCAACCAACGACCATTCATGGATATAACCTAGAAGCCCTGTTCAGATGTAGCAAATGGCAGCTCAGTCTCCAAGTGGATACCCTAGTAAGGGGAACAGGGTCTATCTCTGACTTGAACACAGTGGCAGGCTGTTTGGCCACCACCCCTGTGAAGGGGTAGCAGCCTTTCTATGCCACTGAGGAGGACAATGAAGCCAATCAAATGAAACATGATAAGCTAGGGTCAGATGGAAGGGGAAGAGGACCTCCACTATTAGTGGACTTGCAAAGGGGCTTGAGAGGAGATGAGGGAAGGAAGGTGGGACTGGGAGGGGAAAAGAGGGGGGACTACAGCTGGGATGCAAAGCGAATGAACTGTGATTAATATTAAAAAGATAAAAATTTAATTCAAAAATATAGCTGAGGAAAACTAAAAAATGAAATGATTTTTATTCTTTAAACATGTGACTTCCTTTCTAACCTTAACACTCAATTAAATTGTTATTAAAATGTACAATCTAAATTAAAAGAAAAGAAAGCATAGAAACACAGTAACACCACCAAATCCACAATAAAAGGAACTAACATTCAATGGTCCCTATTATCTACCAACATCAATGGACACAACTCTCCAATAAAAAGACACAGACTAACAGAATGGTTGTGAAAACATTCTGCTGCGTCTAAGAAACACAAATCTGCAACAAAGATAAAAACTCCCTCAGAATAAAGAGCTGGAGGTATCTCTATCCCTGATCTCAAGCTGTACTACAGAGCAATAGTTATAAAAAACTGCACTGTACTGGCATAGAAACAGAAGAGTGGATCAAGGGAACAGAATAGAAGACCCAGAAATAAACCCACACACCTGTGGAAACTTGATTTTTGATAAAGAAGCCAAATCCATCCAATGGAAAAAAGACAGCATCTTCAACAAATGGTGCTGGACCAACTGGATGTCTATATGCAGAAAAATGAAAATAGATCCATATTTATCACCCTGCACAAAACTAAAGTCCAAGTGGATCAAAGACCCCAACATAACACCTGACACATTAAATCAGTTAAAAGAAAAAATGGGAAAGACCCTAGAACTCATTGGCACAGGAGAGTACTTCATGAACAGAACACCAACAGCACAGGCCCTAAGAACAACAATCAATAAATGGGATCTCATGAAACTGAAAAGCTTCTGTAAAGCAAAAGCCACTGTCATCAAAACCAAACGACAGTCTACAGACTGGGAAAGGATCTTCACCAACCCTATATCTGACAGAGGGGTAATATCCAGGGTATATAAAAAACTCAAGAAGTTAAAAAGTAACAAAGCAAATAATCCAATTAAAAATGGGGTATGGAGCTAAAAAGAGAATTCACTCTAGAGGATTATAGAATGGCAGAAAAACACTTAAAGAAATACTCAACATCCTTAGCCATCAGGGAGATGCGAATCAAAATGACCCTGAGATTTCACCTTACACCTGTCAGAATGGCTAAGATGAAAAACTCAAGTGACAACACATGCTGAAGAGGATGTGGAGAAAGAGGAACCCTCCTCCATTGCTGGTGGGAATGTAAACTTGTACAACTACTTTAGAAATCAATATGATGCTTTCTCAGACAATTAGGAATAGTGCTTCCTCACAATCCAGCTATACCACTCCTAGGCATATATCCAAAATATGCTTAAGCATATAACAAGAACATTGCTCAACCATGTTTGTAGTCCTTTATTCATAATGGCCAGTATCTGGAAACAACCTACATATCCCTCAATGGAGAATGGATACGGAAAATGTGCCGCATTTTCACAATGAAAATTTCAGCAATTAAAAACAAGGAGATCATGAAATTGACAGGCAAATGGTGGGACTAGATAAGATCACACTGAGTGTGGGATCCCAGAATCAGAAAGACCCACATGGTATATAGTCATTTATAAATGGATGTTGGACATACAAAATAAACATACTAAAATCTGTACACTTAAAGAAGCTAAGCAAGAAGGAGGATCCTGGGTAAGATGATCAATCCTCACTCAGATAAACAACTGGGATGGAAGTCAGAAGCGGGAGAAAACATGGAACAGGACAGGAGCCTAGCACAGAGGGCCTCTGAAAGACTCTACCCAGCATGTTATCAAAGCAGATGCTGAGACCCATAGCAAAACTTTGTGCAGAGTGCAGGGAATTTTATAAAAGATGGGAGAGAAAGAAAGATCTGGAGGAGACAGGAGCTCCACAACGAGAGCAACAGAACAAAAAAATCTGGGGCCAGGAGTCTTTTCTGAGACTGATATTCCAACCAAGGACCATGCATGGAGATAACCTAGAACCTCTGCTCAGATGCAGCCCATGGCAGCTCAGTCTCCAAGTGGGTTCCCTAGTAATGGGAACAGGGACCGTCTCTGATATGAACTCAGGGGCCTGCTCTTTGATCGCCTCCCCCTGACGTGATTACTAGTCCATAGGGGGGAGATAATGCATCCACTCCTGATGAGACCTGATAGGCTACAGTCAATGGAAATGTGAGGAGGTCCTCCCCTATCAGTGGACTTGGGGAGGGACATGGGAGGAGTAAGAAAGATAGGGTGGCATTGGGAGGGGTGAGGATAGAGGCTACAGCTGGTATAAAAAGTGAATAAAGTATAATTAATAAAAGAAAAATTTAGTTAAAAACAAAATAAAACTAAAAATGTAGAATCTATTGTGGTGGTGTAAATAAGCATTGTCCTTTGTTGTTTCTAAACAAAATCCCATACCTCCAATTTTATCAATAAAGACTCAGGAGCAAGATGCTGGCGTGAAAGCCCACTAGCTCAGAGAGGCAGAGAAAGCACCCAGCTGACTATCTCTTACTCAGCCAATCTCCCAGAAGGAAAAAAGGATAAAGCCCATTCTCCTCCATGATGTCTTAAAAACCCTTTAAACTAATGCCCCTTCTTTCTGCTTCCTGTGTATCTCTCTATCCATCCCTCAGGCTCCCTCTCTCTCTCCATATTTTTTTTTCCTATGTCCACTCCCTCTCAACTGTTTGCTTGCTTTACCTCTTGAACTATGGTGGACTTTATTTAATCATGTTTAAGGAAAGCTTTTGGGTGAAAGGCATGTACCTGGGCTGAGCAGCATCACCACTAGAAACAAGTTTTTCCCGTTTACTATAAGGGGGTTAACAATGTGATCAAATATCTTGCAACAGCCCTCCATGGGCTCCTATACTTGAATGCTTAGTCACCGGGGCATGGCCTCATTTGAAAGGATTAAATCTAATAGAAGGTGTGACCTTCATTTAGGAGTGGACATTGAGGTCTCAAAAATCTATGTCAAGCCCAGTCTTTCTCCCTCTTCCTCTGCTTCTACCTATCCCCTTACTCTCCCTCTCCCTTTTCCTCCTCTCTTCCTCCTTCCCTCCCATCACCCTCCCCCCTGATCAGGATGTACCTCAAAGCCACTTTTTCAGTCCCATGCTTGCCACCACACTCCCTGCCATGATGATAATGGACTGACACTCTGGAAATTAAATTCTTTCCTTTTTTTTTGAATTTTAGCTGCAGTTTCTTTTTTATTTTAATTTTTATTAATTACACTTTATTCACTTTGTATCCCCCCATAAACCCCACCCTCCTCCCCTCCCAATCTCACCTTCCCTCCCTCTTCTCCATCCATGCCCTCCCCAAGTCCGCTGATAGGGGAGTTCTTCCTCTCCTTCCTTCTGATCCTAGTCTATAAGATCTCATCAGGAGTGGCTGCATTGTCTTCCTCTGTGGCCTAGTAAGGCTGCTCCTCCTGCTCTTTGATCAGGGTGAGGTGATCAAAGAGCAGGCCAATCAGTTCATGTCAGAGGCAGTCCCTGTTCCCATTACTGTGGAACCAACTTGGAGGCTGAACTGCCATGGGCTACATCTGTGCAGGGGTTATAGGTTTTCTCCATGCATGGTACTTGGTTGGAGTATCAGTCTCAGGAAAGACCCCTGTGCTCAGATTGTTTGGTTCTGTTGCTCTCCTTGTGGAGCTCCTGTCCTTTCCAGATCTTACCATTTCGCACACCTTTCATAAGATTCCATGCACACTGCCCAAGAGTTGGCCATAAGTCTCAGAATCTGCTTTGATATTCTGCAGGGCAGGCCCTCTGTTGCAGGCTCCTAACTTGTTTCCTGTTTTCTCCTTCTTCTGAGGTCCATCCTCTTTGGCTTTCAGGATGGGGATTGAACATTTTACCAGAGTCCTTCTTCTTGATTAGCTTCTTTAAGTGTACAGATTTCAGTGGATGTATCCTATATTATATGTCTGTATGAGTGAGTATATACCCTGTGTATCTGTCTGCTTCTGGGATACCTCACTCAGGATGATCCTTTCCAGTTCCCACCATTTACCTGCAAATTTCATGAAATCCTTGTTTTTTTTATTGCTGAGTAATATTCCATTGTGTAGATGTACCACAATTTCTGTATCCACTCTTCAGTTAAGGGGCATCTGGGTTGTTTCCAGGTTCTGGCTATTACAAATAAAGCTGCTACAAACATGGTTGAGCAAATGTCCTTATTGTGTACTTGAGTCTCTTTTGGATATATGCCTAGGAGTGGTATAGCTGGATCTTGAGGAAGCACCCTTCCTAGTTGTCTGAGAAAGTGCCAGACTGATTTCCAGAGTGGTTGTACAAGTTTACATTCCCACCAGCAGTGGAGGAGGGTTTCCCTTTTTCTACAACCTCTCCAGCATGTGTTGTCACTTCAGTTTTTCATCTTAACCATTCTGATGGGTGTAAGGTGAAATATCAGGGTCATTTTGATTTGCATTTCCCTGATGTCTAATGATGTTGAGCATTTCTTTAAGTGTTTCTCTGCCACTTGATATTCCTCTATCGAGAATTCTCATTTTAGCTCTGTTCCCCATTTTTTAATTGGATTACTTGATTTGTTGCTTTTCAACTTCTGTAGTCCTTTATATATACCAAATATTAGCCCTCTGTCAGATGTAGGGTTGGTGAAGATTCTTTCCCAATCCTTAGGCATTCGTTTTGCTTTGATGACAGTGTCCTTTGCTTTATAGAAGCTTTTCAGTTTCATGAGGTCCCATTTATTGAATGTTGCTCTTAAAGCCTGTGCTGTTGGTGAGTTTCTGTAGCCATGGTTCCTCTACAGAGCAATAGAACTCTGGCTAAGACCTGTTTCTTATATAGGGACTGCCAGGTCGATATCCGACAGGTGGAGCTGAGAGGAGAGTGTCCTCCATGGTTGAGCCGGATGATGAGTGTAGACAGCCCAGACTTCTTCACATGCCCCAGGGAATAAAACACCACCTAGCCAGGAGATCTGTCAAAGCAGGAAATCGGTTTAGTGAATAAAGCAGTCGTTTTTATAGGTTTGGGTCAGGGGGCAGGGTTAAGGAAGTGAGGTAAGATGACGTAGAGGGCAAGGTTAGGTAGTGCAAGGAGAGGAGGGCAAGCGACAAAACTCCATGTAATAGTTATCAGGCAGGGTTAATTTTAAGGCAGATATGCTGAAACACTTTTGCCCAGAAGTGGTGCCTCTTAAATCAGAAGCTAATGACAGGTCTCCAAACTTGAGGCAGGTTCAGGTAGATGCAGTAGGCCTTATGAGGCCTAACAACAGACCAAGAATGAGGACCTGAGTTTGACTCTTTAGCACCAATATAAGTGTTGGGCATGGTTATCAATGTCTATAAGCCCAGAGCTGACAGGATGAAGTCAACAGTATGCTGGGAGCTCAGTGGCCAGCCAAGTTTGTGAAAGACCCTGTCTAGAGATACTAAAACACAAAATTCTAGGGTTGCCACATGTGTGTGCACAAGTACACACACATGTGATTCTCATTTACTTTATGTTCAAATTAATGTATTCTGCCACACCCTGCATTTCCATTCTGAAATTTTCATTATATAAATATGAAAACATTTAATAGATCATATACATATTTTATCTTCAGTCAAATATATCTGTCTTTTCTCATCCTGCACTTCTCATGACTTATTCATAGTTTCTAATTGATTCTTTTAGAATAGTCTTTACTATACTACATCAAAGCTTTCTAATCAGTCACTGAATTTCCAAGATCCTGGGCAGTCTTTTTTTTTTAATTAATTTATTTAATTGTTATCAATCACAGGTTAGGTCCTTTGCATCCCAAGCATAGCCCCCTCCCTCAATTCCTCCCACCCTCCCCAACCCTCCCTCAACTCCTCCCCGCCCCCTCCAAGTCCACCAACAAGGGAGGACCTCCTCCCCTTCCATCCAACCCCAGCTCATCCTGTCTCCTCAGGGCTGGCTGCAATGTCCTACCCTGGGATCTAGCCAGTCTCTCACTCCCCAGCATGTATGGAGGGGAGTCAAAGAGTCAGCCATCAAGTTCAAGACTCAAACAGTCCCTGTTTCCCTCACTACGGTCTTTAGTCCTACACCGAGCTATCATGGGCCCCATCTGAGCAGGGGTTCCAGGCCACATTCACATGTGGCCCTTAGTTGTAGAAACCGTCTCATACAAGACCCCTGTGTCCTGCTCAGTTTGGTCTTTGTGGAGCTCTTGTTCTCTCCAAGTTTCACCAACCTCCTCCATTTCATCATCACTTCTTGCTCTCTGCCAAAGGCTTGATCAAGAGTCTTAATATCTGCTCTGTTACATCCCTACGTTGACCCCCCCAGAGGTCCTCCTTGGCATACTCCTGTCCTGTTGCTTATTTTCTCCTCCACTCAATGTCCATTCCATTTGTGCATCCAAACGAGCATTGATCATACCAACGTGGGTCCTCCTTCCTGTATAACCTCCC
>CM053742.1:20140763-20168203 GCA_028658305.1 Pachyuromys duprasi | reverse complement strand
CCTAAACCTCCAAGCCGACATAATTTCCTACCATTCAGATTTCACACTTTTTACTTGCTTTTAGTCATATCTTATGTCTGGCCCTTCTCTCCACATGGTTCCAAGATCTCTCCTGCGGTTTCTCTCTCCTCCCTCCCGCTTTCTCTCTCTCCCCTCCTGACCAGGATGTCCCATCCTATCCTCTCCATTGCACAGCATTGGGACTGATTGTTTAATTGACAACATAGAGAAGAAATGGTGGCATATTTACACAAACTTGAGACAGATCAGGTGAGGCTTAGAATAAGCATTACAATGCAATGTCCTGACTGAAACAAGATAGTGGGGTAGAGAAATCAGCATTTTAATTAACGAGGATAAATTGCATACATTCCAAAAGAACATTCTAACAATGGGTCTATTTTCTTGGAAAACCATCTTCCATCCCTTTACTCTCAGGCAAAATGTCTGTCTTTGTGACTTAGTTGAGTTTCTTTTATGCAGCAGATTGTTGGGTTTTGTTTACACATCCATTCTGTTAGTCTACGTCTTTTTATTTAAGAATTGAGTCCATTGATGTTAAGAGAGATTAATGACTAGTGGCTGTTAGGTTCTTTGATTTTGCTGTTGGTTGTTGTACTGTGTTTGTGTGCTAGACTAGTTTTCATTTGCTGTAATGATATTTATTTCCTGTGTTTTTCTGAATGTAGCTAGTTTTCTTAGGTTGTATTTTTCCTTTTAGTATCTTCTCTAGTGCTGGATTTGTAGGTAGGTATTGTTTAAAATTTTTTCTGTTATTGAATATATTGTTTTCTCCAACTATGATGACTGAGAATTTTGCTAGGTATAGTAGCCTGGCTGATATCTGTGTTTTCTTAGGGTCTGCATGATATCTGCCCAGGCCCTTCTGACCTTCATAGTCTCTGTTGAGAAGTCAGGTGTGATTCTGGTGGGTTTGCTATTATATGTTACTTGGACTTTTTCCCTTGAAACTTTTAGTATTTTCTTTGTTCTGTATACTTAGTGTTTTGATTATTATGTGGTGGGAGGATTTTCTTTTCTGGTCTAATTTATTAAGTGTTCTGTAGGCCTCTTATATGCTTATAGGCCTTTCCTTTAAGTTGGAGAAATTTTCTTCTTTGATTTTGTTGAAAATATTTTCTGTGCCTTGGAGACAGGAATCTCCTTTTTCTTCTATTCTTATTTTGTCTTTTCATGTTGCCTTGGATTTCTTGGATTCTTTTGTCAGAAATTTTTTAGATTCTACATTTTCTTTGACAGATACATCGATTTCTTCCATTGTATCTTCCACACCTGAGAGTCTTTCTTCAATCTCTTGTGGTCTGTTGTTTATGCTTACCTCTATAGTTCCTGTTTTTTCCCCTAAGTTCTTCCTCTCCATGATTTCTTTTTTTGCGTGTGTTTTCTTTAAGTTTTCCAATTCTGTCTTCAGATCTTGAGTTGTTTTGTTGATTTCCTTCACCTGTCTGACTGTATTTTCCTGTTTTTCCTTCAATTCCTTCACCTGTTTGTTTGAAGATTCCTCTGTTTCTTTTATTTCTTTCAGTGATTTAATTATTTCTTCTCTGAATGCCACAAACTGTTTGGCTGCAACTCCTTGTATTTCTTTATAGGTGGCCATACTCTGTTTGAATTTGTCTTCTCTCAATTTTTTTTTTACAGATGGCCATAATCTGTTTGACTTCATCTTCCTCTATTTTTTAATGAATTTTATTTGTTTCCTCCATTATCCTCTTCATAAACATAGATGTAAGGTCACCTTCTTAAATTTCACTTATGTTAGGGTGTCCAGGGCTACTTGCCCCTAGATAACTGTGTTGTGGACATGCCATTTGCATTGCCTTTTGTTGGTTGTTCTTTTATGCTGGCCTCTACCCATCTGGCTGTCTCAGGTGTTGGCTATTAATTTCTGGTGCCTGATGGAATCCTGAGGTGGGGAGAATCACCTTGGCAGGAAGATTATTGTTCCTGACAGAGGACTTCTCAGCTATTTGTGTATAGTCACTGAATGGCCAGTGCGTCAGTTCTCCTCAGGCATATGGACCTATGTGCTAACTGTGGTTGCTGGTAGTCAGGGGCTCTTCTCTCACCAGAAGAAGTCCTGAAGACAGCTGCCCTGCTGCTAGGTTTCTTGCTCTGAAATTAGTGAGCTGCTGCTGCTGCTCTTACACTGTGTTTGTTGGGTGCAGCCCTCTTGAAGAACCAGAGAGACCCACAGTTTGGTCAGTTTAACTAGGGAGACAGATTGTGTGTTGGAGCAGTGTCTGGGAGATGATCCAGTGGATCCCAGGCTTCTGTATGTCTGAGATTGGAACTCTGTGCCCCAGTGCCCAAGTGGTAATCGGTGGCAGGTAAGCATAGCACTCATGCCTGAGGCAGGAGGTTAGTGCCTGGAGTCTGTGGGAACACAGAAACTTTTCTGGAGTTGGGTGTCCTGAGGTCAGACCTGATGTGTCCCCCACAGTGGAGTCTCTGGTGTTTTAGGGTCTGTAGTTCCATCTGGAATGCTGAGTAGAGCATGGAGGCAACCGGGTGCCTACAAGAACCTGGGAACTTTTCTTAATAACTTTTCATGGGGGTGGGGTGCAGGGGCTGCTCTGCTGAATGCCCTCAGTTCAGTCCTGATGTTGCCCTCACTGTTGAGTTTTCTCCAGACAGGGAATCCCAGTCTCTGATGCCCTAGGGCCCACAGTTCTGTCTGTGACAGTGAGTCTGGCACATAGGCAGGTTTTGGGGCTGGCAGCTTAAAGCCTGGACCTTTTCCAGAGATTGTCTGGGTGACCTGATATAGTTCTCGATTGCTTCCTTTACCATGGGGTTTTCTCTCAACTGGAAATACCAATCTCTGGTGTTGTGGGGCCATAGTTCAGTCTGTGATGGTGATCATTGCACATAGGCACTTGGCTCTGGGCTGGGGACTGAGTGTCTCCAAGGAACTATTTCAGGGTTCAGCTGGATGATGTGAGAATAGACCTGATTGTTTCCTACACCATTGGGAACACAGTTGCTGATATTTTAGGGCCCAGAATTCAATCTGTTGATCCCTGTGCAGTCACTGCTGTTTTGCTTCTCAAACACAGTGTCCTTTTGGTGCTGCCATCTTGGATTCCTCAGATATTCTTAATTGTCAACTTTACTACATCTGAAACTAAAATCCCAAAATATATGGCATATCATTTTTTGATGGATTTTTTTTCTTGGTTTGAAGCAGGTGAATCTACATCTAGTCTGGATCTTTGAGGTAGGAATACACATGCCTTTGAGCCTGATATTAAGGTAAGAAGATACACCTTTAATCTGAACCACAACCTCTACTGAAAGCCTATATATGTATATGGAAAACAGAAACATTTGCTCTTTGCCTGCTTGCACCTTTCTTGCTTACAAGTTGATTCCTTCGCTGGCATTAGAGTCCCCCTCTTTGCAAATCTGGTGTATACTGAAGACCAGCTGAAACATCCAGCTTTATGGATGTCTCACTACTGGATTCTTTGACTTGGTTTTCATAGAGAGCCCTTGTTTGAGTAGATGGACAGCAGCCTGTAAGTAATTCAAATAAATTCTTACCTTCTAAAATTTATTTATATTTACGTTATGTACATTGCTATTTTGCCTGCATGTATGTCTATATGAAAGTGTTAAATCCCCTGGAGCTGGAGTTACAAAGAGTTGTGGAATGCCATGTGCTGAGAATTGAACCCAGGTCCTCTAGAAGAACAGCCAGTGTTCTTAACTACTGAGCCATCTCTCCAGTCCCATAAATCCCATACATATTATATATATATATATATATATATATATATATTAACAGAACTTACAGAATATATATATATATATTCTGTAAGTTCTGTTAATCTAGAGAACCATGATTATAAGCATATATGGAACGCTTCACAGCTGTATTTAGTTATATGTGTTCATTCTTCTATTTATCATCACATGGATCATTCTATTCCCTTTTCCTTGTTTATGTGTAACCCCTTATTTCAGTTGTGAGAAACCTATCTCTCACCATGCATGATCCATTTACTTAGTTGCTTAGTTTGATATGCATTTATAGTGATCTCAAAATTATCATTCTATTCTTCTTGGGGCAAGGGAAACCCATAATTTAGACAATAGTTGTTATGCTTTTAAGCATAATATTCTCTCTTTTCCAGAATTACAATGGTCAAGACATTAATCCTATACTCCCTTCAATGAAGGTACTTCATAGGTAATAAGTTGCTTTTGTGATATTTTTAATTTAGCATGAAATCTTATAACTTCTTAAATTATTTTTTTAATTTGCATGCATTAAGTTTCACTCTTTGTTCTGTAAATATGTGTGGGGCTTATCAAGTGCTTATTGTCTTATTATGGTGCCACACACAATAATTTTACTAACACAGTAATTTCTGTGTGCTTTGTCTAAATATTCCTTCCTGTAACTGCAAAATATCTAACAACCACTGATTACTCTTTTTACATATGTTTGCTTATTCCAGCATGTCATATAAGTACAACCACACTATATGTTGCCTTTTCAGACTGGAGACTTTCACTTAAAAATTTGTACTTAAGAATCACCTCTATCATTTTGTAGCATCGTAATTTACATGATTTTATTATGTTAATTAATTTTTTTGTTAATTATAAATTAAGTTATTAAAATATTAATTTTACTACATAAAGGTAATACATTTTTTCTTTTTAATTCACCCAATGAAAGATATCTTGGTTGTTTCCATTTTTATGGCATTATTTTTTACCTAATTGTGTAGATTTTGAGTCCTTGGTACCTATTTGTGGGAGAAATTTGGAAGACTTTGGAGATGTAGACTAGAGACATTCTAGAATGCTCTAAGCCCAGTTTAATGTGTGATTCTGATGCGAATTTAGAAAACCAGAATATATAGATAGGAATGTAGACAGTAAAAACTGTTCTTATGAGATTTCAAATACGGAAAAGGAAACACTTCATTGGGAATCGAAACAAGGACTATTTATGTCATTTTTGCAAAGAACTTTTCTATATTTTGCTGTGCTCTGAGACTTTTGGAGCCTAAGTTTAAGGACCATACGCTTGTTAATCTGGCAGAAGATATTTCAAAGCAGTATAGTATTTAGGTTGGCTTAAGCTAATATAGACTGTGATGAGTCTTGCTGACTACTGTCAGCCAAGTTTATAGTAAGAGCTGGCATCAGAAAGCACAGCAGAAAGACTCAAAAAACCTACACCTTGGCTGAAAAAAAAATAGAAAACAAAGGAAGTTGGGGCTAAGGTAGTCTCAGTTGCTGAAGAAATTAACACCAGTAAGAGATCTAAGTACTTTGCCTATGGACAATAAAAAATGCCATTGGGTCATCTTAGACATTCAACAGGTACTTAAAATTCAACCACTGTCTTTCTTAGTTAAGGCTTTTTATTGCTGTGACAAAATATCATAACCAGAAGTAGCTTAGAGATGAAAGGGGTTATTTCCACTTATGCTTCCATCACTGGAGGAAGCTAGGGCAGAAACTCAAGCAAGGCAGGGGCCCAGAGGCAGAAACTGAAAAGTACAGGACAGGAACCTAGAGAGTAGGAATCTGGAGGTCATGGTAAATGTTCCTTACTGACTTGCTTCTCATGGCTTGCTCAGCCTGCTTTCTTATGTCATTCAGTATCAGCATGCCAAGGATGGCACCACACAGAGTGAGCTGGCCCCGCATCAAGCATCAATAAAGGCAATACACCATTTTTTTTCCTTAGGCTAATCTAGTGGGGGCATTTTCTCAACTGAGGTTCCCTTTCCTAAAAGGATTCAAGCTTGTACCAAAGTTGACATAAACTATCCAGCACAATTGGCCCCTTGTAAACTTGACACAGAAACAGATCACTACTCAACTATACTTCCTTTCTCTTTTGTCCCCAGTATGGGATGTTAATATTAACATCACAATATAAAACATTTCAACTTTAAGTCCTATAGTCCTTGAAAATTTAAATACTTTAAAAGTTCATTCTCTTTAAAATATCCAAAGTCTCTTTCAAAAAAATGTTAGTCTCTCTGACATATCCAAAACCTTGCTGAAATTTTAGTCTGTTAATCGTGGGATCCTATAAAATAAAGTATAAGTTACATACTTTCTTACTTCAAGAGAAAAAAAAAAACAAAGCACAGTCAGAAATCAAATCAAACCCCCAAATCCATTAGTGTAAAAAGCTCAATGTCAGATATTTGGGATCCACTCACAATCTGATGGGTTCCAAAGGACTTGGTTTTATGAGGTTATTATAGCTTTCTGCATAGCTGTTTGCTCATTTTAGGTCTGCTTATCTGAAGTGTTACATTTTAAAGTACCACTATAAATAGTATTTTTAAATAATATTTTATTATTTGAAAGTTCATATATTTTTACAATGTATATTGGTCATATTTATCATCATTATTTCTCTACAAATTTCCTCATTGCCTGCCTCAGTCTCCTTTCCAACTTCATGTCCTTTTTATTGTTATTAATGAACTTATGACTTGAATTACTGGTGCCTGGATGTTCATGGCTATGTAGCTAACCACTGGGGTGAATGAGTAACCTAACAGTGCCAATGTCTATGACATAAAGTGAATCTCCATTCCTCAATAGCCATCAATTGCCATTAGCTGAATGAGGCTTTAGGGAAACTGCTGCATTCATATATGTTGGAATTTTGACTAGCTTGATCTTGTGCAGGTCTTGTGCATTCTAGCTGCTGTGTGTTCTTGTATACAGTAGTTTTGCATGTCATGTTCAAAAGTCAGTCTTTAGTAACTGTGTTTCCTATTCACTTGCTCTTACATTTTTTTCTGCCCCTCCCACTTACTCAAAATTTTCTGAACCTTGAATGGTGGTATGGTGATATAGATGTTCCACTCACAACTGAGCACTTGGTGTTATTTTTATTCTGCACATTGATCATTTATGAACTTCAACATTAACCCTTACTAATAGCAAAAATCCCAACTCTTTGGCCAAAGTTGAGAGCAGCACTAATACATGCTATAAACATAAATATTTAGGATGCAGTTTGACAGCATTTGGTAATTTTTTAATATTTCAAAATCCATTTGTTCATCGCTGGTATTTAGTAGAGCAATGACTTGGATATAACCAAAACACATTTATAAAATTCTCGAAGATTGTGGGGTGGCGATGAGGCTAGGTGATAGTATTTGTTTAGCAAGTTCTAGACTTCGAATCTAATTCCCAGTAATGAAAGAAGGGAAGACAAGACTTTAGCTTATTGCAGCCTTGCTAAACTCACTTACTAATTATAAGACATATGGAGCTTGGAACTATCCTATATCCTCAATTTTGTCTGCATTTATGGGGTTTTATTTATTTTTCTCCTGTCTGAATAAATCTTTTATTTCTTCTTCTCATCTTATTGTATTAATTAGAGCTGTGTTGAATAGTAGCAGTAAGTGAGAATATTCTTGCCGTATTGACCATGATAGGAAATGATAGAAACTCATGATACCATGATACCCTACTGCTCACCATTAAATATTCTACTCTGTAAAATTTGTAGAGAATTCTTTAAGTAAAGAAGGTTCCCTGTATTTTCAGTTTACCAAGAGACTTTGATGTCATAAACACACTTGGATTTCCTATTGAATTAGGTCAAATTCTTGATAATATCCCTTGATCTCAATCAAAAGATTTATTTTCAGAATATTGATATTGAATAGGTAGCATGTATTAGACTCAATGGTTAAACAAAAATAGAAGACACCAAGTTGAGTGGGCAAGAATGGGGGAATGGAACTGGAACGAGTTGTGGATATAATCAAAACACATTGTATGAAATTCTCAATGACATAGCTTTAAATTAGAATGCTCTTATTTTTCCAACATTTTTAGTTGCCTAGAGCTTTAAATTTCCTTCATAAGACTGTTTCCAGTGTGTCCCAGAGGTTTTACTATGTAGTGTTTAAATTCTCATTTAGTTTAATGAAGTCTTTTATTTCTTACTTAATTTCTTCTTCATCAGTTACCAATTTATCATTCAGTAAAAACTTGTCAAAAATACATGTGTTTGCTTATTTACTAAAGTTTTTTTTATGGTATTTACTAAAGGTTTTTTTTTTCAATTTTAAGTTTGATTGCACTGTGGTTATGTAGGATATAGAGTGATTGCAATCTTTTTGAATATGTAAAGATTTATTTTGTGTCTTGGGATGTGGTCTATTTTAGAACAGCTCAATAGAAAGTGTATTCTTTGATGTTTCAATGGAATATTCTGTAGATATATTTAAATCTGCTTGATGCATGATGTCAATTCATTCTGGTGTTTCTCTATTTTTTGTCCAGATAACCTATCTAATGGAGACAGTGGGGTACTGAAATTACCTATTAATTGATGTTCATCTGTGTCTTTAAATACAGTAGTAGATTTTTTAATGAAATAGGGTGAACATTAATGAAATGTTTATGATAGTAATGTCTTTTCAGTTAACTTATCCCTTGATTAGAATAAAGTATCCCTTTATCTCATCTAATTAATTTTAGTTTGTCATCTATTTTGTTAGATAATAAGACAGTGATACCTGCCTGCTTCCTGGTCCTGTTTGATTGGATTACTTTTGTCCATTATTTTACTTTAGGATGGTGACTATATTTAAAGCTAAGAATTATTTCTTGTAGGAAGAAGATAGAGGATTTTTGTTTCTTGATTCATTAAGTCAGCTTGTTGGATTTGTGTGGGTTTATTTTGATCATTCCAATGGATATATCTCCAACATACACTCTCAGCAAAGGTTTAGGGAATATGGTAAACAAGGGAGCAGAAATATTTATTAGGTAAAGGATCAGGGAGTTTGCTATGATTGTGACTCCCAGCAATATCTCACCAACATGACTGCCCAACTGTGAGCTAAACAGGAATCACACCAATGGTCATGCCAAAGTGGATGGAAAAAAAGCCCACAAGGCCTCAACCCTACATAAAGAACTATAGGCAAAAACACAACACAACACAACAAAACTAAACTTAAAACAAAGAGCAAGCAACCAAACAAACAAAAAACCCTAACAACAAACAACAACAATTTAATCAGGACTGTTACACAGCAAGTTCAAAGACAGCCTGAGTTATGTGGAACACTGTTTCAAAAACTAATTAAATAAATCTTATATTCCATTATAGATATATTGAGAAAGTACGAAATATTTACAACTAAAACATAACAGTAATTATAGCTGGTTCAAACCTATTCTGTCAAATATGATAGTCATTAGTTTCATGTGGGTGCTGAATTCAAATTGACATCCACAAAAATATAAAGTACACACCATATTTTAGAGGTAATATGAGAAAAATATCTTTTTGTTTTGAAATAGCTTCTCACTACTTAGCTCTGGCTGACTTGGAGCTCACTATTTAGACTAGGCTGACCTTGAACTCAGAGAGATGTGCCTGACTCTGTCTCATGAGTTCATGAATTGAAGGCATGTACCACCACAACCACCTGAAAAAATATCTTATTAATGTCTTTATGATGCAGGCATGCATAGGAGCCAGTTTGGTACATGAACCTCCATGTATTTTGGGGTTATGCACACATACACCCACAGCAATGCACTTGGCACCATAGTTCCTTCAACTGCACATACGATGTACACACAACCCTCTCCAAACAATGCATCTAGCAACCCTCCATCTCCTTAAACCCTGCACATATATTGGGCTACATGTACTCCCATATCTGAACAATTACACACACACACACACACACACACACACACATTTCCCTGCTCCTGATAGCAAACAGAATTAGACAGTTTAAATTTAAGTATATTCTTAACATACTGTGTTCTTTGGTAACTTTTAGGAAGAATCTCCCATTTACTTTCTTCTACCTATGCATAGCTAGGCATGCTTATGATTAAATTCAGATGCATTATGAGAAGAAACAAACAAAATAATGAAACGATTATATAACCTAATCAGTAAAAACAAAAAGTTCTGATGTTGCCCTGAGAACTTGCGCTCATGTGGCCTGCTGTCAATATTGACAGTGGATTCCCCTATAATTTGCATTGTGACTTCACTTCAATAAAGCAATCTTGCTTTTATTTGCAAATATATTTGAGTCTATATTTTCAGTTCTTAGTATAAGAAGACATGGAACTATAAACACCAGTGCAGACATTAACAATCATAACAATAATATCATCTAACATTTAAATGACAACAATTGCAATTCATGATGTTCTAACTTCTTTTAAAAAATAGCAACTCATGGACAGAATGGAAATAAAGAAAAGAAAGACAGATGGATACAGAGAAAGAAAGCTGGGGTTGTGTGAACTGGGTGCTTGGATGGAGAAGCTACACCACTTCAGAGGCTCGGCATATTTATTATACAGATTTGAACATAGAGGTACATAAAGTTTAACAAGATGAGAGCTTATTACATTCTGCTGAACAAGAAGATAGCTTGAGTTAATCTCAGTAGGATCAGATACTGTAATGAAGCAGTCTTTAGGCTATAAACACCCAGCAGAAGAAAGATATGTGAACATTTCCTTTACCAACATCCACCCAGGAGACATTAGGGAAGACTTTGTCATTTCCTTCTGAGCCTCACCCTATGGCATGTGTCTGAGAATTAGAAGTCCTGGACATGCACACATTTACTGAAAGCTTCACTCACACAGGGTCTCCTTTGCTTCCCACTGAGACACATCTTCAGGCCAGAGATTATTATTTTTAAGAGAAACATTCTAATTCTTTAAGAGAAAATATGCATCAGTAATAAAACATAAGCATTATGAAAACCTACTATATAGTCTGACTTTAGAATATTCTCTGAAGCTTTGTTCTTTGTCTGAAGCTTAATATTTTTAGAAGACAGTAGTTGCCCTTAGAAGCTAGGGTCAGATGGAAGGGGAGGAGGACCTCCCATCAGTGGACTTGGAAAGGGGCAGGGAGGAGATGAGGGAGGGTGGAATTGGGTGGGAATGAGGGAGGGGCTACAGCTTGGATACAAGGTATGTAAAATGTAATTAATATAAAAAAATAAAAATTTAATTTAAAAAAAGAAGTTGGGATATAGTAGGAAGTCAGGCTTCATTGGAGGCATGTATTTCAAAAGAATATAAGGATCTCAATCTTTTCTCTCCTTCTTTTAAAGATTCATTTATTAATTTTATATACATGTATACAACATATTTCAGACCCTCATTATGCTCTCCTCTCCTACGCTCCCCTCCCTTCATTATTCACCTTAAAAAATCACATCTATTTATTATTTTATTTATTGACTTATTTTTTGAGTGCATATCTGTACTTATGTGTGGAGGACTGTCAGAAGACAGTTTGTGGGAGTCAGTTTTCTCCTCTCACCATGTTATTGAACTCAGGCTTGGCAGCAAGTGCCTTTACCCATCAAGTCATTTTGCAGTTCCCCTTCTTTGTCTTTTATTTCCCTCTCATGTGGTAGATGAGCTTCCTTGCTGTATATTTCTGGCATAATGTAGTATGCTTCCATGGGCCTAAAGTAAGAGGGCCATGTGATGAAAAACTTAAAATAAAAACAATTCTTTTTATCAGCTGAATCTCTCAGATATTTGTTACAGTGATATAAGTAACACTAGGATGATTATTTCTCAAATGATAGACATTATTTAATTGTAATGACTGCCATATAATATTTAATAGGTGAATACACCAAATTGCAATCTGGTAATTTGAATATTATAAATTTTTGTGACAAAGTTTGAAATTAGGCATCATTATACTCAGAGGACCATAAAACCAAAGCCAACCACCAAAAAAGAGATTTTACATTGTAACACTAAGGTACTTCTTTTTTTTTGAAGGGGAGGGGAGTTGAGATAGTTTCATGTTGCAACCCAGCTTGACATTGTAGCCCAAACTGGCCTTGAATTTGCAGCAATCCTTCTGTGTAAGCCTTCCAAGTGCAGGGCTTATAGGTATGAGCTCCTTAAGTGGTTTATTGTGTACTTAAGTTTCCAATGTTGACTACTCTTTAACTTCATAAGTCAAATATCTATTCCTCGTCTGATGCTGCCTGAGTAATTTTTTCTCCTTTATCATGTCATCAAATTTCCTTTCCCAGATGTGTCTTTACTTATCCTCAGAAAGCCCAAACATTTCAGACCAATATGACATTGACCAGTGGTTGGTGTTCAGCCAGGAATTATAAAGATTCAGAGAGGGGTAGCAGGATCTGTTCTTTCTTGCTCAGAGGTTCAGTGATCACAGATATTTTAGCATGTAGGAGGTTTCCACAAATCTCATTTAAAGTAAATCTGATACGTGCTCATTATTCATGTTCTGCTCACCACTGTGTCCTGAGACCTAGAGGTGGTTAATGGATGAACAGCTGAATGGATGTTCCAGAAAATAGATGGAGATATGAATGAATAAAAATAAACTCTCCCTTCTCAAGAATCTGCAGTCCTTCTGCCTGTCGAAAGACCAAGAAAGACTGTGTTGGATTTCTTTTCCTCTCTCTCTCTCTCTCTCTCTCTCTCTCTCTCTCTCTCTCTCTCTCTCTCTCTCTCTCTCTCTCTTTAAGTACCATGATGTTCTCATAAATTCTAGCTTGTTTCCCAGGCCCATATTATCTCCTAATCTTTTATAATAGTTTTAGCATCCCATTCTTCAAAGAGAAAAAGGAAATTTCATAAACATGCAAAAGCTCTAAATGCTAATGTGAGCCCTGACTATCCACCAGGATAATGCCAAACATCTTTCTTCAAACTTGCAATTTATTTTTAACAGCTTTATTGAGGCATAATCAACAAACACCTGCACATATTTAATTGGTATCATTTGAGGGGTTGGAAATATATAAATACCATCACTATAATCAACATGATAAACTCAGACAAAATCTCACCAAATTTGCTTATGTCCCTTTGGGTTTTTGTTTGGTTGACTTTGCATTATGTAGGTTTTGTTTTTGTTGTTCTTGTTGTTTTGGTGGAAGAATAGTTAGCCTATGATCTATTATACTAACCAGTTTGAATTGTATATTAGTTGGCACCTGCGACTCGCGTTACCGTCTCACCAGCAAGAACAACGCGGCACACACAGGATCCTTCTGCAGTAAAGCTTTAATGCATCTTGAGAGGGAGAGCATAAGCTTACAATGAGTAGAGACGGAGACCCTGAGCGGCAGAAACCCAGCCCTTATATAGAAAACTATCCTCCGCTTAGGATGTGTCAGCCTCTGATTGGCTGTTACTCATCAGGCGGGATGACACCACGGGAGAGGCAGAGCACAATGAGTGGAAATTTCCTTCCCACATGCACAGCTTTCTTGTTTATTGGTTTGGGACACAGGATATCAGCGCCATCTTGTAATGGCGAATGTGAGTGCGGCCCCTCACAGGCACCCATCTTGTACAGACATGTCCTAGAACTTACAATGCACAGTGAGAAATGTGTACTTTCTTCCAGCCCCTGTCTCCTGGAAAATATTGTTTTTCTACCTGCTTATTTGAGTTCAACTCTTATTTTTCATTTCTTTGTGTGTGTGTTGGTATATGTGTGTATGTATGTACGTGTGTGTCTGTTTCATATCTGTGTTTGAATGTGGGTAGGTGCATGAATGCCATGGAGGTCAGACTATAACTTTGTGTGTCAGCTTTAACTTTCCACCTTGTTTTGAAGCAAGGTCTCATGTTCATCTTTATGTAAGCCAGACTAGTGATGCTCAAGTTTCGGGTTTCTTCTGTCTCTGTCTTCCACTTTTCCAGAAGCACACTGGGATCAAAGATGCACTCTACCACATCTAGCTTTATATGGGTTCTAGGGAATTGAACTCAGATCCTTATGTTTGCAAAGCACATTAATCCATCTCCCCAGCCCCAAGTTTAACTTTTATTGAAAATTCACGTAAGTAAAATCATTCATTATTTATCTTCTCATGACTGCATTTCACTTAACACAAGTTCTTCTAGATTCATTCACATGTTTCACAAGACAGGATTTTCTTCTTTGTGTATGTGAATGTGTATATTTGGGTTTTCAAGCACGAGTATGCATTTGGAGGCCAGAGGACAACCCTGAGTTTCATTCTAAAAGTGCCATACTTCATTTTGCTGAGACAGGCTAAAATAGACTGACCAACAAATCCCCAGGATCCTGTCTCTGTATCCCCAGCACTAGGATTACAAGCATATGCCACTATAATGGCTTATTTTAAACATGAGTTTTAGTTATCTAATTCAAGTCCCCATGCTTGCAAGGCAAGCACATTACCAACTGAGCTATCTACTTCTTCATCTTTTTGAGGCTGAATAATATTCGTCTTCACATTGGTTGATTTTTCATTGATATTCAGTTAATTTCTTTAAGATATGCTCTTACTATACATTGTATACTAGCCTTGAACTTGGTATCATTCTGCCTCAGCCTCCTGTGTGCTATGAGTAGAGGCACCAGCATGCCTAGCTTGGTTGCTATTTTTTTAATAGATAATCAAATATTGCACAATGCCTATCACATAACAAATATTTCATAAACATATGTGAAGTGATTATCTTGCCTATATATAAAATTAGTAATATTGAAATAATAGTAACATTGAGCTGGGAAATGTACAAAGTTATTTATATATGTTACTTCACATAAATATCACAGTAACAATATCATCATTTTAAGGGTGGAGAGAACAAGGTGCAAAATGTCTAAGTATTTTACCTGTCACTACTGGTAAGTAGTAGAGTTGATGCTATAGCTATTTTTTTCATTTCAAAGTATGTACTTTTTCAACTATTCAACACTTCTAGTGTCACCACTTTAGATGCAGTGGGACTGAGAGAATGGAGCCTATAAATGAGGTGGACTAAAGTCTCAAGCAATAGCCAACTACATTAAGAGCATCAGAAAATTTATACTCTACGGGATAATATGTATTACATGAGTAAAGTTATCATTTGTTCAAGCTGTATTTGTATATCAGAAGGACAAGCCACATGTAGAAAAAACATATTTTTCCATAGAGGCATATTAAAGATAATTTAAACATTTAATCATATGACAACAGCAAGCAACAATGAATAAGCTGAAGTAAACTCATTTCTATCTGTTTTATGTGGGAAGAGCATGAAAACACATTCCAAAACAAGTTTATAGTTTGAAGACACTGAGGTCAGAAGCCCTTGTCTTTTTTGGGTTGGGTTTTTTCCACCCTTTGGAGTTTTCGTACAAACACTAATAATTCTCTTCTCAGGACTCTATTCTTGGACCACATTCCAACATTCTAGCACTAAAATGTCTATGACTTTAAACTTCTGTTTGATATTTTTTAAAAATTTAGGGATTATAAAAATTCATCAGCAACACAAAAGTCATTGTAAACTGTAAGCATGAACTTTGAAATGACTGCATGGAATATACAAAAGAACAAACCTAAGAACAGCCAGGCAAGGATTAAGGAGAGACCCAAGGGACACTTATCCTCATTAATGGGCTATTATCATGGACAGATTCATGGAAAGAGGGAGTTATTGTCTTCAATTGTATACCCACTAGTGACTCCACCAGGCTTCAATGAGTAGTGCCAATCCAATGGGCAGTGGAGAGTAACTATTATGCCTTTTATACATGTATGAAATCGTCTAAAGAACCTAGTAGGGTGTGGTGGCACACGACTTTAATCATAGCATTGGGGAGGCTGATTCAGGTGGCTACGTGTGAGTTATGAGCCAGCCTGGAGTACATAGTCTCAGATCAGCTGGGGCAGGACTTCTAGTGGAAGGAGGGTGACATCAACCCACTCACAAAACCTTTGTCTCAAAATTGACCCTCCCTACAAGGTGTGCACAGCTAAAGATGGAGCAGAGATTAAGGAGAGAGCCAAACAATGAGTGGCCCAACTTGAGACCTATCCTATAGGAGAGAGCCAACCCCTGATACTAATGATACTCTGATGTGCTTGCAGACAGAAGCCTAAAATAATTGTCTTCTAAGAGGCTCAATCCAGCAGTGGGTGAAAGCAGATGCAGAGACTCAGAGCCAAACATCAGGCAGAGCTCGCGGAATCTTGTGGAGGAGTTGGGAGACAAATTGACAGACCTGGAGGAGACAAAAACTTCACAAGAAGGCCAGTAGAGTTAACTAACTGACAACCCTGGAGGCTAACACAGACTGAACCACCAACCAAAGAGCATGCATGGACTGGACCTAGGCTCCCTTCACATATACAGCTGATGGTTTTCATGACTGTCCTCTAGCAAGTAGAGTGGGGGCTGTCTCTGACATGGACTTGGTTGTCTGCCTTTGGATTCCTTTCCTCTAGCTGGGATGCCTTGTTGGGTTTCAGGGGAAGAGGATGTGCTTAGTCCTGATACAACTTGATTTGCTGGGGTGGGTTGGTGGTACAGGCTTCCCTGTTCTGAGGAGAAGGGGTCGGAGGAAGATGGTTGAAGGGTGGGATTGGGAGGAAAGGAAGGAGGGGCTTTGATAGGAATGTAAAGTGAATAAATAAATTAATTAATTAAAGAAATACATGGTCCTTCTTTAGCTTCCTGTATACTGACAACAAGAAATGATCATTTTATTTGGACTGGTTTTTCTTGCCTCTATTTTTATTCTGCTTGTAGGACCAAGGAGTCATTTTTCTGATATTCTCATCTTTACAAGCTGTTTGTTAGTTTAGAAATTTCCACAGAACTATGTTTTCAATTTTAATGACACTAACAAATGCTAATTACCTCATCATAGTGTAGTGTCAGCCTCTAAGCTTAGACTTTTTAATTGGTTTGAAATTACTATTATTTGTAAGTAACATTTTGTGTTACAAAATAACAACAATTTAAAAAGCATTGACTGACAACAAAATAAACACACACACACACACACACACACACACACACACACACACATACATCTAAAAGTTTCCACCTGAAGAGAGTTTTCTTAAAGGAAAGATTAAAACTTGCAGGGGTCTCTGCAGATGGGAGAAATGTCTATTCTGTGGAATGTGTGCTGTAAAGCGTGGTGTTTGATATATCAGCTACCATACAGGATAAGCTTGCTTTGTTTCAATTTCTGGATCATTTGGGATCTCAGACATAACGCTCAGTGGCTTGTGGTTTAAAAGAGAACAATCTGAGAAACTGAGCTAATGAATTCAGTGCTCTTTCAGTGGAACAAAAAAATTAACAAATATAGTTTTTATACTGTCATAATTATATAGCAGTACTTTCCTCATAACAGCTAAATGAAGAGACAACAGAATGAGAGAAATGGGCAATTTCTATTGAATTTAATTTTTATGTTCCTGGTTCTTATGGTTTTAGAAATTAGAAAAAAATCGAGATTCAGTCTCATTATTACTATTTTTGATTAGCTAGGAAAAAGGGATATATGCCCAATAGGCTTTTATGTAGAAATCCAACCTGTCTCATTCTCTACACAGAAGAGTCACACATTTTCTGTTTTAATTTATAGGAATCTTGCTAAAAAAAGTAGGTTATGTGGCTCAATGGTAGATGAGTCCTGGCTGTGCAGGCATGTGTAATCTATAGGGTTAATACACATAGAAGACCTTGATGTTTTCTCTTTTTTTCCTTTCTCTTCTTTTCTTTCTTCTTGTTTTCTTTCCTTCTTTTTCATTCTTTTTTTCTTTCTTTCTCTTGTTTCTGTGGGGAATTTTTACCAAAGAGAAAAGAAAACAAACAAAAAGTGAATTTAATCGGAAAGAAATGAAAATGAAGCAAAGAAGAAACAGGGGAAATTAAATGATGAAATAGACAAGAAGGATTGGATTAAGGAGTAGAAGCATAGCAGAGGATTTCAAAGGGAGACTCAGAATGGCAGGCACATAATTGAAGCCTCTTAGCTTCTGTGTCAGTCCCTGGGAGAATACCCACTTCCATTTAGATGGCCTAAATTAAAAGCCAGTAGAGAAGAAAAGCAAACAAAAATTAATAGTTTTTTGGCTTAGTTATTGCAAAGCATATATGAAGCCTGGGTTTGATCTACTGCACTATATAAAACAGATGCAGTGGCAAAAGCCAGAGAGAGCCCTGCACTAAGGAGAAAGAGACAAAAGGATCAGAAGTTCAGGGTTATTCTCAGCCGCATAGTTCAAGGCCATTCAAAGCTATACAAGAGCTTGTCTCAAAAAGAAAAATAGATGAATATCTTTGGTTGAAGGAAGACAATCTTATGTGACACTTAGAGTCCATCTTATAACATTTTTTTAAAGAAAAAAACAAAATCAAAAAGGGGACAAAGTTTCTGTTTCTCTTGGAGTGGACACATACAAACCCTTAATGATCTCATTTTTTCTCTCATTATATCCAATCAAAAGTACTGACAGTAGGCAAAGCAACCTCAGTCTAGACCAGCAACCCATGTCTAAATATGTGTTAACTTAATATGCCAATAAAAGCGATGTCAAATAAATGTTTACATACCAAACCAAGAGGCAAACTCTATTCTCTTCTGATTTTCTTCCTAATCTGTTATTTTTAAACCATCACTAACATACTTATCTCTATGGAAATAACCTTGGGATTAAAATTTAATTTCAGGACTCTCATTCTAATTTGAATCATTAAACCTTTAAGAAGGAACACTAAGGCTGAGTGCTAACAGTGACTCTTAGGAATGAGGTTTCACATTTGACTTGCATTTCTTTTTCTTTTTTAATAATGCACATTTTAGTATGAAACAGCTCACAACAGAAACATTTGTAACTCAGCGCATTTATCCTGAGAATTATACAACATGGGTCATTTTAAATAACTCTTTTCCTATTAATGCTCAAACAAAAGAGATGCACACGCCAATTTTGTCGAGAAATGTAGTGTGTTGAGATACAAATGTATTAAAACAAAATAAAAAAGAAAACATCTTCATCACTTTAGATATGACTTGCATTTCTAACTTTTAGAAACACTTCAATCACTCTGATAATTAATCCTTTAAAATTTCAAGATAGCCAGTTGTGGTAGTATACATCTGTATTACCATCAACCAGGACACTGAGACAGGAGATTCACAAGTTGGAATCCAGTATAAATTATGTAGTAATAGTTTATCTCAAATATTAAAAAAAATAGGAAGAAGCAGAAGCAAGAAGAAGAAGAAAAAGGAAAGAAAGTCTAACAAGTTCAGAGAAAGGAGATTGAGAAGGATGGAACGGAGGTAGTAAAAAGGTTTGTACCTAATTTTTTTCTGGTTGACTATTGGCCAACTTAAAGCACACATTCTAATGGTTATCATAATGTATTTCCTTTTCAACTTTTAAAGCCAAAGAAACTAGTTTGTCTTGTTGTATAGCGCATGTATGCATGTGTATTTGGATACGTGTACACATGAGTGTAGGTCTGGTTGATCCAGGCTAATCTATCTAGCCAGATTACTCCCAGGAATACCCTGGCTCTGCCTATAATGCTGGGATTATAGGTAGGCTGCCATGTCTGACTGGGTATGTGATGTGTGCTAGGCATCCAAACTCTATTCTTTACAATTGCACAGCAAGCACTTATACCAGGGAACCATTTTCCATGCTCATACAGTGTATTTCTTAAAATACAGTGATCAGGGTGTCATCACTTAAGGCACTATATACGAAATGGATATGAGTTTTAAGAAAGCCACTACTTAGAGATTCACAATGAGCATAATTTATTAAAAATTGTCATATGTCTTACTTTTAGGAAATGTATTTAGTTTTTTTGAGACATGCTTGAAAAACTGCTAGATTTATGCTGTTTTGTGCAATGATCAGGATCTGAATTGCATATCTTCCTTCCAAAGTAGTACCTAGTACCAAGATAAGGTTGAACAAGTTGAATAACAAATAATTTACTTCAATCTGGGCATTCAAAATTTATGCCTAATGAGACATCATCATCATCTGTCTCTCACTCTGTGTGAGTCATTTAAATGAGTTGGTTATAAGCAGTGCTGAGACTGTTTTAGCACATTTGAAAATGTCAGATTGTACTTGTTGTCAGGCTAAGGACATAATAGTATTTCTGTCTCTTTAAAGGGGTTGGTTGTGTGCTTGTAAGTTGTGAGAACTGACACTTTCATGCAGCATAATGTTGAAATGCAATAGCCAGAAGCTGGAAAAAAAAAACCAGATGTCGTTCAGTTGAGGAATGGATACAGAAATCACGGTACATTTACACAATGAAATACTATTCAGCAATTAAAAACAAGAAAATCATGAAGTTTGCAGGCAAAAGGTGGGATATAAAAAAATCATCCTGAGTGAGGTATCCCAGAAGCAAAAAACACACATGATATATACTCACTTATAAGTGGATATTAGACATATAATATAGGACAATCATACTAAAATCTATACTTCTAAGGAAACTAATCAGGAAGGAAGATCTTGGGTATCATGCTCAATCTTTATTCAGAAAGGCAAATGGGACGGACATCAGAAGAGGGAGAAAACAGGGAACAGGACAGGAGTCTATCACAAAGGGCTTCTGAAAGACTCTACCCTGCAGGGTATCAAAACATATGCTGAGACTCATAGCCAAACTTTGGGCAGAGTGCAGGGAATCTTATGAAAGAAGGGAGAGATAGAAAGACCTGGAGGGGACAGGAGATCTACAAGGAGAGCACCAGAACCAAAAAAAAAAAAAAAAAAAAAAAAACTTGGCACAGGGATCTTTTGTGAGCCTGATACTCCTAACAAGGACCATGAATGGAGATAATCTAAAACCCCTGCACAGATGTAGCACATGGCAGCTCAATGTCCAAGAGGGTTCCCCAGTAATGGGAACAGGGACCGTCTCTGACATGAACTGATTGGCCTGCTCTTTGATTAATTCCACCCGAGGCCAGAGCAGCCTTAGCAGTCCACAGAAGAAGACAATGAAGCCAATCCTGATGAGACCTGATAGACTAGGTTCAGATAGAAGAGGAGGAGGACCTCCCCTATCATTGGACTGGGGGAGGGGCATAGGAGAAAAGGGACGGACGGTGGGTTTGGGAGGGGTTGGGGTGGGGGCTACAGATGAGATACAAAGTGAATAAACTGTAATTAATATAAAAAATAAAAATTAAAATAAATAAAATAAAAATTAAAAAAAGAAAATGTTTATGGAAAAACAATTCTTTCTCCATAGGTTGAGTTTGGTACTTTGGAAATCTAGCCAAGCCTTCTTAGTCTTAGGTTTCATTTTCCCTACATATAATGATAGATATAAGAAATAAAATTTCTGTTTTTATTTATGTGTCTGAAACATATTAAGAGGTATTAGGAGAGTAAATGGAGAGAAACTAGAACCCGTGCTCAGATGTAGTCCATGGGCAGCTCAGTCTCCATAGGGGTTCCCTATTAAGAAGAGCAGGCACAGTCCCTGGCAGGAACTTGGCTGCCTGCTCTTTGATCACCTTCCCCTGGTGAGGTGGCCTTACTAGGCCACAGATGAAGAGAATCCAGACAGTCCTGATAAGACCTGACAGGCTAAGGTCAGATAATAGGGGAGGAGGACCTCCCCTATCAGTAGACTAAGGGAGGGATATAGGAGGTAAAAGAGAAGGATTGTGGGACCAGTAGGAGATGAGGGAGGGGGCTACAGCCAAGATGCAAAGTAAATAAATTGTAATAAATAATAATAAAGAAAAAATTTTAAAGAGAGCTTTAGAAGAACAGAATTGTTATTTGTTATGTTTTGGATGACACCAGAACTTTTAGAAAGTTATCCTTAGTTAATAAAATCACTCCAGAGCCTTTTATTTCAAACCACTTTTCTTTTTTTTATTAATTTATTTATTTTTATATCAATCACAGGTTAGGTACTTTGCATCCCAGGCGTAGCCTCCTCCCTCATTCCCTCCCACTCTCCCCATCCTTCCCTCATCTCCTCCCCACCCCCTCCAAGTCCACCAACAGGGGAGGACCTCCTCCCGTTCTATCCAAACCCAGCTCATCCTGTCTCCTCAGGGCTGGCTGCAATGCCCTCCCCTGGGTTCTAGCCCTTCTGTCACTCCCTGGCTTGTATGGGGGAGGGTCAAGGAGTCAGCCATCAAGATCATGATTGAAACATTCCCTGTTTCCCTCACTAGGGTCTTCAGTCCGACAATGAGCTATCATGGGCCCCAACAAACCACTTTTCTATAAAAGCAGAAGACTCTTCCACCTGAGTGAATGTGCTGAAACTTTTCATCATCTTATTGTCCAGACAGTAGCTTTTATGCCTGAAGAGTAATGACTTGCTTGTTGCATGCAGTTCTTCTACAAGAGAGAGTAGACACCCAGGTTAAGTTAAAGATAAAGGACAAAACATGTTGAACTCAATTAGAATTCAATTTTCTTGTCAACAGTTCTCTGGCATCACTGACAGTTTTCTACTTTCCAAAAGAGTAGGTCACCATCTCCTACCTTGTCTGAGAACCAGGAGCATAGGAGAACAGTGGACATTATTAGAGAATGAAAATACAGTATCAGTTTATTGTGCTTCTGTTTCTATAGATACTATGAGTGTCTCATCCCCCAGGGACTCAGCAAGACCTTTTCTTACTCACACAAAACGAACCAGGCTGTGGAATATGGGGAAGTTACATCTATTAGAAAAATCTCAACTTTTAAACTTCCTCCTTTATTTTCATTCCACAGAATATAAATACTTCCAAAACCTGAAGTGGTTCTGATTAGTGGTGAAGTCAAGAATCCTTTGGCTCCAATTAAAATGGGCTTTATGTCATTTTGCATGGTAATGGCTGCAGTATAAAAACAAGTTGAATTTCTCTTTATTTTTGATCATAGCTTTGGCTCTTGAATTATTCTATTCACCAGCAAATGTTGGCCCAGATTTCTGGCTTGCCTGTGGAGGAGGTGTTCACAGGCTTCACAGTTAACACTCTGTTAAGCTGCACATCTGTGGTGAAACTACCCTCAGATCATGTTGCTGAAGCTTTGAATTCCTTCACATCTACATTATTGTCTAGAAAGTTAAGCTTCAAGTGCTATGAAATGATTTCAAGTGTCCTTGTAATAGCAACTGGTTTTCTTTGTCATGCTTGTGGAACAGTTAGGGATGGAGATATATGTGGGATGGTCATTATGAAGTAATTTATTTACTTATTTAAATTTTTACTGAGGTAGAACTCACATGTCATAAAATTTGTCCACATTAACTGCACAATTTCATCACTGTTAGTATATTTCCTGAGATGTACAACCACTATCACGATCCAGTTTTCAAATATTTTCATCACTCCTATAAGAAAGAAGCTAATTAGCCCTTTCTTCCTATTCTCACACCAAGACCTAGGCAATAATCTAGTTTCTGTTTTACAGATTTGTCCATTTTGAACACTCCACATAAATGTGATAGGGTAGTATGAGGTCCTTCATGTGCTTCCAGGATTCTTTCACATTATAGCATACATCAGTACACCATTCCATCTATTGCTGAACAGTATACCGTTCTACAAATGAATCACATTTTCTTTATCCATTCAGCAATTCAAAGACATTAGCACTATTTCTACATCTTGGTTATTATGAATAATTCTATAAATAACACCCACCTATGACTTCATGTATGTGTAGTTATTTCTATTTAACACATTAAAAGCAGATTTAAAATCAGCTTAAACCATTCTTTTCAACCAGAAGGTGGTTATTCATGAAGCTGAAGGGCTGGAATATTTTCAGAATAAGTGGCAGAAATATAAAAGAGCCAATAATTAGAGCACTAACACAAAAATTCATATAAATTCTCAAAGCAAACTGAAACTGGAACCCTGTGCTTTCTAGGCAAGTGTTCCACCACTAAATGAAAATGTTGCACCTCACCTCCTAAATCTGGGTTTTATTAGAAGTCATATTAGGTCATAACCCTTCCTTGTCTACAGGCTGTTTTCAATGGCTATAAACATTGTCAGGGTAGGACAAATGTGTGTCTGCCTGAATTTAGGGATTGACTGGTACTCAGACACTGCCTGCCTTTTCTGTCTCTAGTTCTGCCACATTGGGAAACTGTTGAAAGCCATGTTCTTCAGTTTCTCTTTAAACTGTGCCCACACAGATCCAAAAGCATTTTTGAGAATAAAGATTCTCTAGGCATTTAACGTACCTCAAATGGAATAGTAACCGCCTATATATTCCCAAAGATTTTGTGTTGACAAAGGTAGAATATTTAGTCAGCCTTCTGGAAAACCCTAAAAGGCTACAAGGTTTCATTTTGTACTTTTAAGCTGTTAAGAATGTGATTCTCATTTCCTTCAAGGTCAAGAAAGTGTTTAGGGTTCTAGTAATACTAAATTGTTGATTGGAAGAACTGTTTTTCTGAGTTCCCAGTACATACTGGTAACTATATTCTAAGCCTTTCATCACAATGGAAGTAAGGTTTACAACATGGAGAGAAAAGAGTTTCAAAAGTGTAAATTAACCTAATAAGTAATTCAATGAGAGGAGTACATGGTGTTGCTACTACCCTTTAGAATGTGCCAATCTGGCAGTGCTCAGTAAGAATGAACAGAAGGAAGCTGGGCAGTTTTTTACTTTGGTGTCCTTCTATTTTCATTCTTGAATGAGAGCTAGCCACCTGAAGATAATTTTCAAAAAGTAGAAAAAGTGATTCTAATGAAAATATAAAGACAAATATACATTAAAGTCTTCAGGACTGGGACTATAGTTCAGTGGTGGATCAATTGCCTAGCATTCATAAGGATTTAAAGTGAATCTCCATACCAGAAACAACAGAAAAAATTTAATCAACTCATAATGAGAGGACCAGGTAATTCAAAGGAGCTTAAAACAATAGATCAATATATCAAGAACATTGAAGTGGATACAGAAATGAAAACTAAAATGGCTTCTTCTATAGTTGCTGAGGGAATTTAATTAAAGATAAACAACACAGGATATAATTTGCATATCTATAAGTAATCATTTTTCATTGGTACCCATTATCTACAGCAGAGAGAGTTTCAAAATAACCCCCATAGAATCATAATCTGACCTGACATGGTGGCTAACTTTAGCCCCATGCCTGTTTTTTTAAATAGAGTTGTATTTGTACATATTAACATACTGGTGCCTACAGCCGTATAGCTTCTAGAGTCATGTATTGCAAAAGTGATACTATGGCCCTCCAGACTAAAATAATCTCAATTGTGTCTTTTGACAAGAAAGAAGGTGGGGAGAAAGACACTTGCCAACATTCTCCGGATAATGCAATATTTTATTTGAGGCATGTATTTTTTTCTATAATCTCCAGGGTGCTCCAAAAATACTTTAAAGTTAATGAATAAATAGCTAATCAGACAATAAAAGCTTTGGAATTTAGATATGAAACTTATAATGTTCTATAAGATTTTATAAAATAGAAGAGCTAGCATTTGGTTTTATGAAGATAGTCATGTGAGTTATAGAGCCTGGGAAAAGGGTGGGGAATTGCAAGTACATATAAAGGTGTGGGAAGAGATGGAGGTGTCCTGGCTTATAGAAGGATTCACAGTTAGACCAGAGCTAGTAGAAAGGTCAGTTAGACATAAATGCTCAAACAAACATGTCTGCATTCTTGTGTGCACTCACATATATGTAAGGCTGCTGAGGATAGAGCTTGAGAGGTTGAGTATGTTAAGCAAATGCTATGCCACTGAACTATAGTCTCTGTTACCAAAAACAAATATTTGAATCTCCAATTGTTTCTAAATGTAGAATCAGCTTGTGAGAGACCATAATTAAGCAGACTTGTTTGAGGAGCCCTAGTACAGCCTATAAAATACTACACGAATCCTACAGATTTTTCCAAGTGTCTGATTCTTCTAATTTTCTTTTTTTTTTTACAGTTTATAGCTCTTTTTAATGTAATTTATTTTTATATCGATCACAGGTTAGGTACTTTGCATCCCAGGCATAGCCCCGTCCCTCATTCCATCCCACTTTCCCCATCCCTCACACATCTCCTCCCCGCCCCCTCCAAGTCTACCGACAGGGGAGGACCTCCTCCCCTTCCATCCGACCCCAGATCATCTTGTCTCCTCAGAGATGACTGCAATGTCCTCCCTTGGAATCTAGCCAGGCTGTTATTCCCTGGCATGTATGGAAGAGAGTCAAAGAGCCAGCCATCAAGTTCATGACAGTGACAGAAACAGTCCCTGTTCCCCTTAATAGGGTCTCCAGTTGGACACCAAGCTACCATGGGCCACATCTGAGCGGGGGTTCTACACCGTATCCATACATGGTCCTCGGTTGGAGAAACTGTCTCATAAAAGACCCCTGTGCTCTGATCTATTTGGTCTTTGTGGCGATCTTGTTCTCCCCAAGTCTTACTAACTTCCCCTATTTTTATTATTATTCCCTGCCAAAGGCTTGGTTGTGAGTCTTAATATCTGCTTTGATACACTGCTATACTGATTCTTTCAGAGCCCTCTTTGGTATGCTCCTGTCCTGTTGCTTGTTTTATCCTCCATTCAATGTCCATTCCATTTGTTCATGTAAACGAGCATTGACCATTCCAACCTGGGTCCTCCTTCTTGTATATCTTCCCTAGATGTATAGATTTCAGCATGACCTTCCTATCCTATAGGTTTATATAAGTGAGTATATACCATATGTTTCTTTCTGCTTTTGGAATACATCACTTAGGATGATCGATTCTAGGTCCCACCATTGGCCTGCGAATTTCATGATTTCCTCCTTTTTAATTGCTAAGTAGTATTCCATTCTGTAAAAGTACTATAATTTGTGTATCCATTCATTGACAGGTTGTTTCCAGGTTCTGGCTATTACGAATAAAGCTGCTATGAACATGGTTGAGCAAATGTCCTTGTTGTGTACTTGAGCATCTTTTGGGTATATGCCTAAGAGTGGTAAGCTGGGTCTTGAGGAATCACTATTTCCTAATTGTCTAAGAAAGCACCAAATTGATTTACAGAGTGGTTATTCACGTTTGCATTCCCACCAGCAATGGAGGAGGGTTCATCTTTCTCCACATCCTCTTCAGCATGTGTTGTCACTAGAGTTTTGATCTTAGCCATTCTGGTGGGTGTAAGGTGAAATCTCAGGGTCGTTTTGATTTGCATCTCCCTGATGGCTAAGGACGTTGAGCATTTCTTTAAGTGTTTTTCTGCCATTCTATAATCCTCTACAGTCAGTTCTCTTTTTAGCTCCATACCCCCTTTTTTAATTGGATTCCTTGATTTGTTGCTTTTTAACTTCTTGAGTTCTTTATATATACTGGATATTAGCCCTCTGTCAGAAGTAGGATTGGTAATGATCCTTTCCCAGTCTGTAGGCTGTCGTTTTGATGACAGTGTCTTTTGCTTTACAGCTTTTCCGTTTCATGAGGTCCCATTTATTGATTGTTGATCTTAGAGCCTGTGCTGTTGGTGTTCTATTCAGGAAGTAGTCTCCTGAGTCAATGAGTTCTAGGGCGTTTCCCAATTTTTCTTCTAACCGGTTTAGTGTTGTCTGATTTTATATTGAGGTCTTTGATCCACTTGGACTTTAGCTTTCTGCAAG
>CM053742.1:20112209-20140263 GCA_028658305.1 Pachyuromys duprasi | reverse complement strand
GATTTGCATTTCCCTGATGGCTAAAGACGGTGAACATTTCTTTAAGTGTTTTTCTGCCATTCTATAATTCTCTACAGTCAGTTCTCTTTTTAGCTCTATACCCCATTTTTTAATTGGATTATTTGGTTTCTTGCTTTTTAACTTCTTGAGTTCTTTATATATACTAGATATTAGCCCTCTGTCAGAAGTAGGATTGGCAATGATCCTTTCCCAATCTGTTGGCTGTCCTTTCGTTTAGATGACAGTGTCCTTTGCTTTATAGAAGCTTTTCAGCTTCATGAGGTCCCACTTATTGATTGTTGATCTTAGAGTTTGTGCTGTTGGTGTTCTATTCAGGAAGTAGTCTCTTGTGCCAATGAGTTCTAGGGTCTTTCCCACTTTATCATCTAAACGGTTTAGTGTGTCTGGTTTTATGTTGAGGTCTTTGATCCACTTGGACTTTAGCTTTGTGCAAGGTGATAAATATGGATCTATTTTCATTTTTCTGCATACAGCTATCCAGTTGGACCAGCACCATTTGTTGAAGATGCTGTCTTTTTCCCATTGAATGGTTTTGGCTTCTTTGTCAAAAATCAAGTTTCCATATGTGTGTGGGTTCCATATGTGTGAGGCCTTCTCTGTCTGGTCTGTGGACACACACACACACTGACTGAGGTTTTTGCTGGTGGGTACGTGCAGTGTTTGCCCTCAGAGTGCAGTCTGTTCAAGAAGGTCCCCGGACCCTTGCAGTCTGGGGTGGTTCTGGCAATAGGTGTGCGCCTGCTGTACACCCGTGGGTTGAAGCAGAACTCGGGTCCTTCCCAGACGTGCCTGCGGACTCACACAGGGACTGAGGTTTTGCTGGCGGAAGCGTGTGGTGTGAGCCTGCAGTGTGCAGACTGGTCAAAACGGTCCCCAGACCCTCTCAGTCTGGGATGGTTCCAGCAATCGGTGTACACCTGCCGTACAGCCGTGGGTTGAAGCAGAACCTGGGTGCAGTGTGTGCTTGCAGGGTGCAGGTCAGTGAAAACGGTACCTGGTTCCTCCTCAGATTGCCTGCGAGACTGTGTGATCCAGTCTATTATGGCGGGTGCGGGCGCCCCGCGTGGCTGCTTGTTCAGATCAGAGCTGTGCGCTGCTGATCAGAGCTGTGCGCTGCTGATCAGAGCTGTGCGCTGCTGATCACCCGGAGCTCACCTGGCAATCACAAATGCTGGCGTTTTAGGTCTCAGAGTTCAGTCTCCTGGTCGCTGTGTTGTTTCTGCTGTCCTACTCCTCAGACATGGTGTCCTCTCCTGGCAGCCATCCTGGATCTCCTACTTTTTCTTTTAATAGGCTTAGAGTGTCTGTTTTTATTTTCAGGTCTTTGACCTACTTTGACTTTCGTTTTGTGCAGGATGATAAATATCGATCTATTTGCATTTTCTACATGTAGACATCCAGTTAGACCAGCACCATTTATTGAAGATGCTGTCTTTCTTTCCATTGTATTAGTTTGGTTTCTTTGTCAAAAAACAATTATCCGTATGTGGGTGGGTTTATTTATGAGTATTCTATTTGGTTCCATTGATCCACCATTCTGTTTCTATGCCAGTACCATGCAGTTTTTTATTACTATTGCTCTGTAGTAGAGCTTGAGATCAGCTATGGAGATAACTCCAGATGATCTGTTGTTGTACAGGATCATTCTGTCAGTTCTGGGTTTTTTGTTTGTTTGTTTATTTTACCATATGAGGTTGAGAATTGTTCTTTCAATGTCTATAATGAATTTTGTTGGTGTTTTGATGGTAATTGCATTTAAGCTGTAAATTGTTTTTGGCAGGATGGGCATTTTCCGCTAAGTTAATCCTACTGATCCATGAGCATGGTAGATCTTTCCGTCTTCTGAGATCTTAAATTTCTTTGATTAGAGAACTGAATTTTTTTTTCCAAATAGGTCTTTAACTTGTTTGGTTAGAGTCACAGCTACATAGTTTATATTATTTGTGGTTATTATGAAGGCTGTAGTTTCCCTCATTTCTTTCTCAGACTTTTGTCTATCATACACAACAGGGATACTGATTTTTTCTTTTATATTAATATTTTATCCTGCCACTTGGCTGAAGGTATTTATCAGCTGAAGGAGTTCTCTGTTAGAATTTTTTGGGTCACTCACATGTACTGTCATATCATTTGCAAATAGTGATACTTTGACTTCTTCTTTTCTGATTTGTATCCCCTTGATCTCCTTTACTTTTCTTATTGCTCCATCTAGGACTTCAAGTACTATGTTTGAGAGAATGGGATTGATTTAAGTTTCTCTCCTTTTAGTTTGATGTTGAATATAAGTTTGCTGTATATTGTCTTTACTATGTTTAAGTAAGTGCCTTGTATCCCTGATTTCTCCAAGACTTTAAACATGAATGGATGTTGGATTTGTCAAATGATTTTTTTTGACATCTAAACAGATGATCGTGTGATTTTTCTCCTTCAGTTTGTTTATATGGTAGATTACATTAATGGATTTCCATATGTCAAACCACCCCTGCATGCCTAGGATGAAGTCTATTTGGTCACGGTGGATGATATATTTGATGTGTTCTTGGATTCGGTTTGCAAGTATTTTATTGAGTATACTTGCAATAAATTCATAGGAGAGATAAATCTGAAATTCTCTTTTTTTGGGTCTTTTTGTGATTCAGGTATCAATGTGACTGTGGTTTCATAGAATGAGTTTGGTAATGTTCCTTGTCTTTCAATTTTGTGGAATAGTTTGAAGAGAATTGGAGTTAGCTCTTCCTTGAAGGTCTGGTACAATTCTGTGCTGAAACCATCTGGCCCTGGGCATTTTTTGAAAGGGATACGTTTGATGACTGCTTCTATTTCCTTGGGGGATATAGGATTATTCAACCTATTTACCTGATCTTGATTTAATTTTGGTAGATGGAAACTATCAAGAAAATTGTCCATTTCATTTAGATTTTCAAATTTTGTGGCACTGAGGCTTTTTTAGTAAGACCTAAATAAGTGTTTGGATTTCCTCAGTGTCTGTTGTTATGTCCCCCTTTTCGTTTCTGATTTTGCTGATTTGGATACTTTCTCTGTGAGTTTTAATTAGTTTGGCTAAGGGTTTGTCTATCTAATTGATTATCTCCAAGAACTAATCTCGGTCTCATTGATTCTTTGAGTTGTTTTCTTTGTTTCTAATTCATCGATTTCAGCTCTGTGTTTGATTATTTCCAATCCTCGACTCCTCTTGGGTGTGTCTGACCTTTTTTTTTCCTAGAGCTTTTAGGTGTACCATTAAGTTGCTTGTATGAGATGTCTCAAACTTCTTTCTGGAGGCACTTAGTGCTATGAACTTTCCTCTTAGCACGGCTTTCAAAATGTCCCATTTGTTTGGGTAAGTTGTACCTTCATTTTCATTGAATTTTATGAATTCTCTAATTTCGTTTTTCATTTCTTCCTGGACCCAGCTGTCACTAAGTAGAGAGTTGTTTAGTTTCTGTGTGTATGTAGGCTTTTTGTTATTTCTGTTTTGTTGAGGTCTAATTTTAGGCCATGGTGGTCTGATAGGATACAAGAGATTATTTTGATCTTCTTGTATCTGTTGATGATTGCTTTGTGACAGAGTATATAGTCAGTCAATTTTTTAGAAGGTTCCATAAGGTGCTGAAAAGAAGGTATACTCTTTTAAGTTTGGATGAAAAGTTGTATATACATCTACTAGGTCCATTTGTTTTAGGACCATTCTAAATGCATTTATTTCCCTATTTAGCTTCTGTCTAAATGATCTGTCCCTTGGTCAGAGTGTAGTGTTGAAGTCTCCCATAATTAAGGTGTTGGGATTGATGTGTGAATGAAGCTTTAATAATGTTTCATTTACAAATGCAGGTGGTCTTGTATTTTGGGCGTAGATGTTTAGAATTGTGTTTTCCCCCTGGAGGATTTTCCCTTTGATGAGAATGAAGTGCCCCTCCTCATCTTTTTTGATTAATTTTGGTTGAAAGTCTATTTTATTAGATATTCTGATAGCTGCCCTAGCTTGAATTCTGGGTCCATTTGCTTGAAAAACATTTTCCAGCCCTTTACTCTGAGGTAGTGTTTATCTTTGTTGCACAGGTATGTTTCTTGGATGCGGCAGAATGTTGGATCCTGTTTCTGCATCCATTCTGTTAGTCTGTGTTTCTTTATTAGAGAGCTGAGTCCATTCAAATTGATAGATAATAGTGACCAATAAATGTTAGTTCATTTTATTGTGGAGTTGGTGGTGTTACTTTGTTTCATTGCTTGTTTGCTTTTAATTTTTTTTTTTTTTGTGTGAAGTTATCTGTATCCTGTTCTTTCTTGGGTGTAGCTGATTTCCTTGGATTGGAGTTTTCCTTCTAGTATCTTCTATAGGGCTGGGTTGCTGTGTAGATATTGTTTAAGTTTAGTTTTGTCATGGAATACTTTATTTTCTCCATCGATGTTGATTGAAAGCTTTGCTAGGTATAGTAGTTTGGGTTGGCATCTGTGATCTCTTAGAGTCTGCATACCTGCCCCTTCTGGTTTTCATAGTTTCTGTTTTGAAGTCTGGTGTGATTATGATAGTTCTCGCCTTTTTCCCTTGTTGCTTTTAATATTTTTCTTTGTTCTGTAGATTTAGTATTTTGACTATTATGTGACATGAGGAGTTCCTTTTCTGATCTAGTCTATTTGGTGTTCTGTAGGCCTCCTGTATGTTTATGGACTTCTCTTTCTTTAAGTTGGGAAAATTTTCTTCTATGATTTTCTTGAAATTATTTTCTGGACCTTGGAGCATGGAATCTGCTTTTTCGTCTATTCCTAAAATTCTTAGATTTTGTCTTTTCATGGAGTCCTTGTTTTTTTTTTGTTTTTTTTTTTTGTTTTTTTTTTTTTTGGATGTTGTGCTTTTTGACCTTTTTTGATTTTACTTTTTCTTTGATAGTTGTATCAGTTTCTGCAAGTGTATCTTCAACACATAAATTCTTTCTTCCATCTCTTGTATTCTAATGGTGATGCTTACCTTTGCTGTTCTTGATCTTTTCTCTAAGTTCTCCAGCTCTAGGGTTTTCTCTGTTTGTGTTTTCTTTATTGATTGAAATTCTGTTTTTATGCTTTGCATCATTTCCTTCATCTGTTTGAATGTGAATTCCTGTGTTTCCACGATGGCCTCTATTTATTTGTTAATTTTCCCTTTATATGCCACTATTTGTGCTTCTACTTGTGCCTCTATTTGTTTGGCTATATCTGCGTGTATTCTTTGTGAAGCTTTGTTTGCTTCCTCTTTATTTGCCTTCATTTGTGTATCTATTTCTTTGAGAGATTCATTTGTTTCCTCTTCATGTGCCTCGAATTACTGGATAAATATAGTTTTTAAATCATTTTCCTGTGTTTCCAATGAATTAAAATAACCATTGATTTGGGGGTTTGCTGGTCAAGCCATGATATTCTTATTTTTCTTGGGTGTGTTCTTATGCCTACCTCTAGCTATCTGCTTATCTGCAACTTTCGATCTTTGTTCGTGGAGTCTGTACTTCAGACTGGGTCCGTCTTTCTCTGGTGTCTAGAGAATTCTTTAGTAAGATGAGAGAGGTCCACTGGTTTAAGAGTGTGTGTTCCAGTTTCAGCTGTAGCTAAAGGAGGAAGGTCGTGGGCACAGGTGCACAAGTGTGGGTTAGCAAGTGTCAAGTGTATAAGTGGAGGTGTGCCTTGAAAGACAGAGTGCTAGAGCATGCAGTTGCCTGGACTGTGGGGATTAAGTGCTGAATGAGGTGTGGGTGCTGGCGCCGTTCTTGGGCACAATGTGTATGCACAGATGCCCTGTATACTTCAGTGTTTTAAAGGCCTGGCGTACTGTCCTCCAAGTATTCAGATCTGTCTGGGCTCAAGGAATTGTTTGAATGGACTCCACTGGTAGACCCACAGAACAGGGGCTTCAATGTTGAAAACATTGTGCCAAGAATCCCTATGTTGCCCACATTGGGTGTGTGGGTGAGAGGGATATGATATTTGGCTGCTAGCATAGAAGAACCCTGGATCTTGAACTCTGCATGCTAGCTGCCACCACTGCAGATGTGGGAGACCAGTACAGCTGTCTGATGGTAAGCTCTGGAGACATGTACAGCTGCCTGCCACAACTGCAGACCTAGGAGGCAGGTACAGTCACTACCTGGGAGGCCATGGGAAACCTGTACAGCTGCCCACAGACTTGAGTATCTGGTACAGTAGCTTGTCTCTGCAGAACTGGGAGGTCTGCTTCTGCTGTCTCAGTTACCCAGCAGGGCAGTTGGTGCTAGGAGCAACAGGCACTGTGGGCTGCTTCTGATGAGGAGAGAGGTCTGTCAATGGGAAAGGGAGGGTGGTTGGATGTTGACCACTCTCAGTCCTTGGAAATATCCACGGGTGACCTAGATCCAAATGGTCTCAGCTCACAGGTTGTTCCCTCTCACCAAGGAAGCCTCAATGTTGATGTTTTGGCTTCAGCTGTCCCTCTACTCACCAGTTTAGTTTTGGATCCTCTGCCCCTCATATATGGTGTACACTTGTCACCACCATCTTGGATCTCCCCTGATTGTGTTCTTATGCTAGCCTTTAGCCATCTGGTTGTCCACACCCTTGATTGTTTATTCCTTGCCTGCATCAAACACTGAATCCACCCCTCTCTGGATTCTTAAATAGTTTTTGGGTTGACTAGAGAGGTCCAGGGGAACAGTGGTGGGTGCTGGCATTTTTTGGATGCAGCCAGACTGGCGTGGATGTTGCAGAGTACAGGATGCAGGCACAGGCATCTTGAAGGGTGGGGCATTGGCACAAGTGCATTGAAGGGCAGGGAATTGGGTGTGAGTGCCTTGACAGCATTGAAGGGCAGGGAATTGGGTGTGAGTGCCTTGACAGATGGGGTGAGGGCCATGATCTTTTGAATGGCGGGGCACAGGCTTTTCCTGTGGTTGCTGAGGAGGTACAGGAGCCTCAGGTGGAAGCTGCTGATGGTGGGGATGCGGGCCTTCTGCCTATGGTGGCAATTGTTGGAGGATCCAGTGCATCAGAATGCTATTGAGCTGCAGCTTACAGGCTTACCAGACACTGCTCCTGGGACTCAGATTCGTCTGGGCTCTGCCATCTTGGATGTGGGAATTTATTGTCCAACTTGTTTTCACTGGGAGACCAGCAGATCCATGGTTTCTAGGTTGGAATTCTGTCTCAGGAATCCAGATGTTGCCCAAAAGGGAGTGGAAGAGATCTGATGTCTGGCTGCTGGAATGGAGGGTCCCTGGACCTGGGGCCTATACTCTCTCAAGTATGGGGAAAGGGCAGAGGACTCACAGTTCAGGAGCCCTGGACTTGGGAGATAGCCATGGGTACCTATATCTGATTGTCCTCAACTTCCCTGATGTCCCCTCCTGTCAAAAAATCACCAAATTTGGTGTGTTTAGGATCCAGCCACCTGTTACTCAATGGTTTTGCAGTCTCTGATCTTCTGCCCTTTAGATACAGGACACACTGGTTGCTGCCATCTTGGTACCATCCTCATTACTATTTTTAAAAATTATCTTTATGAATCAGAAATGTACTCATCTCTCTTTGGGGGGAAAAGCATGTCCTGCTGGTTTGCTGGTTTTGTGTATACATGTATGCATGTGTGTGTGTGCACATGTTCACATGGATGTTGATGTGGAGTATCTTCTTTCGTAATCCTGCTCATAACTTTTTCAGACAGGGTCTCTCACTGAACCTGAAATTCACCAATTTGGCTAATCTGGCTGGCTATCAAGCTGCAGGGATCCTTGATTCCACCTAGCCAATACTGGCATTTTAGCCATTCACTACTATATCTGGCCTTTTATGTGGATTTTGTGAGATCAGTTTTGATTCTCATGAGTAAATGGCATGAGTATGTCATCTTGCTAGCCTAGTATGCTGTTTTTTAGTAAAAACAAGTAGAGAGTTGTTGCCTATAGTTTAGAATAATGCTCTTAGTCCTGGGTATCATATGGAGGGATGTGCTTAGTGAAGAGTAGGTTTAGGTGAAGGGTTCTTCATAGTGTCTATTCCCTTCCTCTCGTACACATGCCATGGCAAATGGAGTGAATTATTGAAACAGGACCAGTTGAGAAACCCCATGACAGGTGTTCTTCAGATGTTTGGAAGAAAGGACCTCCAAGGAAATTCTAGCAAACACTTAATTCAAATTCACCTGGTTTTTGCCTGAGAATATGATAAATCTCCCCACCATTACAAGATAAAATTAAATTTATGGATGGAAAATCTGAGAATAATTTTGGATAGGCTAATTGAATATCATCAGTAGTTTTAACAAAATGCAACACAGGCTAAATTTTTTTGTATGTGGCTTTTACTGGCACCTGTTTAAATGAAAAACATTCATACTAGGTTATTTAATGTTAATTATGATACTTAAAGAACAGTATACTTTGCTTTAAAATAGTATATTTTATTAATGTTGAGATTAATGTCACATTTTTTAGCTTTTGCTTAAAAGGAACTCTATAGTGTTATGTCTTAGGAAAAAAATAAATAGTCTGAATTGATGTGATTTGCTTATATCTACACACTAGTTATCTGTTAATTTAAATAATATTTGCACCTTGAAAAGTGGTTGAAGATTAAATTGATTAATTATTAACTTGTATGCTGTGGATATATCTCAGTCTATAATGATTTCTGTGTAAACATGAATATCTTAATTTGAATCCCAGAACCCATCTAAAAATGCTGGCATGGGGCTGGGGTGAAAGCCCATTTGGCAAAATATATGCCATATAAGCACAAGGACCTGAGTTTGATTTCCAGAACTCATGTAAAGAGAGAGAGAGAGAGAGAGAGAGAGAGAGAGAGAGAGAGAGAGAGAGAGAGAGAGAGAGACCAAGGTGTGGTTGTATGGGCTTGTAACACTAGTGGTGGGAGATAGAGATAGATAGACCACTGGGACTCACAGGCCAGAAAGCCAAGCTTTATTCAACAGGCTCCAGGCCAGTGTTCAACCCTGTTTCAAAGCACAAGGCAGGAAATATCCAAGATGGCAGCTCCAGGAGGACAATGTGTCTTACAAGCAGGACAGCAGTGACTACACAGTAACCGACAGACCAAACTCTTGGCACTAAAACACCAGCAATCGTGTTTCCCAGGTAAGTGTAAACCTCAGAGATTGGGTCTGTTCTCATGTCACCAAGCTAAACCCCAAAAGAATTCATGGGTCCCAGCAGGTGCTTGATTGCCACCCCAGAGGCACATGCCTGCATGCTCTGATCACCATCCCAGAGAGAACTGGGGACACCACAACACCAGAGACTAGGGTTTCCAGTCAAGAGAAAACTCCAGGGTGAAGAAAGCAATCGGGATCAACCTCAGGTCACCCAGATAATCCCTGGAAAAGGTTCTGGGATTTGGCAGTCACTCAGCCTCCATCCCAGATACATGCCTGCATGCCCAACTCACCTTCTCAGACAACTGTGGGACACAGGGCACCAGAGAATGAGTTTCCCTTTCAGAAGGAAATCCTATTGTGAGGGAAACATCAGGTCCAACCTTAGGCCATTCAGCCAACACCCCCTCTCTCCACCCCTGAAGAGTTCTCTGTAAAAGTTCACAAGTTCCTGCAGGTGCCCAGTTGTCAGCACTTGCCTGGGCCTATGTGCTCTACTCACCAACCCAGACAGAATTCTGGACACTAAAAAGCTGCAGACTGGGTCTCCCTGTTGGAAGGAAACCCCACAGTGGGGGAAACAACAGGTTTGACCTCAGGACACCAGCTCTGGTAAAGTTTCTGTGTTCCTGCAAGCTCCAGTCTCTAGCCTCCTGCCACAAACATAAGTGCTGCACTTACCTGTGACTGATTATCGCTTAGGTACTGGGGCAGAGAGCTCCAACCTCAGACTGACAGAAGCCTGAGATTCATAGTATCAGCCCCCAGATAGTGCTCCAAGAGGCAACCAGTTATCCCTAGCAAAACTGAACAAACCGTGGAATCCCCTGCTTCTTCAGGAGGGTTGCACCCAGCAAATACAATGTAAGAGCAGCAGTGACAGTTTAGTAAATTCAGAGCAAGGAACCCAGTAGCAAGGCAGCTGTCTGTAGGATTTCTCTGGTGAAAGGAGAACCCCCGACCCCCAACTATCAATGACCACAATTACCACATAGGTTCATATCCCTGAGGTGAACTGTGGCAATTCTCAAGAAGCACTGCCATTTGGTGACCATGCCCAAAAAAACTGAGGAGGCCTCCTTCCAGAACAACCAACTTCCTGCTAAAGGGATTCTCCCCACCCCAGGATTCCAGCAGGCACCAGAAACTAACAGCTAACACCTGAGACAGCCAAATCGGTAGAGGCGAGAGTAAAATTACAAGAAACAAAATGCCAAAGTAATATGGTATATCCAGAACCAAGTTATCCAGGGGCAAGTAGCCCTGAACACCCTATCATAAGTGAAATTCAAGAGGATGACCTTACATCTATGCTTATGAAGAGGATAATGGAGGAAACAAAATAAAATGTGTAAAGAAATAGAGGACGAGAAAGTAAAACAGATTAGGGCCATCCATAAAAAAGAGAAGAAGATAAAGCCAAACAAATTATGGCCATCCATAAAGAAATGCAGGAACATGCAGACAGTTTGAGGACTTCAGAGAAAAAATAATTAAATCACTGAAAGAAATAAAAGAAACAGAGGATGTTCAATCAAATAGGTGAAGGAATTGAAGGAAAAGACAGTCAGATAGGTGAAGGAAATCAACAAAACTGTTCAATATCTGAAGAAAGAACTGTGAAAATTAAAGAAAACACAAAGAGATGAAATCATGGAGAGGAAGAACTTAGGGAAGAGAACAGGAACTACAAAGGTAGATGTAACCAACAGACTACAAGAGGTGGAAGAAAAAAATCTCAGGTGTGAAAGATACCATGGAAGAATTTGAGGTATCCGTCACAGAAAATGTTAAGTCTAAAAAAAATCCCGAGACAAAACATTCAAGAAATCCAAGACAACATGAAAAGACAAAACCTAAGAATACTAGGAATAGAGGAAAAAGATACCTGTCTCCAAGGCCTAGAAAATATTTATAATAAAATCATAGAAGAAAACTTCCCCAATTTAACAGAGAGTCCTATAACCATACAATTGGCCTAAAAGAGCTAATAAATTATATCAAAAAAGAAAATCCTCCTGCCACAAAATAATCAAAACAGTAAGTATACGGAACAAAGAGAAAATACTAAAAGCTGCAAAGGAAAAATACCAAGTAACATATAATGGCAAACCCATCAGAATCACATCTGACTACTCAATAGAGACTATGAAAGCCAGAAGAGCCTGAACAGCTATCATGCAGACCCCTAGAGAACACAGATGTCAGCCAAGGCTACTATACCCAGCAAAACTCTCAGTCATTTTTGATGGAGAAAACAAGATATTCAACAACAAATACAAATTTAAACAATACCTATTCACAAATCTAGCTGTACAGAAGATACTAGAAGGAAAAATAAAACCTAAGAAAGCTAACTACATTCAGGAAAACACAGGAAATAAGTAACCTCACTACAGCCAAACTAAAAGTAACGAAGCAGACAAATACTCTACAACAAACAAAAGCAAAATAAGAGTATCTAAGACCTACTGGTCAATAATCTCTCTCGATATCAATGGACTCAACTCTCCAATAAAAATCAGAGACTAACGCCTAAAGAAACTAATCAAGAGGGAGGACTCTGGCTAAAATGCTCAATCCCCAGCCAGAAAAGCAAAGCAGATGGACATCAGAAGAAGAAGAAAACAGGAAACAAGTTAGGAGCCTGCCACAGAGGGCCTCTAAAAGGCTCTGCTCTGCAGAATATCAAAGCAGATGCTGAGACTTAGGGCCAACTGTTGGGCAGAGTGCATGGAATCTTACGAAAGATATGGGAAATAGTAAGATAGGGCGAGGACAGGAGCTCCACAGGGAGAGCAACAGAACCAAAATATATGAACACAGGGGTCTTTCCTGAGACTGATACTCCAACCAAGTACCATGCATGGAGAAAACCTAGAACCCCTGCACAGATGTAGCCCATGGCAGTTCAGCCTCCAAGTTGGTTCCACAGTAATGGGAACAGGGACTGCCTCTGACATGAACTGATTGGCCTGCTCTTTGATCACCTCACCTTGATGAGGGATCAGCCTTACTAGGCCACAGAGGAAGACAATGCAGCCACTCCTGATAAGAGCTGATAGACTAGGATCAGAAGGAAGGAGAGGAAGACCTCCCTTCTCAGCAGACTTGGGAAGGAGCATGTGTGGAGAAGGGGGAAGGGGTGTGGAATTGGAAGGGGAGGAGGGGAGGTTTCTGGGGGATACAAAGTGAAAAAAATGTAATTAATAAAAATTAAAATTAAAAAAAGAAAAAAATCACAGACTAACAGAACGAATGGCTAAATAAGACACAATAATCTGTTGCATGCAAGAAACACACCTAAATCACAAACACAGATATTACATGAGAGTGAAAGATTGGAAGATAGTTTTTTAAAAAAATGGACCCAAGAAGCAGGCAGGAGTAGCCATTCTAATATCAAATAAAATAGACCTTCAACCAATATTAATCTAAAGAGATGCGAAATTTCATGTCATAGTAATCAATGGAAAATTCCTAGAAGACATCACAATTCTAAACATCTATGCCCCAAATATAACGGTGCCCATTTTGTAAAAGATATATTAATAAAACTTAAACCACACATAGATCCCCACACATTAATAATGGGAGATTTCAACACTGACTCTCAACAAAGGACAGGTCAACAAAACAGATATTAAACAATGACTCTAACAGATACCACAAATTAAATGGACCTAACAGACATCTACAGAACCTTCCACCCAAACAAAAATAATTTACCTTCTGCTCACCATCTCCTGTAACATTCTCCAAAATAGACCATGTAATTGGGCACAAAGAAATAATCAACAGAAACAGAATTATTTCAATTCCTTGTATCCTATCCTAACAGGGTGGACTAAAGCTGGACCTAAACAACAACAGAAATAGCAAAAATGAACAAAATGAACAACTAGCTTCTCAATGGCAGCTGGGCCAGGGAAGAAATAAAGAAATTAAAAACTTGCTAAAATTAAATGAAAATGAAGACACAACACACCCAAACTTATGGGACACTATGAAAACAACAAACACAAATTTAAAGTTCATAGCACTAAGGGACTCCAAAAGGAAATTTGAGATATCTTACACAAGCAACTTAACAGCACACCTAACAGCTCTGGGGGGGGGGGGGAGGGGGACAGACACACCCAAGAGTAGAGGATTGGAAAAAATCAAACTCAGAGCTGAAATCAATTAATTAGAAACAAAGAAAGTAATTCAAAGAATCATTGAAACTAAGCTGGTTCTTTGAGAAAATCAACAACATAGAAAAGCCCTTAGCCAAACTAACTAAAATGCAGAGAGGCACTATGCAAATCAACAAAATCGGAAATGAAAAGGGGGACATAACAACAGACACTGAGGAAATCCAATTATTAGGTCTTACTTCAAAAGCATATATGCCACAAAATTAGAAAAACTACATGAAATGGACATTTTTCTTGATCAATTCCAATTACCAAACTGAATTAAGACCAGGTAAATATATTAAGTAGTCCTATATCCCCTAAGGAAATAGAAGCCGTCATTACAATCTCCCATTCAAAAAAAGTCTAGGGCCAGTTGGTTTTACCATATCTTCAAAGAACAGCTAACACCATTACTCTTCAATATCTTCCACAAAATAGAAACAGAAAGAACATTACCAACCTTGTTCCATGAGGCCACATTCACCTATATACCTAAACCTCACACCAAAGAAAGAGAATTTCAGGCCAATCTCCTTTATATACATTGATGAAAAAACATGCAAAAAAGTGTTCACAAACCAAATCCAAGAACACATCAAAGATATCATCCACTATGAGCAAGTAGGCTTCATCCCAGGTATGCAGGAGAGGTTCAACATGTGAAATACAACAATGTAATCCACCTGATAAACACACTTAAAGAAAAAAACATGATAATATCCTTAGAAGATGAAAAAGCATTTGAAAAAATCCAACATTCGGTTTTGTTTAAAGTCCAGGAATGATCAGGAATACAAGGCACTTACCTAAACATAGTAAAGGCAGTATACAGCAAGGCTATAACCAACATCAAACTAAACAGAGAGAGACTAAAATAAATCCCACTGAATCAGGGACAAGGCAAGGCTGCCCACTCTCTCCATATCTCTTCAACATAGTTCTTGAAGTCCTTCCTAGAGCAATCAGAAAATTAAATGAGATCAAGGGGGTTCAAATAGGAATGGAAGAACTCAAAGTATCACTGTTTGCAGATGCTATGATAGTATACATGAATGTCCCCAAAATTTCTACCAGGGAACTCCTACAGTTAAGAAACACCTTCAGCAAAGTGCCTGGATACAAAATTAAGTCAAAAAATCAATAGCCCTCCTGTATATAAAAAGATAAAGGCACTGAGAAAGAAATTAGGGAGCCAACACCATTTAAAATAGCCACAAAGGACATACAGTAACTTGGTGTAACTCTAACCAAACAAGTCAAAGACTTGTATGAAAAAACTTCAAGTCCATGAAGAAAGAAATAGAAGATATGAGAAGATGGAAAGATCACCCATCTTCATGGCTTGGCAGGATTAACATAGTAAAAATGGTCATCTTACCAAATGCAATCTACAGATTCAATGCGATTCCCATCAAATTACAAGCACAATTATTTATAGAACTTGAAAGAAAAATTATCAACTTCATATGGAATAACAAGAAACCCAGAATAGCTAAAACAATCCTCCACAATGAAAGATTTTTTGGAGTATCTCAATCTCTGATTTCAAGCTGTACGATAGAGCAACAGTAATAGAAACTGCATGGTACTGTCATAGAAACAGAATGGTGGATCAACAGAATTTAATAGGAGACCCAGAAATATACCCACACACTATGGACACCTGATTTTTGACAAAGATGTCAAAAAATATGCAACAACAACAACAAAAATAACGATATCATCTTCAAAAAATGGTACTGGTGTAACTGGATATCTACATGGAGAAAAAGGCAAATATATCCATATTTATCACCCTGCACCAAATTAAATTCCAAGTGGATAATAAACCTCAACATAAAACCAGACATACTATACCTATTAGAAAAAAAAGGTGGGAAGAGCATTGAACTCATTGGCACAGGAGACAACTTCCTGAACAGAACATCAACACCACAAGATCTAAGATCAACAATCAATAAATGGGACCTCATGAAATTGAAAAGCTTCTGTAAAGCAAAGGACACTGTTGTCAGAACAAAATGACAGCCTACAGATTGGGAAAGGATCTTCACCAACCCTATATCTGACAGAGTGCTATTATCCAGAATATATAAAGAACTCAAGAAGTTAAACAGCAAAAAGCCAAGTAATCCATTTTAAAAATGGAAAACAGAGCTAAACTGAGTCTTCTCAATAGAGGACTATCAAATAGCAGAGAAACACTTAAAGAACTGTTCAATGTCCTTAGCCATCAGAGAGATGCAAATCAAAACAACCCTGAGATTTCACCTTACACACATCAAAATGGCTAAAAACCAAAATTCAAGTGACAACATGCTGGAGAGGTTGTGGAGAAAGGGGAACCCTTCTCCTTTGTTGGTGGGAATGTAAACTTGTACAACCACTTTGGAAAACAATCTGGTGCTTTCTCAGACAAATAGGAATAGCGCTACCAGCTATACCACTCTTAGGCATATAGCCAAAAGATGCTCAAGTATACAACAAGGACGTTTGCTCATCCATGTTTGCAGCTTTATTAGTAATAGCCGGAATATGGAAACAACCCAATTGACCCTCAGTTGAGGAATGGATACAGAAATTGTGGTACATTTACACAATGGAATACTACTCAGCAATTAAAAACAAAGAAATCCTGAAATTTGCAGGAAAATGGTGGGAAGTAGAAAAAAATCATTCTGAGTGAAGTATCCCAGAAGCAGGAAAACACACATGTTATACACTGACTTATAAGTGGCTATTGGACAGATAATATAGTCTACATTCTAAAATCTGTACACCTGAAGAAGTTAAGGAAAAAAGAGGGCCCCAGGTAAGATGTTCAATCCTCATTCAGAAAGGCAAAATGGAGAAAACAGGAAACAAGAGCCTATGTCAGAGAGACTCTGAAAGGTTCTTCCAGAGAGGGTACGAAAGGAGAGACTCATAGACAAAATTTGGGCAGACTGCAGGGAATCTTATGAAAAGTTGGGGAGAAAGAAAGATCTGGAGGGGACAGGAGCTCCACAAGGAGAGCAACAGAACAAAAAATCTGGACTCAGGGGTCTTTTCTGAGACTGATACTCCATCCAACGGCCATGCATGGAGATGATCTAGAAGCCCTGCACAGATGTAGCCCATGGCAGCTCAATGTCCAAGTGGGTTCCCTAGTAAGGGGAACAGGGACTGTCTCTGACATGAACTCAGTGGCTGCCTCTTTGATCATCGCACCCCTGAGGGGGTGGCAGTCTTACCAAGTCATAGAGGAAGATAATGCAGAGAGACCTGATGAGACCTGATAGGCTATGGTCAGATTGAAGGGGAAGAGGACCTCCTCTATCTGTGGACTAGGGGAGGAGCATGGGATGAGAGAGGGAGGGATTGAGAGAGTGTGAGTGAGGGGCCTGCATCTCAGATACAAAATGAATATATTGTAACAAATAAAAAATAAATTTAAAAATAAAACACAAGGCATGTAGTACCTGAGGACTGACAACTGAGGTAGACCTCTGGCCTTGACACTCATGCACCCACATGAACACATACATTCATATTTTCATATACATAACCAAATCCCTGAACTTACATAAAATATTTTTCTGGCTCATGGAGGCACTGTATTAGTCTCAGCTATTTTTCTGTACATGTTAGTTATCATTGTACTTATAAATAAATATGTCAGCTGGAATCTTTTTCTCTTAGCACTGATGTATAAGAAAAGATAATAGTAGAATTATAAAAATCTGGATGAAGGATGAGGAATCTTATGGATCCCTGAGGGGGAGGCTAGCATATCACCTGTTCACCCTTGAAACTTAAGAGGCATATTATTAGGCGTTTGAGAAACTAACCCTGAGTAAATAATAGTTCCCTAAAGAATCCTTATTGACTTTTACAGTTTCTTTTTATGTTTTGAACATGTGCTTAGAGTTTGAGTATGGCCAGAATGGTCTTATCTTTATATATATAATTTATTGAGGAAGGGAATTGTTGTTTCCTAGGCTATTGAGGAACTTGAAATATAGCCCAGGCTTGCCTTGAACTTGTGTTTCTCCTGTTTCAGTCTCCTGAGTGCCGTGATTATTGATATATATACCACCACACCCAGTAAGAGTGATCCTTATTTGATTGTGGTTCGTTAGATTCTATTCATATTAGTGTGATTCCTTGCTTTACTGCATTGACATAGCAACAATTTTATTATTTTTTTTCTTTCCAGCTTTCTAAGATGCAAGTGACATGTTACGTATGGCGACACTTGCCTTATAATCCAAATATTTAGGAGCCTGAGATGGGAGTATTGCCATGAGTTTGAGGCCAGGTTGTGCTGTATATTTAAAGACAGGCCAGTCAAAGATGTATAAAAAGAATATCTAAAAAAGTTACAGCTCAAAAATAAAATATTTATATATTAATATTATAAATTTATATTTGTCTTTTCATCTTTTGGCAGTGCTACATTCAAACCCAGGGCTCCTTTCATCATAGGCAAATGTTATAAAACTGATCCACTGATCTCAAGCTCTTCATGTTTTGATATCTGAGTACACTGTGACCCCAACTGCTTATCATTTTTACTTATTATTTCTTGTCAGGGAAGATTTGTGGAAGAATAAAAAAACAATGACAAAGCAAGAAAAAAGGTAAAAATACCTCACTGTAAACTTTGTAGTTGCAAAACTCTTATCTTTGAAGAAATACACATCTTTTTTTCTTGCTATGGATTGACCCCAGGACCACTTTCATTTTAGACAAGTGTCTTACACTGAACAACAGCCCCAACTCCAAAGTGCATCTAAATAACAAAATAGAAAAAAGATCAACTAAATGGTAAAAATTTACAGGGACTAAACCTACAAAAAGCATAATATCTTCCTACCATTTCTTTGCCGGAGCACAGGAATGTAATATAGGTTTCAAATGTTATCCAGCTCAATGTTTTGCTATGTGGCAAAGCCCAGTTCAGTGCTTGTTATAACTTAATTGAACCAAATATTAAACTTGATTACAAGATAAGGTCACTGCATATATGGGGCTGGGGATGTAGCTCAATTAGTAGAGAGTTTGTTTATCATGCCGGAAGCTCAGGATCTGTTCTCCAGTACGAAATAAAATTGGGCATAGTGGCACATGCCTGTAATCTCAGTGCTCAAGAATTAGAGAAAAAAGGATCTGAATTTCAAGGTCATCCCCATCCTCAGTTCTATGGTAAGTTGAAAGGTAGCCTGGGATACATCTGATTCTGTCCAACAAAAAGAAATAAGAAAATTCAAAGGGAGTGAGGTCTATATGAATTCACTACTTGCTAAGCCAATTAGGTATCTTCTGTAAGTTTATTTTTGTAAATGGTTGTTTTCTTTTAAATGAAAGATTCCATAGCATTGAATATCTATGAATAATAGGTCCTAAAGCCTTTGAGGGGGTTTAAAACCTGTTCATCTGCCATTTTCCTGATCAGTACTATATTCCTGCTCTATTTTCTTCAGTGTATCACTTGAAGAGATGCTTCTGCTGTATTTACTTAAGAGATCTGTAAAGAATATTTGAAATGAGAATGAAGTATAGAGTTGCCCTAAGTTATAGTGGAGTTGCCTTCCCTCACCTTTTGCCCTTTAGTACTATCTTTACCAAAACATACAGAGCTTTGATGACTGCCTTGAGGTGTCGGTAAAATAGAATGGTAAAAATAAAGGACTCTTCCAATGGTTCTTTACAAAGCACATGGTCTGCAGTATGCTCTACGTGTCTGTACAAAGCTGATTCCACAAACTGTTTTTTGAATCTTAGATAATTAAATAAAAATAATAAAATAAAATTAAGATAGAAAAAATATATTTCCTCATCTCCTGGTTTGAAAAGAAAACATGAGACACATACTAGATTTACTGTACTGCAGTAAGCTATCAGCACAGTGATGAAGTGTGCCATTGTAAGCTTTTGCTGGGACAAAACTATCCTGAAACCTAATGCCTTAAATTGTTTCTCTCCTTATTCTGTGGATTGGTGGGACGTTTCTGGCCTAAACAGGCTCTGCTAATTTCTGATGGCAGGTTGGCTGACATACGATTGATCTATAACAGACTCATTCACTTATTTGGTGATAGGCAGGATGTGATTAAGGGGTTATTCATTTCTACTTTTAGCCAGCTCCTGTATTTTAATCTTCCTTCCTCTCTCAGCTATTATAGCCCAAGCTGACCTCAACTTCATTGTTCTTTTGCCTCAAACTCCCCACTACTGGAATTACAGGCATATAGCACCATGTCTGGCCTACAGTTTGTCTTTCTTGACCTTTCTGGTGAATACAACCTTTTTGAAAACTCCCATTTTCTTTTGACAGACTTTTCTTCTCTGAGTTCCGTGGTGCCAGTGAACACAGACCATTCCACTTTGGCTAGGCTAGATATCCAGGGATCCACCTGTTTTTGGTCCCCAGCTCTGAGGTTACAGATGCACACTGCTGTGTCTGGATTTTTAGTTAGGTGCTGGGGATTAGAACTCAGGTATTCATGTTTTTATAATAGATATGGTACTGACTGAGATATCTTCCTAGCTCCCACTCTTAAGTTTTAATGACTTTATTTTCTGTTGACTACCAGTTCTATAATTATCACAAGTCTCTCTCTTGGATTTAAGACTGCCCAGGAAGCTTACATCTGACATCCTACATACTCCTTAAACTCCTATATCTTCAGCTCAGTGAATCATCATCTACTCAGTTATTCAAAATAGCTAGGAAATCTGGAAAAAGTTTATCTCCCTTACCTTCTACCCACTAAACCAGACCAATTTCCTTAGAACATCACCCTAATTTTTTTTTCTTCTGTACAATGGAACTGATTTCTTGTAGTTAGCACCTTCCAAACTCTGGTATCAGCTAGGCCCTGACTATATATAGCCAATAAGAGGTCCTGCAAGACTCAATAATGTGGATTTTTCCTTACCAAGGATGAGCTGTTTATGTTACTTCAAAGTGGCTAGCCCAGCAAGTTAAAAGCCATGGGTGAGGTTTTTATTTGCTGTAATTCTCTGGGGGGGGGGGGCAGCCAGTCACTTATTAGCATGTTTGTCACAGTCAATCTTTTGAGTGTTTTCCAGTATTTTTAAAAAACATATATATGTATATATATATATATATATATAACATATATATATATCTTATCAACATCATCTAAGGCAGAGATTCTCAACCTGTGAGTCATGACCTCTTTAAGGGTTCAAATAACACTTTTACAGGGGTTGCATATCAGATAACCTGCATATCAGATATTTATATTACAATTCATCACAGTAGCAAAATTATAGTTATGAAGCAGCAACAAAAATAACTTTATGTTTGGGGGTCACCACAACATGATTTATTAAAGGGTCAAGGCATTAGGAAGGTTGAAAACCACTGATCTAAGAGTTTATGGAATGTTAATTCACTATATGCTAACAAATATAACAATGCTCTGTCCAACAGAAGTATTTCATTACAAGAAAAGTACAGTAATAAATTATGGCAGCTTAGCATATGCACATTACCTGGGAGCTGATGACTGATAAAATGGTGGAATGGCTTAATTAAGATTGGCTTAGGGTACCAGATGGGAGATCTTGTTCTGTGGGGTTAGAATGCCGCTTCTCAGTATGTAAAATATGCTTTGAGCTAATGATTCATGTATGGTGTGTTTCTTCCTTATATAGAATGTGTATGCGATTTAGAGACTGCCCTCCTCCTCCGTTTCCAAGAAAGGAATGATTCTACTTGCTCTCATTATTAAATGCAGTTGAGGTAGTCACCTGCCTCCTTGTAACACAGAACCAACAAGCAGAGATAATGACTGTATCAGCAGAGGTGGCTGATCATGATTAAGGATGTGAAATTGGGTTGCTATTACATAAGGAAAGTCACAAAGAAATTTTTCAGTGCTTCCATTTTTGATAGTGAAAGTCAAACTCTATAATGATTCATTACATATAGCACCCTCAAGGACTCAGTTTTGAGGAATGAAAGAATAGCTCATAGTCACGCCCCAGTCCCTGCTACCACTACCACTGCCAAAAGAACTACAAGACAACGTTGTAGTTGAAGTAGAGAAAGACAAAATAAAAATAAAAATAAAAAATACACAAAATGTGTTGTGGAAGAAGAAAGTGATAAGTACCAATTGTTAGGCTCTTTATAGGATAAGAATTCCAGCATCTGGCATAATTTATTATACATGGATTAATGAAGAGTCTTCTTCCTATTATTTTATACTATTTGTGTTTTAAATTAGTTTTGTGGTGTATGTATGTTTGTGTGTGCACATGCTCAAGGAAGCCAGAGGCATCAGGTTCCATTGGAGCTGGAGTTACCAGTAGTTGTGAACTGCCTAACTTGATTATTGGGGACTGAACTCATATCCTCAACAAGAGCAGCAAGTGCTCTTAACCACCCATATCTCCAGCCCTCTTCCTATCATTTTAAATAAGGAATGTTGGTGATGATGACTTCATACTTTGATGATGACTTCATACTTTAATGAATGATCGATCATTAAACTACAGGCAGCCACATCTGGTATTTATAGGAGGGATTCCATAATGCTAAGAGAACTTGGAATTTCCATGGAAAACTAGGCATTCTCTCACTTTTGTAGGATGATAAATTTTACTTGTCTTATGCTTAGAGGAAGCAGAGGTTTGAGAAATATGAGTATGAGATAGAATGGATAACGAGTATCTGGAGTAAACGACTGTATTAGTCCTGCCTGTTTGCCCTCAAATGTGTTTCCTACCTTTCTCCGGCTCTGCTCTGTGTGTATTCTACAGGCTGACTCCTATGAGCTATATTCTCCAGTCACCCAAGTCATCTGGCCTGCAATTGGACATGGCATTTGTAAATTAGAAGGTTTGCTAAAGAAATACAGCACTGTATTTTCACACTTTCTCTCTGGTGTGGGTAGGTTTTCCAGCTGTAGCTACATCTGTAGCTACAATTATTGCTGGACAAGCTACTGTATTTCCAGCTTCCTTTGGGAAATCCTGACTTCAGTAAGATGGCTCGGGCATTGCCTCTAGCTCAAGGGTAGCAAGAGCTTTTTATTTTGCTGATTTCAGGAGTCCTTCTCTGTTTGTCTCCCTGATCTTCACATTGTGGAAACATCTCGGCATAAATCTCCCAACTTAATGGAATCAAATTCTTCTTTAATCTGGTCAAAGGTTTTTTGATCCTGTTCACCTTTGGCTACCATTGTCTTGCAAGTATTAATAGCCTTCCACCTGGACTACCCATCACACTTCTTCCAGTTTTCCTCCTTAGCCAACACTTACAGGATCTCCTTCTTCACACTTCTGGAAATGCAGTTTCACAATGCCTTAAAAATGAAACCACTTAACATCACAACTAGTAAACTGTGTCTCTGCTAGTTTAACTGAGTTAGGGAGCTCTGTATTCAAGTGAGTGATCCTCCCCAAATATATCAGAAAATGACTGAGGGAGATGCTCGGCATCAATCTCTGGTACCATATGCAAGGACACACCTGTACATCAACTGAGCAGCTGGAATGAAAATCATTGAAGTGACACTAGAGAGCCATCATTAATTTTTACCACTTTTCCTCATCTTTGCTGTAATGTAAACATTATTAACATTAGTTTGTCCCCCTACCTTCAGTCTTTCTTTTCTACATTCACCAGAAACATTATGAAATCAATACACAGATCAAATAGTTCTAACAGTGCAATATCTGGATATTTGATTTTTTAACTCAAAATTGTATAAAGAAGAAATAAGCATCATTCATAATTCTATACCCTTCCACAGTCAATGTTAGCAAACCACTGACTGATCCTCTGGAGCTTTTGTATTTATTTTAAAATTAAACTTGCGATCCTACTGTCAATATTACTTTTTATTAGAATTTTCGTTAAGGTACTTGTAGGTTCATGTGCAGATGTAAGAAAAAAAAATAGAAGAGATCCTTTGGGCACTTTACTCAGATTCATTGAATGTAGATATTTTGCAAAATCAAGGTGATGGTATTGATTTTGATACAGTGTAATGGTTTTCATTCAGATTCCTGTTTTTCCTGTAATTATTTCTGTACAAATGTGTAGAAGTATATTACATCCTATGTATTATACTACCTCTGTGGTTTCATTTATCCATGACCATAGCCAACACTACAGGAATTTCTTTTTTTAACATTTTTATTTTATATTAATCACAGGTTATGTACTTTGTATCCCAGCCATAGTCCCCTCCTGCATTTCCACCCTATCCCCCCAGTCCCTCCCTCATCTCCTTCCTGCCCCTTTCCAAGTCCACTGATAGGGGAGGACCTCCTCCCCTTCCATCTAACTCTAGCTTATCAGGTCTCTTCATTTGGTTCCATTGATCCACTATTCTGTTTCTATGCCAATACCATGCAGTTTTTATTACTATTGCTCTGAAGTACAGCTTGACGTCAAGGATGGAGATACCTCCAGATGATCTGTTGTTGTACAGGATCGTTTTGGAGATTGTTTTGGGTTTTTTGTTTCTCTAAATGAAGTTGAGAATTTTTCTTTCAAGTTCTGTGAAGAATTGTGTAGATATTTTGATGGGAATTGCATTGAATTTGTAGACTGTTTTTGGCAGTATGGTCATTTTCACTATGTTAAGCCTGCCAATCCATGAGCACGGGAGGTCTTTCTATCCTCTGATATCTTCTTCAATTACTTTCTTCAGAGATTTGAAGTGTTTTTCAAAGAAGTCTTTCAATTGCTTGGTTAGAGTCACCCAAAAGGTACATTATGTTATTAGTGGCTATTGTGAAGGGTGTTGTTTCCCTAATTTCTTTCTTGGCCCTTTTTTCTTTGGTATACACAAGGGCTTCTGATTTTTTTGAGTTGATTTTGTATCCAGCCACTTTACTGAAGGTTTTATCAGTTGAAGGAGTTCTCTGGTTGAATTTTTGGTGTCACTCATGTATATCATCATATCGTCTGCAAATAGTGATACTTTGACTACTTCCTTTCCAATTTGTATCCCCTTGATTTCCTTTAGTTGTCTTATTGTTCTAGCTAGGACTTCAAGTATTATGTTGAAGAGATATGGAGACAATGGGCAGTGTTGCCTAGTCCCTGATTTCACTGGGATTGATTAAATTTCTCTCCATTGAGTTTGATGTTGGCTATAGGCTTGGTGTATATTGCCTTTACTATGTTCAGGTATGTGCCTTGTATCCCTGATCTGTCCAAGATTTTAAACATGAATGGGTGTTACATTTTGTCAAATGCTTTTTTGGCATCTAGGGAGATGATCATGTGGTTTTTCTCCTTCAGTTTGTTTATATGGTGGATTACACTGATGGATTTCCGTTTATTGAAACACCCTTGCATGCCTGGGATGAAGCCTACTTGGTCATGGTGGATGATATCTTTTATGTGTTCTTGGATTCTGTTTGCAAGTATTTTATTGTGTATTTTTACGTCAATGTTCATAAGAGAGATAGGTCTGAAGTTCTCTTTTTTTTGTTGGCTCTTTGTGTGGTATAGGTATCAAGGTGACAGTGGCTTCATAGAAAGAGTTTGGTAATTTTCCTTCTATTTCTATTTTGTGGAACACCTTAGAGAGAATTGGTGTTAGGACTTCTTTGAAGGTTTGGTAGAATTCTGCAGTAAAACCATCTGGCCCAGGGCTTTTTTTGCTAGGGAGGCTGTTGATGACTGCTTCTATTTCCTTGGAGGATATAAGTCTATTCAATCTTTCTGTCTGATCTTGGCTTAATTTAAGTAGGTAGAATCTCTGAAGAAAATTGTCCATTTCATTTAGATTTCAAATTTTGTGGCATATAGGCTTTTGTAGGAATACCTAATGAGAGGGAGGGGGCTACACCGGGGATGCAAAGTACCTAACCTCTGATTGATATAAAAATAAAAATAAAAAAGTAAGACCTAATGATTTCCATTATAAATTTTAACTAACTCTTTTGTAAGCCTTGACACCTGTGGCTCCAGTAATCTACCTGCCTCATATATTCTTATTTTTATGTCTATAATCATGCTTCATTTTGGGTCTGTGGTATCCAAATGAGTTATTGACCCCATGCAAAAGTACTATGCAGGATTCCTAACTAGGAAGAAGCATTATGAAGTAATAAAGTCAATTTAAGTTATATTTCAGCATAGTTCAAAACTAGCTGCAAAAGCCTAATATCAAGATTGAAAATTTCAGAAGACAAAGTTAAAGATAAAAACAACAACCAAAAAGTAAGAAAGAAAGAATGAAAGAAAGAAAGAAAGAAAGAAAGAAAGAAAGGGAAGGAAGGAAGGAAGGAAAGAAGGAAATATACAACCTTAATGTACTAGATGAAGTCAATTTCAAAGGTTTAAAATCCAATGATCATGACCAGCATGGGGATCCAAGTCATCCAGAACATGATGAGAAGGTGAACACAAAACAAGTGTGCAAGTACATCCTGGTAGTTGGGAGTCAAGGAACACCACAAAGTCACAACATGCAATAAGACTCACATGAGGGATTTATTGGGAAGACCAGACTAGTGACTGCCTCTGAATGGGAAGAGAATCAGCGGAACAATGGGATTAAGGGGAGGACCATTTATAGGGTTTTTGTAGCATGTCTAATGAGCTAGTCAAATATGTATAGTGAGCTAGTGGAATAGTACTGCAGAGTGAAAAGTATTGTTTGGCCAATAATGCTGAGTCACAGGGGCAAGGAGTTCCCAGTAAGTCTCAGAGCTCTAAATCAAGCCTGGGGGCAAGGTTTTTTTTTTTTTCCCTTGTCCCAAATTTCAGCTTGGGGTCAAGTCAGAAGCAAGGTGTTTTTCTCTTTCCCCTGTTCAGTAGAGTGTGTACTGGGTGGACTAGAGCATCTGGTAACCTAGGAGGAGAGGATGTATGGCAGGCAATTTGCTGTGCAAGGAGGATCTAGGGCTCCATACATTTCCTTCCAACTGTATTCATTGCTCTGAACCCTGCTTAGACCAACCTGCTATCATGTACAATGCAACATTATATTTACCCATCTCTTAATTTAAAGACCCTGAAGCATTTTTGTGTAGTGTAAAGCACTTCTTGAAATGTCAGTGCATAGCATTGCTTGGTCACCAAAAAAGGAGAAGCATGAAGAAAATCTTAAATAGTAAGCAACAAAAACAAATAAACCATTTTTGTTTCAGTTCCCCCTGAAAGTTATACTAAATTTCACACATTTTCTGCATATAAAATTTAAACATTACAAACAAAATGACATTTTAGAGTAAAGATTAGGTTTACATGTGTTCTTGGGCTGACAGCTAGCTGAATATTTAGATAATAACACTAGCCCTCATGCCTTAAGAATACAGTAAGAAACAAAAAGAATTTTGTGTTCTTTCCCCCTTTTTCATTCCCCTTTCTCCTATTCTCTTTGTCATTTTCTCTTTTTCTTTCTCCCCATTTCCTCCTTCTTCTCTTCCTTCTTTTCCTTCTATTTCTTCTTTTGGAGACAGGGTCTCTTTATGTAGCTGAGGCTAGTACTATATTATGATAGTCCTTCCTCAATCTTCCTAGTGCAAGTATTTATAAGCACGTACTCCTGCCTCTGAGTCATTCAACCATTCTTAAGCAAGTATAGATGGACATTTGATTTAGTTTTCTTGTGTGTATATTGATTGTGTCAATAGTACCAAGAAATTTCTTCACTTCAAAATCTTATTTTATGGTCTGGAAGTGTAGCTCATTGGTAGGTCTTTTGTTTTGCAACCATATATCCCTGGATTCCATTCTAAGCACACATACAACCTTATTCTTAGTAATAGAACTGAAGTATTGTGCTCTTCACAGAAAAAGTAAATTATGATTAGAAGCTGTGCAAACTCAGAGAATCATTCTTTGTAATTATCTAGTGTTTCCAGTCTTTGCTACTGAAAGGGAAAAATTGCTTTAAAGAATGAAGAGAAATATAATTAAGTCTGCAAGATCCAGCATTTTAATGCCTTCTCTATAATGGTTAAAACACAGTGTGAAAAATTTAAAGTCTGGAATATCAAAATTCTAAAGCAGTTTTGCATTATGATGTTTTTCATATTTAAAAAATCTTTGTAAGAGGCTTATATTTTATAATGGAATCAATAACTTTAAATGTTAAGTTAAGCAAAAATTCAATAGAATGGGCTTCAAAAATTGTGTCTTTCAGTTACTAAAAGAGACTCAGAAAGCTGCCGTCTTTGAAAGTGGTGTGAACTGCAGATGTGTGCTTTGATGCTCATCATTCTGGAAAATAAGGAATGTCCAAACTATCCAGTTCGCCAGAAAACGTAATGAAAACGTAATGGAGTTTTGCCAAACAATTTCTGTGCTTTGCTTACCTATTTACATGTTGTCACTTTCAAAAGTCCATATAGTACGAAGAGGTGAAAACCATGCACACACAAAGCAAGGGTACCGGGTACCATAACAGAGCCCAACCATCCATATTCACTCATGTGAAAAGATAACAGTTTTCATTCAGAAAACCTATGCGTATAGGGCTTGTATTCAGAAATGGCCGTTTTAAGACAAGGCTTGGTGACTCACATCTATAATCCCAGCCCTGAGGAGGCTGAAGCAGGAGATAGCCTAGGATACAAGGTAAAATCCTATCTTAAAAAAATAAGAGGGAGATCCAAGATGGCTGCCACTAGAGGACACTGTTTCTGAGGAGTAGGACAACAGAAATAACGCAGCGACCAGGAAACTGAACTCTGGGACCTAAAACGCCAGCACCCGTGATTGCCAGGTGAGCAGAACTCCCACGGTGAGAAAATCAAG
>CM053742.1:20082797-20101806 GCA_028658305.1 Pachyuromys duprasi | reverse complement strand
GCCTGGAACCCCCGCTCAGATGGGGCCCATGATAGCTCGGTGTAGGACTGAAGACCCTAGTGAGGGAAACAGGGACTGTTTCAGTCATGAACTTGATGGCTGACTCTTTGACCCTCCCCCATACAAGCCGGGGAGTGACAGACTGGCTAGATCCCAGGGGAGGACATTGCAGCCAGCCCTGAGGAGACAGGATGAGCTGAGGTTGGATGGAAGGGGAGGAGGTCCTCCCCTGTTGGTGGACTTGGAGGGGGTGGGGAGGAGGGAGATGAGGAAGGGAGTGGGAAGGTGGGAGGGAATAAGGGAGGAGGCTATGCCTGGGATGCAAAGTACCTAACCTGTGATTGATATAAAAATAAATAAATTATAATACATAAATAAATAAATAAAAATTTTAAAAAAGGAAATCATGAAATGTGCTGGCAAATGATGGGACCTAGAAAATATAATCCTGAGTAAAGTATCCGAACAGCAGAAAGAAATACATGGTATATATATTCATTTATATAGACCCATAAGATAGGATAAACATACTGAAATCTATACACATAAAGAACATAAACTAGAAAGAGAACCCGGAGTAAGATGAATAATCCTCACTTAGATAGAGAAATGGATGGAAATTGAATGTAGGAGAAAACAAGCAACAGGACAGGAGCATACTACAGAGGACTTCTGAAAGAATCTTCTTATCACTGTATCAAAGCAGATATAACCAAAACTTCGACAGAGTGCAGGGAATCATATGAAAGAAGGGGGAGTTAGTATGACCTGGAGAGGTCAGGAGCTCTACAAGAACCAAGTATATCAGGGCACAGGGGTCTTTTATGAGACTGTCTCTCCAACCAAGGACCATGTATGGTTATAACCTAGAACCCCTGCTTGTATGTAGCAAATGGTAGCTCAATTCCCAAGTGGGTATACTAGTAAGGGGAACAGAAACTATTTTGGACATGAACTCAATGGCTGGCTATTCCACCTCCCCGTCCCCCGAGGGAGGAGCAGCCTAGCTAGGCCACAGAAGAGGACAGTTTAGCCATTCCTGAAGAGACCTGATAAGCCAGAGTTAGATGGAAGGGGAGGATGTCCTCCCCTATCAGTGTACTTGGAAAGGTGCAGGGAGGAGATGAGGGAGGGAAGGGGGGTATAGGGAGGGAATGCGGGAGGGGGCTACGGCTGGGAAACAAAGTACATAACCTGTGATTAATATAAAATAAAAATGAAAAATAAATAAATAAAGTTAAGCATGCTCTTAACCCCCCCCCCAAAAAAAATAAAGAATGTTAGAGGCCATGCAACTTTTTCTGTCAGTGCTCTGAGTCTAGTTGTATGAAACTGACCAAGTCCTATTCCAAGAAAATCTTGACAGGCACAGCCCTGATGAAACATTTTTGTCCATTGTCCGATAGATGTACCCAAAAAAAGTTTTTCAAAATATCATGGGCTTGATGTTGTATCTTATTAGTCTCCAATAATGTATAAACCCAAGATAAAATTTAGCCAGGGGTAAAAATTTTTGTTTTTTAAAGGATTACCATCAGTCATGCCATGATGCTGAATGTTTTGTACAAGTCCAATAGGCAATTAATTTTCCACAGCAATGAAGAAATAATTCAGAAAGCTTAATGGAAAACTTGTTTAGTTCATCTACTCCCCCTTTCCACATGGCCACTTCTTCAACCAAACCTAATACATGTGAGTAACAGCTCAAAGCAGATGCTGCTATTTCTCAGGCCAAGCAGAGATTCTTGCAAAAGAGGTTAAGAATGGACTGCAGATCTCTCTGAGGACCCTTTTATCTTGTTGATGATTTTAGAGAGAGAGAACACCATTTATCAAAGATTTTCCAGGATCTCCATTTCCCTCCATGACAAGGTAAAGTATGAAGACAAATGACCTACTAAGGAAGATTTTCATAAGTGGGCACCAGTGATGAATGATTTGCCTAAGATAGTTTTGTATGGTCCATCTTTACCACTAAGAAAACCAGAGAAAGAGAGAGAGAAAGAAGCAGTGATCAAGAAGGGATGACAAGGAGGAACAGAGAAGGAAACTCTTCTCATAGCTCCTGCACATCAAAATTACTGTTTATCCAAGTCAACCTCAGCCACAGGTGTTCTTACCAGCTAGCCCTAAAAAAATTCATTGGGGAAATGGTTTCTGGTGCTATTGTCTGCTTGCATCTCCTGCCCACCATTCTCATCTCCCTTCTCTGGCATTGGATCCTATTTGCCCTCATGTGATGCCTCTCAGTTTGCTATCAGATTGCATGTGGCACTGTCATATGTATGGTCTGGGCCTTTTCTCCTTAACTATCTTACTCCTTAGAATCTGAGAGACTGTACATTTTAGCAATGTCCAGAAGAAGACAACCCATGTTGGCATAGTCAGGAAAGAAGGAGCCTCCTAAGAGTCATTTTTAAGTGATGGTATCTGAACTTTACAAGAAAGATACCTTTCAAGATCTGTAAACTCTTGAACAGACACAAACCTTAACTATTTTGCTCACCTCAATATGTCTGGCTTTAAAGCTAATCCAGGTTGTAAGGTTGTATTTCAACGGATGGACAACTACTTAGGGATTGTTTAAGACAGGAAAATTGTTGTTCTTCTTGTGGAGTTCCAGGTCCTTCTATCCTTCCTCACATTTTTTCAAAAGACTCCCTGTGTACTTCTCCCAATATTTGGTCATGAATCTCAGCATCTGTTTTGATCAGATGCTGGGTGGAGCCTCTTGGAGGATAGCCATACTAAGCTCCTGTCAGTGACATAGCAGAATATCATTAATAATGTCAGGGGTTGGCTACCTCCCACGGGGTGGGTCTCAGGTTGGGCCAGGCATTGGTTGGACATTCCCTCAGTCTCTGCTCTATCTTTATCCCTGCATATCTTGTAGGAAGTGTAAATTTGGGGCAAAAGTTTTTGTGGAGAGGTTGGTGATATGCTGTCTCCACCAGGAGTCCTGTCTAGTTATAGGGTATGCTCTTCAGTGTCTATGACCCCTACAACTAGGAGCCTCAGCTAGAGTAACCACCATCTCTCCCAGATGCTAATCCTTTCTTAGGTCCTCAGCTTGTGTTGTCTGCCTAAACAGATGTAGCAGATGGGCAGCGCAGGATTCTTGTGAGTTACCGAGACATCAGTGGCTGTCTCTGACATGGACTCTGTTACCTGCTTTCTGATCATTCCCCACTGGTGGGGCTGCCTTGCCAGCTCAGAGACAGAAGAAAGGTTAGTCTTGATGAGATGGGTTTGGGGGTAAGGCTCCCCTTATCTGAGGAATTGGGGATGGTGGAGGAGGAAAGCAGGAGAGAGGGTGGGACTGGGAGGAGAGAACTGAGGGTGCTAAGACTCGGATCTAAAGTGAATAAATAAATTTTTTAAGTGTACAGGGGAAATTTTTAATAATATTTTTTAAAAGATAGGAACAATGCTTATCTGGCTCATCATTATTCTTGACCACCTACAAGCCCCATCTCCCAACACTTGTGTCTAGCACATTGAGTTCCACAATTGCTTTCCAGACTTAAAATTCATTATGCAACTGCTGATTTTCTTATGCTGAATCCAAAGAGAGTTAGAAACACTTTTCCATCTAAAAAGAAGCCATGGAAATACTCATTTTAGTGTTTCGAAGGCTGTGTAATCATTTAATAATTAATGTTCATAATATTTGTGGAGTAAGTATCATTATGAAAGTTATATGGATAAAAGCACTGTGCAGGTAGGATCACAAGTTCATTGGCTAAACCTTGATGTAGTGGGACACTCCTATAATCCAAGCCCTTGAAAAGTAAAAGCAGGAAAATCAGAAGTTCAAGACCATAGTCAGCTGTATACAGAGTTTGATGTCAGCCTGAGCTACATAAGACCGTGACTCAAAAATAAAAATAAAAGTTAAAACAGAAACAAAGAGACTCACAAGCATGAGAACTATGTTTCAGATTAACTTTTAAAATAGTAATGGATATATTCTGGGGATATGTACAGGGGAGATAACAAAAAGTCTGTCTCCCGATTGTGGTGATTATAATAATCAGATTACAAATATGCATTTGTGATTAAACGGAATATAAGCTATCACATACTGTTGAACATAGACATAGAAATGAGTAAAAATAAACTAGAGTGAAAAAATCCTGTGATGTGGAGTCTATTTAACAGCATGTCAGTATTTCCTGTGTTGATATTGGGACTACGAATCTGTAACATATTACCACTGAGAGAAGCTGAACAAAAATATACAGACCTTTGTACTCTTTCGATATTATTACTGTTTTGTAGCTGTGTGTATGTGTTTGTGGCTGTATACAGATGTGTGTGGGTGCCCTCAGAGTCCTAGAAGCCAGAGGTATCTCATTCCCTGGAGCCAGAGTTACAAGGCTGTGTGAGCCATCCAACATGGGTAATGGGAACTGAACGCAGGTCCTTTGGCAGAGCAGAGAGCACTGTTAACCAGTGAGGCACTTCTAAAGCCTGACTCTATAGACTTTTGGAAGATTTCATGACTTACTAGCTATATAAATTTTTCCTTATTATTATTTATTATAATTTATTCACTTTGTATCCCGGTGTAGACTTCTCCCTCATCTTCTCCTAGTTGCACCCTCCTTTCTTCCTCCCCCCATATCCCTCCCCTAGTCCAGTAATAGGGGAGGTCCTTCTCCCCTACTATCTGACCCTAGCCTATCAGATCTCATCAGAACTGTCTGGATCCGCTTACTCTGTGACCTACTTAGGCCACCTTGCCAGGAGGAGGTGATCAAAGAGCCAGCCACCAAGTCCATTTCAGAGATATCCCCTACTCCCCTTACTAGGGAAATCCACATGGAGACTGAGCTGCCCATGGTCTACAACTGAGCAGATGTTCTAGGTACTCTCTATGCATGGTCCTTGGTTGATTCATCAGTCTCTGCAGGGCTGCCTGAGCCCAGAATTTTTAGCTCTGTTCCTCTCCTTGTGGAGCACCTGTTCCCTCCAGGTCTTTCTATCTCACTCTTTTTCTGTAAGATTCCTTGCACTCTGCCCAAAGTTTGGCTGTGAGTCTCAGCATCTGCTTCGATAACCTGATGCTTTCAGAAGGCTCCTGTAGAAGGCTCCTGTCCTTTTCCCTGTCTTCTCCTTCTACTGATGTCTACACTGTTTGCCCTTCTGAATGAGGATTAAGCATCTTCCCTAGGATCTCCCTTGTTGTTTAGCTTCTTTAATGTGTTTAGACTATATTATAGGGCTAATAACCATTTATAAGTGAATATATACCATGTGTGTCTTTCTGATTCTAGGTTACCTCACTCAGGATGATCTTTTCCAGTTCCATCAATTTGCCTGCAAATCTCATGATTTCCTTGTTTTTAATTGCTGAGTAGTATTCTATTATGTACCACAATTTCTGTATTCATTCTTCAGTTGAGGAACATCTAGATTGTTTCCAGGTTCTGGCTACTACAAATAAAGCCACTATGAGCATAGTTGAGCAAATGTCCTTGTTTTGTGGTTGAGCATATTTTGGATATATGCCTAGGAGAAGTATAGCTGGATCTTGAGGAAGCACTATTCCTAATTTTCTAAGAAAGCATCATATTGATTTCCAAAATGTTTGTACAAGTTTACATTCTCACCAGTAACGAAGTAGTGTTCCCCTTTCTCCACAACCATTCTAGCATGTGTTGTCACTTGAGTTTTTTATCTTAGCTTTTCAGATGTGTGTGAGATGGAATCTCATGATTTTTCTTCTAGCTTTCTGTACTGGCTCTTGTCTTTTTCTACAACACTATTCTTCTAGAAATTTAAATTTCTTTAAGTTTGGTAAAAAGATTTTTTTGTTTCTTTCCCAATAAGTCCACTTTTTTAAAGTGAGAGCTTCCACACCCGCAATTCCATACATATTTCCTAATCTCATCCCTAAATACTTTATCTCTAGTATGTATCATCCAATAAACTATTTGTGTCCTCTCACTAACAATGTAAACTACATTAAGGCAGGAATTTTCATTTGTTTTAAATACTGAATAGCTCTCAAACAAGAAATAGTACCTGGCAAAAAATAAAACACTTGCTAGCATATATGGATGAATGAATAGATAGAAAAGGAAAAGGGGAAAGTCGTAGAAAGGTAAAATAAATCTTCAAACGTTATTCTAATCTAAAGAAAATACAGCCAAATTATCATGACCTCCAGTCACTGTTGTTTTCTTACTCTCACTATTGTAACTTCCTTCAAAAGAGAAGAGAAAGAGAAGAGTGAATTTGTAAGAACACTTAATGATATTTTCAAAATGGTTTTATAGACAAAACACTAGATTAAAGCATGGACTTTCTTTCTTTAGTTTATTTATTTATTATTAATTACAGTTTACTTACATTGTATCCCAGCTGTAGCCCCCCATGACCCTCTTCCAGTCACAGGCTCCCTCTCTCATCTCCTCCCATGCCCCTGGCAAAGTCCACTGATAGGGGAGATCATCCTCCTATTCCCTCTTACCCTAGCCTATCAAGTCTCATAAGGACTGGTTGCATTTTCTCCCTCCTCAGGGGGAGGTGATCAAAGAGCCAGTGACTGAGTTCATATCAGAGAGAGTCCCTGTTCCTACTACTAGGGAACCCACTTGGACACATTGGCTATATCTGTGCAGGAGTTCTAGGTTATCTCCATGCATAGTCCTTGAATGGAGTATCATCTAAGAAAACATACCTGTGCCCAGATTTTTTGATTCTGTTGTTCTCCTTTTGGAGCTCCTGTCCCCTGCAGGTCTTTCTAACTCCCCCTTCTTTAATAAGATTCCCTACACTCTGCTCAAAGTTTGGCTATGAGTCTCAGCATCTGCTTTAATACCCTGCTGGGTAGAATCTTTCAGAGGCCCTCTGTGGTAGGCTCCTGTCATGTTCCCTGTTTTCTCCCTCTTCTGATTTCTATCCCGTTTGCCTTTCTTTTTTATCTTATTTTTATATTAATCACAGGTTATGTACTTTGTATCTCAGACATAGCCACCTCCCACATTCCTTCCCACTCCTTCCACCCCTCCCTCACCTCCTCTCTGCCTCTTTCCAAGTCCACTGATAGGGAGGACCTCCTCCCCTTCCATCTGACCCTAGCTTATCAGGTCTCTGCAAGGCTGGCTGCAATGTCCTCTTCTGGGCTCTAGGAAGGCTGCTCCTCCCTCGGGGGTGGGGGGCAGTCGAAGAGCCAGCCATTGAGTTCACGTCAGAAAAAGTCCCTGATCCCCTTACTAGGGTACCCAGTTGGATACTGAGCTACCATGGGCCACATCTGAGCCTGGGTTCTAGGTTATATCCATACATGGTCCGTGGTTGGAGTATCAATCTCAGAAAAGACCCCTGTGCCCTGATCTATTTGGTCCTTGTGGAGCTCCTGTCCTCTCCAGGTCTTACTAACTCCCCCTTCTTTCATATGATTCCCTGCACTCTGCCGAAGGTTTGGTTGTGAGTCTTAATATATGCTTTGATACACTGTTAAGAAGAGTCTTTCAGAGGCCCTGTGTGGTAGGCTCCTGTCCTGTTGCTTGTTTTCTTGCCTTTCTGAGTGAGGACTGATCATCTTACCCAGGGTCCTCTTTCTTGCTTAGCTTCTTTAGGTGTACAAATTTTAGTATGCTTATCCTATATTACATGTCTAATATCCACTTATAAGTGAGTATATACCATGTGTATCTTTCTTTATCTGGGACACCTCACTTGTTGTTGAATATTAATATTTAATATTTACCTTTTAGTTAAGCAAATGTTATTCCTAAACCAGCTGTATACCCAAATCACCACAAAGAGACTAGGAATTATTTAATTAATCTAGAGCACAATACTGGACAATCATTATTCTGTCCTAAACCTCCAAGTCCACATAGTTTCCTACCATTCAGATTTCATCCATTATACTTGCTTTTAGTCATATCTTAGGACCAGTTCATCTCTGCTTGTGGTTTGAAGTTCTCTCCTGCTGATCCTTGCTCTACTACTCCTCCCACTCTCTTCCTTTGCCTCTCCTCTGGACTAGGATGTCCCACCCTATTCTCTCCATTGCTCAGCATTGTGGCTGGTTGTTTTACTGACAATAGAGAAAACATATGGTGGCATGTTTACACAAACTTGAGACAGGCAATGCTTAGAACAAACATCAAAGTGCAATGTCTAGATTGAAACCAGATAGTGGGGTACAGAAATTAGCATTTGAATGAAAAAGGGTAAATTGTATACATTCCTTAAGAACATTATAGCAACATTCACTCAGGATGATCTTTTCTAGTTCCCATCATTTGCCTGCAAATTTCATCATTTCCTTACTTTTAATTGCCGAGTAGTATTCCATTGTATAAATGTACCACAATTTCTGTATCCATTCCTCAGCTGAGGGACATCTGGGTTCTTTCTAGATTCTGGTTATTAAAAATAAAGCTGCTATGAACATGGTTGAGCAAATGTCATTCTAGTATACCTAAACATATTTTGGATATATACCTAGGAGTGGTATAGCTAGATCTTGAGCTAGCAATATTCCTAATTGTCTGAGAATATGCCAGATTGATTTCCAAAGTTGTTGTACAAGCTAGCATTGCCACCATCAACGGGGGAGGGTTACACTTTCTTCACATCCTCTCCAGCATGTATTGTCACTTGAGTTTCTGATGGATGTAAAGTGAAATCTCAAGTTTGTTTTGATTTGCATTTCCCTCTTGATTAAGGACATTGTGCATGTGCTTATGTGTTCCTCTGCCATTTGATATTCCTTTATTGAGAATTCTGTTTAGCTCTGTACCACATTTTAAAATTGGATTAGATCATTTGTTGCTTTTTACATTCGGGAGATTAACCCTCTTTCAGATATAGGGTTGGCTAAGATCCATTCCCAATCTGCAGGCTGTCATTTTGTTCTGATGACAGTGTCTTTTGCTTTACAGAAGCTTTTCAGTTTCATGATTGATTTTTGATCTTAATGCCTGTGCTGTTGGTGGTCTGTTCAGGAAGTTGTCTCCTGTACGAATGAGGTCAAGGCTCTTCCACACTTTTTCTTCTAACAGGTTTAGTGTGTCTGGGTTTATGTTGAGGCCTTTGATCCACTCGGACTTTAGTTTTGTGCAGGGTGATAAATGTGGATCTATTTGCATGTTTCTACATGGAGACATCTATTCAGACCAGCATCATTTTTTGAAGATGCTGTCTTTTTTCCTTTGTATAGTTTTGGCTTCTTTGTCAAAAATCAAGTATCCATAGGTGTATGGGTTTATTTCTGGGTCTTTGATTCGATTCTGTTGATCCACCATTGTGTTCCTATGCAAGTAAGATGCAATTTTTATTACTTCTGCTCCGTAGTACAGCTTGAGATCAGGGATTTAAATACCTCCAGAGGATCTGTTGTTGTACAAGACTGTTTTAGCAGTTCTACTTTTTTGTTTTTCTGTATGAAATTGATAATTGTCCTTTCAAGTTCTGTAAAGAATTGTGTTGGTATTTTGATGGGAATTGCATTGAATTTGTAGATTGCTTTTGGCAGGATGGTCATTTTCTCTATGTTAATCCTACTGATCCATGAGCACAGGAGATCTTTCCATCTTCTGATATCTTCTTCAATTTCTTTCTTCAGAGACTTGAAGTTTTTTATTTAAACGTGTTTCACTGGCTTCATTAGAGTAACATCAAGGTACTTTGTTTTTAGTAGCTATTGTGAAAGGTTTAGTTTCCCTGATTTCTTTCTCAGCCCTTTTGTCTTACGTATACAGGAGGGCGACTGGTTTTTGTCTGTCTGTTTGTTTGTTTGTTTTTGAGTTAATTTTGTATCCAGGCACTTGGCTGAAAGTGTTTGTCAGCTGAAGGAGTTTTTTGGTTGATTTTTTTCGGTCACGCATGTATACTATCATATCATATGCAAGTAGTGATACTTTGACTTCTTCTTTTCCAATTTTTGTCCCCTTGATCTCCTTTAGTTCAGTTATTTATCTAGCTAGAACTTCAAGTACTGTGTTGAAGACATATGGAGAGAGTGGGCAGCCTTGCCTTGTCCATAATTTCAGTGGGATTGATTTAAGTTTCTCTCCATTTAGTTTGATGTTGGCTATAGGCTTGCTATATTTTCTCCATGTGCCTTGAATCCCTCATCTCTCAAAGACTTTAAGCATGAATGGGTGTTGGATTTTTTCAAATGCTTTTGGCATCGAAGGAGATGATCACGTGGTTTTTCTCTTTCAGTTTTTTTATGGTAGGTTACATTGATGAATTTCCATATACTGAATCACCATGCCTGAGATCAACCATACTTGGTCATGTTGGATGATATCTTTTATGTGTTCTTGGATTTGGTTTGCAAGTGTTTTAGCATCAATGTTCATAAGAGAGATAGGTCTGAAGTTCTCTTTATTAGTTGGATCTTTTGTGGTTTAGGGATCAAGGTGACTGTGGCTTCATAGAACGAGTTTGGTAGTGTTCCATTATTTCTATTTTGTGGAATAATTTGAAGAGAATTGGAGTTAGCTCTCCTTTGAAGGTCTTGTAGATTTCCATGCCAAAACCATCTGGCCCCAGGCTTTTATTTTTTTTTTTATTGGCGGGAACTTGATGAATGCTTTTATTTCTTCAGGGGATTAGGATTATTTAATCCATTTACCCAATTTTGTTTTATTTTTGGCAAACAGAATCTATCAAGAAAATTATCCATTTTATTTAGAATTTCAAATTTTGTGGCATATAGGCTTTTGTAGTCAGAACTAATGATTTTTTGAATATCTTCAATTTCTGTCATTAGTTCCACCTTTTGGTTTCTGATTTTGCTGATTTGGATAGTTTCTGTGTACTTTTGTTAGTTTGGCTAACGTTTTGTCTATCTTGTTGATTTTCTCAAAGAAATAGCTCTTGGTTTCTTTGAATCTTTTAATTGTTTTCTTTGTTTCTAATTCATTGATCTCAGTTCTGAGTTTAATTCTTTCTAATCGTTTGCTCCTCTTGGGTGTGTTTGCTTCTTTTCCTTCTTCTTCTTCTTCTTCTTCTTCTTCTTCTTCTTTTTCTTCTTCTTCTTCTTTTTCTTGCTTTTAAGTGTACCCTTCAGTTGCTTGTATGAGATATCTCAAACTTCTTTCTGGAGGCACTTAGTGCTATGAACTTTCCAGTTAGCACTGCTTTCACTTTGTCCCATAACTTTGGGCAAATTGTGCCTTTATTTTCATTGAATTTTTGGAAGTCTATATATTTTTTCATTTCTTCCCTGACCCAGCTGTCATTCAGTAGAGAGTTGTTTAGTTTCCATGTGTATATGTAGGATTTTTGTTATTTTTGTTGTTGTTGAGATCTTGATTTAGGCCATGTTGGTTTGATAGGATACAAGGGATTATTTTGATCTTCTTGTATCTGTTGAGGCTTGCTTTATTCCAAAATATATGGTCAATTCTTGAGAAGGTTCAATGAGATAATAAAAAGAAGGAATATTGTTTTGTGTTTGCATGAAAAGTTCGGTAGACATCTATTAGGTCCATTTCATTTAGGACCTCTGAAAGTGCTATTATTCCCCTTTTTAGCTTCTGTCTAGATGATCTGTCCCTTCTTGAGAGTAGAGTGTTGAAGTCTCTCAATATTAAGGTGTTGGGATCAATGTCTGATTGAAGCTTTAATAATGTTTCATTTATCAATGCAGGTGCTCTTGTATTTTGGGCCAAATGTTCAGGATTGTGATATCCTCCCGATGGATTTTTCCTCTGATGAGAATGTAGTCTCCCTCCTTATCTTCTCGATTACTTTTGGTTGAAAGCCTATTTTATTAGATATTAAGATAGCTACCCCAGCTTGTTTTCTGGGTCTGTTTGCTTGAAAAAATATTTTCCAGCTCTTTATTCTGAGGTAGTGTTTATCTTTATGGTAGAGGTATGTTTCTTGGATGCAGCAGAATGTTGGATCTTATTTCTGTGACGATTCTGTTATTCTGTGTCTTTTTATTGGAGAATTGAGTCCATTGATGTTGATAGATCATAGCTACCAATGAATGTTAGTTCCTTTTATTGTTTATTTTGTCATGCAACCATGTTTCTATGCTTGTTTTCCTTTATTTATTTTGTGTGTGTGTGTGAAGTTATCTACACTCTCTGTTTTCTTGGGTGTAGTTGATTTTGTTTGTTTGGAATTCCATTATCTTCTGTAGGTTGCTGTATAGATATAGTTTAAGTTAAGTTTTTTTCATGGAATATTTTGTTTTCTCCATCTGTGTTGATTGAAATCTTTGCTAGGTATAGTAGTCTGTGTTGGCATCTGTGGTCTCTTAGAGTCTGCATGATATTGGCCCAGGGCCTTCTGGGTTTCATAGTTTTTGTTGAGGAGTATGGTATGAATCTGATAGGTGTACATTTATATTTTACTTAGCCTTTTTCTCTTGTTTCATTTAGTATTTTTCTGAATTAGTGTTTTGGCTATTATGTGATGTGAGGAGTTTCTTTTCTGGGTCTAGTCTTTTTGGTGTTCTGTAGGCTTCTTGTATATTTATGGACATCTTTCTTTAAGTTGGGAAAATTTTCTTCTATGATTTTCTTGAAAATGTTTTCTGGACCTTGGAGCATTGAATCTGCTTTTTCCTCTGTTTCTATTATTCTTAGATTTTCTCTTTTCCTGGATTCCTTGATTTCTTGGATGTTTTGTGTTTGAAACTTTCCCCATTTTGTTTTTTCTTTGAGACATATATCAATTTCTGCTATTGTGTCTTCAACACATGAGATTCTCTCTTCCATCTCTAGTATTCTGTTGGTGCTGCTTACCTTTGTGGTTCCTGATCTTTTCTCTAAGTTCTCGAGCTCCATGGTGTTTTCTCTTTGTGTTTTCTTTATTGACCCTATTTCTGTTTTCATGTCTTGCACCATTTCCTTCATCTGTTTGACTGTGGGTTCCTGTTTTTCCATGTTGGCCAGTACTTTTTTGTTGTTGTTCATTTCTTCTCCATATTCCTCTGCTTGTGCCTGTACATGTGCCTCTAATTTTTTTTAGCTGTATTTGCCTCTTTGCCTCTTTTTTGTATTTCTTTGAGAGATTTGTCATTTCTTCTTTATGTACCTCTAATAAATGGATAACCATAGTTTTGAGATCATTTTCCTTTGTTTTCGATGAATTAGGATATCCATTGATTGTTGTTGCTGTGGAAGCCATGATGTCCTGATTGTTATTGTTTTCACTCCAACCTCTAGCCATCTATTTATCCATGACCTTTGCTGTTTGTTCCTGGAGTTTGTTCTTCACTCTGGTACTGTCTGTCTCTCCTTTCCTGAGTGTTCTTCTGGAAGATGAGAGTGTTCCACCAGTTTGATAGTGGATGTTGGTGTAGCTAATGGAGGAAGGGCAGAGATGCATGTGTGCAAGTGTGGGAGTGTGCATGGAAATTTGTCTTAAAGGACAGGGTGCTATCAGGGTACAGATGCCTGGAAGAGTAGAGCTTAAGTGTAAGAGGGGGTGCTGGCTCTTTTTGTGGATGCAATGTGCATGCGCATGTGACCTGAATACCTCAGTGGCCTACAGACCAGTTGTACTGTCCTCTTGGTATTCAGATCTGTCTGCGCTCCAGGAATTGTTTGCCTGGACTCCATTGGTAGACACACAGAACAGGGGCTTCAATGTGGAGAATGCTGTCCCAAGGATCCTTATATTGCCTACAGTGAGGGTTGAGTGTGAGGGATCAGATATCTAGCTGCTAAGGTAGAGGAACCTTGGATCTGGGGCTCTGCATACACTCCCTTTTGGACACATTCACTATCTTTTAGGCCTAATTCAAAAGCACAGGATTTCCCCTGTTCTCTATTCTCAGATTTGGGCATGCATGTGCAAATGAAAGTGTAGGAGATTCGTGAGCCCAGTGGTTTCCACAAGTATTCGTTTCAACTGTCTCAGATGTGCAGCACAGAGGCTCCTGCTTTGGGCAGCCACCTCTACCATCGCAATCATCAAGCACAGAAGCTCCTGCTTGGGCTAGTTGTAGCCTCACAGCAGCTGCAAACCTGTGAGGTCGGTAGTGCTGTAGCTTCTGCCTTCTCAGACACCCAGCAGGGAGGTCCATGCTTGGGCAAGGGGAAGTGCAGGGGCATTGAATATTCACCACTCTCAGTCCCCGGAGATGTCCACGGGTGACCTGGATCCAAACTGTTCCAGGTCATGGGTTGTCCTCTCTCACCCAGGAATCCTCAATGTCGATGTTCTGGCTTCAGCTGTCCCTCCACTCACCACTTTTCAATTTTGAATCCTGTTTCCCTCTGATACAGTGTGTGCTGTTTGCCACCATCTTGGACTCCTCTTCGCATGGGCTACATTTCTAGTCATTTTATATTGGTAAAAAGTGCTACTCTTATGTTTGCATTCTGTTTTTGTTTAAGTTAAACTCATACAGGAAATAATCCATTTACTGTCCAGATGATCAAGGCCTTTAAATTACTCTACCTTAAGAAGTCTAGAATTATTTCTGGCTTTCTCTTGAGTCTTTGATATGCTTTTGTTCAAGATTTTCTCTTCATCAGAAGAGCTTTCTCTCTTTCACTATACATATGTCATTGGGTAATAATGCTTGGTGTTGGTGATATAGTATGGGAGCATCTGATAATTGTATAACTCTTTTCCTTAATCCTACTACCATTCCACTGAATATTTTACCTGGATCAGCCTGCTTCTTGTTATGTGAACAAGACTTGAAAACATAATTTTAATTGGGAAAAAAACACTTTATCAGAGCTTCCTACTCTGACTCCCAAGGCCAAGAACTTGACTGTGAATCATTTCTACCACATATTGGGTACTCTATTACTATTTGCCAGTTTAAAAATTCTGAGTCTGTGTGTATACAGAGTTTAGCTTAATATAAATAAAAAATGCCTGGAACGAATAAGTAATGAAAGTACAACAAGCTTATCCACTAAGTTAGACTCAACACCATGCCATAACAGGTCATGTTGTCTTATTTCCACATCCTCTCAATATACATACTATGAATTGCCTCAGGCACTACCCGCACAGTATGCTCATAGCTTGTGTAATGGGTTTGTTTTATGAGGCTCTCCTTTACGTATAACAATGGCAAAGTTTTCTACTTATGAAATGTCTGGAGGACTAGTATTGTGAAGGCTAAGTCACTATACAATGCCTTGCTTTGCATTCAAGCAATCTTGTTTATTTGCAGAAGGTTATTTTTTGTTGATTTTTCATTTTGTCATTATCGTTATTTTGACAGGGTCTCACTATTCAATCAAGACTAGCCTACAATTTAGTTTCCCTGCCTTAACTTTCTGAGTGCCAGTATTTCAGGCATATGCCATCTTAGTTGGCTAGATTGAAGTTTTTTTGTTTGTTTTTTTTGCTTTTGTTTTGTTTTCTTTGTTTGTTGTATTTTCCAGACAGGGTTTTTCTGCAAAACAGACCTGGCAATGTTCAAACTCAAGTCCATGTTGGGATTGAACTCACAGACAAATGTTTTCCTCTGCTTCTCGAGTGCTGGAATTAAAAGTGTACATTAACCTGCTTGGTTTTATGACACTGCCAGGCTGGGATTTTTAAAAATAAATTTATTTATTTTTATATCAATCAGAGATTAGGTACTTTGCATCCCAGGCGTAGCTCCCCTCCTTCATTTCCTCCCACACTCCCCCTACCTCCCTCATCTCCCTCCTCCCTGCCCCCTCCAAGTCCACCAACAGGGGAGAACCTCATCCTCTTCCATCCAACCCCAGCTCATCCTGTCTCCTCTGAGCGGGATTTAGCCAGGCTGTCACTCCCCAGCTTGTATGGGGGAGGATCAAAGAGTCAGCCATCAAGATCATGACTGAAACAGTCCCTGTTTCCCTCACTAGGGTCTTCAGTCCGACAACAAACTATCATGGGCCCATCTGAGCGGGGATCCAGGCCACATCCACACATGGTCCTTGGTTGTAGAAACCGTCTCAAAAAAGACCCCTGTGCCCTGCTCAGTTTGGTCTTTGTGGAGCTCTTGTTCTCCCCCAGTCTCAACTACCTCCTCCATTTCTATCATCAGTTCTCGCCCTTTGCCAAAGGCTTGATCGCGATTCTTAATATCTGCTCCAATACAACGCTACATTGACCCCCCTCCCCAGAGGTGCTCCTTGGCATGCTCCTGTCCTGTTGCTTGTTTTTTCCTCCACTCAATGTCCATTCCATTTATTCATCCAAACGAGCATTGATCATACCAACCTGGGTCCTCCTTCCTGTATATCCTCCCTAGGTGTGTAGATTTCAGCTTGACCTTCCTATCCTATAGGTTTATATAAGTGAGCATATACCATATGTTTCTTTCTGCTTTTGGGATACCTCACTTAGGATGATGGTTTCAGGTCCCACCATTTGCCTGCGAATTTCATGATTTCCTTGTTTTTAATTACTGGGTAGTATTCCATTGTGTAAAAGTACCACAATTTCTGTATCCATTCCTCAACTGAGGGACATCTGGGTTCTTTCCAAGTTCTGACTATTACAAATAAAGCAGCCACGAACACAGTTGAGCAAATGTCCTTGTTGTGTACTTGAGCATCTTTTGGATATATGCCTAAGAGTGGTATAACTGGATCTTGAGGAATCACTATTTCTAATTGTCTAAGAAAGCGCCAAATTGATTTCCAGAGTGGTTGTACAAGTTTGCATTCCCACCAGCAATGGCAGAGGGTTCCTCTTTCTCCACAACCTCTCCAGCATGCGTTGTCACTAGAGTTTTTAATCTTAGCTATTCTGGTGGGTGTAAGGTGAAAACTCAGAGTCGTTTTGATTTGCATCTCCCTGATGGCTAAGGAAGTTGAGCATTTCTGTGTTTTTCTGCCATTCTATAATCCTCTACAGTCAGTTCTCTTTTTATCTCCATACTCCATTTTTTAATTGGATTACTTAGTTTCTTACTTTTTATTTTCTTGAGTTCTTTATATATACTGGATATAAGCCCTCTGTCAGAAGTAGGATTGGTAATGATCCTTTCCCAATCTGTTGGCTGTCCTTTCCTCCGGATGACAGTGTCCTTTGCTTTACAGAAGATTTTCACCTTCAGGAGGTCCCACTTATTGATTGTTGATCTTAGAGCCTGTGCTGTTGGTGTTCTATTCAGTAAGTAGTCTCCTGTGCCAATGAGTTCTAGGGTCTTCCCCACTTTTTCTTCACACTGGTTTAGTGTGTTTGGTTTTATATTGAGGTCTTTGATCCACTTGGACTTTAGCTTTGTGCAAGGTGATGAATAGGGATCTATTTTCATTTTTCTGCATACAGATATCCAGTTGGACCAGCACCATTTGTTCAAGATGCTTTTTTCCATTGAATGGTTTTGGCTTCTTTGTCAAAAATCAAGTTTCCATAGGTGTGTGGGTTCATTTCTAAGTCTTCTATTCGGTTTCATTGATCCACTATTCTGTTTCTATGCCAATACCATGCAGTTGTTATTACTATTGCTCTGTAGTAGAGCTTGAGGTCAGGGATGGAGATACCACCAGATGATATTTTGTTGTAGAGGATTGTTTTGGAGATTCTGGGTTTTTTTGTTTCTCCATATGAAGTTGAGTATTTTTCTTTCAAGGTCTGTGAAGAATTGTGAAGGTATTTTGATGGGAATTGCATTGAATCTGTAGATTGCTTTTGGCAATATGGTCATTTTCACTATGTTAATCCTACCAATCCATGAGCACGGAAGTTCTTTCCACCTGCTAATATCTTCTTCGATTTCTCTCTTCAGAGATTTGAAGTTTTTTTTCATATACATCTTTCACTTGCTTGGTTAGAGTCACCCCAAGGTACTTTATATTATTAGTGCCTATTGTGAAAGGTGTTGTTTCCTTAATTTCCTTCTCGGCCCTTTTGTCTTTGGTGTACAGGAGGGTTTCTGATTTTTTTTTTTGAGTTTATTTTGTTTCCAGCCACTTTACTGAAGGTGTTTATCAGTTAAAGGAGTTCTCTGGTTGAAATTTTGAGGTCACTCATGTATATTATCATATCATCTGCAAATAGTGATACTTTGACTTCTTCCTTTCCAATTTGAATCCCCTCATCTCCTTTAGTTGTCTTATTGCTCTAGCTAGGACCTCAAGTACGATGTTGAAGAGATATGGAGACAATGGGCAGCGTTGCCTAGTTCCTGATTTCAGTGGGATTGATTTTAGTTTCTATCCACTGAGTTTGATGTTTGCTATGGGCTTACTGTATATTGCCTTTACTATATTTAGGTATGTGCCTTGTATCCCTAGTCTTTCCAAGACTTTAAACATGAATGGGTGTTGGATTTTGTCAAATGCTTTTTCAGCATCTAGGGAGATGATCATGTGGTTTTTCTCCTTCAGTTTTTTTATATGGTGGATCACATTGATGGATTGGCGTATACTGAACCACCCTTGCATGCCTGGGATGAAGCCTACTTGGTCATGGTGGATGATATCTTTTATATTTTCTTGGATTCGGTTTGCAAGTATTTTATTGAGTATTTTTTTGTGTAAATGTTCATAAGAGAGATAGGTCTGAAGTTCTCTTTTTTGTTGGATCTTTGTGTGGTTTAGGTATCAAGGTGACCGTGGCCTCACAGAAAGAGTTTGGTAATTTTCCTTCCATTTCTATTTTGTGGAACACCTTATAGAGAATTGGTGTTAGGACTTCTTTGAAGGTCTGGTAGAATTCTGCGCTAAAACCATCTGGCCCAGGGCTTTTTTTCGTAAGGAGGCTATTGACGACTTCTTCTATTTCCTTGGGGGATATAGGTCTATTCAATCTTCCTATCTGATCTTGGCTTAATTTAGGTAGGTGGATTCTCTCACGAAAACTGTCCATTTCATTTAGATTTTCAAATTTTGTGGCATATAGGCTTTTGTAGGAAGACCTAATGATTGTTTGAATTTCCTCAGTGTCTGTAGTTATATCCCCCTTTTCGTTTCTGATTTTGCTGATTTGGACTGTTTCTCCCTGTCTTTTTGTTAATTTGGCCAGGGGCTTGTCTAGTTGATTTTCTCAAAGAACCAGCTCTTGGTTTCATTGATTCTTTGAATGGTTTTATTCGTTTCTTATTGAATTCTTATTGAATTTTCTT
>CM053742.1:20059855-20082297 GCA_028658305.1 Pachyuromys duprasi | reverse complement strand
CAAGAGGCATTTCTTTTCTGGTCTAGTCTATTTGGTGTTCTGTAGGCTTCTTGTATGTTTATGGACATTTCTTTTTTTAGTTGGGAAAATTTTCTTCTATGATTTTCTTAAAAATATTTTCTAATCCTTGGAGCCTGGAGTCTTCTTTTTCATCTATTCCAATTATTCTTAGGTTTTGTCTTTTGATGGCATCCTTAATTTCTTGGATGTTTTGTGCTTGGGATTTTTCCGATTTTCTCTTTTCCTTGAGTGAGGAGTCCATTACAGCCAGCTTATCCTCAGCTCCTGAGATTCTCACTTCCATCTCTTGTATTCTATTGTTGATACTTACCTTTGTGGTTCCTGATCTTTTCTCTTAGTTCTCCAGTTCCAGGTTCTTCTCCCTTTGTGTCTTCTTTATAGTTTCTAATTCCGTTTTCATGCTTTGTACCATTTCCTTCAACTGATTGACTGTGTCTCCTATATTGTTTGTTTCCTCATTGTTTATCTTTAATTGTTCTTCTATGTGGGCAGTTAAATTCTTCTCCATTTCTTTGAAGGCCTTGCTCATTTCCTCTTTTTGTCTCTCTTTTCGTTCCTCCAATATCTGCATAATCATAGCTTTAGTATAATTTTCCTGTTTCTCCGCTGAATTAAAATCTCCACTGCTTATGGGTGTTTCTGTTGGGGCCATGGTGTCCTGATTTTTGTTGGGTGAGTTCTTTTGCTGATTTCTGGGCATTTGTTTATATATAATCAAGGAGCTGTTTTTGCTTTAAGGCTTAACTTCAGACTGGTACTGTCAATCTCTTGTGTTAGGAGTATTCTTCAAGAAGATCAGGGAGTTCTATTGGTTTGTTAGTGTGTGTTGTTGTCTCAGTTGAACTCTGTTGTGGGCTCTGTGTGCCCAGCTTCATGCTCTGTGCTAGAAGCTGTGAGCACTGCAGGCTGGTCACCCCCCCTCCTCTCCTTCTCTCCCTTCTTTCCTGTTCCTTTCTTTTTGTATGTGTATTGTATACATATTTGTGTGCTTGTATGTAGGACAAATGGAGACCTGTTCATTTTTAGGATAAAATCTATATTTTAACATGTATATGTAAGTATGTATGTATGTATGCATGTATGTTTGTATGTATGTGAATCACCTATGTGTAGTGCTCCTGAAAATCAGTAAAATGTGTCTTATCCCCTGGGATTGGAGTTACAGATGTTTGTGAGCCATCATGTGAGTACTTGGAATTGAATCCAGGTCCTGTGGAAGAGCAGCCAGTGCTCTTAAGCACTGAGACATCTCTCTACTTTCTCTATCTTATTTTAGATTAGGTCTCTAACTGAACCTGAAGTTACTGTTTGCCTGGATAGCTAGTCATTTAGCTCCTGGGATTCACTGTCTCTACCCCAGGGCTTGTAAAAGCACACTCATGCCAGGCTTTTTATGTGAGTGTTGGGAATTTGACCTAAGGCTCTCTTGCTTTCTTAGCAGCTGCTCTTGTCCCTAGCCCCTGCTTTGTTAATCTTTTAAGATTTGTGAAAACCTGTTTATCAAAAATATAGATTGTTCAAACATATTTTTATTATTTATTATCATTTTCTTAAATAAACTTATATGAGAATTCATAAATAACTTTGATGTTTCTCATTTCCTGAATATTTAGAATTAATAAAAAATAATTGGAGCATCATCTGAATTTTGTTTTCTTTGACTTTGAGGACTGTTTGATTAAAAATTAAAAATTTTAGTAGTTAATTATTCATTTTAGCTTCCAGTTTTATCATGAGCCAATTTGGTAAAACTAAATAAGTTTTAAATGATATATTTTTTATCAGTTCTAAAAATAAGTGTTTATGGTACTTACTTGCAATTTAAAAAGTTCTATGGATAATTAGGTATTTCCCCTTAGTCTTGTTTTACCTTTTATTTTTTCAGTATTAACCAGTTTTACTAAAAACTGGACAATTTTCTAATGCTATAAGCTGCCTTTCATTTGATGTCAATTTTTTCATTGTCATTTTATTGATATATGATTCTATACTGTTATTACAATCTTTATATTTTATTTTATTTTATTAGTCAGGGATATCCATGGCTTTCCTGGAAGTCTCTATGTAGACCAGGCTGGCTTCAAACTCACAAAGATCTGCATGCCTCTGCATCCTGACTACTGGAATTAAAGACATGCACCAACATGATGGTTTGATATTTTTTTTTAGCTTCCTGGAATAAACCCGTAACTTATGTACTTTCAGTCTTTTAAAAATTGTTTGGAGTTAGTTCTACATTTCTACTCATACTTCCTCAGTTGACATAAGTGCTTTCACTGTGAGATGATTTTCAGGAAGTTTTCATTGCCTTTGCCCATGTGGGTGCACATGTGCAAACACATGTGTATGCATGTGCATGTGAAACCCAGAAGTCAACGTTGAATGTTGTTTTTATGGAGTCTTAGACCTTGTTTTGAGACAGGTTTCCTCACATCCCCCTGAGCCAGGCTCTCACTATATAGCCCTGACTGGCCTGTAGCTTGATATGTAGACCTTGCTGATATTGAGCTCTCAGAGATCCACTTGTCTCTGTCTCTGAATTCTGGGATTAAAGGACTGTGCCAACATCTCTATCTTGAGACAGGGTTTTTAGAATTAAAGGCCCAGACCTATATATAGACCTATTTTGGGATAATCAGTTGAATTCAATCCATTTATACTAGATCATGACTATTTATTTGTTTTCAATTTTTATATATGTTATCCAATTATTTGGAGTTTGCTTTTGTTTGTTATCATGTATTTACTTTTCTATTCATCTTTGCTTATTTTGACTAGATTAAATTTATTATTATTATTTTCACCATGTTTTTGTGGTCATTATTGAATTTATGATGTTTTAGGCAATATTTAATACATTCTCTACCCAAACAAAATTATTCAGTCAATTCATTTATTTTTGGAACATATGTTAGCAACTAGTCTCAGTGCTGGTGTTCAAATCTCTCCTCTGTTATTTATGTTGTATGACTATGAGGAAAGTCTTTCTTGAACTGCTGAAATTGAAAGGATGATAACATTTACAATGATGATGAAAGCATTTAATTCATGAGCTTTCTCTGAGAATAAAAGTTTATTATTACATGTAAAACATTTAATAAAGTATGTAAGACAAAATGTATGGGCCAATGTTATGATTAATGATCAATTACCATTACCATAGTCTAGAATGTTCATTTTTCTAATGTGTATGTATATATGTATGCTTATGTGTCTGTTTTTGTGTGTGTTGGTGCATGTGAAAATCAGAGATTGACCTAGGTCTTTCCTAATTATTTTCCAAATTAGTTTTTGAAGCAGTATCTCTCACTAAACCCAGAGTTCATCATTTCACCTAGACTGGCTGACTACAGAGGGCCTAGGATCTTCATGGCTCTACCTCCGCTTCCTGGGATTACAAGCACTCACCATCATATGTGGCCTTTATGTGGATTCTGGTGCTTAAACTCAAGTCTTCAGGCTATGAAGCAAGCACTTTCTTGACAGAGCCATCTCCCTGTACCCTAGGCAATCATTCTACCAACTGAGCTACATATCCAGCCCATGTTCTTGCTTCTCAAGTGATCAAAATATGGTTTTTGTGTACTTCTATCCATTTTCTTCTTAAGGCTATGTTTTGGTGTTGTGTTGGATTTTTTAAGTCTATGTGTAATACTCTTAACTGCATATATTTTCATAGACTACCCTATTTTGTGGACTTTCAGTATAATCTTTTGACTTTAATGATATTTAAGTTAATTAATTTTATTTGTACGTATATACATGTAAGTGCACATGTCTGTGTGAGCATGTACAGATGTCAGATGAGAATATCAAGTGCTATGTTCTATGACTTTCTGCCTTGTTCCTTCAAGATAGGATATCACACTAAATTGCCTGATTTCCTGTTGGGCTGGGCTAGCCAGTGAGTCCTTGTTATCATCCTATCTCTGCCCTCTGCCTCTGCCCAACCAAGCACTGGCATTACAGACCTGCACATTTGCACCCAATTTTGATTTAAGGGCTGGGGATCCTCGTGACTGCAAGAACAAATGCAACTACCTATTGACCCATCTCCCTAATGTCTTAACGATATTTTTTAATAGAATTTCTTTTTAAAAAGGCTTGGATACTGAGCTACCATGGGATACATCCAATCAGGGATTGAAGCCTATATCCATACACTGTCCTTGGTTGGAGATACAGTCTCATAAAGGACCCCTGTGCCCAGATATACTTGGTCCTGTGGAGCTCCTGTCCTGTCCAGGTCATACTAACTCCCTCTTCTCTCATATGATTCCCTGCACTCTGCTGAAAGTTTGGATATGAGTCTCGGCATCTGCTTTGATATACTGCTGGTAGAATCTTCCAGGAGCCCTCTGAGGTAGGCTCCTGTCCTGTTACTTGTTTTCTTCTACTTCCAATGCCCATCCCATTTGTCTTTCTAAATGAAGACTAATCATCTTACCCAGGTTCCTACTTCTTGTTCAGCTTCTTTAGGTGCACAGATGTTAGTATGTTTATCCTAATTTATAGGTTTAGTATCCACTTATATGTGAGTATTTACCCTGTGTTTCTTTCTGCTTCTGGGATAACTCACTCAGTATGATCTTTTCTAGATCCCACCATTTGCCTGCAAATTTCTTGATTTCCTTGTTTTTAATTGCTGAGTAGTATTCTGGGACTATTTTGACATGAACTCAATGGCTGGCTCTTTGACCCCATCCCCCTCCTGAGGGAGGAGCAGCCCTTCTAGGCCACAGAGGAGGACATTGCAGCCAGTCCTGAAGAAACCTGAAAAGGTAGGGTCAGATGGAAGGGGAAGAGGAACTCCCCTATCAGTGGACTTGGAAAGGGGCAGGGAGGAGTTGAGGGAGGAAGGGTGGGATTGGGAGGGAATGAGGATGCAGGCTACAGCTGGGATACAAAGTAAATAAATTGTAACTACTTAAAAAATAAAAATTTAATTAAAAAATAATAAATAATAAAAAGGCTTGCCTGTTGTTTCATTTGTTAGATTGCTTTATGACTTTATTATTAACACTAAAGAGAGTTGTCCTTATTTTGGGTTCTTTGAGCATTACAAATCTATTTTTCTGATTTTTTATATTATTGTGCAGGTTAACTTAATCAGGGTGAATTTCTGTTATGTTGGCTGATTTTATTAGCTTTCTTGCCATTATACTTCTCTATGGGGTTAGAAGATATTCTTCAGGCTCATTTCTAGTGTCTTCTGATTGGCTTTATAGCTTGGTTGTGCTCTCCTTCACAGTTTGTTCTTCTGTGTTCTTGTGATTATGTAGGTGTTTCCAAATAATATTAATGAGGACACTCAACAGGTGCACAAACACACCCAGTTTCTTTGGGTTAAGTTAAAAATAATGTAACAGTTAGAACAGAGTAACAAATATACTTTTTGCTAGATTTAAATACCAACTTTAGGAGGGACATTTTACTATATTCAGCAAATGTAATGTATGGGGAAGTTGAAGCGAGAGGATTGTGAATTTAAAGTCAGTTTGGGCCACATATCAAGATAATTTTTTTTAAATCTAGTCATATGTTTGTTTTTGAGACAAGGGCTCATCATGTAGCCCTGTCTTTCCTGGAACTTGCTATATAGACCAGGCTTGCCTCACACACACAGAGTTCTATCTGTTTCTGCCTCCCAAATGCTGAGGTAAAGGGAGTGTGCCGCTATGCCTAGCCCTTTCTTCTCTATTTACAAGGAAGAAGGAAGGAATAGAAAAGAAATAAAATAAATACGTAAAAATAAAACTTGTAAAAAATAAAAATAGCAAAGCCTTCTATCTATAAGAGCACTTTCTATAACAGGTCAACAGTAGTTCTTCTCTCCCCTCTTTCTGGTAGGAAAATGGATTGGACACTGCTTCCTGCATGCTACACAATGCTCTCTGTTAATGAGATTGGCTCTAACCCTGAATTTGACATTATAATCTTGTTACAGGGTATAACTCCTTTCTGTTGAATCTAGGTACTCCTATCTGTTTGCCTTGGAAGGCTATACAGCAATAGTAAATAGGGGGTCTCAATTTTTATTTGTTTATTTATTTTTGAGACAGTATCTTGCTACATATCTCAGCTTGGTCTGGAACTCCTATATGGCCCAAGCCAACCCTGAATTTACTGTTTTCCTGCCTTAGTGTTCCAAGTACTAGGTCTATAAGCATGTTCTACTACTTTGGCTCTCAAGTTTATTTTTTACATATTTGTATGTAGATTTTATTGGGGGTGGGAAATTGAGACAGGATCTTGCCTGCCTCACTTTAAGCTCATGGTTTTCCAGCTTCAGCCTGCTAAACACTGAAATTACAAGTATACAGCACCACATATGACTTTTAGTTTTATTCAGTTCATGATCTAGAAACTTCTTATCATCTTCATCATTACTACCCTGATCCAAGCTAGCATAATCTATTAATTAAGTACTTGTACACATCTAGCCTGTCTCCTAGATCCATTCTGTTCCCAACCCATCACAGCTTTTCTCCACACTGAAGCCAGATGACCTTATGTCACTCTTTTTTTCAAAACCCTCTAGGGTTTTCCTATGTCACTCCAAGTTTCCAATGTGGTCCTCAAAGCCCTGTGTAGTATAATCCCTTAGCGGCTCCAATTTGATGTCCTACTATTGTCTTTCTCAAATTCTTCACTTCATGAACTTAGTGGTTTTGCAATTCCTTGAACTTACTGAATAATACTCCTCTCTCAACATTCTTGCATTTAAAATTCTCTCTGTTGGCAAATTTATTCTTTTCACTATTCACTTATTTCATTTTAGTTTTCTTTACATAGTTATTAAGGGCTACTTTATTGAAGGGGACACCTCTTCCTGGTAAAAAAAAAAAAGAATATTACACCAAAACTCCAGTTGTATACCTCTAATCACTGCCAATCTTCTAACCATGCTTCATTTTCTATCAGCATTACAGTACTACCACCACTTGCTTATGCACACTTAGATTTGATCTTCTTTCTTGTCATCTTTTTTTTAATTCACATCCATTAAGGTAGGGAACGTGTCTGATTTGCTTTCTGCTAAACAATATAGTCTCAAAAAATCATTGAATTTCCTCATAATCCTTCTGCCTTTAGGTCTGTCCAAACTGTATGATGAAAAAAAAATGTAGTAATATGGTTCTGAAGTTCTTTTTCATCTCTCACCAAGAATGTTTTTGCTCAGAATAATGGAAACTTAGGAAGAATGTTGGTCATGTTTTTTGTTATAAATAAAACAAAACAGCACTGCAGATTTTGGGGAGTGCAATAAATTTTCATTGGGAAATTTGTAGTCAAGCACTACTGTTCTTACCTTGTGATTTGCTAACAAGTTTATTTTGACAGCTATTTCTCCACACACACAAAAAGACTTGATAAGAGAGAGTTGGCAATTTTACTTTGGAAGTTAGGTCTTTCATACACCAACCAAATAGAGAAATATGGGCATGAACTGAAGCTATTACCTACATGGACCTAACAAATATTTATAGAACATTTCACTCAGACACAAAAGAATATACCTTCTCAGCACCTCATGGAATTTTCTCCAAAAATGATCACATACAAAAGCAAGTCTCACCAGACACAAGAAAATTGAAATAACTCCCTACATCCTATCATACCACCACAGATTAAGATGGATAGCAATAACAATAAAAAAAACAACAGAAAACTTACAAACTTATGGAAACTGGACAACTCTACTAAATAAAAAAAATGGTTCAAAACAGAAATGAAGAACAAAATCAAACACTTTCTAGAATTGAATGAAAATAAATACACAACATACCAAAACTTATGATAAACAATAAAAGCACAGTAAAAGACACAGTAAAATACACAACAAGAGGCAGGTTCACAGCACTAACTGCCTATAAAAGATAAAAAACAAACAAACAAAAACCTTGTGTTTTTATTTTTTCTTGCCCTAAACTCCCTGAATAACAACGCATGAGACTCACTTATTATTTAACTAATACCTAGTCTATGTAGCTAGGCTCTTTTCTAACTATCTCATAACTTAAAATAATCCATTTATACTAATTTATAATCTGCCATGTGGCTGGCTACCTGAACTCAGGCACCATAAATCCATTCTCTTCACATCTTGATGGCTGAATCTTGGGTGCCTGCTTCATACCTGGAATATCTTTTCTGCCTGCAGTTTACCCCATCTTTTTCCTGACTCAGCCATTGGCATTAGTTTTTTGTTTTTGTTTTTGTTTTGAAATAGCAGGAGCTGCATGCATAGAGTACACAAGAAATTTCTTCTTCTTCTTAAAAAAAAACAAACAAAAACCAACAAAACAAAGCAAAACTACAACAAAAAAGCGGGAGGATCTTATACTAGCAAATTAACAGGACAACTGAAAGCTATAGAGTAAAAAGAAGAAATTACATAGTAAGGGAGTAGATAACAAGAAATAATAAAACTGAGGGCAGAAATCAGTAAAATACAAACAAAGAGAACCATTCAAAGAATCAATGAAACAAAACATTGATTCAACACGATGGAAAAACTATTACCCAAATAACTAAAAAGCAGAGAGAGAATAACTAGACAAACAAAATCTGAAATGAAAAGGGGGGCTTATAATAAACACTGAGAAAATTCAGGAAATCACAAGGACATACGTTTAAAAACCTGCATTCCAACAAATTGGAAAATCTAAAAGAAATGGATATCTTGATGCATACTGCTTTCCAGTTAAATCAGAAGCATTTTAAACAGCCCTATAATCCCTAATTAAAGCCATCATTCAAAGTCCTCCAACCAAAAAAGCCAAGAACAAGATAGTGTTAGCACAGAATTCTACCAGACTTTCAAAAAAGAGTTAATGTCAATACTCTTGAAATTTTTCCACAAAACAGAACCAGAGGAACATTGCTCAATTTGCATTATGAGGCACAATTAGCCTGATAACAAAACCACATAAAGATTCATCAATGAAAGAGAATTACAGATCAATTTCTCCTATGAACATAGGTGCAAAAATACTTAATAAAATACTTTTAAACCAAATCAAAACACATCCAAACAAATCATTCACTATGATATAATAGGCTTCATCCCAAAGATGGAGGGATGGCTCAATATATCTAAATCAATAAACATAACCCATCACATAAATAATCTGAAAGAAAAAAATATGATACTGAAAAGGCTTTTGACAATATCCAGCATCCTTTCATGTTAAAAGTCTTGGAGAGATGTGGGATACAAAGTTCCATACCTAAATATAATAAAGGCAAAATACAGCAAGCCAATGGCCAGCTTCAATTTAAATAGAGAGGAACTCAAATCAATTCCACTAAAGTCACTAACAAGACAAAGTTGTTCAGTCTTTCCATTCCTATTCAATATAGTACTTGAAGTTCCAGCAAAAGCAGTCAGACCACTGAAAGAGACCAAGGGAATACAAGTTGGAGAAGATGAATTCAAAGTATCTTTCTTAGCACATGATTTGATATTATACAAAAATGACACAAAAAATCTGCCTGGGAACTCCTACAGCTGATAAACACTTTCAGTACCTGGATGCAAGAATAACTCAACAATACCAAGCAGCCATCCTATATACAAATGACAAATGGACTGGGAAAGAAATCAAGGAAACAATACTTTTCATAATAACCGCAAATAAAACAAAACATTTTGGAGTGACTCTAATCAAAGAAATGAAAGAGTTGTATGATAAAAACTTTAAGGATTTGAAGAAAAAATTTGAAGAATATATCAGACAATAGAAAGATAGTCCATGCTCATTGATCAGTGGGGTTAACATAGTAAAAATGGTCAACCTACTAAAAGCCACCTACAGTTCAGTTCAGTCCCCATCAAAATGCTAACACAGTTCTTCACAAATCCTGAAAGGACAGTTCTCAGATTCATATGGATATAAACACACACAGAACCATGACAAAGAAAATAATTCTGAATGTTAAAAAAAAAGACTGCTGGAGGTCTCACCGTTCCCTATTTCAAGTTGAACTATAGTAAGTTATAGTACGAAAAAAACATGGTATTGGCATAAAAACAGATCATTGATCAGTGGAATCAATGATCCAGACATAAAGCAATACAGTTATGGACAGCGAGTTTTTGATAAAGAACTCAGAAAGATACAATGGAGAAAAATGTTGTTGGTGAAACTGGATGTCTGCAGGTAGCAGAATGTAAATAGATCCATACTCATCATCCTGCACAAAACTGAGCTCCAGATAGGTCAAAGACCTCACCATAAAACCAGATATACTGAACCTGATAGAAAAGGAAATGGTGTCACTTGAGTTTTTGATCTTAGCCATTCTGGTAGGTGTAAGGTGAAATCTCAGGGTAATTAACTCAAGTGACAACACATGCTAGAGAGGCTGTGGAGAAAGGGGAACCCTCCTCCATTGCTGGTGGGAATGTAAACTTGTACAACCACTCTGGAAATCAATTTGGCGCTTTCTTTGACAATTAGGAATAGTGATTCCTCAAGACCCAGCTATACCACTCTTAGGCATATATCCAAAAGATGCTCAAGTACACAACAAGGACATTTGCTCAGCCATGTTCATAGCAGCTTTATTTGTAATAGCCAGAACCTGGAAACAACCCAGATATCCCTCAGTGAAGGAATGGACACAGAAATTATGGTACTTTTACACAATGGAATACTACTCAGAAATTAAAAATGAAGAAATCAATAGCATAAGCATTAAGATCAAAAATTAATAAATGGGGCCTCATGAAAATAAGAACCAAAGCAAAAGACACCATCAATCAGATAATGTAGGAACCTACAAAAGTGAAACAGATTTATGCCAACTATCCACCCAAAAATCTAATATCCAAAGTATATAAATAACTCAAACAAAGTAGCTATCGTAAAAAAAAAAACATAAATCCAAATCCAAACAGCGATCCAATTAGATGTGCACCATTTGTTGAAGATGCTATAATTTTTTTGGTGTATGGTCTTGGCTCCTTTGTCAAAAATCAGGTGTCTTTAGGTGTGTGGTTTATTTCTGGGTCTTCAATTTGATTCTTCAACTCAATTCCATTGATCCTCCAATCTGTTTCCCTGCCAGTACCATGCTGTTTATATTATTGTTGCTTTATATTACTAATTATTTTACTGTACAGGACTGTTTTAGCAATTCTGGGATTTTGTTTGTTTGTTTGTTCTTTCATATGAAGTTGAGAATTGTTCTTTCAAAGTCTGTAAAGAATTGTGTTGGTCTAACTGTATGTCTACATGTAGAAAAACACAAATAGATTCGTTCTTATCACTCTGCAGAAAAGTGAAGTCCAAGTGGATCAAAGACCTCAACATAAAACAAAACACACTAAATTTGTTAGAAGATAAAATGAATAAGAGCTTGGACTTCATATTTGCACAGGAGACAACTTCATGGACAGAACACCAAGAACTCAGGCTCTAAGAACAGCAATCAATAAATGGAAAGCAAAAGACACTGTCAATTTAAAAAGCTACAGCCTACAACTGTAAAGGATCTTCACCAACCCTATATCTGAGAAAGGGCTAATATACAGAATATATAAAGAGCTCAAGAAGATAAACAGCAACAAATTAAGTAATCTAATTTAAAATGGGGTACAGCACTAAACAGAGGATCCTCAATAGAGGAATACCGAATGGCAGAGAAACACTTAAAGAAATTCTCAACATCCTTAGTCATCAGGAAAAAAGCAAATCAAAATGACACTGAGATTTTACCTCACACCCATCAGAATGGCTAAGATCAAAATTTCAAGTGACAATACATGCTGGAGAGGATGTGGAGAAAGGGGAACCCTCCTCCATTGCTGGTGGGAATGTCAACTTGTACAGCCACTTTGGAAATCAATCTGGCACATTCTCAGAAATCTGAGAATAGTGCTACCTGAAAATCTAGCTATACCACCCTTAGGCATAGCATATATTCAAATTATGCTCAGGTATACTGCAAAGACATTTGCCCAACCATGTCCATAGCAGCTTTATTTGTAATAGCCAGAATTTGGAAACAACGCAAATGTCCCTCAACTAAGGAATGGATACAGAAATTGTGGTGAATTTACACAACGGAACACTACTCAGAAATTAAAAACAAGGAAATCATGAAATTTTCAGGGAAATGGATGGAACTAGGAAAAATCTTCCTGAGTGAGTTAACCCAGAAGCAGAAAGAAACACATGGTGTATACAAACTTATAATTGGATATTAGACATAAAATATAGGATAAACATGCCAAAATCTGTATACCTAAAGAAGCTAAACAAAAAGGACCATGGCTAAGACGACCAATCCTAATTCAGAAAAGGCAAACAGGATAGACCTAGGAAGAGGGAAGAAACAAGGAACAGGACAAGAACCTACCAGAGAGTGTCTCTGAAAGACTCTGCACAGCAGAATATTGAAGCAGATGCTGAGACCCATAGCAAAACTTTGGGCAGAGTGCAGGGAATCTTATGAAAGAAGGAGGAGAAAGAAAGACCTAGAGGGGACAGGAGCTCCACAAGGAGAGCAACAGAACCAGAAAATCTGGGCTGAGGGGTATTTTCTGAGACTGATACTCCACCCAAGGACCATGCATGGAGATAACCTAGAACACCTACACAGATGTAGCCCATGGCAGCTCAGTCTCCAAGTGGGTTTCCTAGGAAGGGGAACAGGAGTTGTCTCTGACATGAACTGAGTGGCTGGTTATTTGATCTCCTCCCTCTGATGGGGGGGGCAACCTTACCAGGCCACAGAGGTACACAATACAGAGTCCTGATGAGACCTGATAGGTAGGGTCAGAAGAAAGTGGAGGCCGACCTCCCCTATCAGTGGATTGGGGTAGGAGCATGGAAGAAGAAGGAAGAAAGGTGGGATTGGGAGGAGCTGAGGGAGGGGGCTACAACTGAGATACAAAGTGAATAAATCATAAATAATGATGATGATGATGATGATTAAAAAGAAATAAAAATATCTAAACAGAGAATTGTTTATTTATTATAATTTATTCATTTTGTAGCCTCCTCCCTCATCTCCTTCCAGTCACACCTACCATCTCTCATCTCCTCCCATGCCCCTTCCCTAGTCCACTGGCATGGGAGGGCCCCCTCCCCTTCTATCTGACTGTAGCCTATCAGGTCTCATCAGGGCCAGCTGCATCAACTTCCTCTGTGGCCTGGCAAAGCTGCTCCCCCCTCAGGTGGAGGAGATCAAAGTAGCCAGCCCATGAGCTCATGTCAGAGACAGCACCTGCTCCTCTTACTAGGGAATGCATTACAGACTGAACAGCCTATGGGCTTCCGCTGAGCAGGAGGTCTAGGTCCTCTCCATGCGTGGTCCTTGGTTGGAGTATTGGTCTCTGCAGGCCCCCTTGGGCCCAGGGTTTTTGCCTAACAGAGAATCCTTAATAGAAGAATCTCAAACAGCTAAAAACACTTGAAAATGTCCAATATTCTTAGCTGTCATGGAAATACAAATCAAATTATTTTGAGATTCTATCCTACACCTGTCAGAATTTCTAAGATCAATAACACAAGTGACAGCTCATGCTGGTGAAGATATGGAGAAAGGGAAACATGCCTCAATTTCTGGTGGAAATGAAAATTTGTACAGCTACAAGGGAAATCAGTATGGTGTTTCCTCAGAAAGATGGGAATTGATCTACTGCAAGATCCAGCTACAGAGTTTCTGGACATATAGCCAAAGAACACTCCATCCTACAAAAAAGGTACTTGCTCAACCATGTTCACTGCTGTTTTATTCATAATACCCAGGATTTGGAAACAATCTACAGGTCCCTCAACAGAAGAATTCTTAAAGAAAATGTACATTTAAACAATACAATATTGCTCCTGTTCTTTTTAAATGAGAGACAGCAAAGGAACGAATCCAAATGTGTAGGGAAGTGGAGGAAACCGGAAGAGTAGAGAGAGGGGAACTGTAGTCAGAATATATTATATGAGAAAATAATTTACTTCCAATAAAAGGAAAAATTAAAAAGATAAAAGAATATGGAATGCAAAAATTAGTTCTGATTTTGGTTTAAATAAACAAAAACAGCTGTGTTATATTCTAAAACATTAAAGAATTGATAAAACAAAATAAGTAAGTATACCTACATTCTGAATCTCCATGTATGCTATACTCATGTTCATACTGGGAATAGAGAAGCATTAAATAAGGATTTGCAGGTGCTGTTTCATGGGGTTGAAATCACACAATAAAACATACTATATTTTCTTATCAGTAGTTATGACACAAAATCACCAGTGGAGCCTAGTAATATTTTAAATCTTTCAGCTTACTACCAGGTGTGCAAGGTTTGAAATAAATTTTCTCACTTTCTTCCCATCTCCCCCAAATGCATACTGCTTGATTTATGAGCTTAAATGGCAATTAATCCATATCAATAAAAGAGACCATCATTCATTTTGCATTTTAAGTTAGTACATGGTCATCATAAAAAAATTGCTACTAACGTCCCTGATTTATAATTTCTATGTTACACTGAATTATCTGAAATATACTATCAAAATGTTAAATTAGGAATCAAATACAGTTTTCCCTTGGAAAACTACAAAACAGAAAAAGAATTACCTTGTGATGGTGCTTCTATACATCAATTTCTCTTTGTGTTAGTGAACTATATCCTAAGTGTGATTCTTTTTGCAATGAGTATTTTCCTAGCCTTTAGGGATATAAGAATGATCATTTCTATATCTTCTCCATGCATGGTCCTTAGTTGGAGTAATAGTCTCTGTAGGATCCCTGGTCCCAGGTATTTTGGCTCTATTTTTCTCCTCGTGGAGTTCCTGTCCCCTACAAGTCTTTCTATCTCCCTCTTTTTCTCTTTTTCCATAAGAATTCCAGCACTCTGCCCAAAGTTTGGCTGTAAGTCTCAGGATCTCCTTCGATGCACTGGTGGATGGAGCCTTTCAGAGGTCCTCTGTGGAAGTCTTCTGTCCTGATACTTGTCTTCTCCAACTTTCGATATCGATCCTGTTTGCTGTTCTGAATGAGGATTAAGCCCCTGTTCAAAGGCTGCTCAGTTTACAAGTGGGTACCTTAATAAGGGGCACAAGGGCTGTCTCTGACATGAACTCAGTGGCCAACTCTTTGATCAACTACTGATAAGCTAGGGTCAGATAGAAGGGGAGGAGGTCCTCCCCTATCAGGGAACTAGGGAAAGGGCATAGGGGGAGAGGAGGGAAGGTGGGTGGAACTTGGAAGAGATGAGGGAGTAGAATGCAGATGAGATACAAAGTGAATAAATTGCAATAAATTAATTAATTAAATAAAAAAATTTTTAAAAGACCATCTCCATCTTTCCATCTCTAACCCATAGAATTCTGTGGTTCTCAATCCATATAGGATGGAGTTACTTCACATCACAAAGATGGACTTGTGAGGTTTGGGTATATCTTGTACAGTTCTTTTTACTGGGTAACAGATTATTTAATCAAGAAACCACCATTAAAAGGTAAAATGTGGATTTTTAAAAGTAATTTATTTATTTTTATATTAACCACAGGTTATATACTTTGTATCCCAGCCGTAGCCCCCTCCCTCATTCCATCCCACTCTCCCCATCCTTCCCTCATCTTCTCCCTGCCCCCCTCCAAGTCCACTAAAATGTGGGTTTTTAAAAAGAGAAATATAATGGGAACTATTGTAATACATAGTATATAATTAAATGAAATACTGGTGGTATTTTAAGAAGAATTTCTGTGTCTACACACTTTTATATGTGCTTATGCTTAAACACATGCACAAAATATGCATATATGCATGCAATGAATTTTTCTTGTGAGTCGCAGTTTAAAACATTTATTTACAGTAGTTTTCTTTAGAGTGTTGTCTGACACATGCTGGAGAGGATATGGAGAAAGGGGAGCCCTCCTCCATTGTGTTGGGAGTGTAAACTTGTACAGCCACTTTGGAAATGACTCTGGTACTTTCTCAGACAGTTAGAAATACTGCTACTTCAAGATTCAGCTATACTACTCCTATGCATATATCCAAAAGATGCTCAAGTATACAATAAGGACATTTGCTCAACCGTGTTCACAGCAGCTCTATTTGTAATAGCCAGAAGCTGGAAACAACCCAGATGCCCCTCAACTGAGGAATGGATACAGAAATTGTGCTACATTTACACAATGGAATACTACTCAGCAATTAAAAACAAGGAAATCATGAAATTTGCATGCAAATAGTGAGACCTAGAAAAGATTATCCTGAGTAAGGTATCCCAGAAGCAGAAAGTCACACAGGGTATATACTCACTCATAACTGTATATTAGATGCATAATATAAGGTAAATATACTAAAATCTGTACACCTAAAGAAGCTAAGCAAGAAGGAGGACTGTGGGTAAGATGCTCAATCTTCAGTCAGAAGGTCAAAGAGGATAGAAATTGGAAGAGGGGGAAAACAAGGAACAGGACAGGAGCCTACCAGAAAGGGCCTCTGAAAGACTCTACCCTGCAGAGTATCAAAGCAGAGGCTGAGACACATAGCCAAACTTTGAGCAGAGTGCAGGGAATCTTATAAAAGAAGGGGGAGATAGAAAGATCTGGAGGGGACAGAAGCTCCACAAGGAGAGCAACAGAACCAAAAAATCTGGACATGGGTGTTTTCTGAGACTGATATTCCAACCATTCATGGAAATAATCTAGAACCCCTGAACAGATGTAGTGTCCTAGTAAGGGGAACAGGCACTGCCACTGACATGAGCTCAGTGGCGGGCTCTTAGACCCCCAACCCCTGAGGGGGGAGCAGCCTTGCCAGGCCATAGAGGAGGACAATGCAGCCACTCCAGATGAGACCTGATAAGCTAGGGTCAGATGGAAGGGGAGGAGGACCTCCCCTGTCAGTGGACTTGGGGAGGGGCAGGGAGGAGATGAGGGAGGAAGATGGGATTTGGAGGATAAGAGGGAGGGAATTACAGGTGGGATACAAAGCAAATAAACTGTAATTAATAAAACTTAAATATTATATAAAAAAGAGTCTTGTCTGAGGTGTTTGTTAAAAACAGATAGCTTAGCTCTGTTTCAGACCTTTGGAGAGCAGCAGTTCAAAGGATCCCCAGTTAGTCTGTAAAACTAATCCTTGTTACAGCGCTAATGAAGAAATGCCACACTCAAGAATAATCAGAGCCCCTGCAAGATGCTACACATTTTTTTTTCTGAGACATTTTCATTACATTGTTCAGGTCAGCCTTGAGTTTGTAATCTCTCTGCTTCAGTTGCCTGAGTTCTATTTGTCTGCAATTTGCAGGGAGGACTGAAGTCACAGCTTTTCAGTACTCTATATAAACAGTCACTTGGAGTTGTAGTCAACTAGAAAAGAGAAAGAATTTGTACTTACCTTATTTCTCATTCCATTTATGCCATTGTTTCCTAGATTTTACTATCTATTTAAATAACCTTGAGAACTCATTAGTGGATTTCTGGGCTGCATGCTCAGAGTCTCTGATTCTGTGTGTTTACTATGGGGATCCTAGAATTCACATGAATAAAATTTCCCCACTTGGTGGCTGATTTTGCTAATCTTTGAATATTTTGAGAACTAAGCACAACAAGTAGCATTTATTCCAGAGAAGTAAAGCTGTTTTAAAAGAACCAGCAACACCTTGTTCCTCCTACCACTAGATATGGAATCCAGGCATCATGTACTCTAGGCAACCACTCTGTCACTGAGATGTATATTTATAATGTAATGACACAGAAGATAAGATCTTTAAGTTTGCTGTGTTTTATTTTATAACTTACTTTTCTGCATGTTCCTTTGTTTCCTTATTGCTACCTTCCTATATCTTAAATGAGAATTTTTGTACTGTTTTCAGTCATTTTTCCATTTCTTTTCTTATTTTTCTTTAGTAATTTTCTGGCTTAATTTAAGGTTTGGTTTATCAATAACCCCAAGTCATAATAACCTAGATTAGATCAGTATTAATGTCTATAGTGCAAACAAATTAACTCATATATATTACCATTTCCCCCTCTTTATGTTGTTGTCCACAAGTTACATCTTTCTATTGAATACCCACCAAGTTAGATTTATATATGTTGCATCATTAGTAGTCTCTCTTTTTAGTTATATAGGAGAAAAACAATAATGATAAAAAATGTCTTTTATATTTACCCATACAGCTACCTTTACCAGTGTTCTTTATTACTTTAACTGAATTCTAAGTTTTTAAAATCTTTTTTCCAGTTTCTTCTCATTCTTTTTATCTTTTTTCTTTTTAATTTTTTTATTAATTACACTTTATTCACTTTGTATCCCCCCTGTAGTGCCCTCCCTCCCCCCTCCCAAACCCTCCCTTTCTCCCCCTTCTTGACACATGCCCCTCCCAAAGTCCACTGATGAGGGAGGCCTTCTTTTCCTTCCTTCTGATCCTAGTCTATTAGGCCTCATCAGGAGTGGCTGCATTGTCTTCTTCTGTGGCCTGGTAAGGCTGCTCCGCCATCAGGATGAGGTGATCAAAGAGCAGGCTAATTAGTTCGTGTCAGAGACAGTCCCTGTTCCCATTATTATGGAATCCACTTGGACACTGAACTGCCATGGGCTACATCTGTGCAGGGGTTCTAGGTTATCTCCATGCATGGTTCTTCGTTGGAGTATCAGTCTCAGGAAAAACTCCTATGCTCAGATTTTTTGGTTCTGTTGCTCTCCTTGTGGAGCGCCCATCCTCTCCATTTCTTACTATTTCCCACTTCTTTCATAAGATTCCCTGCACTCTGCCCAATAGTTGGCCATAAGTCTCAGCATCTGCTTTGATAGTCTGCAGGGCTGAGCCTTTCAGAGGCCCTCTGTGGCAGGCTCCTAACTTGTTCCCTGCTTTCTCCTTCTTCTGATGTCCATCCTCTTTGCCTTTCTGGATGGGGATTGAACATTTTAGCAAGAGTCCTCCCTCTTGATTAGTTTCTTTAGATTTACAGATTTTATATTATGTGTCTATATGAGTGAGTATATACCGTGTGTTTCTTTCTGCTTCTGGGATAGCTCACTCAGGATGATCTTTTCCAGTTCACACCATTTACCTGCAAATTTCATGATTTCTTGTTTTTTATTGCTGAGTAATGTTCCATTGTGTAGATGTGCCACAATTTCTGTATCCATTCCTTTTTTTAATCATGAAGGCTCCCTTTGACATTTGTTTAGTGTGGGTTACCTTGCTACAAATTCAATTTATGCTAATTCTAAGAATGTCCAGGATCATGGATGCAAAGAAATATAAATACATAATACATTTGAAATACAGAAATAAAAAAGAATAAAATCTCTGCCTAGATTCTAGGCCCAAGAAGAATGTAGATTCTGTTTGTACTACCAAGTTTACAGTACTTATGCTGGGCAGTAGTAGTGCACACCTAATCCCAGCACTCAGGAGACAGAAACAGGCAGATAGCTCTGAATTTGAAGCCAGCCAGGATTATAGAGCAAGCTCCAGGACAGCTAAGGCTACACAGGGAAACCTTGTGTCAAAAAAAAAAAATACAGTACTTTAGTCATTCCAAAAATGAAAAAAGTTAGAAAGACACAGCAATGAGCCAAATGCTATTTTATCTTACTTTTATGATGCTCTAAGTTTAGAATAAAATGTTAGCTTGTTTTAACTTGCATGTCTTTATCATTATTTAAAAGTTCATATGGGGCTGTAGAAGAGAGCTCACCTACATATAGCAAGTTACAAATCTCTATAACTCCAGCTCTGGGGTCTCATGCCCTTAGCCTCCATGGGAGGCTGCATCCATATGCACATACTCCTCCCATTTCATGCATATTAAAACAATTTTAAAATAAATATTTTTAAAAGTTAATCTGATGGTTTTATTCTTGATCTGAGTTTGAGGCTTACTTTTAAATACTCTGTGTTCATCCTAAAGGAAACAATGAAAACTTCTATTAAAAACTTTCCTGAAATAAATTTCTAAAATCAAAACCAAATTGAGATCCTATAAACTCAGCTACTCAGGAGCTGAAGCAGGAAAATCATGAGTTCTAGATCAAGCTAGGCTTGTGTCAGAAATGAAACAGAAACCAGATGACATTTTAGCCATTTTTGAAAAGTGCACTTATTTCTCAGACTTTTTACATAATAAATAATCATGTACAGACCTGATGTGAGATATAGACTTGATTTCAATTCTTCTGTGATATCTTGTCAGACTGTATTTGTGTGTGTATGCATATGAGTGCATGTGTATGTGTATGTGTGTGTCTGTGTTACCATGGTTGATATTTTTATACTTCCAATTAACAAGGAAATTTTGGCCTAAAATTGATTAGATTAATGGCAGGTGGGTAGGATTCTATTAGCATTCAACAAACCCAGAGAGAAACATGGCCTCTTACAGGATAAACTTGGACACATAACATATCATATCTGGAAATTGTGAGATAAAAGATGAAGGATGCTCCATATTTGTACCCTCTATATTTTCAACACTTCCAAAGCATTATTCTTTCTGTGTAAAATGGAGACAGGAATTCTATCATTGGTGTCTAGACTGCAGTTGAAATAGATTTGCAGACAATCATGGCTCCTTTATTTTCAGATTTCAGGGCCAGATTACACTCACATGTTAGTTTTGGGAGTCTATAATTTTATTCTAGCTTATTTTGCAAGGTGCTTCCTAGAAGAAACAAAGGAAGTGTTCTGATTATGGTGATAAAAAGCTGTAACTATCTCCAACCAAGGACCATGTGTGGATATAACCTAGAACCTCTGCTTACCTGTAACCCATGGTAGTTCAGTATCCAAGTGGATACCCCAGTAAGGGAAATAGGGACTATTTCTGACATGAACTCAATGACGGGCTCTTTGACCTCCCCACCATTCAAGGGAGGAGCAGCCCTCCTAGGCCACAAAGGAGGACTTTGCAGCCATTCCTGAAGATACCTGATAAGCCAGGGTAAGATGAAAGGGGAGGAGGTCCTGTCCTATCAGTGGACTTGGAAAGGGGCAGGGAGTAGGTGAGGGAGGGTGGGATTGGGAGGGAATGAGGGAGCGGGGATTCACCTGGGATACAGAGTTAATAAAATGTAACTAATAATAAAAATAAAATAAATACTTTCTAAAAAAATCTCTAACTAAACTAGACATAGTGATGTACATTTTTTATGTTACATTGACCATAAAAATGGTCAAAACAATACTAAGCAAGAATACAACTAGACGGATCACAATAAATGAATTCAAATTAAGCTACAGAACTGTAGTGATTAAAAAAAAAACCCGGGAGATGAGGGAGGGGACCATACCTGAGATACAAAGTGAATAAATTGTATTAATAATAAATATTTTTTTAAAAAAATTAAAAAGAAGGAAGGGAGAGGATCCAAGATGGCTGCCCCAGGAGAACACTGTGTCTGAGGAACAGGACAGTAGTGTAGGCACAGTGACCAGGAGACTGAGATCTCGGACCTAAAACACCAGCGTTTGTGACTGCCAGGTGAGCAGAATTCCTACAGTGGGGAAATCAAGTGGAAAAGTCCAAAGGACACCCAGCTATTCCCAGGAAAAACTCCGGAGGGTGACAGGCTGCACACAGTCACACTGGGGGCCTAAGCCACCATTTCGGTCTGGGTCACACAGTACCCGGGAAGGACTGAGTTTCACCCAGATACCACGGGCTGCACTGTGCAGGTGCACAACCCTCTGCGCCAAGAGCCGCCATTTCGGACTGGGCCAAACAGTACCCGGGACGGACTGAGTTTCACCCAGATACAGAAGGCTACACCGGTCAGACACACACCCCTAGGTACACGCATCCACCTCCCGAGATTGGGACTCATAGAATCAGGTCCAGACTGAGGTGCCCTCTAATACCATGTCAAACCAGGGTACACAGCCCTTGACGCAGAAGGAGGCATCAAAACATCCAAGAAATCAACGATGACATGAAAATACGAAACCTAAGAATAATTGGAATAGATGAAAAAGAAGACTCCAGTCTCCAAGGACCAGAAAATATTTTTAAGAAAATCATAGAAGAAAATTTCCCCAACTTAAAGAAAGAAATGTCCATAAAAATAAAAGAAGCATACAGAACACCAAATAGACTAGATCAGAAAAGAAATACCTCTCGTCACATCATAGTCAAAACACTAAACCTACAAAACAAAACAAAACAAAAATATATTAAAGGCAGGAAGGGAAAAGGGTCAAGTAACATATGAAGGTAGACCGATCAGACTCACAACAGACTTCTCATCAGAAACTATGAAAGCCAGAAGGGCCTGGGCAGAAGTCATGCAGTCCTTAAGGGAACACAGATGCCAACCAAGACTACTATACCCAGCAAAGCTTTCAATCATCATAGATGGAGAAAACAAAATTTTCCATGAGAAAACAAAATTCATGCAATACCTCCACAGCAACCCAGCCCTACAGTAGGTACTAGAAGGAAAACTTCAGTCCA
>CM053742.1:20033403-20059355 GCA_028658305.1 Pachyuromys duprasi | reverse complement strand
AAGAGTAGCTCAGCGATACTTAGTCTTAATATAAGCTATGGGATGTAAGGGTCCAGGAGAATCTCATCAGTTCAAGGCCTTCCTGAAGCTGCTGAGTTTTTATCCATTGAGTTTTAAGGAACCTCCTTGAAGTACTGAATATTTCACTTCCTCCTAGACCTAGAACACCTTGCTTTTTAAGGAGGATCTTTTGTCATTTGGGGCTATGTGCAAGTAGAGTACTCATATATATAAATAAATCTTTAATAATAACAGGTTTTCTCTGTGTAGTCTTGACTGCCCTGGACTTGCTTTGTAGAGCAGGCTGGCCTTGAACTCACAGCAATCCACCTGCCTCTGTCCCCCTGAGGGCTGGGATTAAAGGTGTGTACCACCATGACCCACTAAAAAATATTTTTGTTGACTTTCCTTCTTCAACTTCTCCAACCTCCTGTTATCCTTTTCTAACCTTCTACCCCTTCTTATTGCCTCCTATCTAATTTCATACTGCAGATGCCCTTTCTCTCCCTGCTTAAAATTTCTTTCTCTTCTTATGGTCTCCTTACAAGTTTCAGAGTCGACATACACATTAACCCCCAGTAGAAACAAGAAATAGAAAATCAACTTGACATTAGAGTGAGATTATATAGACTGATGACATAAGATAGAGAGCCTCCCAAACAAAATAGATCTATGGGAAGTGATGACCAACTAACATCATCAGTCATTAGAAAAATACAAACTAGTCAGTTAAATACTATCAGCATGTTTCATTAACCTTATACGAAAACATTCAATTTCTGAGGAGGAGAAGGACTATGCTTAAGAGAACTGTCAGTGGGTGCTTTACAGAGCACGAACCACAGGAAGTCAGAAGTGGCCCAGCTCATACAAAAAGAAAAAATGCTTCATTAATTACACAAGACTTGGCCTGATTCTGCATAACAGCAACACACCTTAGAATGCTTATTTTACCCAGAAATAACGCTTTTAGTATACAGATGGGAAAAGGAATTAATCTTATGTTAGTGGTCAAAGGCATCAAAAATAAGTGCCTTAAATTAAGAAAAGTTAATTAACCATGCTTTAAAGCTGGGTAAGAAATATTAGTTTTTTTCTCCCTGCTATCTGTCATGGATGCAGATCTAGTGGGTGGCAGCACCTGTATGCCGTTTCTACATATCCGGTTGATCACCTGAGTGAAACCATGTGCACATTTTCTCCATGCAGTCCTTCCTGCCAAACTGAATTCAAGATTCTCCTATGACTCCTGCATCTGTAAAAGAAACTATATTAAAGCTTAAATAACACATTGATCCCAACACCTTAATACTGGGAGACTTAAAAACCCCACTCTTGCCAAAGGACAGATCATTGAAACAGAACCTAAACAGAGAAATAATGACACTTACAGAGGTCTTAAATTAAATGGACCTAAAAGATCTCTACAAAACCTTTCACCCAAACACAAAAGAGTATACCTTATTCTTAGCACCTCAGGGAACCTTCTCTAAAATTGACCATACAGTCAGGCACAAACCAAGCCTGAAGAGATACAAGAAAATTGAAATGATAGCATTGTATCTTATCAGACCCATCTTATTGGACCTCAACAATAACAGAAATAACAAAAAGCTTACACACTCATGGAAACTGAACAACTCTCTACTCAAGGACAGCTGGATCAGGGAAGAAATAAAAAAAGAAATTAAAGAATTCCTAAAATTCAATCAAAATGAGGGTACAACTTACCCAAACTTATGGGAAACAATGAAAGCAGTGCTAAGAGAAAACTTCATAGTACTAAGCGCCTTCAAAAAAAAGGTTTAAACATCTCATATAAGCACCTTAATGGTACGCCTGAAAGCACAAGAAAAAAAAGAAAAGGAAGCAGACACAGCCAAGAGGAGTAGGTGACTGAAAATAATCAAATTCAGGGCTGAAATCAATACATTAGAAACAAAGAGAACAATTCAAAGAATCAATGAAACCAAGAGCTGGTTGATTTTGAGAAAAATCAATGAGCTAGACAAATCCTTAGCCAAACAAAAAGAAGGACACTGTCCAAATCAACAAAATCAGAAATGAAAATGGAGGCATAACATCAGACACTGAAATATCCAAACAATCAACAAGTCCTACTTCAAAAGCCTATATGCAACAAAATTTGAAAATGTAAATGAAATGGACAATTTTCTTGATACAATCCTTTGGCCAAAGCTGAATCAAGATCAGGTAAATAAGTTAAATAATCCTATATCCCCTAAGGAAACAGAAGCCATACTCAAAAGTGTCCCATCCAAAAAAGTCCAGGCCCAGATGGTTTCAGCACAGAATTCTACCAGACCTTCAAAGAAGAGCTAACACCAATACTCTTCAAACTATTCCACAAAATAGAAACAGAAGGAACATTACCAACGTCATCCTATGAGGCCACAGTCACGTTGGTAAATAAACTTCACAAAGACCCTACAAAGAAAGAGAACTTCAGACCAATCACATTTAAGAACATTTATGCAAAAATACTCAATAAAATACTCACAAACTGAATTCAAGAACACATTAAAGATATCATCCACCATGACCAAGTAAGCTTTATCCCAGACATGCAGGGATGGTTCAACATATGAAAATGTGTCAGTGTAATCTACCATATAAACAAACTAAAAGAAAAAAACAAAACATGATCATCCCCTTAGATGCCAAAAAAATCATTTGACAAAATTCAACACCGGTTCATGATTAAAATTTTGGAAAGATCAGGGATACAAGGCACATTACTAAACATAGTAAAAGCAACATACAACAAGCCTATAGCCAATATAAGACTCAATGGGGAGAAACTTAAATCAGTCTCACTGAAATCAGGGACAAGGCAAGGCTGCCCACTCTCTCCATAGCTCTTCAACATAGTTCTTGAAAGTCCTTAATAGAGCAATAAGACAATTAAAGGACATCAAAGGGATAGAAATAGGAAAGGAAGAAGTAAAAGTATCACTGTTTTCAGATGATATAATAATATACATGAGCAACCACAAAATTTCAACCAGAGAACTCCTTCAGCTGATAAACATTTTCATTATGATGGCTGGATAAAAAATTAACTCAAAAAATCTGAGGCCCTCCTGTTTACAAAAGACAAATGGGCGGAGAAAGAAATTAGGGAAACAGCATCCTTCACAATAGCTACAGTTAATATGAAGTAACTTGGTGTAAGTTAAAGACCGGTATGAAAAAAAAAAATTCAAGACTCTGAAGAAAGAACTTGAAGAAGATATCAGAAAATGAAAAGATCTCCCATGCTCAAGGATAGGTGGGATTAACACAGTGAAAATGGCCATCCTACCAAAATCAATGTACAGATTCAATGCAGTTTCCATCAAAATATCAACACAATTCTTTACAGACCTTGAAAGAACAATTCTCAATTTCGTATGCAAAAACAAAGAACTCAGAATAGGTAAAACAATCCTGTACAATAAAAGATCTTCTGGAGGTTTTTCCATCCCTGATCCCAATCTGTATTATAGAGCAAAAGTAATAACGTCATAGTTATTGGCATAGAAACAGACTGGTGGATCAATGGAGTAGAATAGGAAACCTAGAAATAAGCCCACACATATATTGAAAGTTAAGTTATGACAAAGAAGCCAAAACCAAACAATCGAAAAAAGACATCTTCAACAAATTATGATGGTCTAACTGGATGTCTACATGTAGAAAAATGCAAATATATCCAAACTTATTACCCTGTACAAAGTTAAAGTCTAAGTGGATCAAAGATCTCAACATAAAACCAGATACACTAAACCTGTTAGAAGAAAAAGTGGGGAAGAGCCTGGAACTCATTGGCACATGAGACAACTTCCTGAACAGAACACCTACAGCATAGGCTCTAAGATGAACAATTAATTAATTAATGGGACCTCATGAAAATGAAAAGCTTCTCTAAAGCAAAGGGCACAGACATCAGAACAAAACTACAGCCTACAGACTGGGAAAGGATCTTCAACAACCCTACATCTGATAGAGGGCTAATATCAAGAATATATAAAGAACTTCAGAAGTTAAACAACATAAAATACCCCAGTAATCCAATTAAAAAGATGGGTTACAGAGCTAAATAGAGAATTCTCAATAGAGAAATATTGAATGGCAGAGGAACACTTAAAGAAATGCTCAATGTCCTTAGTTATTTGGGAAATGCAAATCAAAATGACCCTGTGATGTCGCCTAACACCTGCTAGAATGTCTAAGATCAAAAACTCAAGGGATGATGCATGCAGGAGAGGTTGTGAAGAAAGAGGAACCCTCCTCCATTGCTGATGGGAATGAAACCTGTACAACCGCTTTGGAAATCAATCTCACGCTTTATAAGAAAATTAGGAACAGTGCTACCTCAAGATCTAGCTATACCACTCCTAGGCATATATTCAAAATATGTTCCACCATTCAACAAGGACATTTGCTAAACTGTGTCATAGCAGCTTTATTTGCAATAGCCAGAATCTGGAAACAACCTAGATGTCCCTTAATGGATGAGTGGATACAAAAAGTGTGGTACATTTAAAATTGAAATACTAAATTATTAAAATTAATTAATTAAAAACAAGGAAATTATGAAATATGTAGGCAAATTGTTGGACCTAGAAAAGGTCATCCTGAGTGAGGTAACTCAGAAGCAGAAAGACACATCTGAAATATATTCCCTTGTAAGTGGATATTAGCCATATAATATAGGATAAGCGTAATAAAATCTACAGACCTGAAGAAGCTGAACAAGAAGGACCCTAGGAAAATACTTAATCATCATTCAGAAGGGCCAACAGGATAGACTTTGGAAGTAGGAGAAGACAAGAAACAACAAGAGCCTTCCACAGGGACCTTTGAAAGACTCTACTCACCAGGGTATCAAAGAAGATACTGAGGTTCATAGTCAAACTTTGGGCATATTGCAGTAAATCTTAAGGAAGAAGAGGGAGATAGAAAGACCTTGAGGGACAGGAACTCCATAAGAAGGTGAGACCCAAAAATCCTGGGCCCAGGGTGCACTGCAGGGACTGATATTCCAACCAGATGGTATGGAGAGGACCTAGAACCCCTGTTCAGAGGAAGCCCATAGGCTGCTCAGTTTCCAAGTGGGTTCCCTAATAAGCCACTTAGGACGATGTTGCTCCCAGTCTTGATGATACCTGATAGGCTAGGGACAGATAGAAGGGGAGGAAGTCCTCCCTTATCAGGGGAATAGGGAAAGGGCATAGGGGAGAAGAGGGAGGGTGGATGGGACTGGGAGTAGATGAGGGTGGGTATGCAATGGGGATACAAAGTGAATAAACTGTAATAAACAAATATTTAAAGAACAAACAAATAAAAGATTCTCCTATCACCTAGAAGACATTTACAGCATTCCACCTAATTATACTGATGCTCAGTAAAGTGCTCTACCCTAAGGTGATTTCAATAGCTGCCTGGAATGTTATTGAGTTAGAAAGCTTTGTTCAAAGTATTGTTCTAGGATATGCTGTGTGGGTAGAATCCTGTGGGATGCTCACAGTTTGTGGGAATTTTATGTAGAAAGAACTGGGTTAATAAGGTCACCTCTTCTTTTTTTAGCTTCAGCATTATTCTACAGTGCATAAGTAGAAAGTCTTTTTTAATTTCTAGAGGTTACATTCAATATTTTCACAAAAGAAATCATTGTGACAGCATATAACAAAAAATGAGTGATGTATGTTTTAAAATTCTAAAGACACTTTTCCTTCCAGAATCAGAACAACAATAATAATAACAATAAAACATTCCCACACATATAAAACTTGTCTGAAAGATGATATGCAAGTTTATGTAAGAGCCTAGCCTTTGGCCTGCCAGGCAGACATCAAAACCTATGGTGATGCTCAACCTGAGTCAGCAGCAAGCCTTGAAGAAGAAGAAGAAGAAAAAAAAAGACATGGGCTCTGCAGTTAGAGGCCTTAATGCAAATTCTGATTCCACCATTTTCTAATTGTGTGACCTTGGACATTTTCCTCAACTCTGAAATGCAGTAACAAAAAAAGACAATAGTAAACGATAATAATCATAGTCGCTAGACTGCAAGAGTTTTAAGACTTAAATGAGCTCACATTGTTCTGTCAACTCTCTGGATTGCTATTCTGTTCCTGTTACTAGAGCATCCTTCTGGGAATATATCCCTATGGCCTCTGTTACCCTCCACATTCTGTCCACAAAGCTAGCTCTTGCAGTTTTTCCTGCTCTACAGGATTGCCCCAGGCAAGCTACCTACTGCTGCTTTTGAAAATAATTACAATCTTCAGAAAGGTAGGCTTTGTGAAGACACTTGGAATTTTTGCTTAGAGACCCGATATTATTATGATTTTTTTCTTTGGAAACATGTTAGTAAATATTAGCTAAGATCATGGAACATCCAATTATTTATTGAGAGCAGAACAAGAAAGAAATGTTAAGAATGTAGGCAAGGCGTCAGAAACATGCAGTTTAAGAAGGAAGAAATGTGACAAAACTATGGAAAATATCAGAAGTAGAGAGAAAATATCAGCAAGCCATAGGTTTTCAGCAAAATTACAATAAATAAAATGAGGAAAATATAATCTATGGCTTTATTATCCAAGTTAGTAGGCCCTTAATATTTCACTGTGTGTCCTTGTTTTGTGCTGGGTTACATATGGCTTCCTTCATAGCCAGCTAAGCACACATTTAAGGCCTTTTAAGTCCCCCAACAAAGGTCATTTCCAGACATTATTATGGTTCTGTTGGGGGATTCTATATGCTTTTCAGCCCAGAAAAGATTTCAAGTAGTGAAGTAACCTCAGCTTCAACGATCCGAATGAAGTTTGAGAGAATGTAGGATTTTGCTGAAAACTTTGAAATGCCTAAGAGCTCATGCAGAATGTTGCTTTGTAAATAGACCCCTGCTCATTGAGCAGTGACAGTGGGCACTGAACTGAAAACACACAAAAAAAGTTACTTTTTGTTTGTTTGTTTGTTTCTATTTTTTAAAATTTTTATTTTATATTAATCACAGATTATATACTTTGTATCCCAGCCATAGCCTCCTCCCGCATATCCTCCCTATCCCCTCCATCCCTCCTTCATCTCCTCCCTGCTCCTTTCTAAGCCCACTGATAGGGGAGGACCTTCTCCCCTTCCATCTAACTCTAGCTTATCAGGTCTCTTCAGGACTGGATGCAATGTCCTCTTCTGTGGCCTAGCAAGGCTGCTCCTCCCTCAGGGGGGACAGGGGGGTCAAAGAGCCAGCCATTGAGTTCATGCCCGAACTAGTCCCTGTTCCCCTTACTAGGGTACCCGCTTGGATTATTGAGCTACCATTTGCTACATTCAAGCAGAGGTTCTAGGTTATATCCATACATGGTCCTTGGTTGGAAAAAAAAAGTCTCATAAAAGACCCCTGTGCCCTGATATGTTTGGTACTTGCAGAGCTCCTGTCCTCTTCAGGTCATACTAACTCCCCCCTCTTTCATATGATTCCCTGCACTCTGCCAAAGGGTTGGTTATGTGTCTTAATATTTGCTTTGATACATTGCTAGGTAGAGTCTTTCTGAGGCTCTCTGTGGTAGGCTCTTGTCCTGCTACTTGTTTTCTCCTACATCCAATGTCCATCGCATTTGTCTTTTGAAGTGAGGATTAATCCTCTTACCCCAAGTCCTCTTTCTGAATGGATACAGAAATTGTGTACACAATGGAATACTACTCAGCAATTAAAAAGGAGGAAATCATGAAATTTGCAGGCAAACGGTGGGACCTGGAAACGATCATCCTGAGTCAGGTATCCCAAGAGCAGAAAGACACATGGTATATACTCACTCATATAGACCTATAAGATAGGATAAACATACTGAAATCTATACACCTAAAGAAGATAAAAAAGGTTACTTTTATCTTGCCAGTACACCAAACTCTTCTATGAAAAGGGACTTTTCCCCTATATTTGTCTTACCGCTGAGACACAACATAGCCCCACTCTCAACAGTATATGCACATGTAAGCAGGTAAAATGATTCAACTCAGGAATCAATTGAATAACCTACATAAGTATTTTTGAATGAAATATCAAGTGACTTTAGTAAGACCCTTTGTGTAAACACACACATAGACAGCACAGACAGACACACATATGTGCACAAACACACAGGGATAGAGAGTGAGAGAGTAAGAGAGAGAGAGAGGGAGGGAGGGAGGAAAGGAAGTCATATGTATTTATGTAAAGGCTTTTGAGTGGCAGAATAAAGTGATGATTTGGTAAGGAGAATTATCTGATGACTTTATTTTATACTTCTGAAAATATATATAGTGAGTTCACCCAGAAAACAACATCATCAGCTGAACGATGGTGCCATAATTAATATGAATTCATTAGTATGACTGGCATGAACGTTAATATGATGTTTTTTATTAACAATTGGAGCATTCTTTTTCGAGATTATAATATAGTTACAACGTTTCTTCCCTCCTCCTCTCCAAACCTTCCCATATACCCTTTCTTTCTCCCTTTCAAACTCATGGCCCCCTTTTTTTTCATTTATTATAGTTTTTGTTATACTAACTAATCGTATCTACCTTCTTACTTACAACAATTTATGTAATTATGTGTTTAAATTTTTTGTCTTTTCTGATGGTTTGATGCCTTGGGGACTTGATCCTGGAAGGATTTGTCTTCAACCTCATGCCAGAATTGTATAACTCTTGGAAAGAACAAACAGCTTGAAGACCAGTGTGTCTTTCATAAGCAAAGCCAACCAATCTAAGGGCCGACATTTCTTTTTTTTTAATTTATTTTTAAATTATTTTTTATTAATTACAGTTTACTCACTTTGTATCCCAGCTATAGCCTCCTCCTTTGTCCCCTGCCACCTGCCATCCCTCCCTCATCTCCTCCTATGCCTCTCCCCAGTCCACTGATAAGGGAGGTCCTCCTCCCATTTCATCTCACCTTAGCCTATCAGGTCTCATCAGGACTAGCTTCATTGTCTACCTCTGTGACCTAGTAAGGATGCCCCCTTCCCCATCAAGGAGAGGTGATCAAAGAGCCAGCCACTGAGTTCATGTCAGAGACAGTCCCTGTTATCATTACTAGGGAACCCATTTGGACACTGAGCTGCCATGGGTTACATCTGTGAAGGGCTTCTAGTCGTTCTAGGTTATCCATATGCATGGTCCTTGGTTGGAGTATCAGTCTCAGAAAAGATGGCTGGGGCCAGAACTTTTGATTCTGTTGCTCTCCTTGTGGAGCTCCTGTCCCCTCCAGGTCTTTCTATCTCACCTTTCTTTCATAAGGTTCCCTGCACTCTGCCCAAAGCTTGGCTATGAGTCTCAGCATCTGCTTTTTTTTTAAGTTATTTATTTTTATATTAATCACAGGTTAGGTACTTTGTATCCCAGGCGTAGCCCCTTCCTTCATTCCCTCCCACTCTCTCCATCCCTCCCTCATCTCCTCCCTTCCCCCTTTCCAGTCCACTGATGGGGGAGGACCTCCTCCCCTTCCATCTGACCCTAGTTTATCTTGTCACATCTTCAGGGCTGGCTGCAATGTCCTCTTCTGGGATCTAGCTAGGCTGTTACTCCTGGGCATGTGGGGGGGGGGTCAAAGAGCCAGGCATTAAGTTCATGACAGAAATAGTCCCTGTTCCCTTTACTAGGGTCTCCAGTTGGATACTGAGCTACCATGGGCCACATCTGAGCAGGGGTTCTAGGTTATATCCGTACATGGTCCTTGGTTGGAGAATCAGTTTCGGGAAAAGATCCCTGTGCCCTGATCTGTTTGGTCTTTGTGGAGCTCTTGTCCTCTCCAAGTCTTACTAACTTCCCCTATTTTCATTATTATTCCCAGCATTCTGCTAAAGGCTTGGTTGTGAGTCTTAATATCTGCTTTGATACATTGTTATATAGATTCTTTCAGAGGCCCTCTTTGGTATGCTCCTGTCCTGTTGCTTGTTTTATCCTACATTCAATGTCCATCCCATTTGTCCATCTAAATGAGCATTGATCATCCCAACCTGGGTTCTCCTTCTTGTTTATCTTCCCTAGGTATATAGATTTTAGCATGACCTTCCTATCCTATAGGTCTCTATAAGTGAGTATATACCATATGTTTCTTTCTCTGAGCATCTGCTTTAATACCCTGCTGGCTAGAGTCTTTCAGAGGCCCCCTGTGGTAGGATCCTGTCCTGTTCCCTGTTTTCTCCTCTTCCAATGTCCATCACGTTTGCTTTTCTGAATGAGAATTGAGTATTTTACCCAGGGTTCTCTTTCTTGCTTAGCTTCTTTAGGTGTACAAATTTTAGTATGTCTATCCTATATTATATCTACATTTCTAACTCTCTTCTTCAAATTTACTCACCAAATGAATATTTCCTCTGTCCTAAAGTACCTCCATACTCAAAGAGACCACAATAATAGCTGAGCACCCACTGAAATAAATGATCAGACTGGTTAATTCCAAGCTACTTCTGCCTTATCCTCCCTATCCCTTCCTACAAAATTCCAATGGAGGCTATAACTTAGCTTTCTCCTACCCCTTTCTACTCAATCCATGACTGAGCCTGGTAATTCTCCATATGGCCCTGTGTTACATAGATTTGTCCATCTTAAATTCAAAAACAGTTGTTTCTGTTTTATTTTTCTGTTATATGTCTTGCCATACATAGAACAAAAATTCCTGGATCCATTAAAAATTTCTTAAACTCATAGGTAAAAGCACAGTCTGAGACACCGCTCTAGAACAGCCATTCTTGGGTTTTACCTGCACTTTTCAGAAATCTTCTAACAGCATAAGAAGAAGATGCAAGTTTTTTAAACTGGTTCACAGTTAATAGATGGAAAAATTCTGGGAGGTGAAATCCAGCAGTATGTCTTTCAGAGTATTCTGATACAATATGCAGTTAAGAGAACATTACTCCCTATAATTTCATGATGTTTCTTTATGAAAGTCTAAATTTTAATAGGTCACTCTCCCTTATTTTTGTTTGTTTGTTTAATTTGTTTGTTTGTTTCTGGGAATGAAACAAACAAAGTGTCATGTATGCTTTGTTAGTGCATCTCAGATTCATCATACTTATTTTAATATATTTATTAAAATATTTATTTTAATTTCATTCAATCTTATGTACTCCATGATTTATATTTTAATTAATTAATACTTTGGGGTAGAGAAAGGAACCCAGAACCTCATGAATATGAAGCAAAGGCTTGCCCACTGAGCTATCTCCTCGACCTTGCTAATGTTTTTTTTTGGGGGGGGGTACCTGTGATCTCTTTTAGATTTCCTATAACTTTTTATCTCCTGCACCATTTTTTGGCCACTAAGATCTTCTGTCATGGTTTCTGTCTACAAATTGGAATCACTTCCTGGCCTTTAAGGCAAACTTTGTAAGCTATTAATTTCATACTTTGAAAGTGACCTTCTCTATTACATTCTCAGGATCATGTAAGTACAGGCTTGTTAACAGAAACACCTCCTTTACATTTTGTCCTAGGCATCTTCCTTGCCTCACCATGTCCAGGTTCTATACTCTATAAAAGCCACAGGTTTAAAGGAGAAAATTTTCAATTTTCAAACTCTAGGTCAGCCTAATATAATGTCATACCTCTCTAATCTCAGCCCTCAGAAGACCAGTCTCAGCTATATAGCAAGAAACTGTCTCAAGAACAAAGCATCAAATCAAACTAAAACCCTTCTGTATCAATGACTCAATTTTCAGTGTCTTTTGTGCCTTTATGTGTTGATTTCTGTTCCACACATAAAAGCAAATATCCTGTTACTCAAAGTGAGACATTTCTATAACTTGGTGAATCTAAGCCATTCTCGTGATCTCACTTATTACCTGCCAAAAACATCAAAATGTAATGGCTATATATTCCTTTTCAACCAAGCTGTCAAAAGTTCTCTCTCTTCCCCAGATGCTGAAAAGAAATTTACCTAGGCTAACATGCTTTAATTTAATAAGGAAAATTATTAATGTAACATTACCTGTTTCTTATAAATAAAACCAGAAGAGATTTTTTCTGTTTGTTTACATAAATGAATGTTTAAACGTCTCATCCATATGTAGTGTCATCACAGGATCTAGTTTGTTTGCTAGGTAAATAAATCAACATGTGACACTCTCATGCACAAATTACATAAATGTTCCTTAGTCACTACACTGTCTTACTTATTTGGATTCTAGTACAAGAGTCATTTAAAAAGACTCCAAATGTTTGCTAAGGGGGCTCAAATTTCAGCAGAAACATCAGGAGGCAAAGAGGTGAGATGGAACTACAGAGGGATCCTGTGGTTATCCCAGTATGGGGCAACCAGTGGAAAGACAACTGACCTTCCAGGTCCATTTTCTCCTTTTATGTAATGTCTACAATGTACTGAGCTGCAATGGCACAAGCTTTCTACCACACAGAGTTAGTTGGATTGTTTCTTTCCCTCATGCCAACAACTTGATCAATTGTGAGAAAACTATAGTTCTGGCACCAGCTAGGTAACACCGGCAAGGTGGTGCAATGGCTCCAGAAACAAAGTAGTTTGGGGTTTCCTCATGCCTTGGATAACCTGACTACTCACTACCCTGGAACCTCCTGTTTGCTCCATGCATTTGTGGTTCTGAAAGGTTCTTAGCCCTCCAACAAGCCACTCTCACTTTTTAATCCCTTCAGTAGACAGCTTTATTTCACCATATGGTGAATCAAAATTTCCTGAAATTCTGACTCTCCACCTTTACTGTACAATCAGACCAACAGGGGAACGTTAAATAAATATCAGTGTCAAGCTAGAGCTGGAAGTCAGGCATAAAGATGCCCTAGCTGCCCCGGGTTTATTTCCCAATGTAACACACACACACAGCTCTAGAAGTTCTGATACTCTGATATTTGTCTAGGGTATAAAGCTTAGGCACCAGATTTTTTAAAACCTTCCAAATGGTCCCAAAGGCAGCTACATTCCAGAGTCATTGTTGCAAGCATGAACAACTAGTCATATATCCTTCCTGAGAATGGATAGTGACACAATCTATCCAAAAAAAAAAAGAAAGAAAGAAAGAAAGAAAGAAAGAAAGAAAGAAAGAAAGAAAGAAAGAAAGAAAGAAAAGGAAATGTCTGGAAAGAGGTAAGAAAGAGTAATGTATGCAAAGAAGGAAGGCCAAACAGGTTCAAAGACAATCTCCAGGGTACTCATGACTCAGGTGCTGAGCAAATGTATGCCGCTGGTAGCATGTGGATTCTGTGCAATTGACTGCCTCCCTAGTTTGGCTTCTGGATTCACCAGAGCTCATGGGACATGAACACTAATCCTGTGCAGGGATGTGCCTGCTTTCATCTAGCTCTCTGCTATCTCTCCCTAAACACCTTCTGGCACGGGGGCATACATTTTTTCTGTGCACCACACTGGGTTTGGCACATGTCCTCTGGGATGCAGCTGGGTTATACAAGGCAGCAACCTGGCTCCCCTGCAGGTCTCCTGATTTCATAACTAGTCAACCTTAGTCAGAAACAAATGATTGCATTACCCAGGCCTGCACTTTAATTGCCTCTCCTTGCAAATCACTTTCCGAGGCAGTTTAAGAGAATCGATCTGGTGAAGGCATTTCTTCGGTTGAGGTACTATATTAAAAGCAGTTGCTTGAAAATACAAGTGATAATATGTGAAACTGACAAGCTGTAATCTCCAGGATACTCAAGCATCTTGTTTTATATAGCACTTTAACATTTAGCAGGCACTACTCCACACTCCAGCTCTTTAGGGCTGGTTTGGGAGCATCCTTCTATGCTGTGGATAAACTGCTAACTGTCTCCTGTACACAAAAACACAAAGGCTATGAGTGGTTTAGTGAGTGAGTGGTCTAAAGTGTCACAGTTATTGTACCGGTCCTAGATATATTTGTATTGGGTGTGTTGTAGTGTCCTTTTCCTAGTCCTCTTTGTATGGAGAAGACAGCCAATTTCCTCCCTGCTTCTGGTGGCCTCCTCTTGCATCATGGTGTGCTTCCTCCTTGCTGGAAAGACCTGTCCCAGGACTAGCTTTCAAAATGCCTGTATCATAACTACTTCCCTTTCTTCCTCTATTTTATGCCTCCCTGCTGTGCCTAACTTCTGAGGTGCCAAGTGGCTTCTTTGGCTTCAGAACAATCTCTTTACTTGAGTAAGCAGCTCTCCACAGTAAAGCACTCTGAGTTAAACACTCAGAAGGTTCTGTTTACTGGCTAGACTCTATCAGGCAGGATCCAGCAGGAAGCAGATGGTTCACTCAACAGGGCCACCAGAGAACTTAATTAAGACACTGTTTACATTGATCAGAGCAGGCCAAATGGGACTGGCTGACAGGGGCATGGTGAGAATCACTGGGGTGTCACCTCCCCTGGGCCAACAAGACTGTGGGAAGGGGGTTACCAGAACTAGAGTAGACCTGCAGTTTTGGAAGAGGAATCTCAGAATGCAGCAAAACCACTACAGTCGCATCCTTCCAAGCAAGGAAGGTAAAAAATGTACCTGTTTCTCCTCTATCTTACTGTCTCCTCATAGTACCTCTAGCTGACTGACCAAAATCTAGCTTTTAGCCTAAGGGCAAGAGTAGACCAATTCCATGGAAGTCAGTCTTCAGGAGCTAAGTACAGGCAGAGAAGAGGGAAAGTCTGTGTGTGTGTGCCTGAGCTTGAACTTCTCAGGGTCTGATAGTTGAATATCAGGTACCAAGTTTCTTTTGCTTCCCTGAATTGATTAGACAAAAGAAATGCAAATACAGAAATCTTCTCTTAGGGATTAAGATGCAACTCAGAGTTGGAGCACTTTCCTAGCATGCCAAAGAGCTTGGGTTCCATTCTCAACAACACAAAATAACGACTATTATTATCATTATTATCCTTATCCGTGCTTATGAAAAAATTGTTCCTTTTCTTTGAAAAGTACCAACTTATAGAATGAATGAATACAGGAGTATGAAAAGAAGAGGATGGAAAACTGGAAATTTTTAAAACAAATTTTATACACAGAATGCATTCAATATATAGGTTACTCAGATTTTTAAAATTTTAATGGAAAAATTATAACTGAATAAATTTATGTAATACAGTGGGATGTTTTAATATATATATCTATTCCAATTGATTAAATCTACTAATTAACATATCCATCACTTCACATACTTATTTGTGTGTGTGAGAACATTTGAAATTTACTCAGCAATTCTGAAATATTCAATACATTATTATTAATTATAGTTATTCTGTTGCACAATAGTTCTCCAATATTTTTCCCTCCTATCTAACTATAACTTTGAACTCTTTGACCAACATCTCTCATTCTCACCCACTCCTCTCTTCAAACTCCTGGTAACCATCAGTTTCTGTTCTTAGTAACCATCTATGTGAACTCAACTATCTGCTATCTCATACATAAGTAGGATCGTGTAGTGTTTGTCTTTCTGCTCCTGGCTAGTTTAATTTAGCATAAGACCTTGCAAGTCTATCCATTTTTGTGCCAAACCAAAGTGTTTCCTTCTTTTGTGAACCTGAATAGTATTCTATGATATCAGACTTTTAAAATACATGCATTCCTTGAGGAGCACTTCAGCTATTTGCATAGGCTATTGTGAAAAATATTTCAATGAACATAGGCAATTCAAACTTTTTCTTGTTACCTGTGATGCTCAAACGTTCTCCAGGCATGGTGCCTGTCTTAGTTAAGATTTTAATGCTGTGAAGAGACACCATTATTAGGACCAATGAACTGATGATGTGTACCACATATTTTATATGGAAGAGGTTTATTAGAAGGAGTTGAAGAGAGAGAGAAGGAGAGAGACATGAAATGGGGAAGGGAAGAGGGCCCTGACAGAGACAGTGTAGAGAGCAAAAGAGTAAGAGGGCAAGACAGCAAGAGGACAAGAGGGCAAGGCAGTGACAAAGCAGCGGGTTGATCCTTTTAAGGAAAAACTTAACCAGACCTGCCAGGTATGGTTACCTGACAAGTGACAAATGATGACATCATAGGTTGCTAGGCAACTCAGAAGCAGGTCTAAATACTAACATTCCTCCCGTTTTCTATAATTAAAAAATGAGGAGCTTGAGCTGCTTCTCATGTAAGACAAATTAAGGTATATAAATTCAGCTTCATTGGAAGCAGCTCTTTCTTGCCATGCAAGGGGTTAGGAGAGAGAGAGAGAGAGAGAGAGAGAGAGAGAGAGAGAGAGAGAGAGAGAGAGAGAGAGAGAGAGCGATAGCAACAAAATGTCCAGATTACATGGTCATGAGGAGGAGGCAAAGCCCCTGCCCTGGAAATTTCATGGTACAGGGTTGCCAGTAAAAAGTTGCCAGCCATGCAAGGCAGCAGGTAGGGACGGAGACATGCTGGGAGAACCTGGAGCTATTTGTCCTGGGCCTGAAGCACACCATTACAGCCTTTTGTTAGTAATAAGTGAATAATGGGCATAGATTCACTTGGGCTACTTCCTGCTCACACTTGGAGCCCTGAAGGGAGGTAAAAAGGCTGAAATGCTGGACTAGTCCAGGAAGAACAGGCTGTAGAGATTCTGTCAAGGGTCTATGAAAACATCCATGGCTGATAGGGAATGTACAGGTGCAGCTTGACAGAAGTCTGTGAAGTTAGACTGGAACACATGTGGCAGCTGCTTTGGCACTGTCGTGGAAGTAGGAAACACCTGGGTCTGGCAGGATACTGAAACACATATATAGGTAGAAGACAAAGTTAAGTAGGTTATGGAGAAAATTCTTTTAGTTGTACTTTTAAAACATTTGGGAAAGCCAAAAGAAGTGGAAGGTTTGGATCAAAGAGACTTGAATATGGGAACCTCCATTTAACTGAGGGAACCTCCATTTACCCAATCATTTGGCAGTAATTAAAAAAGGCTTTTTAATCTGTCATCTAAGGAAATTGAGACAAAGTTTGGTTAGAGAATTGTGTAAGCTTAGAGGCCCTTAAAGTGGGCACTAGGTGTAGAAATCTGAAATTCTCCGAAGAAATCCCAGAGGAGAATCTGGAGGAATGGAGACCAAGGTTACAGTTGCCTGTAGCAGACACGGTTTACCTAGAGCTAGGATTTTCATAGACAAGTGAGATGGGGAGGGAAAAAAACCATGACGGTAGAGGAAAAAAATCTTACCCAAGGGAGAAAATGCTCCTAGGTAAAGGGTTTGGATGAGATTGCCAAGAGCAGTAAGAGGACTTGGAGGGGGCAGGAGGAGTTGAGGGAGGGGTGTGGAGGGTGGGAGGGAATGAGGGAGGGGGCTAACCATGGGATGCAAAAAACCTAACCTGTGATTGATATAAAAATAAATAAATTAAAAAATAAAAATAATAAAAAATAAAAAAAGAAGTGTTGGTGCCAACCTGAAGTGAGAACACACCAAGTGGCTGGTATTGGGTGTGTGGATGTAGCACTCGGTAACCAGAAATGTATACCAACTGGAAGGGAAGACTCACCAATATGCTGGTATTGGATATAGGAATGTAGCAATCAAGTAGCCAGGAAAGGGAAATCCCCAAATGAGGAAAAAGGAGAAATTCCACCCTCAGAGATAAACAATAGGTGCAGTACTTATATGGAGCATAAAGACATGAGAGGTGGATTCAGGTAGATTTCCTGCAGTTTACAAGAATTACTTTTAAGTTTCACAATGGAGATAAAACTTTAGACATGTTAGCATCACAATTGTAATCTGCACTGAACTATACATTGCAGAAAAGGCAGTAGACATACACATTTGTGTTATCAGCATAAGCTTCTTTAAGGTAAGCTCTGAAAATGCAGAAGCCTTTTGTGAAGTAGAAGGAACAAAAGCTCACTTCATCTTTACCTTTATTATGATTACACATTATGAAGATTTAAAATCTTGAGCTTGGAGCCATGATAGTGGGTGATATAGTGGAATGTTTTTGTATTAGAGTTAGATTAATAAATCAGAGCTTTATTGATAAAGATCAAAGCTCTGAACAGTCAATATAATAGTAGCATAGCAACAGAAGGAACAATTAAGCATATTTACCTATTTAGGATGCTCTAAATCACCTTAGACCTTGTAACCTTTATAACTTGTATTTACCAACTTTAGAACACTTCCTTAGACCCTCAAACAACATTTTTCTCAGGCCTTTGTATCTAGTTATTTATCATGAGACATAGGTGAGACTGCTAAGAACATTTATTGTCCTTTAGCTAAAGGGATGGTAAATGCTAACTTTGAGGCCTGTTTCTTGAGTCTGGCAAAAACAAACAAACAAACAAACAAACAAACAAACAAAAAAACATATTGTGTCCAGGCCTGAGAATAGTAACTCTGGGACTCAGTCTTAAGGCCTGGTCTTCTGCTTATGAAGAGAACTGAGAGAGCATCTGAAATCTCCCAACACAGAAGTTGGCAATATGTACCAACTGTATGTGAGGGTCTGTATGTGAGGCCAAAACAGACCTGCAACGTTATCTGGGCTGGGCAAGGGTGGTGGAAGTGGCTGAATCTAGGAGCCATTTGTCCTCTGACAGGCCAAGGAGCTGAAAGGCTGGAAGTGTCTGTGATTCTTGTGCTGGTTAAGAGGACAAGCCTGCATGAGAGCATTTTGACTTTCAGAGGCCAGTCTGACAACAGGTGGCCATGACTTTTTGAGGCAATGTACCCTTTGGCTGCATTTGAAACAGTCACCTGGCAGAATTAACTTTTGGCTGGGCTTTGACTGGATGGGGCATTGCAGACCTCTTTTTTTTTCTTTGCAGAAATGTCAACAGCCTCAAAGCAGCAGCCAAGATCTGCAGCATAGTTTTTGTTGTAAATGAGCCTATCGGGAAAACTCCTCTCTTATTATTTTTACTATCTCCTGTATGGTGACTCACGGAGCATCCTCAGGTGTTTAATTAAGTAAGCTGTGAGACCACATCATAGTCTACATCTGTAGGACTAGAAATATATTTTTGAACATGTTAAAGGACTTGGTCATCTATGACATGACTGACTGTTAATTTGCGTTTGTTATCCATTAAATATTAGGACTTTAGGTTTTATTCCTCTTAAGGTGGAGCCTTATAAGTCATAAATATAGTCCATTAAATTGAGAACATAACAGTTTTCTGTATGATTTCGTATATAAAAAGTTCACAGCTTATAGAAGTCTAAGGCTATATTACAGATTAATAATATTACCATTTTTAGAAATCAAGACCAAGCATATTTTAACCTTTTGATCATGAAGATATAGCACAATGATCAAGTTTTAACATAAATAAAGCCACTAAAATTAATAGATCTTAATTTAGAGTACTGGGAAAAACTTGTACATAAAACCCCCTGAGTCATGAGTTTTAAAACCATAAATACAGTAGAACAAATAAAGCAATTTTAAAATTACATTTGAATTTATTATACCAAACCAATTAGGTAGAAAGCCTAGTGGTGAATCTGGATCATAGGCAGCTCATGGCAGGAGAAAGAGCATTTATTAATTTAGGAATTGATACATAGGCAGTTAGACATACATTTAAAATTAGCTTAATTTGTATAGACCTTTATAACTTTGAAATTTTAGCATTACATAAAAATTATTTTGAGCCTTACCAGGCCACAGAGGAAGTCAATACAGCCTCTTCTGATGAGACTCAATAGACTAGGATCAGAAGGAAGGAAAAGAAGACCTCCCCTATCAGTGGACTTTGGGAGGGGCATGCGTGGAGAAGGGGGAGGAAGGGAGAGATTTGGAGGGGAGGGGGGAGGGCACTACAGGGGGGATACAAAGTGAGTAAAGTGTAATCAATAAATAATAAAAAATAAAAATGTAAAAGAATTATTTTGAACCAGAGTTGAGTCATATATATTGTAAAATGTAACTTTGAATTTTTATAAAAATCCATACCAATTTAAAATGAGACTTGTTACTGTCCTAGTCTAAAATGAGATAAAATCAACAGAGAATTAATTATAATTAAAATTGTTCAGACCACGTGGTCACCTTAAGCTTATTTTAAGTTTAATTTTAAGACATTTTTTGAGAGTATAAAAAGAAAGCACAGAGTATACTGAGTGAGATAGCAGGCAGAAAGAAACAGACAAGACTTTGAAAAAAACAGAAATAGGGAATTGTTTTTTACTTCATAGATCACTCTTAGTGTTACTGGATATTATTGGTATCAGACATTTGAGTAGTAGCCAGAGGTTTCCCTAAGAGGAGAGAATATGAGGAAGCTGTTCCTTTGAATGAGAAGGGGGAAATGGAAATGAACCATGCAGCTAGTGGTTCAACAACCACATAGCAAAGCAGGTCATGTGCTTAGCCCTGCTAAGCTCAAGAACCTTGGTACCTGGTACCAGGGCTTTATCAGCAGTAAGGCTGATTTCTCATAGAAGGAATCTCATGTGCAGGAAAGGATAGGGATAGATAGGCAGCTTTAGAATGGAGGTAGGAAGTGGTACAATGGCCTTTTAGGGTCTACAAAAGACTTCAGTTTTTCAGCTCCAGAAACAGTGAGGCAGAAAGAAAGTAGTAAAAGCAGCTGGCAGTGGGGGAAACCACAGTGTTTTGTTTTGTTTGTTTGTTTATTTTAGAACAAAGATTGTTGCCAATCATGTGACTGTCCTTGATTGCCATGAAACCATGTGCTTGTCTTTAGTGGAGATGGAAGTGAAGCCATGGCTCCACCCTCCTTATCCCAAAATCAATATGGTGGCTAGTCATGAGTGGCCATAGCAGCATAGTGATACCAGGAACTTGCTGGTGGAATAGCTGTCTGACCTGGTTCGAAACTCTCTGCATGCGTGTGGCATGGCAGATTGGAAGGTTGTGCAATTGAAAACCCTCTTCTACAAGCCTGCCTCTCATTGCAGGCATTCTTTGGGAGATTAAAAACCTTGCCCATGGGGCCTGAGGCATTAGTGCTATGTAAAGCCATCTGTTGGTGCACAGGGTCTCCAGCAATTGCTTAATTAACAACAATAGTTTAGAAGCAGGTTGTGTCTGCATATGAAGCTGTAGTTTCAGTGTCTGCTGTGAGCATTTTAATTTTCCCAAGCTGATTTTGATGCAGCGTGAGTGTCTGCCTTGTCCATGTGCTGGGAGCATAAGACAGGATGCAGTTGCAAGCAGAGGGACAGGTGTAAGCAGTAAGGGCAGGGAAGTTGATAGAAAGTGTAGGTTTTAAGGCAGAAGTGGTTGAGTGATGGTTAGGGATAGGTAGAACAGAAAAAAATCTATTGTATTCATCATGGTCCAATTAAAGGTGTCCTGACATGACCAGACCAGGTGCTACCAGAAGAACCCAAAGAAATGATGATGCACACAAAAGATCTTATATGAAAGAGGTTTATTAGATGGAGATGAGGAGAGAGGGAGAGGGAAGGCAAGAGCAAGACATAATAAGGAGAAACAAAGGGGGCACCCTGACAGAGAAAGGGGAGAGAACAAGAGAGTAAGAGGGCAAGAGAGCAAGAGGAGAAGAGGGCAAGAGAGTGACAAACTGGCGGGTTGATCCTTTTAAGGAGAAACTTAACCAGGCCTGCCAGGTGTGGCTACCTGGCAGTTGACACATGATGACATTGCAGGCTGCTAAGCAACCCAGAAGCAGGCTGCTTAAATACTAACAGCCATGACCACAGCAACTCTTATAAAGAACAACATTTAATTGGAGTTCACTTACAGTATTAGAGGTTTAGTCCATTATTGTTATGTTGAGAAGTATGACAGTGTGCAGGCAGACAGTGCTGGAGAAGGAGCTGAGAGTTCTACATCGTGGTCTGCAGGCAGAAGAAGGATAATGTACCCCATAAGAGGCCTAGCTTGAGCATATGAGACCTCAAAGTCTGCCTCCACAGTGACACACTTTCTCCAAAAAAACATACCTACTCCAATAAACCTTATAATAGTGACACTGCCTATGGGCCAAGCATTCAGTGAGGGCCATTCCTGTTCAAACCACCACAGTGCCCTTTACATGCTGATTGATTTCTAGTGATAACTCTAACTGAGGAGATTTTAGGTAATTCTGACATTCTCATTTTACAATAAATGTTGTTTTTCTTTTATCTATAGGCAAATAAAGATACACACACATGTATGTATAGTGTGTGTGTGTGTGTGTATGTGTGCCCATGTGTGCCCATGTGTAGGCTGGAGATTAGGTGTCCTTATCACTCTTTACCTCATTTATTTGTTTGTTTGAGACTGGGCTTCTCCCTGAATTTGGAGCTTATTGATTGGCTAGATTGTCTGGCTACTTACTCCCCAGTATACAGGGTCTAAGCCTCCCAGTGCTGGTATTGCAGCTGAGGGTTACCATGCCCAGGTTTCATAGGGATTATAGGGAGCTCAGTTCCTTATTCTTGCACAGAAAGTACTTTACTCATTCTTCCAGGCCCTAAAGAGATTAACAATAAAATAAAATACTCCATTACTTGTAGGGTTTAGAAAAGAATGGTTTGGGGAGACAAATATACCTCTAGTCCTTCAATCTCATTTGTTTCTGGAAGGGTAGTAGGGTTGAGAGAGATTGAGACTTTGTGCTCCAGGCTGGCCTGGAACTCACTATGTAGACCAGACTTGTCCTCAAAGTTGTGGTGAACCTCCTGGCTCTGCCTCCACAATCCCTGGTATTACAGGTTTGTGACACAAATCTCTGTTCTCTCTTTTTGATTATGAACATTTTTGAGTTTTAACAAACAGGGTACTTCTTTGTTTTTTAGGCAAGGAAACCTGAATCCAAAGGGCAATGTCTTGTCCCAGGTCTCCCAGCAAGTTGGAAGAACAGTTGGAATTAGTTCAAATCTTCAATCTCCTCTTCACACCAGGAACATTCCCAACCATGATTCACATTTTGATTCAGCACAAGGCCAAGCCTAGTTCTGCATCTGCTAGAACACTGCTCCATGTTTTTGCCCCCAAAGCTTCCCTCAAACAAATAACTCTTCAGACAGAAGAGGCACAGAGAGAAAGGGCCAGACAAGGGCTGGGAGGCGGGCTGTTTGGAAAAGGAGATACAGACTCAGATGACAAGCAAGGCTGGCAGGGAGGTAGCTAGAGGTCTCTGAGGATCCAGCAATCAACACACAGAAAAATAACAATTAAAAACGGTGAGTTTCCATTGTTTTTCCCTCCCCAAATGTATCTGATTCTCCCCTCCCTGAAACTAACATCTGTGGGGCCATAATGAACTGGGGTTTTTGCCAGACTCAAAGAGCTTTGTTATATTTTTTGTACTGTGAAATCTTCCTATCCCTACCACACAGCAGGGGCCTTTTATAGACACATACTTTGTCTCCAGAATAATGTACAGTTAAAAAGGATTGCTTCATGTTTTAGACTAGAGCATATCTGATAATTCCAGAGAAAACACCAGGGAATGCTCCTTGTCAATTGACTGGAACGCATTTCAGTGAGTTCATCATATTCCCACGGGTCTGAAATCCAGTCTACTGATGAGTGCCTTAACAGTGTAGCCCAGCAGGGTATTTTTCTTAAGTGGTAGAAAGTTCAGGAATGGAGTACAGAGTAATCTAAGAGCAGCAGGAGAAAATGAAAAGTAGGGGAGAGGAAGGACAACAGGGGAAATGAACAAGTGCCATTGTCTGGTTAAGCTCTGCTCATAGTACACAAGGCTGAACACTCAACTAGCTAGAATTTTAACATTGCAGAATAGGCTGGTGACTATAAATTAAAGCAGAAAAAAATGCCAAATGAACAAAATGATTCCTATGCTTTTTTTGCCATTTCCAATTTTCTGTCTCCCTCATCCTTCCTTTTTTCCGACTTCAGAGTGCATGCCAGCACAGGTTGCATTCTGAAATTTGGAGTCCCTTGCTAAGCTTCAAATGACCTGTTACTTGGCTGTCAGCATCACTCTCTCTGACTTGTATTGGTAGAAATGGCCTCTGAAATCTTTCCCTGCCAGTTTTGCTTCAATACTTCTGATTATTGAGAGAATTGGTGATATCTTTTCACTTATTGATGAGGTGAGAGAGGTAGCAGAAGTCAGTCTGAAGATATTTACACTATTACAAACAGACTTTAGGAATAAGACAAAGGGGACATTTCCAAGATGGTGGCAGCAAGGGCCTACTGTATCTGAGTGGCAAAAGATCAGAGATGGCAGTTATAGTGAGTCACCTAGCAAACAACTCAAAAACACTGACATTGGTGCTTCACCCAAAGGGTAGGGGAAACACCAGGTGCAGGGAATGCCCAGTCGCAGCTCCACTTTAACCATCTTCAGGACATGGTTCAGGATGTGTGGCACTTTTTACTTAGCATGGTCTGGGTCTGACACTTTGCAGAGCTTCCCACTTACCTGAGTGTGGGTTGTAGATCTGCTCCAGCAACAAAGCCTTGGATCATTCTCATTCCTCTTGCTTGAATAGTGAAACCAGCATTCCACCCCCAGTTCATGAGACCCAGGGGCCAGGGCTCGCTGTACACACTTGGTTCTTTCTGCCTACCAAAACATGGGTCCCTCAGATCCAGAGGCACTTCTTTCTATCAACCAGACCTCCTGTTTCCCCAAAGGCAGTGTCTGCAAGACAGCACCCAAACCCCAATCCATAGTTCTTCTGTTTCTCATGTAGAGAATAGCTGGGCAATACAAACTTACAGGGTCCTAAGTCGAATATGGCAAAGACAAGTCAAATCTGAGTGCCAAGAGCTCAGAACCTCCCGGGCCAGCAAATGACTGTACCACTGAATTTGAATCCATATTGCCAGTTTCGGTTCTAATCATTGAGGCAGCTGACTCTGTAACACCAACGTTCACTAATAATCTGTCTCATCTGCCTGACACACCCTAGACACAGCCTATAGAGAGGTCTTCCCATGGTCTTGAGCTCCTTGAGGCCTGAGTCAGGCAGAGCAACATTTAGCTTAGAGCCAAATGCGTGTTAACTCCTGATCTGCCTGATCCAATTGGGACAAGGCCAGCAGAGGCAAGCTGAACTCAGGCTCTAAACCCATCCTCTGTCATCCTGAGGAGACCACTGGGGTCCCTGAACAACATTCAACTTATAGCCCTCTCTACCTACTCTCCAACTCTCTGACCATCAGAGACCACCAGGCCTGCTAAGACCAGAGACATCAAAATGGCTAGAGGTGAGCATAAGAACACAAGCAACAAATTCCAAAGCCATGTGATATCGCCAGAAACAAGCAGCCATAGCACAGCAAGCCCTGGACCACAAGAAAAAGATTTTATATCTGAGTTTATGAAAATGATAGAGGTCTCAAAGAAGGAAAACAAATCCCTCAAACTAGGACAATAAAATGTTATCAAACAGGTGAAGAAATTGAACAAATGCCTTAAAGAAAAATTTTAATAATACAGGAAACTAAAAGCAGAAAGAAACATATGGTATATACTACTTATATAGACCTATAGGATAGGAAGGTCAAGCTGAAATCTACAAACCTAGAGAGGATATACAGGAAGGAGGACCCAGGTTGGTATGATCAATGCTTGTTTGGATGAACAAATGGGATGGACATTGAGTGGAGGAGAAAACAAGCAACAGGACAGGAGAATGCAAAGGAGGACCTCTGGGGGGGTCAATGTAGGGAGGAATGAGTGCAGATATTAAGACTTGCGATCAAGACTTTGGCAGAGGGCGAGAAGTAATGATAGATCTGAGGGAGGTTGGTGAGACTTGGGGAGAACAAGGGCTCCACACAGACCAAACTGAGCAGGGGATAGGGGTCTTGTATGAGACAGTTTCTACAATCAAGGACCATGTGTGGATATGGCCAGGAAACCCCGCTCAGATGGGGCCCATGATAGCTCCTTGTTGGACTGAAGACCCTAGTGAGGGAAACAGGGACTGTTTCAGTCATGATCTTGATGGCTGACTCTTTGACCCTCCCCCATACAAGCCGGGGAGTGACAGACTGGCTAGATCCCAGGGGAGGACATTGCAGCCAGCCCTGAGGAGACAGGATGAGCTGGGGTTGGATGGAAGGGGAGGAGGTCCTCCCCTGTTGGTGGACTT
>CM053742.1:20005607-20033303 GCA_028658305.1 Pachyuromys duprasi | reverse complement strand
CAGATGAGGGAGGGAGTGGGAGGGTGAGAGGGAATGAGGGAGGAGGATACGCCTGGGATGCAAAGTACCTAACCTGTGATTGATATAAAAATAAATAAATTAAAAAAATACAGGAAACTATACTCCGACAGGAGAAGAAAATGAATAAAACTGTTCAAGACCTAAAAATAGAATTACAAACAGAAAAAAAAAACAATCTAAGGAATTCCTGGCGATTGGAAACCTAGGGAAGAGGACAGGAACTTACAGACCAAAGCATCATCAACAGAGCACAAGAAATGGAAGAGAGAATCTCAGGGGTAGAAGATATGACCGAAGACATCGATACATCAGTCAAAGAAAATGTTAAAACTAAAAAGCTCCTGACACAGAACATCCAAGAAATCTGGGAAACTATGAAAAGACCAAACCTAAGAATAATAGGAATAGATAAAGGAGAGGACTCCCAGCTCTGAGACCCAGAAATTATTTCCTACAAAATCATAGAAGAAAACTTACCCAACCTAAAGAAAGAGATACCTATAAACATACAGGAAGCTTACAGAACACCAAATAGATTGAACAAGAAAAAATCATCCTGCCACATAATAACCAAAACACTAAATGTACAGAACAATGAGGGAATATTAAAAGCTGCAAGGAAAAAAGGTCAAGTCACATATAAAGGCAAACCTGTCAGAATTACACAGGACTTCTCATCAGAAACTCTGAAAGCCAGAAGGGTCTGCACAGATATCTTACAAAAACTAAAAGGCCACAAATGCCAGCCCTGACTACTATACCCAGTAAAACTTCCAATCACCATAGAGAGAGAAAAAAAGATATTCCATGACAAAACCAAATTGAAACAGTACCTACCACAAATCCAGCCATTCAAAAAATATTAGAAGAAAAATGCCAACTCAAGGAGGCCAACTACACTCAGGAAAAAAAGGTGATAACACCATATCTGCAAAACTAAAAGAAAGGACTCTCTCTCTCTCTCTCTCTCTCTCTCTCTCTCTCTCTCTCTCTCTCTCTCTCTCTCTCTCTCTCTCTCTCTCTCTCTCTGTATGTGTGTCTCCTACCACAACATCAAAATAACAGAAAGTAACAACCACTCATCATTACTATCTCTTAACATCAATGGCCTCGAAACCCTAATAAAAAGATCCAGGTTAACAGAATGAATGGAAAACCAGGACCCATTATTCTGCTGCATGCAAGAAACACACCTCAGCAGTGCATATAGATATTACTTCAGATTAAAGGGCTGGGAAATCAGTTTTCCAAGCAAACAGACCCAAGAAGCAAGCTGGAATAGCCATTCTAGTGCCTAATGAAATAGACTTTCAACCAAAATTAATCAAAGGAGATAAGGAAGGTCACTTAGTACACATCAAAGAAAAAATCCAAGATAATATCTCAATTGTGAACATCTATGCCCCAAATGCAAGAGCACCTTCACTGGTAAAAGAAACATTACAAAAGCTTAAATCACCCCCCACACATTAATATTGAGAGAATTCAACACCCTACTCATTCCAATGGACAGATGATCAAGACAGAAACTAGGTGGGGAACTAATAAAAGTAACAGACATCATGAATCAAATTTACCTAACAGATATCAAGAGAACATTTCATTCAAACTCAAGAGAATATACCTTCTACTCAACACTTCATGGAACCTTCTCCAAAAATGACCATAAACTTGGTCACAAAGCAAGCCTCAATAGATGTAAGATTGAAATAACCTCTTGTATCTTATCAGACCATCATGGATTAAAGTTGGAACTCAACAACTACAGAAAGCTGAAGAGTTCATGGAAACTGAACAACTCCCTGATGAACAACCACTGGGTCAGAGATGAAACAAAGAAAGAAATTAAAGACTTTCTGATATTCTACGAAAAATGAAGGCACAACTTAGCCAAACTTGTGGGACACAATGAAGGCAGTGCCAAGAGGAAAGTTCATAGCACTAAGTGCCTTCATAAAGAAACTAGAGAGATCCTATTTTAGTAACCTATCAGCACACCTGAAAAAGAACAGAAGGAAGCAAGCATTACAAAGGGGAGAAGATGGCAGGAAATAATCAAACTCAAGGATGAAGTTAATAAATAATAAACAAAGAGATCAATACAAATGATATCGAAGAAACCAAGAACTGATTCTTTGAGAAAATCAACAAGATAGACAAACCCGCAGCCAAATTAACTAAAAGGTAGAGGGAGAGCATCTAATTTTACAGAATCAGAAATGAAAAGATGGACATAACAACAGACATTGGGAAAATCCAAAAAATCATTAGGTGTTACTTCAAAAGCCTGTTTTCTACAAAATTGGAAAATCTAAAAGAAATGGACAATTTTCTTGATAGAGTTGTCCTACAAAAGTAAAATGAACAGCAGATAAACAGTTTAAACAGTCCTATAACCCCTAAGGAAATAGAAGCAGTCATCAAAATCTTTCACACCCTCTGCCCCCAAAACAAACAAAACAAACAAACAAACAGGACCGATGGTTTTAGGGCTAATACCAATACTCCGCAAACTATTCCACATAACAGAAACTGAAGGCACATTTCCAAACTCATTCTATTTAGCCACAGTCACTTTGATACCTAAACCATACAAAGACTCAACAAAGAAAGAGAATTGTAGACCAATTTCACTCATAAACATCGACAAAAAAATATTCAATAAAATACTTGCAAACTGAATCTAAGAACATGTCAATTACATCATCCACCATGATCGAGTAGTCTTTAAACCAGGAATGCAGAGATGGTTTAACATATAAAAATCCATCAACATAATTCACCATATAAACAAACTCAAAGAAAAACTCACATGATTGTCTCATTAGATGCAGAAAAAGCTTTTGACATAATTCAACACCCCTTCATAAAGACAGTCTTGGAGAAATCAAAGATGCAAGGCCCATACTTAAACATAATAAAGGCTATTTACAGCAAGCCAATTGCCAACATCAAATTAAATAGAGAGAAACTCAAAGCAATTCCACTAAAATCAAGAAAAGATAAGTGTGCTCACTCTCTCCATACTTCTTCAATCTAGAACTTGAAGTTCTAGCTAGAGGAATAAGAAGAATAAAGGAGATAAAGGACATACAAATTTTTTTAAAAAGTCGAAGTATTGGTATTTGCAGATGAAATGATAGTATACGTAAGCCACCCAAAAATTCAACCAGAGAACTCCTTCAGGTGATAAATGGCTTCAACAAAGTAGCTGAATAAAATATTAATTAAAAAATTCAGCAGCCCTTCTATACACAAACGACAAACAGGCTGAGAAAAAAATTGGGGAAACTACGCCCTTCACAATAGTCACGAATAATATAAAGTATCTTGTTGTAACTCTGACCAAGTAAGTGAAAGACCTGTATGACAAGAACTTCAAGTCTCTGAAGAAATTGAAGGAGATGTCAGAAGATGGAAATATGTCCCATGCTCATGGAGCAGTAGAATTAACACAGTAAAAATGGCCATCTTAACAAAAGCAAACAACAGATTGAATGCAATCCCCATAAAAATGCCAACAGAATACCTTACAGATATTGAGAGGAAAAAAAAATCTCAATTTCATATGGAAAACAAAACCCCAGAATATTTAAAACAATCCTATATAATAAATGAACTTCTGGAGGAATCTCCATCCCTGACCTCAAGCTATTCTACAGAGCAATAGTAATAAAAACTACATGGTACTGACATAGAAATATACTAGTTGATGAATGGAATCCAATCAAAGAACCGAAATAAACCCACAGAACCCAGGTTCACATGATTTTTGACAAAGGAACCAAAACCATGTAATGGGAAAAAATAGCATCTTCAACAAATGGTGCTGGTCCAATGGACGTATACATATATAAAAATGCAAATACATTCATATTTGTCTCAAATGCTCATATCCAAGTGGATCAAAGATCTCAATATAACACCATATACACTTAATCTGTTAGATGAGAAAGTGGGAAACAGCCTGGAACTCAATGGGACAGGAGACAACTTCCTGAACAGAACACTAACAGCTCAGGTTCTAAGATAAACAATTAATAAATGGACCTCTTAAAACTGAAAAGATTATGTAAGGCAAAGGACACATTCAGAGAATGAAACAACAATCTAACTGGGAAAAGATCTTCACCAATACTGCATCTGACAAAGGGCTAATAATCAAAATATATAAGGAATACAAGAAATCAAACACCAATCAACAAAATAACATGATTTAAAAATGGGCACAGAACTAAATATAGAATTCTCAACAGAGGAATCTTGAATGGCTGAGAAGCGCTTAAAGAAATTCTCAACTTTCTTAGTCATCAGGAAAATGGAAATCAAATGACTCTTGAGATTCCATCTCATACCAGTCAGAACAGCTAAGATCAAAATCTCAAGCTACAGCAGATGCTGGGGAGGATGTGGAGAAAGGGAAGCACTCCTTCATTGTTGGTGGAAGTGCAAAGTCGTATATACAAGGACACTTGCTCAACTATGTTCATAGCAGCTTTATTCATAATAGCCAGAATCTGGAAACAACCCTAGATGTTCCTCAACAGAAGAATGGATACAGAAATTGTGACACATTTACTCAATGGAAATCTTCTCAACTATTAAAAACAAAGAAATCATGAAATTTGCAGACAAATGGATGGAACTAGAAAAGATGATCCTGAGCTAGGTAAACCAGACCCTGAAAGATATACATGGTATGTGTTCACTTATAAGTGGATTTTAGCCATAGAATACAGGATAACCATATTATTAGGCACATAGTAAAATAACAAGGAGGATCCAAAGATGTAGAAATCTCACTTTGAAGTTTTGGATTAATGACATTGACAGAGGGAGAAGTTGAAGAGAGGAAAAAAGGTAGGAGAAGGGGTATAGTGAGCTAAGAGGGTGGAGATCAGACCTGAGGAGAGCAAGGGAGGAACAGACAGAAAGCCTTTAGTGAAGAGAAAAACTGAGGGTCAGGGTATCTCTGTGACAAGCTAGAGACCTAAGTCATGGTGGGCTCCTGGGAAGATAGGACACAGATTCAAGCAAAGAACCCTAGTATAAGAGGCCATAGAGACTGAAGAGGATACTCTCTAAGTAGACTCATCTCCTGGTACATGGAGGGGAACAGCAAACCACCCACAAAAACTTTGACCTCAAATAACCCTGTCTACGAGATGTGCAGGGATAAAGATAGAGCATAAACCGGTAACAGAGAGTGGGGTATTTCTGTGACAGGCCTGACCATGATGCTTTTTGGCAGAATATAGACTTTGGGAGTTTGGATTAGGAAAGCAGTAATTAGGAATTTACTGGCCATACTTCTAGGAGTATAAAAGACAGTAGTGGTGAGAGCAATGTAAATTATGACAGCTCAGCTCAAGAGGTTTCAGAGGAGAAAATATTAGTGAGTAGACTATCGCCCATTCATGTGATTGTTTGATAAGAGAGTTGGCTGCTTTCTGCCTTTGAGGCTAAATCGAAGGATTTTGCATTAATGGCATTGACAGAGAAGATTTTAAGACAGCCTAGTGTTGGCTCTGTTATGTGCTTATTATTGGCCACTCTTCCATAAATCTATAATAAAAAAAGAGCAAATTGAGCAAGAAAAAAAATACAGAGTGTACAGTTTGAGGAGAAAAGAAACACCAAGAAGTTTAATGGAGCTCATCCCCGTCTTTCAGGAGATAAACAGTTCAAAGAAAAGCCTTGTGCTAAATGGAATAAAGGGTGTTATGACCCCAGGGCAAGGCCTCACCTAACTAAGCTTCCAACTTGTGAAAAAGAATTAAAGAAAAAAAAAAAAGCTTAAACAGTGAATTAAGCCATCAAAACCAGAAAGCTGATGCAGATGTAAATGAAAAGATAGGAGCAAGTTCCATCCCGACTGAGCAGAATTTGGCAGCTTTGGTCATGTAGTTCCAGCTTTAGAATCAAGGATACAAGTGGAGTCTCCTTCCATGACTAAGGATAGCTGTTGAGGTCAGGCATGTGTCAGGGGCACCCCTTCATGAAGGCCCAGAGAGGCAATTGTGTAAGGCTGTGAAGGTAAAGCTTGAATTGCACTGGAGAACTCAAGATGTTGGAGTTGCTGGAGCCATGGGATAACTGCCAAGGAGAGCTGCTAACAGCGTGTGGAACCAATCCAAAAGATAAAAGTATACTGTAATCAACAAAGCTGAAAGGATTTGGAAGATCTGAAGAACTCTTTGATATAAGAAATAGAGATATAGAGTGCAGAGTTTACCCAGCTGTCTTTGGGTCTTGATTTGGTTCAGTATTTTATCACTGTGTTCCATTTCCTTTTTTTTTTTTTTTTTGGAATGGTAATTTATATCCTGTGTCATTGTATGTTGGAAGTATGTGAACTGTTGTTGTTTTTTTTTAATTTTGATTTTACATGGGCTAAATTAAGAGACTGCCATGGTCTCAGAAACTTTTATAGACCACACGGACTTTTAATATTGTACTGAGTGCATTTATGTATTGTGATATGGTTACAGCCTATGGGGGTCAGGGAATAAAATGTGTTGGTTTGAATGAAAATGGCCACCATAGGTTTGTAGATTTGAATGCTTGGTCACCAGAGGGAGATACTATTTGAAAGGATTAGAAAGTGTGGCCTTGTTAAGGGAAGTCTGTCAATGAAAGTGGGCTTTAAGATTTCAAAATCTCAGAGATCCAAGATCCTGGGAGGACACTGGGTCTGAGGAGTAGGACAACAGTGTCAGCACAACGACTAGGAAACTGATCTCTGGGACCTAAAACACCAGTGATTGTGATTGCCAGGTGAGCAGAATTTCTACGGTGAGAAAATCAAATGGGAAAGTCCTGGGGACACCCATTTATTCCCTGGAAAAACTACAGGTGACCAGCTGCGCACAGCCCTGATCTGAACACGCAGCCGCCCTGGGCACCACCAGACACCATCCCAGGCTGGGACACACAGTCTCCGGGCCAGACTGAGAAGCCCTCAGATACCATTCCAGACCAGGCTGCATCTGTGGGTGCACATCTGCTAGCTTTGATCTGAACACACAGCCACCTGCGGTGCCACCAGCTGCCATACCAGACCAAGACACATAGTAACAGATCCAGACTGAGGAGGCCCCACATACCACTCCAGACCGTGCTGCACAGCCCCTGGCTTAGAAGGAGGCTCCAGACCAGAGTGGAGCCCATAGTAGCAAGCCCAGGTCAGAGCATGGAGCCTTCAGACCAGAGCGGTGCCCCCAACCGCCATCTCAAACAGGGACACTCAGCCTCTGGCACAGAGTGAGGAGACAAGCCTCCAGACCAGACTGACAATGAGCCTGCAGTGCTCACAGCTTCTAGCACAGAGCATGGAGCCAGGCACACAGATCCCACAAGAGAGTAAAACTGAGGCAACAACACACACTCAAACCACTGGAACACCCTGATCTTCTTGAAGAATACTCCAGACACCAGAGATTGACAGTTCTAGTCCGAAGTTCAGCCTCAAAGCACAAACAGCTCCTTAATTATATATAAACAAATGGCCAAAGGTCGAAGTAAGAACTCACCCAACAAAAATTAGGAACCGTCCTCCATTGCTGGTGGGAATGCAAACTTGTACAGCCACTCTGGAAATCAATTTGGCGCTTTCTTAGACAATTAGAAATAGTGATTCCTCAAGACCCAGCTATACCACTCTTAGGCATATATCCAAAAGATGCTACAAGGACATTTGCTCAACTATGTTCCTGGCTGCTTTATTTGTAATAGCTAGAACCTGGAAACAACCCAGATGTCCCTCAGTTGAGGAATGGATACAGAAATTGTGGTACATTTACACAATGGAATACTACTCAGCAATTAAAAAGGAGGAAATCATGAATTTCGCAGGTAAATGGTGGGACCTGGAAACTATCATCCTGAGTGAGGTATCCCAAAAGCAGAAGGAAACATATGGTATATACTCACTTATATAGACCTATAGGATAGGAAGGTCAAGCTGAAATCTACAAACCTAGAGAGGATATACAGGAAGGAGGACCCAGGTTGGTATGATCAACGCTTATTTGAATGAACAAATGGGATGGACATTGAGTGGAGGAGAAAACAAGCAACAGGACAAGAGCATGCCAAGGAGGACCTCTGGGGGAGTCAATGTAGTGATATATCAGAGAAGATATTAAGACTCGCGATCAAGCCTTTGGCAGAGGGCGTAAAGTAATGATAGATCTGGGGGAGGTTGGTGAGACTTGGGGAGAACAAGAGCTCCACAAAGACCAAACTGAGCAGGGCACAGGAGTCTTGTATGAGACGGATTCTACAATCAAGGACCATGTGTGGATGTGACCTGGAACCCCTGGTCAGAAGGGGCCTGTGATAGCTCGGTGTAGGACTGAAGACCCTACTGAGGGAAACTGGGACTGTTTCAGTCATGATCTTGATGGCTGACTCTTTGACCCTCCCCCATACAAGCCGGGGAGTGACAGCCTGGCTAGATCCCAGGGGAGGACTTTGCAGCCAGCCCTGAGGAGACAGGATGAGCTGGGGTTGGATGGAAGTGGAGGAGGTCCTCCCCTGTTGGTGGACTTGGAGAGGGCAGGGAGGAGGGAGATGAGGGAGGGAGTGGGAGGCTGGGAGGGAATGACGGAGGGGGCTATGCCTGGGATGCAAAGTACCTAACCTGTGATTGATATAAAAATAAATAAATTTTAAAAAGTTAGGACACCATGGACCCACCAGAAACACCAAAAAGAAATGGAGATTTTTAATTCAGTGGAGACACAGGAAAATTATGTTAAAGCTATGCTTATGCAGTTACTAGAGGAACAAAAAGAGGAAATGAACCAGGCTCTCAAAGAAATACAGAAGAATATAACTGCCCACGTACAGGAACAATTAAAGACACATACAGAGGAAACAAACAAACAAAAAATAGGAGCCACATTCAATCAGATGAAGGAAATGGTACAAAGCATGAAAACAGAATTAAAATCTATAAAGAAAACACAAACATAGAAAAACCTGGAAATGGAGAACTCAGAGAAAAGATCAGGAACCATAAAGGAAAGCATCACCAATAGAATACAAGAGATGGAAGAGAGAATCTCGGGAGCTGAAGATACGCTGGCTGAAATGGATTCCTCACTCAAGGAAAAAATAAAATCAGAAAAGTCCCAAACACAAAACATCCAAAAATCAAGAATGCCATGAAAAGACAAAACCTAAGAATAATAGGAACAGATGAAAAAGAAGACTCCAGGCTCCAAGGACCGGAAAATATTTTTTTTAATTATCATAATGACTTTTCTATCAAGTGCCACTGAACATCATCAGCCATTATAAACATGTGCATCAAAATGACAGTGTGATATGATTTTTTATAATCTATTTTTTTTTCCTTTTTTTAAATTTTTTTGTAATCAATCACAGGGTAGGTACTTTGCATCCCATGCACAGCCCCCCCTCACTCCCTCCCACCCACCCCAACCCTCCCTCATCTCCTCCCCGCCCCATCCAAGTCCAACAACGGGGGAGGACCTCCTCCCCTTCCATCCAACCCCAATATTTTTTAAGAAAATTTCCCAACTTAAAGAAAGAAATGTCCATAAACATACAAGAAGCTTACAGAACAACAAATAGACTAGACCAGAAAAGAAATACCTCTCATCACATCATAGTCAAAACACTAAACCTATAAAAAACGGAAAAAATATTAAAGGCAGCAAGGGAAAACGGTCAAGTAACATATGAAGGGAGACCTATCAGAATCACACCAGACTTCTCATAAGAAACTATGAAAGCCAGAAGGGCCTGGGCAGAAGTCATGCAGTCTTTAAGGGAACACAGATGCCAACCAAATCTACTATACCCAGCGAAGCTTTCAATCAACATAGATGCAGAAAACAAAATATTCCATGACAAAACAAAATTTAAGCAATATCTACAAAGCAACCCAGCCCTACAGAAGATATTAGAAGGAAAACTTCAATCCAATAAAAAAAAACACACCAAAGAAAATATAGGATACAGATAACTTCCCAACAAAAGGGGGGAAAAAGAAGCAGTGAATCATAGTAAGACCAACAACTCCACAATAAAAGGAACAAACAGCCATTGGTCACTACTATCTATCAACATCAATAGACTCAACTCTCCTATAAAAAGACAAAGACTAATAGAATGGTTGCAGAAACAGGTTCCAACATTCAGCTGCATCCAAGAAACACACCTATGTAACAAAAATAAACACTACTTCAGAGTAAAGGGCTGGAAAAATATTTTTAAAGCAAATGGACCCAGAAAACAAGCAGGTGTAGCTATCCTAATATCTAATAAAATAGACTTTCAACCAAAGTTAATCAAGAAAGATGAGGAGCGGCACTTCCTTCTCATGAAAGGAAAATTCCAACAGGGGGACATCTCAATTTTGAACATCTATGCCCCAAACACAACACCACCTACATTTATAAATAAAACATTATTAAAGTTGGAATCATACATTGATCCCAACGCCCTAATAGTGGGAGACTTGAACACTCCACTCTCACCAAGCAACAGATCATCCAGTCAGAAGCAAAACAGGAAAACAAGGGCACTTAAAGAGGCACTAAATCAAATGGACCTAATAGATGTCTATAGAACTTTTCACCCCAGATCAAAAGAGTATACCTTTTTTTCAGCTCCTCATGGAACCTTCTCTAAAATAGATCATATAGTTGGTCAGAAAGCAAGCCTCAGCAGATACAAGACGCTTGAAATAATCCCTTGTATCCTATCTGACCATCTTAGTCTAAAGCTGGACCTCAACAACAACAGAAAGAGCATAAAGACTGCAAATACATGTAAACTGAACAACTTGCTACTCAAGGACAGCTTGGCTAGGGAAGAAATTAAGAAAGAAATTAAAGACTTCCTAGAATTCAATGCAAATGAAAGCACAACATACCCAAACTTATGGGACACAATGAAGGCAGTGCTAAGAGGAAAGTTCATTGCACTAAGTGCCTTCAAGAAGAAATTCGAAACATCTCATGCAAGCAACTTAATGGCCCAACTGAAAGCTCTAGAAAAAAAAAATAAGCAGATACACCCAAGAGGAACAGACGGCTAGAAATAATCAAACTCAGGGCTGAAATCAATCAATTAGAAACAAATAAAACAATTCAAAGAATCAATGAAACCAAGAGCTGGTTCTTTGAGAAAATCAACAAGATAGACAAGTGCCTAGCCAAACTAACAAAAAGGCAGAGAGAAACGATCCAAATCAACAAAATCAGAAACGAAAGGGGGGACATAACTACAGACACTGAGGAAATCCAAACAATCATTAGGTCTTACTACAAAAGCCTATACACCACAAAATTTGAAAATCTAAGTGAAACAAACAATTTTCTTGAGAGATTCCATCTACCTAAATTAAGCCAAGATCAGGTAGCAAGATTTCATGGACCTATATCACTCAAGGTAATAGAAGCAGTCATCAACAGCCTCCGACCAAAAAAAGCCCTGGGCCAGGTGGTTTCAGTGTAGAATTCTACCAGACCTTCAAAGAAGTCCTAACACCAATTCTCTCTAAACTGTTCCACGAAGTAGAAATAGAAGGAAAATTACTGAACACATTCTATGAAGCCACAGTCACCTTGATACCCAAACCACACAAAGACCCAACAAAAAAGAGAACTTCAGACCTAGCCCTCTTATGAACATTGTTGCAAAAATACTCAATAAAATACTTGCAAACAGAATCCAAGAACACATAAAAGATGTCATCCACCATGACCAATTAGGCTTCATCCCAGGCATGCAATGGTGGTTAAATATATGGAAATCCATCAATGTGTTCCACCATATAAACAAACTGAAGGAGAAAAACTACATGATCATCTCCCTAGATGCTGAAAAAGCATTTGACAAAATCCAACACCCATTCATGTTTAAAATCTTGGAGAGATGAGGGATACAAGGGACATAACTAAACATACTAAAGGCAATATACAGCAAGCCTATAGCTAGCATCAAACTCAATGGAGAGAAAATCAAATCAATCCCACTGAAATCAGGGACTAGGCAAGGCTGCCCATTGTCTCCATATCTCTTCAACGTAGTACTTGAAATCCTAGCTAGAGCAATAAAACAACTAAAGGAGATCAAGGGGATACAAATTGGAAAGGAAGAAGTCAAAGTATCACTATTTGCAGATGATATGATAATATACATGAGTGACCCCAAAAATTCAAGTAGAGTACTTCTTCAACTGATAAACACCTTCAGCAAAGTGGCTGGATATAAAAACAACTCAAAAAAATCAGAAGCCCTCCTGTATACCAAAGACAAAATTGCCGAGAAGGAAATTAGGGAAACAGCACTCTTCACAATAGCCACTGATAACATAAAGTACCTTGGGGTGACTCTAACCAAGCAAGTGAAAGACTTGTATTAAAAAAATTTCAAATCTCTGAAGAAAGAAATTAAAGAAGATATCAGAAGATGGAAAGACCTCCCGTGCTCATGGATTGGTAGGATTAACATAGTGAAAATGACCATATTGCCATAGCAATCTACAGATTCAATGCAATTCCCATAAAAATATTTCACAATTCTTCACAGACCTTGAAAGAAAAATACTCAACTTCATATGGAGAAAGAAATAACCTAGAATATCCAAAATGATCCTGTACAACAACAGATCATCTGGAGGTATCTCCATCCCTTACCTCAAGCTGTAGTAAAAACTGCATGGTATTGGCATAGAAACAGAAGAGTGGATCAATGGAACCGAATAGAAGACCCAGAAATAAACCCACACACCTATAGAAACTTGATTTTCGACAAAGAAGCCAAAGCCATTCAATGGAAAAAAGACAGCATCTTCAACAAATGGTGATGGTTCAACTGGGTATGTATATGCAGAAAAATGAAAATAGATCCATATTTATCTCCCTGCACAAAACTAAAGTCTAAGTGGATCAAGGACCTCAACATAAAACCAGACACACTAAACAGGTTAGAAGAAAAAGTGGGGGAGACCCCAAAACTCATTGGCAAAGGAGACTACTTCCTGAACAGAACACCAACAGCACAGGCTAAGATCAACAATAAGTAAATGGGACCTCATGAAAGTGAGAAGCTTCTGTAAAGCAAAAGACACTGTCATCAAAACAAAACGATAGCCTGCAGACTGGGAAAGGATCATCACCAACCCTATTTCTGACAGAGGGCTAATATCCAGTATATGTAAAGAACTCAAGAAGTTAAAAAGCAACAAATCAAGTAATCCAATTTTAAAATGGGTATGGAGCTAAAAAGAAAGCTCTCTGTGAGGATTGTAGAATGGCAGAAAAACACTTAAAGAAATGCTCATCTTCCTTAGCTATCAGGGAGATGCAAATCAAAATGATGCTGAGATTTCACCTTACACCCTCCCGAATGACTAAGATGAAAAACTCAAGTGACAACACATGGTGGAGAGGTTGTGGAGAAAGGGGAACCCTCCTCCCTTGCTGGTGGGAATGCAAACTTGTACAACCACTCCTGAAATCAATTTGGCTCATTCTTAGACAATTAGTAATAGTGATTCCTCAAGACCCAGCTATACCACTCCTAGGCATATATCCAAAAGATGCTCAAGTGCACAAGGACATTTGCTCAACCATGTTCGTAGCAGCTGTATTCGTAATAGCCAGAACCTGGAAACAACCCAGATGTCCCTCAGCTGAGGAATGGATACAGAAATTATGGTACTTTTACACAATGGAATACTACTCAGCAATCAAAAAGGAGTAAATCATGAAATTCGCAGGCCAATGATGGGACCTGGAAACCATCATCCTGAGTGAGGTATACCAAAAGCAGAAAGAAACACATGGTATATACTCACTTTTATAATCCTGTAGGATAGGAAGTTCATGCTGAGATCTATACACCTAGAGAATATAAACAAAAAGAAGGACCCAGGTTGGGATCATCAATCCTCACTTAGTTGGACAAACTGGATGGACATTGAATGTAGGAGCAAAGAAGCCTACACGAGCCTACAACAGAGGGCCTCTGAAAGACTCTATATAGCAATGTATCAAAGCAGATATTAAGACTCACAACCAAGCCTTTGTCAGAGGACAGGGAATAATATGAAAATGGGTGGAATTAGTGAGAGTTGGTGAGAACAAGAGCGCCACAAAAGCAAAATAGATCAGGGCACAGGGGTCTTTTATGAAACTGTTTCTCCATCCAAGGATCATGTATGGATATAACTTAGAACGCCTGCTTGTATGTGGCCCATGGTAGCTCAGTATCCAACTGGGTACCCTAGTAAGGGAACAGGGACTATATCTGTCATGAACTCAATGGCTGGCTCTTTAACTCCCCCCCTCCCCCAGGAGGAGGAGCCTTGCTAGACCTCAGAATAGGACACTGCAGCCAGCCCTGAATAGATATGATAAGTTAGGGCCGGATGGAAGGGGAGGAGGTCCTCCCCCATCTGTGGACTTGGAGTGGGGCAGGGAGGAGATAAGGGAGGGGTGGGGAGAGTGGGAGGGAATGAAGGATGGGGCTACTGCTGGAATACAAAGTACATAACCTGTGATTAACATAAAAATAAATAAATTACGTTAAAAAATTGATTTCAAAATCTCATGACAACCACAATGTTTCTTTCCAGTTGAAAGAATTCTCAGTTACTTCTCCAGCATGATGTCTGCCTGCACACTGTCATGTTTCCTGCCATGCTGATAATGAATGAGACCTCTGAAACTAAAAGCAAGCTTCAATTAAAGCTTTTTAAAATAGGAGTTCCCTCAGTCAGGGAGTCTCTTCATATCAATAGAACACTGACAATACAGAAGCCAAGAGATGGATATATTGCGGTAGATTGTGCCCCAGATACTCTACTCTCTACTTACTGTGACATGTCTTAAACAGAAATTGATCTCATGAAGATACCATTCAGGAGGTCAAGGGTTATTTATCTGGGGTTTCCAAGGATGACCACCAAATTCCTGATTTCACTAGCATCATGAGATCAGGCAAATATCTGACCTGTAATGATTCTTGGAGGGTCTTTTTAGCCATCAATTTTATGAAGTTAAGAAACAATTACTCTAGAAATTATTTCCCCCTCTCTTTTTGTGTCTCTGTCTCTCGCTCATTCACTTGCTGTCTTTCTCTCTCATATCCAAGTCCATACATGAAACCATTATGGGGATAAGATGTGTAGCTTGGTAATAGACCATTTGCCTAGCATGCGGAAGTCCTTGGGTTCCACTTCCAGTATTGAACAATCTAATACAAAAAGGACTGGGAAATACTGTCTCTGCAGAATGACACCAGGAAATTTGTTGTCAAATACAAACTAAATTTGTTGTTGATTATTAAAGTTTAATGGTGATTTATCTTTTAATTAATCAGTGGTTATTGCTAAACCAGCAGTATACACAAATCACCACACACAGATTAGGATTTACTTAATTAATGTAGAACGCAATGTTGGACAATAGTTACTCCATCCTAAACCTCAAAGCCCCCATAGTTGCCGCCCATTCAGATTTCCCACATTATATTTGCTTTTAGTCATATCTTACCTATGGTTCATCTCTCCTTGTGGTTCCAAGTCCTCCCCTCTATGGATTTCTGCTCTCTGACTCTCCCCACTCACTTCCTGCTCCTCCCCTCCAGACCAGGATGTTCCACCCTATTCTCTCCATTACACAGCATTGGATGGCTGTTTGAAAATACAGAGAACAAATGGTGGCATGTTTATACAAACTTGAGACAGGTGATGCTTAGAATACACATCACAATACAGTGTCCAGATTGAAACCAGATACTGGGGTAGAGAAATCAGCATTTGAATGAACAAGGATAAATTGTATACATTCCCCCAAGAACATTATACCAACATTTTCCCCTTTAAGTCCAATAAAACTTAATTTTCTTTAATATAATAATAATTATAAAAGTTATGAAAACTATTAGGTAAGATTTACATGTGCAATGTCCACTTCATGTGCATTTGGCAATTTAGGAGAAAATATTTAATTATCTCTCCTATCTTGACAAGTTTATAATTCTATATATAAACTAACTTTTATTCTTATTGGTATTACCTATATGAAAATAATTTTCTTAAATTCTAAACAACTTAAGCTTAATTGTGAAACTATAACTATTTGGTCTTCAACCCCACCAGAGACTCGAGAAGGAATACAATTAGTTACTTAAGTATATAGGAAGTGCATGAAAGGAACTTCCAAAAAAATTTAAACAAAATGGCAGAGACAAACTCTCTTTAAAGTTGGAGGATCATATTCAGCCTCTGGCTCAGAATATTTGATAGACATATATGTGAACCAGGAACTATTAGGACTTGCTTGCCCTGTCTTGGTAGAGTTCAGCAGTCAACTTATCCTGTATTTAAGCTTGCCCAGTTTCGGCAGAATTCTTTCTGTCAATGAAAAGAGGGCATTTTCTTTTTGCCTTGGTGGCTAGTTTGCCAAATATGATGCCATCTCCATATGGAAGTTCTTTGATGCTCATCATCTTCTTTGAGGTAGGTGGGGTACTGTCAGCAGATGACCTTTCTCAACTGTCAAAGAATATTTAAAATAATAAAGACATTTTTATTTGTCATTTTCTGTAGGTCTCTGAAGTTTTTGAAGACTTAACTATCTTTATGTAATTGGCCTGTCTACAAAATCATATCTATCTGTTAAACCTAGGATGTATACTCCTGTGATAAATTGGACTAGTGTCTGTCATGATTATGAGTTGATTAACTAGCAATTACTTAATATCCTAAACAGTTTTTAATAGCAGTTTAAAGTATTGAAAGTAACATTGAATTTGTATCAATATACTAAAATTTACCAATGTATTAAAAATAGACTTATTTTTGCATCGATGTACAAAATTCTATACCAGAGTTAAAAATAGCCTTATTTGAGAATAACAAATAAAGTCTTAAGTTGAGTAAATTTAATAATCTACCTTTTGCCTTATTATTCCTATAAGATATCCCTGTATTCCTCTTTTTCCTTTTTAACCCTTTTCCTCCTTATCTAAGAAAGACAAAGAAAAGAAAAAGGAAAGACAGAAATCCTGGAGTATAACCTTGATTTTTTCTCTGAATAAGACCATAAAGACCATTAATAATTTATAACCATCTCCCAATGACAATAAACGTTCATAGCCATAGAAAATAACCAGAAACCATCACAACCACCCTTAAAGGAAACTGGACATCATTCTCATGAATTTTTTTCTAGCTGACTTTTTGGACACGCAGAAATCCTGTTAGGGAGCCCAAAGGAAACTGGCAAAATGGTTAATTAAGCAAGCATTAACATTCGTGGTCCAGTCTTTGAATGTTGAGAAATTTCAAGGTTACTAGAAGTCATGTTTGGAACAGTCTAAAATGCTAGACCAATCGAGATTAGTAGCTTTCTTCAGAGCAAACTTGGGAGGTTGCTTTGATGAGAAACTGCAATTGCAATTGAAGCAGTTGAGGCAGGAACAAGCAGAATGCTTGAACATGCAAGATCCTGGATCTCTCAACATTGACAGATGTGTTAATGTCTCAGCATGCAGGAAGGATGAATTCTTTCAGGTTTGATCCTGGGTCTCTGGTGTCCAGTCCTTTTTCTGCAAACATATAATTTCTCACAAGCATTATACAGTTCAATGAGGTAACCATTCCACTGGACCTGAGATGGTCATGTGTGTGCAAGACATACTAGCTCGCTATTCTTGTTGTTTTCAGCAGACACCTCCTGTTTTGCTTAGTTAAGCCTACTGTTTTGCTCAGTTGAGCCTCCCGTTTTGTTTGGTTAATTTTCCTGTTTTGTTTGAATATGTTTACTTGGAAACCTATATAAGTAGTTTACTCTGTAATGAAGATGGCACCTTGATCAGAGCACTGTCTTGGTGTCACTTCTTTGTGTTCTCTGTCTCTTAATTCCCAGACCTTTGTGCAGGCGGTTACTATTGGTGGTCACAGGCAACTACAGTTCTAATATTACAAATATATGAACTGTGCAGAAACTAAACTGTAAAGCAGTTTTACCTATGCCAATTAAAAGAATGGCATAATTAATTTTGAGGTTATTGTAGCTAAGGATTCACTGGCCATGTATTATTGAAGTTCTGGCTGAGGAAATTTTTTATGTCTCAGTCAGTTTCAGAGTTGTTCCCATGTGAAGGGATCAGTACTTTATTTTACTTGTTTTGTTTGGTCTTTTTGACTGTTTTCTTCTTGGTCTTCCTCTGTCATATCTAATTTTTATTAATTTTGATGGAACCCATAATTTCTCTTCTCCTGTATGCAAAAACCTCTTCTCCAGTGTAACATATTCCCTTTTCTCCATTTTGGACCTTTATATGCTGCTCTAATTCAGCAGTCCTTTTTAAGTTCCACTGTCTTAGCATGCGTGCTACTTACAGCATTTAAACATTTTAAAAATGATAAATCATTATTTGATCATCTTTGAGGAATATTTTATTTCCCTTCTGTTTTATGACCATCTTTAAAAAATTATTGTTATAGATTTTCATAATTGTTTAACCTATAGGTTTATAAGTTGTATCTGTAATAGGTTTCATGTCATAATGTCTAAAACATTGTTGAATTCCAGTGGATATACATGCTGGAGTACTATCAGTCCCAATTTGCAAGGGCAACTCCAAAACATTCACCATCTCTAATAAATGTGTAACCTTACAATAATGCTCACCAGAATTTAAGGCAAAAGCCCATTGGAATTCTGAATATGAATCTATAGCAAGGTGCATGTATTGCAGTTCTCCAAACTCTGTAAAATGGAGCATACACTGTATGACCTTGTTCCAAGACAACACTAAACAGGATCTGCATTTCTACTTTAGCATATAGACCTTTGTCTATTAGTTGAAACTTAAGAATACACATACAATATCCTGTTTGATAAAGTTGGCCTATAGCTGAAGACTTTCTCTCCAGTATCTCAATGGGCTGCCATTTTGCAATACCTTCAAGCCTCTGTGGACTTTTATCATGTGGAACCACCTCTTTTGGTGTTATTGTAAGTACTATATTGGATTTCTATGAAGGCTCTCTATGTTGATTCAAAGATTCCCCCAACTTCTGTTCTACAGCATTTAATTTAGCATCTATTTTCTCAGTCTCTTCTTTTTCCAAGTCTGTTTTATCCTGATCTTTCCCAAAGAGGATATACAAAACTGAAATCATTAGTGAAACAATTTGTGTGCAGAGAGAAACAAACTCAAATATTATCCAGAAGCATTGGGTCATTATGTTTTCCTCCATTTTCAATACAGAAAATTATCTTTTTAAATCTTGCAAAGGTGCAGGGAGGAGATGAGGGAGGGAAGGGGAGGATAGGGAGGGAATGCGGGAGGGGGCTATGGCTGGGATACAAAGTACATAACCTGTGATTAATATAAAATAAAAGTGAAAAAAATCTCAAAACCTTTCCCTAAGGATTTTACTTACTTAGACCACTTCCTTTTCAGACCTTACCAGTTCAGATGCTTGAGGCTTCTTTGTTTGTCTCTGTCCCCTGCTTCCAGGGAGAGGTATTATTTTCTGCTTCCCTCACTGGATCCTGACCCCTTCTTCACTCTGGGAATTTATTTGGTCCACAAATGTTTGCTCCTCAGACTGGTGAGAACCCCTTTTCAAAGAGATTCTGCTTTCTGCCTTGGCTAGCAAAGTCTTCTTTTGAGATGCTTCCTTGTTAAAGAGCCCCTTTTTTTTCTCTACCAAAAACAAAAACAAAACCTGCTTATCTGGGATTTGTATGTATTAAATTTTGTTTTTCTGCAACCTGCTGGAGGCCTTGCTGCTCTTCAGGAATTCTGTTTACTTAGGAATCAGTGAACTCCTAGTTTAGGAACTGCCTTTACCTTGTTTTTAAGGAACAGAACTAACAAATTGCTATATAGTTTTGCTTTTAAGTAAGTTCTTGCTGGACTACTATAAATTCTGCCACATGTTGGTATGCCATATATAGTTGATTATTAATATTTATAGTTGATTTATTTTTTAACTAATCAATGGTTATTTCTAAACCAGCTATATACCCAAATCATCACACAAAGACTAAAATTTATTTAATTAACCTAAAACACAATGCTGGGTAGTAGTTACTCCATCCTAAACCTTCAAGCCCACACAGTTTCCTCCCATTCAGATTTCCCACATTATACTTGTTAGTATTCTGAAACAGAACCTGCTTCTGGGTTACCTAGCAACTTATGATATCATGTTTTATCGCCCAGCCAGGTGGCCACACCTGGGGGGCATGGTTAGTGGTTACCTGACCTTAAATAGTACAACCCTTCACGTGGTCACCCTCTTGGTCTCTTGGTCTCTCTCTCTCTCTCTCTCTCTCTCTCTCTCTCTCTCTCTCTCTCTCTCTCTCTCTCTCTCTCTCTCTCTCTCTCTCTCTCTCTCTCTCTCTCTCGGGGCAACCCCCTTTCCTCCACTTTTCTCTCTCTCTTCTCCCCATCATGGCCCACTCTCCTTGCTCTCCCTCTCTCCATCTCCACCTAATAAACCTCTTTTATAGAAGACCTGTTGTAAGCCTCCTTTGTTTATAAATTAGTCCTAACAAGTTCACATATTTTTGACTAATATATTATTCCTATTTTATTGGAATTGGTAGCTGTTTCTGTTGTAGTAATCAAGATGTAGGGAAATATAGAAACAATGTTGGTGACACTTCTGCTTCTCCTCCTTCTCCTAAGAAAAGAATTCTGGTCAAATACACACCCTGGGGGCATTCCAGAGACAACTCTGGTTAACTCTAGACAGTGAATCTTATAGCATGTTATCTTCATCCTGGCCTTAGGACTTTTCAGTTTCTCCTTCAGCTTTGGCTTCAGATGTCTGACATACCATGTTCAAAATCTCATATATAATAAAAGGGTGTGCAGCCTAATGGGGGAGGGTCTTTAAAATTTGTAAACCTCTTGATATCCAAAGACCAGTAATTCAGACATGCTCAAAATGGTCTTATGTTAAAAATCTCTTCAATAGGTCACTTCAATAAAGTATTCTGTAGAGATTAATAGTTTTTAAGTTTGGGCTGTCCAAATGTGGCACCAATTAACCATGTGTGAATATCAAGCACTTGAAATGTGATCAGTGCAACCAAGGAAATAAAATTTTTTCTTTCATTTCATTTTAATTATTTTGTTATCCTTATTTATTCAATGGTGGAGCAGTGGGGGTACATGTAGGGGTTTTCAGAAGATAATTTAATGGAATCACCTATCTCTTTCTGCCACATTGCTCCCATGGATTGGAACTCAGATCACCAGGTTTAACAGCAAGTGTCTTTATCTCCTGATCAACCTTACAGGCCCACTTTATATAATTTCAGTTAACCTAAATGTAGATAGCCACATGCAGCTAGTTGGTATCATGACAGTGCAGCTTCTAGGACAATCAACGGTCTTACTTCCTTATTTCTACCACATGCCCATGTACTTTCTTTGTTGCCCTTCTTTTAAAATGCCAGGGCCATAAAATGATGACATTTGCTAATAGGACACTTGAGACCAAAACTTAAATGTACCTCTTCTATTTACAGTTACATCTTGTACAAACACCTTTATCCTTGAAATTCAACAAAATGACAGTGGAATGCATTATTTAATTATAGGGTGATATATGTGTCAGAGGCTAAGTGCTTTATCAGCATGAAGCCTATTAGTCCAGAACAGTCTAGTTACGTAGGTACTTCTGTCCACTTCACTTTACAAATGGGGAAATAAAACTTTAAAGAGGTTAATAGCTTGCTTCAAACAGCACATGGTGGTGGACACCTGTAATCCCAGCATTCTGGTAGCTGATTGCTGCACATTCTAGTCTAACCAGGGCCACATAGCAAGACCAAACAAAACCAACCAACAAACAAAACCAACCAAGCAAACAAACAAACAAAAACAATTTGTTTTGCATATCATAGTTAGGAATTAATAAAGCTGAGATTCAAGTTTAGGGACCCTGGATTCAGTGTATGTCCAGGTTAGGCTCTCCAGTTTCCACCTTTTGTAGAGCCATCTAGTTGCCTTTAGCAAATACCCTCTTCTGATCTTCTCCATTTGCCTCTGTACAAATGCATTAGCATTGAATAGTTAAGGACTATTCCTGTGCCCTACAGGTTGCTAGGAGACAGAGGCAAGATTAGTAAGCAGCACCTCAGGTAAGGCAGGGGTCCAAAATCCTCAGCTATAAAAAATAGAGCCAAGAGGAAACTAAAAATGTCAGTCCCCTTGCCTCATGCATGCAGGAAGAAAAAACTACCTTAAAGTGGACACAATTTGCTTTGCCTGAAGTTATAATGAGTATTGTACATTGATTCTCATGAAGATTTTCCATCTAAGTTCTCCATTACTCTTTCTCATTTCTTTCTGCTTTTACACTGTGTTTGGGAACCTGTTCTAATAACCCATACCTATTCAACTCCAGATGTGATGTTCTGGGGAACTTTAGACATAAGCTGCTCTCAAGTCTACAATAATCAAAGCTAAACCTCTGAAATCCAGGGCCACGTCAGAAGCCAACTCATCCAAGCATAAAACAGACATCAATTTTGTTGTGGAAGTTGGCAAGTTCTGCATAGAACAGTCCCGGGAAATTTGCTAGCTTTAATTGAAACAACATATCAGGTATCTTACAACACTCATTTTCATGGAAGCATTGAACTTCAACAAGAAGACATAGAAAAGTTAAAGGAAGAGGTGGTTGCTTGTTTTGAAACGAAAACCAATCTTAACTAATGTCCCTAGATGCCTCAGTAACAGGCAAAGGTGATTGACCATTCAACCACTTTCCTCACCCTTTCTCTAATCATTGCTGCACTGTTAAGTGTACAGTGCTCATTTACTAGGCACTGCTCAACTTTAGGTTTAGGTTCTCACAGGAAATGTAGGGAAAAGAATTGAGTAATGTAACTTACAAATAAGCAATTGTTTGACATAATTCTTCATTGGGGAGGAATCCTGCCATCTCTGATGCTAATATAGAATCAAGTGGTTAGCATTGCAAAATGTTCCTATCATTGTAGGTTTTTTAAAACCTTGTGGAAATGCAGATGAGTCCTGCTACAGATGAAATTTAGAGTAGAAAAAAGTAATCTAAATTTTAAAAAAAGAAGTCTGAGGCAGAGATGTCTGACTGAACTACATTTGCACTTGATCAAATTGGAATTCTCTGTCTTGTAATGTCAGCAAGATAATACAATGGTCCTTTTCTGTTTATTGGGTGCTATCACCAATGTAGGACAAACAGCAGTGAGTGAAAGCTCATAGTAAACAAGTGTTCCAACAGTAGTCTGAAAGAAATATGAACCATGGGATAGCTCTGGAAAAAAAGGTTGGAAATATTAGTGATGGATAAAAGAACAATTATGTCTGGTTCTACTTACTTCTGCTTTCACGGATTGTGGCAAATACATACTGTAGGATTTGGTGGAAAACAGTTTGTTTAGCTCAGTTAATAAATATGCAATATTTAATTGGAGATGTTTCTTTCTTACAAGACCCACATAAAAATTCAAATATACTCAATTCATTAACAATTTGGAATTTTATTTGGTTCTGGTAATAGTATAGTGACAATGTCACAGGGGAAATTAGCTATTTTATCATGGCATTTGGGTAGTAAAGGGGAGATTTTTAGAAGTTAAGTTGCACAAAGATGTTATGAATTGCAATAGAGTGAACTTCTGAGTTATCTTTTCTTCTTAAATCACAAATTGTCTTGATATATTAGCAATATATCAATTACAGTTGCAGTGGAAATGACACTTTGACTTAAAATGAGGTGCTATTTCCTTCTCTTAAAAGATTTTCTCGAGCGTAAAAAGGGTGCAGTGATAAATAGCCTCGGTTTATATTCAGGCCTGTGAGCTGCCTACTTAATGGATGCCTACATAGCACTTTTATCTGTACTTTTCCCTCCTAATTATGAAGCATTATATGTATGCTATAGATAATAGCTGCCTGATAGATATTGATTTGTATGTAATGTAATATGTTAAAATACTAAAAATTTAAATTAGAGTATTATTGTTATACTAACAATTAAAAAATAATGCCACCTAACCTGTGATTGATAACAAAAAATAAAATAAAAATAAAATAAAAAAAATAATGCCAAAGATTTACGTAGCATAAGATTCTTGAATATCTAATACCTACTGGAAATCTCCAGTTGGATTATGGTTACCTGGAATTCAAATTTCTAGTATGAAGTCTATATTTACATCAAACTTTCTCTTCCTTCTCTGTTCTTTAATTCAGTTCAGGCCATCAAAATCTACTTGCCAAATCTGTAAGCATGTTTCGCTCTGAAGTTCCTCTTTCTTGTGGTCTCAGCAGTTCTCCCAATAGGCCTGATCAATTATACCTCCTCCATACCATTCAGCTGTGTTCCCTGATTTCCATCTTTATTATGACCTCCTTCTGTTGAGCCAGCAGCAGCTCACACCTACACACTTAGAACTTTTGTCTCCAGTGCTAGACTTGGAATCCTGGGCTTTGAGCATGCTAGGCAGGTGTTCTATGCTAAGCTACACTCTTATGCTCTTACAGAGACACTTAATGGGTCTCTCCATCTCCAAGGTTGTTCTCACCAAATTTATGTATACATTTTTCTTTTTCTTTTTTTATGTTTGTAGCAGCATTATTTGTTTATAATTATTTTTTATTGTTTATGTTAATTACAGTTTATTCATTTTGTATCCCAGCTGTAGACCCCTCCCTCATTCCCTCCTAATCCTACCCTCCCTCCCTCATCTCCACCCATGTCCCTATCCAAGTCTACTGGTAAGAGAGGTCCTCTTCCCCTTCCATCTGACCCTAGCTTATCAGGTCTCATCAGGACAGGCTGCATTGTCCTCCTCTGTGGCCTGGCAAGGCTGTTCCTCCCTCAGAGGTGGTCAAAGAGCTAGCCACTGAATTCATATCAGAGACAGTCCCTGTTCCCCTTACTAAGATACCCACTTGGATACTGAGCTGCCATGGGCTACATCTGAGCAGGGGTTTTCGGTTATCTCCATGAATGGTCCTTGGTTGGAGTGCTGGTCTCAGAAAAGAACCCTGGGCCCAGATATTTTGGTTCTGTTGCTCTCCTTGTATTTATCTTCATAGTCCACCAACACAATGCATCACCTAATCATTTCTCCAGTACTTTTATTTATTTATTTATTTTTATTAATTATAATTTAATCATTTTATATCCCAACTGTAGTCCCCTCCCTCATCCCATTCCTGTACTTTTGGACGTTCCCCTCTCTATTAGTCATACTAAACTCATCTTCCTTGCTTTTCACTCCTTCAAACTCCTATTTATTAATCTTTAAAAAACCAACCAATTTATTTTAAATTGTGCATAGGTGTGTGCCTGAGTTAGGGTAAGAGGTATACATGTGAATGCAGCTGTCCACAGATGCCAGAAGAGAGTTTTGGATTCACTGAAACTAGAATTAAAGGTGGTTATAAGTCACTTGCCATAGATGTTAAAAGCCAAATTGGGGTCCTTTGTAAAACTTGGCACTCACTCTTAACTGTTTCTCCATCTCTCTATGGTCTTAGAGTCCTGGAATTCCTCTTTCTCTACCTTCCCAGGATGGTTACTCCATGGGTAGCATTTGTTTCAGTGCACTGTAGTTGATAATTTCCTAACTCACAAAGTACAGATGATCTCCAATTTATGACGGTTTGAGTTATAATTTGGGGACTTTATGATGATGCAAAAATCCACATATCCAATAGAAAATATACATGGGGTGTTGAACTTGGATATTATTCTAGCTTTAATCCTGTCTTTTGTCAGGCTGCAATGACATAGCCCCCAGTCAGCCATGTGATCACAAGAGGAGATAGGTGAGGTGAAGTTGTTCACTTAGAATATTTTCCACTGTGTTATATACTTAAAACATTTCAATGTATACATTATATACATTGTTATATGTGTACATCATCTAAGACATTTTGCTAAGAAGAAAAAACCCTAGAATATTTAGTCTGGTAAAAAAAATCTATAATGTGTCTATGTGAAAGATATGCAGAAACAGACAAAGGTATATACATATATGTGTATATATATTATGTATGTATATGTATATAACATTATCAGTATGTAACATAGTTGTAAGCCAAAGAGGAACTATAGATGAAAAACATTGTTTGGGGAAAGTGGCTCTTTTAAAACACTGTATTTTCAAGAGCTACTACTTTCACAGTCATTGATTTTATCAAGGAAGTGAGATTTGCAACAAATATTTGCTAATGAATAAAAAAATACTCAGCAAACCTCATACTTTCCAATTATGAGTTTGTTTCCATCAGATACCAATAATGGATTGCTTTCCCAAGTAAGGTCAAAGATTGTGATAATATTGTGCATAAGATTGTGTCATTATGGAGATCCAAGATGGCTGCCAGGAGAGGACACCATGTCTGAGGAGTAGGACAGCAGAAACAACTCAGTGACCAGGAGACTGAACTCTGGGACCTAAAACGCCAGCATTTGTGATTGCCAGGTGAGCGGAACTCCTACGGTGAGAAAATCAAATGGGAAAACCCTAGGGGCACCCAGTTATTCCCCAGAAAAATCTCCGGGTGACCAGCGGCACACAGTTCTGATCTGAATGAGCAGCCGCGCTGGGCAACCACACCCGCCATATAGACTGAATCACACAGTCTCACGGGCAATCTGAGGAGGAACCAGGTACCTTTTTCACTGACCTGCACACTGCAAGCACACACTGCACCCGGGTTCTGCTTCAACCCACGGGTGTACAGCAGGCGCACACCAATCGCCGGAACCACCCCAGACTGAGAGGGTCGGGGGACCCTTTTGAAGAGTCTGCACACTGTGGGCACACCCCGCACGCATCCACCAGCAAAACCTCAGTCCCTGTGTGAGTCCAGGAGCAGGTCTGGGAAGGACCCGAGATCTGCTTCAACCCACAGGTGTACGGCAGGCACACACCGATCGCTGGAACCACCCCAGACTGAGAGGGTCTGGGGACCATCATGACCAGACTGCACACTGAGGGCAAACACTGCACGCACCCAGCAGCAAAAACCTCAGTCCCTGTGTTTGTCCACGGGCCAGATAGAGAAGGCCTCGGGCACCATTTCAGACAGGCCTGTATACAGCGGATGCACACCAAACCAAAACCACTGAGTGTGCCCCAAATATCATCTCAGACCGTGGTACACAGCCCCTGGCCCAGAAGGGGGCGCCCAATCTCCATTCCAGGGGAGAGCCCTTAGCAGCAAGCCCAGGGAAGAGCTCACAGCCCCCACCTGACATCTCAAAACGGGACACTCAGACTCTAGCACAGAGTGAGGAGTAAAGGCTCCAGACCAGAGAGGTGACCAGCCTGAAGTGCTCACAGCTTCTAGCACAGAGCACGAAGCCAGGCACACAGAGCCCACAATAGAGTTCAACTGAGACAACAACACACACTAACAACCCACCGGAAATCCCTGATCTTCTTGAAGAATACTCCTGACACAAGAGATTGACAATTTCAGACTGAAGTACAGCCTTAAAGCACAAACAGATCCCTGATTATATATAAACAAATGCCCAGAAATCGGTGAAAGAACTCACCCAACAAAAATCAGGACAACGTGGCCTCACCAGAAACACCCAAAAACAGTGGAGATTTTAATTCAGCGGAGACACAGGAAAATTAT
>CM053742.1:19990596-20005107 GCA_028658305.1 Pachyuromys duprasi | reverse complement strand
AAGGTCAAGCTGAAATCTACACACCTAGAGAGGATTTACAGGAAGGAGGACCCAGGTTGCTATGATCAATGCCTGTTTGGATGAACAAATGAGATGGTCATTGAGTGGAGGAGAAAACAAGCAACAGGACAGGAGCATGCCAAGGAGGACCTCTGGTGGGGGTCAATGTGGAGATGTATCAGAGCAGATATTAAGACTCATGATCAAGCCTTTGGCAGAGGGCGTAAAGTAATGATAGATCTGGGGGAGGTTGGTGAGACTTGGGGAGAACAAGAGCTCCACGATGACCAAACTGAGCAGGGCACAGGGGGCTTGTATGAGACGGATTCTACAATCAAGGACCATGTGTGGATACAGCCTGGAACCCCTGCTCAGATGGGGCCCATGATAGCTCGGTGTAGGACTGAAGACCCTAGTGAGGGAAACAGGGACTTTTTCAGTCATGAACTTGATGGCTGACTCTTTGACCCTCCCCCATACAAGCCGGGGATTGACAAACTGGCTAGAACCCAGGGGAGGACATTGCAGCCAGCCCTGAGGAGACAGGATGAGCTGGGGTTGGATGGAAGGGGAGGAAGTCCTCCCCTGATGGTGGACATGGATGGGGCAGGGAGGAGGGAGATGAGGGAGAGAGTGGGAGGGTGGGAGGGAATGTTGGAGGGGGCTACGCCTGGGATGGAAAGTACCTAACCTGTGATTGATATAAAAATATATAAATTAAAAACAAGATTGTGTCATTATGGCCTTTGTTTTCAGTTTCTTCCACAAAACTTCTAAAAACTTTTAAATTCCTTGCTAAGTGCATGTTTTTTTTCTGATATTTGCTCTCTGATTCTGGCTTATAATAGAGATCCTAAGTCCCTTGGAATTTCCTGGGTAAAAGCAGTGTTTTGTTCTGATGAGATTTTGGGTGAGCTTATGGGTGGGGACTGGTCACCAGAAACCATAAATAGAAACTTGGAATTTCAGATACCATTCCCCATCCTACAGAAAAAAAACAGGGGATTGGAGATTGAATTGATTATTGATCTTCTATACATGATGAACTAGCAATTAAAATCTCAAATTTGTAAGGTATAGAGATTTCTTGGTGTGGTAAAGACATTCTTACACCAGGATGATGCTATATTCCATCTCTACAACAAAAGAAGCTCTTGTTGTTTGTACCCTTACAGATCTTACTCTAGGTATCTCTTCACCAGGATGTCCATCTATATACTCTATCATATCCTTAATAATGAAATAGAAAATATAAGTGGTCCCCTCATTCCTGTGAGCCATAGAAACAAATTATTCACCAGTGACAACTGCTATTATAGAGTCAAGTTGGATAGAATTATACTTGAGCAGGAGGTTCACTGATTGTGATAGGCTTTCAAAATGGGGACATCTTAGACTGAACACTTAACTTGTTGGAGCTATGCTAACTGTAAGAAGTTAGTTGTCAAAAATCTGATGAGGAAATCCATTTGGTGGGTAGAAAGTTGGGGGAGCTGATTACTGTGGGAAATTCCTTCATATATTTGCTGTGCCTAAAGAGAATTGTGAGAGCAAAGAAACAGTTTCTTTTTAAGTTCAAAAGAATTTATTCTTGAGTGAAGGAAAAGTTTGACAGAACACATTTGTGAAGACAATTCTCAATGTTTGTTTTTCTCTGTGTGTTTCTGTGTATCTTTCAAAGAGAGACATTATACATTTTTTGTATTTTTTATTTTTATTAATTACAGTTTATTCTCTTTGTATCCCCTCTGTAGCTCCCTCCTTCCTCCACTCACAATCCCACCCTCCTCTTTTTCTACCTAGTCCCCACCCCCAGTCCACTGATCTTAGTCTCAGGTCAGGTCTCACCAAGAGTGGCTGCATTGTCATCCTCTGTGGCATTGTAATGCTGCTCCCTGCCCCCCCAGGAGAGGTGATCAAAGAGCAGGCCAATCAGTTCATGTCAGAGACAGTCCCTGTTCCCATTACTATGGAACCCACTTGAACACTGAACTGCCATGGGCTACATCTGTGCAGGGGTTCAAGGCTATCTCCATGAATGGTCCTTGGGTAGAGTATCAGTCTCAGAAAAGACCCCTGTGCCCAGATTGTTTGGTCCTGTTGCTCTCCTTGTGGAGCTCCTGTCCTCTCCAGGTCTTACTATCTCCCCTTCTTTCATAAGATTCCATGCACTCTGCCCAAAGTTTGGCTATAAGTCTCAGTACCTGCTTTGATACCCTGCAGGGTAGAACCTTTCAGAGGCCCTCTGTGGTAGGCTCCTGTCCTGTTCCCTGTTTTCTCCCTCTTCTGATGTCCATCCACTTTTCCTTTCTGAATATGAATTGAGCATCTTAGCCAGAGTCCTCCCTCTTGATTAGTTTCTTTAGGTGTAAAGCTTTTAGTATGATTATCCTATATTATATGTCTAATATCTACTTATGAATGAGTATATACCCTGTGTGTCTTTCTGTTTCTGAGATACTTCACTCAGGATGATCTTTTCCAGCTCCCACCATTTGATTCAAAATTTCATGATTTCCTTGTTTTTAATTGCTGAGTAACATTCTATTGTATAGATGTACCACAATTTCTGTATCCATTCCTCAACTGAGGGACATCTGGGTTGTTTCCAGCTTTTGATTATTACAATATTAATACAAATAAAGCTGCTACAAACATGGTTGAGCAAGTTTCTTTGTTGTATACTTGAGCATCTTTTGGATATATGCCTAAGAGTGGTATAAGTGGATTTTTAGGTAGTGTTTTTCCTAATTGTCTGAGAAAGTGCCAGATTGATTTCCAATGTGGTTGTTCAAGTTTACATTCCCACCAGCAGTGTAGATTGTTTTAACAGACTATTCTAGGGGCTTTGCTTAGCAAAGTGTCTTAGATGATGAAAATAATAACTTCTTTTAGAGATAAGACCATAATTTGTTTGAGGTCCCATTATAAGAAAGGCAATATCTTTCCTTTGGAGCAAAGATCAAGTTATGAACAGTGACCATTTATAAAATTTAAATTCACTGAACTGAGGATGCTTCTCCTGTAGTATACTCCCTTTTTTATGTGTGAGTACTTAATCTCTGAGAGATAGCAAAAATTCTGTTGTTCTGGCTACTGCAGAGGCTATAAGGAATGAACTATTCTTCACATTTAACTGTACTAGGCTAATAGTTAACTTATAAGTGGACTAAATTAACAGACCTTTCACAGTCATTGAATCTGCTATCTTGGAGGAACCTAATTTATAGACACATTTGGAGTCAGGGTTACCCAGTTGCCTAGCAAAGATTAAGGCTGTCAGATGTTTAAGGGTAGTGGTCTTATGTTGGGAGTATAGATTTTTTATGGGCAAAGTAAGTTACTCATTAACCTCATAGTTCATTTTTTTTCAAAGGTTTTATAGTTAACTAAGTAACATGGGCCAAGATGTTCTGTAGTTCAGCCAAATGTCACCCCCACAAAATGTGTACTGCTTTTAAACAGGTCTTTGAATGAATGAAACCTAGAATCTGGATGTTTTTTATAAAATGTCCTGATTAATAAATTTTGAGAAATAATGCACCTTTTATGTAGCACACATTACAATAACATAAATAAAAACCTACCACACTGGGCCTCTATGGGCCATCAGAACAAAGGAAAATTGCTCAGGTCTTGTGAGTCATTTGTACACAGCACAGTGCCAAAAGAAAATTAAGGATTAAAATATGGTCACTATGCAAGACAAAGTGGATTGAGATCGCTAGATGTTATTAGTCAGTAATATTGCAATATGACCAGAACTACTACAGTAGGGGAAAAACTCTTTATAGGATTATTTGCCCTCCGTTTAATATTCTTTGGAAAGTCTTTCATGCCTACTTTCTTTTTACTCATTTTTTTAAAATTCTAGGCTGCACTTGCATTTATATGAACTCAATTTCATTCCTGTTAAGTCTTTGTGCTTTCAAAATAATCATATAAAGGAAACCTAGATAATAGTACTATCTAACTTTTGTTGAGCATTTAACTATATGGAACAAATTATCCAAATACATTATTATGCTTGTTTGGGGTGGTATAACAAAGTAGTCTATAATGGGGGCTAATAAACAGCAGAAGTTTACTACTGAAAGTGCTGAAGGCTAGAAATCTGGGATCAGGACAGCATCATATCAGGGCTCTGGTGAGAGATATTTTTTCTGGGTTACAGATAGCTTCTACTTTTTATATTCACCTGGAAGAAAGAAAAGCAAGGAAGCTCTCTTGGGTTTGCTTTTATAAAGCCATGAATTCTGTTTTATGGCTTAATTATCTGACAAAGAACAAACCACTATTTACCATCACATTGGGAGTTAGGATTTCAACATGACACAAACATTCAGCCCATTAAAAATATCTCATTTAATTTTCAAAACAATTATTTTACAGTATTCTCACATTTTATACATGGAAATATGTGGGTGATTGGAGAATTGGAGGGAGGAGGGGATAAATAATTGTTGTTTAATTGAATATAAAGTTTTAATATTGAAAACTAGAGTTCTGGAGACTGATTAACCAATAATGTGAACATACCAAATTCTTCTGAACTGTACATTTTTATTTTGAGACAGAGTCTAATATAACTCAAGGTGGCCTCAAACTTGGTATGTACCTGAGAATGACCTTGAGTTACTGATCCTCCTGCCTCTAGTTCCCCAGCTTTGGTATTATAGATATGCACACCATGCCTGGTTTGCTGGCTTAGACATTTAAAAGCGGTTAGGACCATAATTTTATGTTATGTATATTTTATCACAAATTTCCAATACATACAAAATATAAAAAAGGCTAGGGTTTGAGAATGTCGCTCAATTAGTAGAATAGTTTCCTACTCTACATGAGGCCCTGCATTAGATCCTAACACTACAGAAACTAGCTATGGTGACACATGATGGTAACTCTAGCACTCAGAAAGTAGAGGCAGAGGATAAGCAAATCAAGGTCAGTCATCCCTGACTACACAGCAAATTTGAGACCTATTCAAAGAATAAAAAAATAAAACTAAAAGCATATGAGCCAAGTGAAAGAGCAATTGCATTTAGCATGATTATACAACTGTTGGAATGGTAGCTGTATTTAGGAGCCGGTTAAACCTTGTCTAGTATGTTTTTTTCTTCTATTTCCAACAATAAGAATAAAAGAATGGGATAGAAAATTAAAGGGAGGATATATCAACATGTTGCATCCAAAGCCACCTCTGTTCTTGTTCTCCAGCTTCCACTGTGTTCTTCACATTACCCTGTTTACAACCTGCCAATTTGGGTGGGTAAGAATATCATGTTACCCCTATTAATCTACAGTATCCCAGAAGAAATAAAAACATAGTGCTTACGTTTAACAACATACAAACCTTTTTAACAAGCCAACATTGTCTTAGGATGGCCAGGTGCTAGAGTCCACAAAAACAAACAAACAAACAAACAAACAAACAAAAAACAAGACATTAAACATGGGATCTGTTCAAGAGGGCAGCCAGTAGAACTGACACTTGATTTATTCCATATTCTCTTTTTATAGTCAGAGCAAAGCACATTGATACTATGAAGTTCAGCGAGAAGTCAAATTTTTTTACTTCGATCACCCATCTGTGTGATCCTGACATAATCAAAAGAAACTGAACTTGGCAAAAAACATTCTGCCTACTGTCACAAACAAAAGGAAGTGAACTTGGCAACACATCCTGTCTGTCCCTGTCTCCAGATGAAGGCCAGGATGAAAACACACTTTTCACTGAGAGTTCAATAATAAAGCATCCTGACAAACAAGTGTTTCTCCACAGCCAGGAACTAAGCCAATGTTGTGAGCTTCTGAATTCTCTCTCACTTTCCTCACGATCCTAGAACTCTGTCCCCACAAATCACCAAATCATACATGTTGACCAAATCCACAAATATATATGAGCCATGCTAAGAAACAAAACAAAACACAATAGGCTTTGTGAGGCAAGGCCACATCTTTTGCTGTGGAGTACTTTGGCCTTCCTTCATTGGCTACCAGGTCAAGCCAAAAAGGATGAACCTAAACCAGAACTATAAGAAGTCTTATGATTGTCCTGTTCCCTATAAAAAATAGTGAATTAAAGAGGGAAACACCTTCTAACAAATTTGTAGAACATACTTAGCTCATATTAGTGAGACAGTTCTATGACAGATATTGATCAACTCAAGGTACAGCTAAAGATTTCAGTTTCTGAGACATATGTATATATAAAGATCATTATGTGATAAGTGTAAATTATGTATATGTGTGATTGTATTTACATATAATGACTAGTTAATAAAATGTTTTTACATACTGGCAGAAATTATTGAAAAAGGGAGAATATTTTTAGCTCTAACGTCTACAAGTGTCTCACATATATGTACATACATATGTATATATCCTAACATTCATATTTATCAACACCATGTGTTTTACAGAATTATTTAAAGTAAAATACATCTCATATTTTATTGTCAAATTTTGAAGTAATATTTCTAGAATTATATGTAATTGCATGATTTGAGGCTTTGAGAAGTATGAAGACAATGAAATATGTTTTAGACACCTTCTTGCTCATCACCATGAAGATTTTAAGTTTCTAATATTTAGAACATACTGAATGTAAAGATACACTTTTGGGAGTTAGCCAGCCATGGAATATTAAAGTTTGAGATGATGAGGTCTTGCTGTCCATGTAGTTCAGTGGTAGCATGCTTGCTTAGAATGTTGGAGGGCCTAAGTTCCATTCTCAGTATCAAAATATAAAAAAAGAGACAATTGGATTGCTAAGGTCTTCTACATTCTGTTAACGTTTTTAGTAGATTTATTTTTCCAATAGAACCGCAAGTGTAAGTACTCAGTCTTTCTATCAGAATACAAGGCATTGGTTTCATGAGATTATTAGTTTATTGGCACTGCTGCAATACCAGTGGAGTTCTTAAAAGACCTGGCTGGGAAGAAACTCTGCTTGACCAGGCCATGCCAGCCTCCAGTTCACCAAGTAGGCCACATGTCCATGGACCTCCTCCACTCTCTTGGTGTCCCACCCCCACTATCCCCAATTGCTCAAGCCCCCAGTCCTCATCATTGCCATGTATCAGCCCCAAACTTGAGGAGACCCCTACTCAACCACAGGCCATACCAACCAGAAGACCAGAGGGGAACTAAACCAAGGAAAAAACACCCATCCAGCAAAGACAAATTCAGAAATCAGCATATATATGTATAATCACCCCAAGCCAAGGTGCCTAGACACCAACATAAGAATATAATCAACAACAGTCAAGCCAGAGCACAGTATCGTGTCCTGAATATTCCAACACAGCTGAAACACTAGAAAGAAACCTTAAAACCAACTTTATGAAGATGACAAAGAATTTTAAAGAGGAAATTAATAAATCCCCTTTAAAAAACAAAAAATCCAAGAAAAAAATGTGAAAACAGTTGAAGGAAAAGGAAAAAAAAAACAGTTTAAGGTCTGAAAATTAAAATAGAACCAATAAAGAAAACATAAACTGAGGAAAGGCTGGTAATGAAAAAACTAGGTAAGTGAATAGAAACTACAGAGGCAAACTTCACCAACAGAATACTATAGATGGAACAGAGAATCTTAAGTGTCACAGATATTATAGAAGAAATAGATATATAGTCAAAGAAAATATTAAATATAACATTTTCTAACACTAAACACTCAGGAAATCTGTGGTACTATAAAAAGACCAAATCTAAGCATAATAAGAATAGAAAAAAAGGAGAAGAATCTCAGGTTAAAGAACCAGAAAACATTTTCAACAAAATCACAAAAGAAAATTTCTTAACATAAAGTAGGAAATACCTATAAAGGTACAAGAAGTATACAGGACATTAAATAGATTGGACCAGAAAAGAAAGTCCCCTTGCCACATAATACTCAAAACACTAAATGTAAAGAACATGAAAAGTTGCAAGGAAAAAAGGCCAAGTAACATAAAAAAGCACTTGACTTCTCAATGGAGATTCTAATATGCAAAAGAGCCTGGGCAGATGTCCTGCAAACTCTGAGACCACAGATGTGAAAACAGACTACTATACCCAGAAAACCTTTCAGTCACAACAAATGAAGAACACAAAGATATTGAATGATAAAGTCACATGTAAGAAATATCTATCTGCAAATCTACCCATACAAATGATACTAGAAAGGAAACTCCAATCCACACATATTACCTACACCCAGTGAATACACAGGAAGTAAATAATCTCACACCAGCAAAAACAAAAGAAGGTGATCACACACACACACACACACACACACACACACACACCATTTCTGCCACCATCACTGCAGTCACCACTACCACTATCACCAAAACCACCACCAACAACAACAACAAAAACAAAAAACAGAAATTAACAATCAATAATCATTGGTATCTCAATATCAATTGTCTTAATTCCTCAATAAAAAGACAGAATTAACAGAATTGTTATGAAACAAAAGTATTCATCCTTCTGCTGCATCCAGAAGACACATCTCAACATCAAAGATAGGCACTACCTGAGAGTAAAAGGGTTGAGAAAAGATTTTTGAAGTAATTGGACCCAAGAAAGAGGATGGTGTAACCATTCTAATATCTCACAAAGTAGACTTCAAATCAAAATTTATCAAAAGAGATGAGGAAGAACACTTCATGGTCATCAAAGAAAAAAAAACCTACCATGATGATTTTTATTCTCAGTGTCCATGCCCCAAACAGAATGACATCCATGTTTGTAAAATAAACGTTAATAAAGCTTAAACTACACATTGACCCTCACACATTGGTAATAGGAGACTTCAAAACCCCACTTTCACCATTTGGCAAGTCATCCAGCCAAAAACTAAGCATAGAAACACTGGTGCTAACAGATATTATGAACTAAATGGGCCTAAGAGATATCTACAGAACATTTCACCCCCACACAAAAAATACACCATCTTCCAAGTACCTCACAGAACATTTTCCAAAACTGAACACATACTGGGTCACAAAGAAATTTCAAATATTAAAAAGAGAAAAAAAGAAATAACACCTGCATCCTATCAGAACACTATGAATTAAAGCTAGATTTCAATGACAACAGGAACAATAGGAAACCTATAAACTCACTGAAGAAATCCTTACTGATGAGAACTGGATCAAGACAGAAAAAAGGAAATGAAAGACTTACCTAGAACTCAATGAAACTGAATGTATAAAATACTCAAAATTATGGGCCATGATGAAAGAAGTGCTAGGACAAAAGTTCATAGTACTAAGTGCCTACATAAAAGAAATGGAGGATTTCATACTAGCAACTCAATAGCACACCTGACAGTTCTAAAATAAAAAGAAGTAAGCATACCTAAGAGGAGACAACAGTAAACAAAGTGAGAACTGAAATCCATAAAATAGAAACAAAGAGAACAATACAAAGAATCAATGAAACAAAGTTGGATCTTTGAGAAAATCAGCATTTCTTTGACAAATCCTTTTCCAACCTAACTAAAAGATAGAAAGAGAATATTCAAATTACAAAATCAGAAACAAAATGGAGGACATAACAACAGACACCCAGGAAGTCCAAAGAATCATTAGGTCATGCTTTAGAAACCTGTACTCCACAAAATCATAAAGTTTTATTTTAAATGGATGCTATTTTCAATAGATACCACTTACCAAAGTTAAATAAGATAAGCAATTTAAATAGATCCATAGAAATAGAACTAAGGAAATAGAATTAGTTATTAAAAGTCTTCCAACTATATAAAGCCCAGAGCCCTAAGACCACCAACTAAGAAGTGGGACTTCCTGAAACTGAAAAGATTCTGTATGGCAGAGGGCACTGTCAACAGGACCAAATAGCAGCCTACAGAATGGGGAACAACTTTCACCACTACCACATCAAAAAAGGGGCTAATATCCAAAATATATTAAGAATTCAAGAAACTAGATATCAACAATCTAAATAATCTAATTTTTTAAATGGAGTTCAGATTTAAACAGAGAATTCTCAGCAGAGGAATCTTGAGTGGCTGAGAAGCACTAAAATAAATGTTCAATATCCTTAGTCACCAGGGAAATGAAAATCAAAACCACTCTTGAGATTCTATCTTACACCTGTCAGGATGGCTGAGATAAAAACAAACAAACAAAAACTCAATTGACAGCACATGCTAGCAATTATGTGGCAAGGGGATCACTTCTATATTGCTGGTAGAAGTGCAAACTTGTAGACCTGTTTTAGAAATCAATCTGGCACTTTCTTGGAAAATTGGAAATAGTTCTATCTCAAAAATCCAGCTATAGTATTCCTGGGCACATACCCAAGAGGTGCTCCATGCTAGTACAAAGATGGAGCTTGTCACAACTATGTTTGTGGCAGCTTTATTCATAATAGCCTGAAACTGGAAACAACCTAGATGTTCCTCTACAGAAGAATGGATAAACAAATGTGACACATTTAAACAATGGAGTATTACTCAGCTGTTAAAGAAAAAGATACATCATGAAATTTGCCTGCAAATGGATGGAAATAGAAAAAAAATCATCCTTAGTGAGTAAGGTAGATCAGACCCAGAAAGACAAGCATGATATGTACTCACTTATAAGTGGATATTAGTGGATTAAGTAAATGACAATCATGCACCAATCCATAGACTGAGAAATGTTAAGTAACAGAGACCTCTATTATTTCATTCGGTTAATCAGCATTAGGATTAGTATTATCATGATTACTGAAATTTGAAGTATATCAATACAGGACTAGTGTTACTGAATTAAACTACAGGATCTGAAATGCGTGAATGTCCAATCAAGACAAGAACTACTGTAGTGAAGCAAAGAGATTCCATAATCTCTCTCACACATTCTGAGTTAATAAGAATGCCCTCAAGGTTCGCATGACAACAAATAATTTGATAAATTGAGATGCTCAAGATATCCCTAGACCATTGTTGTTTAGCAGTTTCATTAAAATTGAAAAAATTCATCCTGCAGCAAAGCTCATAACACAAGAAGTAAACAACTCAATAAAGCTTTAGGAAGTCCCTGAAATTGAATAGATTCATTAGGCTTCTACCACTCCTGTTGGCATAATGTTCTTTTGGAATGTATACACCTTACCCTTGTTCATTCAAATGCTGATTTTTCTCCTCCACTATCTGGTTTCAATCCAGACATTGCATTGTGATTCTTATTCTAAGCATCACCTGTCTCAAGTTTGTGTAAACATGCCACCATTTGTTCTCTAAATTTTCAATTAAAACAACCAGTTGCAGTGTTGAGCAATGGAGAAGATAGGGTGGGACATTCTGGTTCAGACTGGGAGGAGAGGAAGGAAGCTGGAAGAGAGGAAGGAGTAGGAAGGAGGAGAGGAGAGTCAGGAGGAAGAGAGGAAGAAGTAGGTGGGAGAGGAGGGTCAGAAGCTGGGAGAACAGAAGCTGGAGGAGAAGTCTTGGAATGACGTGGAGAAATGAACCAGACCTAAGATATCACTAAAAGCAAGTATAATGGGTAAATCTGAATGGTAGGAAACTATGCAGGCTTGGAGGTTTAGGATGGAGTAACTAATGCCCAGCATTGTGTTCTAGGTTAACTAAATAAATCCTAGTCTCTGGGTGGTGATTTGGTTATACAGCTATTTAGGACTAACTGCAACTTGACTATAAGATAAATCAATAGTAAATATTAATCACCAATACAACTCCAAAGAATATATTAACAGTAAAGACTATTGAGAGTCACTTTTTGACAAGGTCAGCTTCCTGGAAGAAGCAGAAATCACTAATGGCTAGAAAGAATAATAAACTAAACAAGCTGCCTGGGAGAAGTTAAGACCATCTGAGACACCAAGAAAGTACACCGTCAAGACTGCTGAGCTGCCTGCAGGCTATGCAGTGTGTCACAAGTTTTCAGGTTTTTTTGAGCTGCCTTTGAGTCATTTGTGCTCCTGTAAATCACTTCTCATCCATATTTCTGCAAGTGACCCCAATAAAACTCATTGAACTTTGATAGTATCTGTATTTCAGTTTGTTGTGAGATTCCCTACATGGGGTAAAAGAGATATGTATTGTGTCTTCAAAGAAGTTGGTCATACAATAAGCACTCACACAAGTGTTCTTCCAATCTAAGAGAAGAAGAAAGCGGTTTGGTTCATGGCCATGATCTTTAGACACCTGTGAGTAAATACTCCCAAAGGTCAGGAAAGTGAAAGGTTCAAAGCCTGTTCTGAATGGCTTGTGGTGGGGTATTGAGGACTCCTTGAGGCATGTCTGATAGGAACACTTTTTCCGAGAAGACAGGTAGGATTCAGGCAGTGTCTGAAATATGAGTTATTCAGTGTTATTTTCATTAACCAAGGGGACTTCCTGGGCAGCTATTAGCTAAAGATGTTGCTGAGAAAGGCACTTTCACTGCCCAGCAACAGAGGAAACTGGACCCATTCCATCTATAGGGAGAATTGCAGGGAAACATTGCTGAAAGTATCACTGGGGAAATCAGCTAGAAGAAGTTATTTGTGTACAAGTTAGGCTAACATGTATTAGCCCACATTGTATTTTACACATGTCACACAGCAATGATTGATCTTCTCTTTAATAAATTATTACCTAGGCTTGACATACACAACAATCTTTGCATTATGTGGTGAAAGTCTGAGACCTCTCAGGAAGGTGACCATCAAATGACTAAAGACCCAGCTAATACTAGTATTACAACCAAGGAATCACACTAATTGCCACAGAAGAGAGTAAAGTGATATCATAAAAATGTAGCAAGAAAAAGAGATATTAGAGGGAGGAGTTTCTCTGATAATTACATTTGGGCTGAATTTTGAGTGAAAGGCAGGTGGGATTTCCATAGGCCTTGTATGTCTCCCCAAGTTTTGAAGGTCTTTAACTTTGACATAATTTTGTTGTTCATTTCCCAACTAACGTGGGCCCAGAGAAACTTCCTGAGACTGAAGCACCAACAAAAGACCATGCATGGACTGGACCTAGGCCTCCTACACATATGTACCTTATGCACATTTGGTCTTCATGTGAGTCCCCTAGTAAAAGGAGCTGAGGCTGTCTCTGACAAGGACTATCTTACATGCTTTTCTTTTTTTTAATTTTATTTATTTTTTAAATAAGTTCTTTTCTTTCTTTATTTTTCTATTTTAATTTATTTTTTATTAATTGCAGTTTATTCATTTTGTGTCCCCTCTATAGCCCCCTCCCTCATCCTCTCCAAATCCAACCTACCCTCTTTCCTCTCCTCCCATGCCCTTCCCCAAGTCCACTGATATGGGAGGTCCTCCGACCATTCCCTCTGACCCTAGCCTATCAGGTCTCATCAGGACTGGCTACATTGTCTTCTTCTGTGGCCTGGTAAAGCTGCTCCCCCCTCAGGGGGAGGTGATCAAAGAGCCAGCCACTGAGTTAATGTCAGAGACAATCTCTGTTCCCATTACTAGGGAACCCACTTGGAGAATAAACTGCCATGGGCTACATGTGTGCAGGGGTTCTAGGGGTTCTAGGCTATCTCCACAAATGGTCCTTGGTTGGAGTACCAGTCTCAGAAAAGACCCCCTTTTCAAGATTTTTTGGATCTGTTGTTCTCCTTGTGGAGCTCCTGTGTCTTCCAGTTCTTCCAGTCTCCCCCTTTTATAACATTCCCTGCACTCTGACCAAGTTTGCTTATGATTCTGAACATCTCCTTCCATAGCTTGCTGGGTAGAGTCTTTCAAAAGCCCTCTGTGGTAGGCTGCTGTCCTGTTGCCTGTTTTCTATTTCTGCTGACATCCATCCTGTTTGTCTTTTTGAGTGAGGGTTGATCATCTTACCCAGGGTCCTCCTTCTTGCTTACCTTCTTTAGGTGTACAGATTTTAGTTTTTGATCCTATGCTATATGTCTAATATCCACTTATTAGTGAATATATATCATGTTTGTCTTTCTGCTTCTGGGATGCTTCACTCAGGATGATCTTTTCCAGTTGCCACCATTTGCTTGCAAATTTCATGATTTCCCTATTTTTAAAAGTAATTTATTTATTTTTATATTAATCACAGGTTAGGTACTTTGTATCCCAGGCATAGCCCTCTACCTCATTCCCTCCCACTCTCCCCATCCCGCCCTCATCTCTTCCCTGCCCCCTTCCAAGTCCACTGATGGGGGAGGATCTCCTCCCCTTCCATTCGACCCTAGTTTATCTTGTCTCTTCAGGGATGGCTGCAATGTCCTCTTCTGGGATCTAGCTAGGCTGTTACTCCCAGGTGTGTGTGTGTGGGGGGGGGGGAGGTCAAAGAGCCAGCCATTGAGTTCATGACAGAAATAGTTCCGGTTCCCCTTACTAGGGTCTCCAGTTGGATACTGAGCTACCATGGGCCACATCTGAGCAGGGGTTCTAGGTTATATCCATACATGGTCCTTGGTTGGAGAAACAGTCTCATAAAAGACCCCTGTGCCCTGCCCAATTTGGTCTTTGTGGAGCTCTTGTTCTCCCCAAGTGTAACTAACTCCCCCTATTTTCATTAATATTCCC
>CM053742.1:19963500-19990496 GCA_028658305.1 Pachyuromys duprasi | reverse complement strand
CTCAACTGAGGGACATCTGGGTTGTTTCCAGGTTCTGGCTATTACTAATAAAGCAGCTACGAACATAGTTGGGCAAATGTCCTTGTTGTGTACTTGAGCATCTTTTGGATATATGCCTAAGAGTGGTATAGCTGGGTCTTAAGGAATCACTATTCCTAATTGTCTAAGAAAGTGCCAAATTGATTTCCAGAGTGGTTGTACAAGTTTGCATTCCCACCAGCAATGGAGGAGGGTTCCTCTTTCTCCACAACCTCTCTAGCATGCATTGTCACTTGAGTTTTGGATCTTAGCCATTCTGGTGGATGTAAGATGAAATCTCAGGGTCGTTTTGATTTGCATCTCCCTGATGGCTAAAGACATTGAGCATTTAAGTGTTTTTCTGCCATTCTATAATCCTCTACAGTGATTTCCCTATTTTTAATTACTGAGTAGTATTATATATGTAAATGTACCACAATGTCTCTATACATTCTTCACTTGAGGGACATCTGGGTTGTATCCATATTCTGCCTATTACAAACGAAGCTGCTATGAACATGGTTGGGCAAATATCCTTGTTGTTTACTTGTGCATATTTTGGATATATGCCCAGGAGTGCTATAGCTGGATCTTGAGGAAGCACTAATCTTAATTGTCTGAGACTGATTTGCAAAGTGTTTGTCCAAGTTTGCAATACCACAAGCAATGGAAGAGGGTTCCCCTTTCTCCACAGCCTTTCCAGTATGTACTGTCACTTTGAGTTTTTGATCTTAGCCATTCTGACGGGTGTAAAGTGAAATCTCAGGGTTGTTTTGATTTGCATTTCCCTGATGACAAAGGATGTTGAACATTTCTTTAAGTATTTCTCTGCCATTCGATATTCCTCTATTGAGAATTCTGTTTAGCTCTGTACCCCATTTCTGTATAAATTTTATTTATTTATTTGCTTACTTACTTTACATCCCTATCTAAACCCCTCCCTCCACTCCTCCAAGACCTATCCTCTCTTCCTTTTCTACCACCCCTTCTCCCCTATTCTTCAGATAAAGGGAGTCCCTCACCAACCAACCCACCCTAGCTTTTTAAGTAGAATGAAGACTGAGCAGGACCTCTTTGTCTGTGGGTTACCTTACTCAAGATGATCTTTTCTAGATCCATCCATTTGCCTGAAAATTTCCTGATTTCCTTGATGTTAATAGATGAGCAGTAATCCATTGTGTAAATGTACCACAATTTCTTTATCCATTTTTTTTTGGTTGAGGGAAATCTAGGTTGTTTCCAGTTTCTGACTTTTACGAATGAAGCCACAATGACCATAGTTGAGTAGGTGTCCTGTTATATGGTGGAACATCTTTTTGGTATATGCCCAGGAGTGGTATAGTGTGTCTTAAGGATTACTTGATTTTTGATCTTAGCAATTCTGAGGACTGTATGATGGAATCTTAGAGTCTGTTTGATTCGCATTTCTCTGATGATTAAGTATGTTGAGCATTTCTTTAATGTTCCTTGGCCATCCAAGATTCTTCTGTTGAGAATTCTCTGTTTAGCTGTGTACTCCATTTTTAAATTGGATTATTTGGTTTGTTGTGTTTAATTTCTCAAGTTCTTTACATATTTTGGATATTAGCCCTTTGGCAGATATAGGATTGGTAAAGATCTTTTTCTAATCTGTAGATTGCTATTTCGTTTTATTAACAGTATCCTTTGCATTACAGAAGCTTTTCAATTTTAAGAGGTCCCATTAATTGTTGAGTTAAGAACATGAGCTGTTGGTGGTCTGTTGAGGAAGTTATCTCCTGTGCCAATGAGTTTAAGGCTCTTCTCCACTTTCTCTTCTAGTATATTTAGTTTTTCTGGTTTTCCTTTAATATAATTTTTATTTATTACAGTTTATTCACTTTTTATCCCAGCTGTAGCCCTACCCTTCTTCCCTCATCTCCTCCCTATTCCCTTCCCCAGTCTATTGATAGTGGAGGACCTCCTCCTCTTCCATCTGACCCTAGCCTATCAGGTCTCATCAGATCTAGCTGCATTGTCTTCCTCTGTGGCTTGGTAAGACTGCCTCACACCGCAAGGGGAAGTGATCAAAGAGCCAGCCACTGAGTTCATGTCAGAGACATCCACTGTTCCCCTTTCTAGGGAACCTACTTGGAGACTGAGCTGCCATGGGCTACATCTCTGCAGGGGTTCTATGTTATCTCCATGCATACATTGGTTGGAGTATTAGTCTCAGAGAAGAACTCTGCACCCTGATATTTTGGTTCTGTTGCTCTCCTTGTGGAGCTACTGTTTCCCTCCAGGTCTTTCTGTCTCCCACTTCTTTCATAAGAGTCCCTGCATTCTGCCCAAAGTTTGGCTATGAGTCTCAGTATCTGCTTCAATATCCTGCTGGGTAAAATCTTTCAGAGGCCTTCTGTGGTAGGCTCCTCTTCTCTCTTTTTCAATGTGTATCCTGTTTTCCTTTCCAAATGAGGACTGAGCATCTTACCCAGGGTCATCCTTCTTGTTTGTTTCTTTAGGTGTACAGATTTTAGTATGATTATCCTGTATTACGTGTCTTATATACACTTATTAGTGACTACCATGTGTGTCTTTCTGCTTCTGGGATACCTCACTCAGTATAATATTTTCTAGTTCTCAACATTAGCCTGCAAATTTCATGATATCCTTGTTTATAATTGCTGAGTAGTGTTCCATTGTATAAATGTACCACAACTCTTTCCTCCTTTGAGGGATTCTAGTTCATTTCCAGATATTGGTTATTATGAATAAAGCTGCTATGAACATGGTTGAGCAAATGTCCTTGTTGTATACTTGAGCATATTTTGGATATATGCCTAGGAGTGGCATAGCTGGATCTTGAGGTAGTATTGTTCCTAATTGTCTGAGAAAGCACCAGATTGATTTCCAAAGTAGACATACAAGTTTACATTCCCCCCAGCAATAGAGGGTTTCCCTTTCTGTACATCCTCTCCAGCATGCGTCATCACTTGAGTTTTTGGTCTTAGCCATTCTAATGGGTGTAAGGTGAAATATCAGGATCCCTTTGATTAGCATTTCCTTGATGACTAAGGACTTTGAGAACATCTTTAAGTGTTTCCCTGCCATTCAATGTTCCTCTATTGAGAATTCTTTGTTTAGCGCTCAACCCCAGTTTTTAACTGGATTACTTGATTTTTTGGTGTTTAACTTATGAGTTCTTTATAAATTCTGAATATTAGCCCTCTGTCAGATATAGGGTTGGTGAAGATCCTTTCCCATTTTGGAGGCAGTCATTTTGTTCTGATGGCAGTGTCCTTTTCTTTACAGAAGCATTTCAGTTTCATGAGGTCCCATTTATTGATTGTTGATCTTAGAGCTGGTGCTGTTGGTGTTCTGTTCAGGAAGTTGTCTCCTGTGCCAATTAGTTCAATGCTCTTCCCCAATGTTTCTTCTAACAGGTTTACGGTGTCTAGATTTATGCTGAGGTCTTTGATCCACTTGGACTTTAGTTTTTTGCAGGGTGATAAGTATGGGTCTATTTGCATTTTTCTACATGTAGATATCCAGTTAGACCAGCACCATTTGTTGAAGACGCTACCTTTTTTTTTTTTCCATTGTATGGTTTTGGCATCTTTGTCAAAAATCAGGTTTCTATAAGTCTGTGGGTTTATTTCAGGAATTAATGAATTAGATTCCATTGATCCACCAGTTTGTTTCTATGACATTACCATCAAGTTTTTATTACTGTTCTTCTATAGTACAGCCATGATCATGGATGGAGAATCTTCTGGAATATCATTTATTGTAGATCATTGCTTTAGCAGTTCTGGGTTTCTTGTTATTCCATGTGACGTTGAGAATTTTTCTTTCAAGTTCTGTAAATAATATTGTTTGTAATTTGATGGGAATTGTGTTGAATATGTAGATTGCTTTCGGTAAGATGGCCATTTTTAATCCTTCCAAGCCATAAGCATAGGGGATCTTTCCATCTTCTGACATCTTCTTCTATTTCTTTCTTCAGAGACATGAAGTTTTTTTCATACACGTATTTGACTTGCTTAGATATATTCACACAAACAGGAATCTTCTTTTTCCTCTATTCTTTAGGTTTTGTTTTTCATGCTGTCTTGGATTTCCTGGATGGTTTGTCTTAGGATTTTTTTTTTAATTTAACATTTTCTTTGACAGATATATCAGTTTCTACCATTGTATCTTGACAAGTGAGATTCTTTCTTCCATCTCTTGTAGTCTGTTGGTTATGCTTACCTCTGTAGTTACTGTTTTCTTTCCTAAGTTCTCCCTCTCCTTGATTTCCTCTGTTTGTTTTAAGTTTTCCAATTCTATCTTCAGATCTTGAAACATTTTTTGATTTCCTTCACCCGTCTATCTTCCTGTTTTTACTTCAATTCCTTTACCTGTTTGTTTGAGCATTCCTGTTTCTTTTACTCCTTTCAGTGATTTATTTTTACCTCTCTGAAGGCCACAAACTGTTTTGCTGCATCTTCCTGTATTTTTTTATGGATGGCCATACTCTTTTGTACTTCATCTTCCTCTATTTCCTTACATGTTTTATCTCTTTCCTCCATTATCTTCTTCATAAGCACAGGTGTAAAGTCATATTCTTAAAACTCACTTATGTTAGGATGTTCAGGGCTCCTTGACCCTGGATAACTGGGTTCTGGACATGTCATATTGCTTTGACTTTTGTTGATTTTGCTTTTATGCTGGCTTCTCCCCATCTTGCTGTCTCAAATCTTGGCTATTAGTTTCTGGTACCTGCTGGAATCCTGGGTGGTCTGGAGAATCCCTTTGACAGGAGATAGTTGTTCCTGTAGGAGGCCTCCTTAGCTTTTTGTGTATGGTCACCGAATGGCCCGTACTTCTCAAGAATTGTCATAGCTCATCTCGTGTGTATGGACCTGTTTGGTAACTGTGCCCATTGGTAGTCAGGGAGGCTCCCCTCTCAACCAGGAGAAATCATGAAAGACAGCTGCTCTGTCACTGGGTTTCTTTCTCTGAATTTAGTGAGCTGTTGGTGCTCATACAGTGTGTTTGCTGGATGCAGCCTTCTTGAAGAACCAGGGAGCCCCAAGTTTTTGTCAGTATAGCTAGGGAGACATTTTGCACTTTGGAGCAGAGTCTGGGGGCTGATCTCATCATTTCCAAGCTTCTGCAAATGTGATTACCCAAGTGGTAGTCAATGACAGGTGATGGCAATACTCATGGGTGTGGCAGGAGGTTAGAGCCTGTAGCCTGTGGGAATCCAGAGACGTTTCTGAGGATTAGATGGGTGTCCTGAGGTAGGACCTGATGTTTCCCCTACTCTGGGGTTTCTTACACACGGGGAGACCCAGTCTGTGGTGTTTTGGGGTCCACAGTTCAGTCTAGGATGGTGAGTATCACATTCAGGTGCAGGCAAGTGGCTCTGTATGGTGCCTGGGCGCCTGCAGGAACCTGGGAACTTTTCCAGAGAACTTTTAAGGGAGATAGAGGTATCGGCTGAGTGCCCTGAGGTTAGAACTGATGTTTCCTTCATGGTGGGGTTTTCTCCAAGAGAGAAACCTAGTCTCTGGTGCTTTGGGGCCCACAGTCCTATCTGGGAAGTTGAGCTGGGCATGCAGTTGGCTCTCTACGTTGGAGGCTGAGCTCCTGCTGGAGCCTGTGGCCTTCTCAAGAGCTTATCTCTGTGGTCGGTTCATCTCAATTTCTTCCTTCACGTTGGGGTTTTCACTCCCTTAGAAAACCCAGTCTGTTTTTTTTTTGTTGTTGTTGTTGTTGTTGTTGTTTTGTTTTGTTTTGTTTTGTTTTGGCCCACAGTTCAGTCTGGGATGGTGATTGAGCATGCAGGCTTGTGGCTCTGGGCTGGAGTCTGTGTGCCTGCTGGGACCTCAGAACTCTTCAGGGATTTAGCTGGGTGACCAGAGAAGGATCTGATTGCTTCTCACACTGTGGGATTTCCTTTCACCTGGGAAAAACAACTGCAGTTGTTTTATGGCCCAGAGTTCGGTCTGTTGATTGCTGTGCAATCACTGCTGTCCTGCTTGTCAGATACAGTGTCCTCTCTGCTCAGCCATTTTGGATCTCCCCAGCTGTATGTTTTTGATCACATGACCCAAATTATGAGATGGAAAGCAAAGCCAGACAATCACCTGGAATCTCTAAGGGTTGGCTAGCTTGGAGTATGCATTGTGGCAGCAGAAACTACAAGATTGTGCCTCAGCAAGGTAGATGGTCAAGAACTGACTTTTAATATTGTCCCGTGATTTCCACATACTTCCTGTAGCACAGGCATGCCTGCACTCACCAGCACATACACACAGAGAAATACTTTGTATGCATCTGCAGACACACAGACACAAACACACACACACATACACACACTAACACATAATTTTCTTGTTGTTTCTGAGACAGAATTTTTCTTTATATCTCTGGCTGTCCTGGAACTCACTATGTAGACTAAGCTAGCCTTGAACTCACAAAGATCCACCAGCATCTGACTCCCTAGTGCTGATAGTAAATGCATGCATCAGACACTGGCTAGTAAATAATATTTTAATTTATTCTTAAAGAATTTAACAACAATCATCCTATAACACTTGTTGTTTGGCAGGGAGTGTGGTCAAAGTTCCACATTGTGTGCTGTGCTGTTCATCAACGTCCTCAGTTGGTGAACCCCAGTTGTCCACAGTGACAACTTAATTGATATCATCCTGTGTTAGCTGGTTTCACCTCACTGACTTGTCTCCACAGTGCCTTCTCAGTGTTTCCTTGTACTATTGCCTAGAAAGACAATTTATAATACTTTTCCCAGGATCAAATTCTGGGAAAACAGATTTGGTCAGCTGCCAATTTACAAGCTGCTTTTCTGACAATGTGCTAAGTATTTGACGTGTTTAATTTCAATTACTTTTCAATAAAACTTTACAAGGTATTTGCTGTATGTTCCCATGCCTTATACATAAAAATTAATGACTCCAGGAAGTAACTAGACCAAGATCACACAGAAAGTTCTAATTGTAGAGCCAGGATTCTAAAGAAGACAGTCTAACTCTAATACTGTGTCCTCAATGTCAACTTAAACTTCCGTTTTAGAAGCTAGACACCCCCCCCCGACTCACATCAAACAAATAGTTTAACTAAATCAAACTAATCTCATCAGGTGTCATTAGTTCATCTGTTCATGAATATTTTCAAAATAAGATTTGCCTTCAGGTTGCTTAAATTTAAGAGCAATTCTGGCCAGGCATTGTGGCACATGCCATTAATCCTAGCTCTTGGGTAATCTTAAGTTTCACAAAATCCAAAGAATCCAAATAAATGAATAAAGTTTGACTGCATTTTGAAATTTGTCAAAGTAGAAACATCTATCACTTATGAGTGTAAATAACACTTCATTTTGGAAGATGGGGTCAATGAAAGGTGGTTGAAAGGAAATGGATTTTTTTTCCTGAAAGACAGAAAATAAAGAATAAGCAGTGGGAGCTAAAACTCCAAAAGTCAATTGAGTTCTGAATTCTAACTTCCAGAATTTTAAGTGTTGGGATGTGTTTTCTTCATGTGCAACAAAAGCCAAATCAGTTAATGCCACCTAAGGTGAAGTGTTTTAAATCTGCAGAGAAAGCAGGATGACAGCTTGATTGGTATATTGAAAGAGGGGAAGGGAATGAATGAAAACCAAATGTACGATTGCCCTTTTAACCTCAGAAATGAGCAAACGTGGGGGAAAATAAATACTTTTAACTTTCAAATAAATGACTAAGAACTATGTATCCTATCCTGACTTCTGGACATAAAAAAGATATTTTTCAAATAATATGAAATTTCATTGAAACAGGAATAAAGATTAATTATGAGAATAGAATACCCATAAAGAAGAACTGATTAATTCTTAATGCACCCAAGGTAGCCACAAATACACAAGTACCATGAGGACATTCCTGGACCCATCAGAAGCATAGAAAACTGCTTTCAAATGATCAAAAAGTGAGAATGCAGGCTGACGGCTGCTGATTTTTTTCCTATGTGTTATTTCCTATTTGGAATCCTGATCCATAGACCATGTGTTATGTACCTGTTTCTCTTTAATTGAAATGAGCAGAGGAAATGAAAGGAGCAGAGATGCACTGTCTGAGCTTATATAACTAGCAAGCAATTGTTTGGAGAGAGAAGAGAAAATTCAGTGAAGCACAATGGAAGATGTGCTTTTTATAATCCATCACCCCCTGTGCTAGAATAGACTTTTCATTGATGTTGCTGCATGAGACTAATTTATTTTTCTGTACATAATTTCAATAAACCCACCAATTCACCAAGCTGTACATTGATGAAATCATTACCAAACTAGAATAGATGGAATATTTTCTTGAGTATTTTGCTGCTCTCTTTATCTGGGGTAAGTAGAAATAAAATCCACAGGAAAAATCATAGAAGCCTAGATTTTCTCTCAATCATATTATTCTTTGTTTTGTAAGCTGTTGTTCTGGTTCTGCCTGTCTCCTAAGTGTTGGAACCACTATATATACCACTAAACCTGGATTCCAAAATATATTTTATTGTATTTACTTATTCATGTTTCATAATTTTATACTCTTTTGGTACAGAGAATGGAATCCATGACCGTGTGCATTCTAGTATAGCATTCTACAACTGGGCCATATTCCTGGCCCCTGAAATACATTTGAAAGCCTCTTTCACAAGGCATTCTCGCATTTCCCCAATTCTTCTGCTTGGATTTTGTTCTCATTTCCTGTCTACTTACATACCATCCAGCACTACTAGGTGATAATTTTGCTTCCAGGGGAATTTTCACAGTATTAATGTACTATTAAGTAAGCATAATGGAAATTTATCACTCTCTAGTAAATTACTAATATAATCTTATTTCCATCTGGGAATTCTTTTAAAAACATGGTTAAATTTTCAGTAATAGTAAGTTAATTACACATTAAAAATGAAACAGGAACCATTTATCTGAAATATCAACATTATTATTGTTATCATATGCTTTAAAATGTCATCATTTTAAAAAACATAACTATAGAATGACTCTAACCTATACAGAGACTTACTTTTTAAAGCACATGTTACATTTTATCACTGGTACTTGTATTTAAACAGTTGTGGTTGGATTTTGAAGGCAGGAAGCACTATATCATTACTGTGTTTGTCCTTTGATCAATTTTGGCCTATAGGGCATTGACCTTGTAAAATCAAAACCAACAGAGCCCACATCAATGACTTGATAGTGTTAGATTTAATCTCTACTCTTTTGCCCTAGATTCATGTTTTAGAGGTTATATGAACTTAAGATAAAAGGGAGTAGGATGAAAATAATTGGGTTAGCTGAACAAAACCACGTAGAAATGGAGGAGAGCAAAGTGCAGCTGCTAACCAGCATCTTCCTTTCTGGTGAGGCCTCTGCAGGCTGTGAGCACAATGTAGAATGTGCTAGTTATTAACTATTGTTTATCTAAGAAAATGAAATGTGTGGATTGTTGCAAGTGGCGATTAATAGTTACTAATAATTATCTTTTAGTAGTAATGCTGTTAATCCTAAACAGCTGCATAATCAAATCACCACACAGAGACTATGATTTATTTAATTAACCTAAAACACAATGCTGGGCAATAGTTACTCCATCCTAAACCTCCAACCCCTCGTAGTTTCTTAACATTTAGATTTCCCACATTATACTTGCTTTTAGTGATATATTAGGTCCAGTCCATCTCTCCAGTTGTTCCAAGATTTCTCCTCCAGCTCTGCTCTCCTAGCTCTCTCCTGCCCTTTTGCCTTCCACTCTTTTCCCTGTCCTCTGGCTCCTCCCCTCTCCTGCCTACTGCTTCCTCTGCATTGCTCAACATTGTGGCTGGTTGTTTTATTTTGGATGTTTACACAAAGTTGAGACAGGTGATGCTTAGAATTAAGTATACAATGCAATATCTGGATTGAAACCAGAAAGTAGGGGGAGAAATCAGCATTTGAATGAACAAGGGTAAGGTGTATACATTTCAAAAGAATATTATACCAACAGTGGATTATCTAGAAAAATGTTTTTTAAAGTATCTTTCATTTAGTATTATTGGCTGATTATATTTTTATTGGCTGCTATTAAAGATCATCTTATTTTATTCTAGAGACAGTCTAAAGTGAAGGTCACAGACTTCTTGGGGTATGTTATGAAGGAAAAGATTCACCAGTGAAGCACTTGTTACAAGAATATTCACCAATAAAAAAAACAAATTGGTAATAAACACTAGTTTTTATGCAACACAATATAATTTAGAAATTTAATTTATATTATGTACTCCTCTACTTTGGGAGGTAGAAAAAGTATAATTACCACTCACAATTTATAGGAAAAGATAATAAGGAAAAGCAATAGTGATAGAGAAAGAGGCAGAGAGATCAAAAAGAGAGGAAGAAAATATCCTTAATTACTAAATGTGAAATCTAAAATGATCCCAAATTAAAACATTTTGAGCATCAACTGGAAGATTCCATGTGATGAACTTATTCATGCAAAAATATTTTAAAACACTATATAAAATTGCCATTAGGTTTTAAAAACTCTAAATAAAATTGCACAAGTTATGTGCGATACATGTTAATTTCATGTTTAGACTTGGATCCTATCCAAAACAAAATTTCTTTATATATGTGCAAATATTCCAAAATTTAAAAATTCAAAAATCTAAAATGTGTCTTGCTTGAAACTTCTCAGATAAGGGATATTAAATTTGTAATGTCAGTTTATTTTTCAATTATTATACAGATATTTAAATTTCACATTAATACAAATTCCAGTTGCATCTTTCCTCATTGCCACAGATAACTTTTCTCAGTGTTGCTGATACAGATATTGCAAGTAAACTTCACACATTTTATTTATGAAACAACCTCAACTAAGAGTGTCATTAAACCAGAGATTTGTGACATACATACATACCCTGGTTGTTAGCAATCTTAAACAGTTCAGACCATTCCCAGTTTATTGTCTCCTTTTCATGCTATGCTGATCATTAATAATATTTTGAAAGAGGTGTTCTGGTCACTGAAATCTGAATTTACCTGTGTTAATTTGTCCATTTTTCCACTGACCCAATATGTATTAAAAAGTATAGCTTGGTGACACACACCTGTAATCTTAGCAGTTGAGAGGCTGAGGAAAGAGGATGGCAAATTCAAGTGCAGCCCCAGCTACATAATGAGTTCCAGGCCTGTTTGGGGTACACATTGAGACCCCAATACTCTATTTAATGTATTGAGCACATTTCTATTATGACAAGAATTATCTGAGACATGGGAAATTGAGAGTGGATTTGAAGTGCTTCCAAGTTGCAACAACCTAAATAAAATTCCCAAGTGGTAAAACCAGTTATAAAGTACTTATGGGCAGTACGGATGCTAAGAATTTAGTTTCTCTTCGGACAAACTGTTTTGTTGGTAGCAGCAATATTTTTATATAATTTTAAAGTCTTTTTAATTTATATGCAAAAAATTATTTTAGTTTGAGAGACTCATATTCATCAAATTTCAGCTTCAGTACAGTAAAAACTGACCAGAGAATTCAGTTTATATGAAATGTTCTGCTCTTCCCTGAAATATTCTGATTTTAATTCCAGGCTGGTGAGTTTGACTTTTTTATAACTTCCCTATCCCCTAACCCAGTGGCTCAACTGTGGGGTGTAGCCCTTTTGGCAAATCTCTATCTCCAGAAATATTTATATTATGGTTAATAAAAGTAGCAAAATTACAGTTATGATGTGCAACAAAAATAATTTTCTGGTTGGGAATCACCACAACATGAGGAACTCTATTAAAGGGTCTCAGCATTAGGAAGGCTGAGAACCACTGCCTTAACTCTATACATTTAAAGAATTACTTTGTAAACCATTCTTAGAATGATTTCCAAGGAGGAGCCCTTTACTCATGGGCCTTGAGGTCTAGTCATATCCTTTTGACGGATGGGGAGCCCTGACTAGTAGAAGAAATAAAAAATTAGTCCTAATTCTTTGAGTACTATCATTTGGTTGATCAACAAATAATTCTTTTCTGTTCACAATAAGTTTTCCATCCTCTCTCTCTCTCTCTCTCTCTCTCTCTCTCTCTCTCTCTCTCTCTCTTTTGCTGTACTGATGATGGAGATGGAATAATCTGGTGCCTTTCCTATACCAGCGAACTCTGAGTCCTCAGCCCTCCATCTGTTTTCTGAAAGTATGTGCTATTTGCAGTAGGATCTGTCTGTCATTTTCTGGCACATGTTTCTGAGCTTTAGATGACAAAGACTTCATAGTCTACTATCTCTTCCCTTTTCAGCTTCACATATAAGATATTTGTAACAAATGCTCATTTTACTGATTTAAGTGAAGAAGAATTTTGAAATTTAAAACTATAGGTGTTTTTCTATTTCAAACATTGCTTGAAACTGCCTGAAGATGATTTGCTTCCCTTAGTGAGTAATAAACGGGGCTGCTAAGAAAGGTTCTTTCTATCCTTATGCAAAATGCAGCTTTAAAGGACCCCTCCCCACTTTACAGGCTTCCCTTGGGCATACTTTAACCACAAACTCTTGCTTTTGTTAATAACCCCTTGCCAAATTCATAAATAGCAGCTAATTTACTAAACCCATATTTTCCAAAATTAATTTTTCTCATGGGTCTAAGCCATTTCTCTTTCCTCTAATATACAATGTTTACTGACAGAATGAACCCATTATGAAGGTTTTTAGTGAGGCTTCTGCATAAGTTCCCTGTGCTGAGTTTTGAGCATTAAACACATACTAACACACACACAGCTGCAACATCTGCAAAACTGTCCATGTACGCCATCCCACCACATTGCTCAAAAACACAAAAAGAAAATGAGTTAAATAAAAACATGCAGCAGTGAATGTGCCTGTTGGGAGTGCTTCCTTGTGTTTTACATTATCACAGCTAAACATTAAGTCAGCCCCTTAACTTTATTTTAATGTATTTAAGCAATAACCATCAAGGCACAGGGCTTTTTTTTCCCCAGGAATTAATGAGCAACAAGATGACTTAATGGTCTAAAGTCGAACCAAGGACTGTTAACCTCAGCTGGCTATTAATTCCCCAGGAAATGGCTAGCATTGAGCTTGGTATTACGATGTATAAGCCATTTATATATGAAGAAAAGAATTACATATATTCCCCCTGCTGTGCCTTCATTTCACAGAATGCTGTGGGAGCCAAGTCACACTGCTGTTTCCACATCAAGCCTTTTCTACTAAATTTAAAGCAATTACCAAAATGAAGGCTTTGGTCTATGACGAGACGCATGTAAAAGCCTGCATATTGCTCTCATCTTCCTTGTCTCCACCAGCAGCAAATTAAAGGAACGGAGTAATTGAAGCACCTTCCTGGGATATTGTGAATGAGATCCAACACACATGCAAGAGAGTGCATGAGTAGTGTGCTCCAATTTTCAAACACATATACATGCAGATCAAAGTTTAGGACATTTCCAGTACCCCAAAGCCTTTCTCATTTCCTTTCCGGGGAAAAACCCAAACAAAGGATATCACAATTCTGCCTGAGTTGCTATAGTGTTTTACCTTTGCCCAAATGTCCTATGAATGGAATCACACAATACTGTTTTTCTCCCCTCTCAACACTATGTCTATAAGAAATGCCCTAAAGATTTTTAAAAGTTAACTCAAGCCTGAAAGCCTGAATTTCTAGATCTCTTCTCGCTGAGAAAGCAAACACACATTCCTGGGTTCTAACACAGCAAAGGCCGATAACACTGTGTGTTTGGGACATAAAGAATTCCCACCACTGGGTTTAGAATGTAGCTCAGTGGTAGAGCACGTGTTTCTCATGGCTGTGGAGTCCATCTCTAACATCAAAAATAGTATATATGTGGTAAATTGGGCATAGAGGTCTAGGAACATATCTCATTGGTAGAATGCTTACCTATCATGCATAAGGTCCTTATAACTCAAGAATATTTTAATTGTTCATAAATAAGCATTTATAAAATTGTAGGTGAAGTATCTCCCCTAACTCTTTCCTCTTGATAACACAATAGCATCCTGCCAATTGCTGTTATGGTAGGTTCTTTTTCTCTTTTTATTTTTGTAATACTCCATGAATGTAGGTATTTTTTCTCAGTGTGACCATGGGAAAATTAGGAAGCTAGATAATTTGCCCAGGCTCATCGGCCTAGGGTGGCAAGATTAAGACTCATTCATCTTTCTGATTCTAGAACTCAAGTTCTTTTATCACACCTAATGGGTAGGTGAGAAGCAGGAGCCCAAGATGACTGGAGAGAAGAGTGACTTTCAAGTCTGTTTAAATGTCAGCATAAATCCCTTTACCAAGCCTTAGTCCCTTTCTAGTAAAACTGTATTTTGTCAACATTTGCTGAGTGACCTGTGTCTTAACCTCATGATCATCTTTTCAATCATTTCTGCAATAGCAAAGTCTGACATTTATTAAGACTTTTGTATGTGTAAAATTATGTATCTCATTTAATCCCCATAAACTCCCTCTGTTCATACTGATGGTCTTATTTTTTTCAGATGAGAAAACAGAGGTAAAAGTCATTAAGTAGTTTGCTTAAAGGCACACACTGAAAAGGACAGGTGTTTGAATCTAAATTTTGGTTCTGAGTTGCACTGTCCTTATGAATACAGTGCTGTACCAACTAGAGCTAGGCTGATTGCCCTTCTGAAAGAAAATTTGTCTTTGCCTTGTAGTTTGTTGTTTGTGACATTAACTGGCTCACATATCCACATGTAACTCAATCTTCAGATATGAATTCATTTGGTGGAATATGGTCCAAGACTTGATAACAGCAACCTTATTTCTGAAACATGCTTGGGGAACACTGAGCAAAGATTTGGTTTAACAAATTTTACATATACAAAGTCTTACAAAGGTATAAGTAAATCACATAGGTTGATTAATATTCTGGTTATCTATTTCTGTGAAATTTGTTAGTCAAAACTAACAAAATCAATGAATATTTTATTGTGTTCTTAATACTGTGTGTTGGTAACTCAGGCAGGAGACTATGGGAGTTCTATCTCCCGGCAAGGTCTGCTCTCTCGGTGGTGATCACTCCAATGGTTGAAAGTGGCTAAGAAACAGAATCATCAATATTCTAGAAGGTTCTAAACTTACATATCTGACATTCTTTCTGGGATTACTTGGAAATGGAAAGGATCAGAATGTAAAATGAATAAATTAATTTAAAAAATAAAAATAAGTGAATAAATAAGAAATTCCCTTCTCAAAAAAAAGAAAAAAAGAAAAAGATTTCTAAGGTGGCTGTGGTAGTACACACTCAAAAAATTTGATCCAAAGCAACTTGATTGCAGATGGGGAAGATCGCTGCAAGTTCAAGGCCAGCCTGAGCTGTACAGTGAAATGTTAACACACACACACACACAACTATTGCTCTAGAGTACAGCTTGAGATCAGGGATGGAGATACCTCCAGATGATCTTTTATTGTAGAGGATTGTTTTAGCAATTCTGGGTTTCTTGTTATACCACACGAAGTTCAGAATTTTTCTTTCAAGTTCTGTGAAGAATTCTATTTGTAATTTAATGGGAGTTGCACTGAATCTGTAGATTGCTTTTGGTAAGATGGCCATTTTTTTTTACTATATTATTCCTACTCAGCCATGAAAGTGGATGGTGTTTATTAATATTGGCAAAAAAACCAAAGAGATTTATAGACAACTTGGTGGTAATCAGTCACTGACCTCCTACTGATGTAAAATTCTTTACACTTCTATGTCACAAATGATAAAACTTGCTGCATATAAAAGGACTTTTCCCAATAGTGTGTTTATTTTGTTTTGACAAAATAAAATATGATGAGCTGAAGCAAAAACTATCATATCAAAGTTAGACATAGCAACCAAACAGGAGGAAAGTGTTCCAAGACTAGGTACAACAGACAGAGACCCACTCGTTCTCAGTCAAGTAGTCGCATAAAAATGTGAAGCTAATAGCTATAATCTATAATATATCTGCAGAGGACCTGTTTCAGAGCCACACGGGCCCTGAGTTTGCTGTTTCAGTCTCTGTGAGTTCATATGCACCTTGATCAATTGATTCAGAGGGTCTTATTTTCCTGATATCATCCATGCCCTTTGGCTCTTACATTCTTTCTGCCACTTCTTCTTCAGGATTCCCTGAACTCTAAGAGGTGTAGTTTGATGGAGACCTCCCTTTAACATGTGACAGGGGTGAGGGAATGTTGCAAGTGGGTACTCTGTTGCAGTGTTAGGGGTGAGACTAGGGTATTGGGTCTGAGGAAATACAGAGAAAGGAGAAGGTTTACAGGCAGCATACCTGGTTTATGGGCAGGTGTGACCTGTGTTTTAGCAGGAGATTCCTGCTGGAGTTGGGGGATGAGTTGGGAACATGTGTGGAGCGAGGGAAGTTAGGATGGTATGGTCTTTGAGATCCACAGGAGATATGGGAAGGAGAGTGGAAAGGCTGCTGCTGGTGTTCTTTTGGAATGTTAGGAACAAGACTGGGGGATTGGGTCAGGGGGAACACACACAGAGAGGTCTGTGGGCCAACTTACGTGGTTTTCTGGCAGGCATGTGTTTATTTTATTTTATGGAAGGATTACAAGTATCTCAATATATCACGATATGGTCCTGATGAGACTTTTGCCAGCACCTCACTGAAAACTTTGACCAGTATGGGCTAGAGATATTGCTTCTATTCTGATTTTTGTCTTTCTTTACCTTTTTTCCAGTGACTAGCCATAGTAGCAATTCTTGTCATGTACTGAGCCATGATTCATGATTCCATTCCCTTTTTCATATGATATCTGGTAAGTGGATTACTGAGAGTTTTTTTTTTTGTACTTACTAGTGCACAAAGGCAGAAATCCATGTCTCAATAGCCACATGATGGAGGGCTCTGTAGCTATCAATTCCTACTTCTAAATGGAGGAATACATGAAAAAAGTTTTTGCCCTTTAGAAAAATTAAGCCCATTTCCTGCCTATATAAGGGAGCTTATTGATTAGTCTATGATCACTAGAAACACAAATTTTAGGCTGAGTTCTTTCTAATAACTGATCTACTCAAAGGCTAAGAATTCTCTAAATTTATGCACATGCTCTATACCAAAGGTACCGTCTTTTGTTGGTCTATTAGTGACTATAAAAAGCCCCATTACTTTGAATATTGAATTTTTAGCAGTTGGGCAACTGCTCACACAGTGGGTGGGGGTAGGCACCACAAAGCTGAATCAAACATAAAAAGAATTTATCCTAGAAACTTCCAGAAACACAAAAATGAGAATTGCTTTTAGAGGTCTAGTAACACAAACGATAACTGAAGTGCAATAAAATTGTGGAAAATATAAACATGGGCTGTTAAGAAAAAGGACTCTCATCTTCATCAGATTCACTGTTCCTGCCAGCAAGAGAACATCAGGAGTGGACACATTGACTATCAATGTTTCCACAGAAGGGGGTTGGAGAGGGTCTTCATATCCTTAACTCAGATTCTAAATCATGTCTTCTGGGCCTTCCAGCAATTTGTGTGTTATTATACCTTAGTTGTACATGGCAGTGGTCTCAGGAGATGCTGGAGTATATAGACCATTGATAGGTAACTGAGGGTTGTGCAACTCCATCTGTGTGGCAGTGAGGAAGCCACCATCCCTAGATGAAGCATTGCTATGCAGCAAGTGTAGGCAAACTATTCCCTTTAAATAATTGTAATAAATTTATAGGTTTCCTAGAGTGAACTTTGGTGGACTCATACTTTGATTTGTCATTGAGACCTTATAAAAAATGATAGACAAGAGAATGGGATTCTTGAGATTATATCAGTGCTAGAAGCAAGAGTATGTACACAGCCAGGAAGAGAAGCAACAGAGAGACAGGTAGGACTGGAAACAGATGGAAAATTGTAAATATGAAATATTCTGAAGCAAATTCCTAAAACAGGAGTGAATCATTATCTATGGCTTGCTTCTGACTGGGGTCAAGTGCCACGCACAGTGCAGGGGTTGAGTTATTATTTAATGTTAAGGTTAGTTCCCACTTGTCCTTTCAGATCATTTTTTTTGGATGTTCCCACTCTGATTTGGACTATTAAAGTAACATCCTTGCTATGTGTCTTCTAGTTGTATTTGACCAAGGAATGTCACCAGGAAAAAATGTGAGAGCATGAGAAGAAAGAAGTATCATAGTGTTTATTTGTCTGGATTTCCACTGTATTGGCAGTGATAATACTATACTGGAGACCATGGATCCTGTTTAGTGCCACCTTTTAGTTTCTGAGTTCCCATGTTTTCTCTTTCCTTTTTTTCCACAATATCAACTTTTCAGTTAAGAATTCCAAAATGTTCACCTTCATTGTTGGTCCTCATTTCTCTGTTTCCATATTTGTAAATATTCCCTTGTTAAATGTTCTTCAGAATTCCATTCACCTCTGTCTTCTGATTGTTGCTGCTAAAACCCCAAAAGATAGTCAGCGAGCTGAATATTTTCTAGAGTTGGTGAAAGTTCTAAACATTCAAGGAAAGAAAGCCTTATTTTGACTTATATTTTCAGAAGGACTTCAGTCTATCATAGAATTCCTGTCAGAGCGGGGCATGGCAGTGGGAACCTGAGGCCCCTCCAATTGTGTATGACTAGGAAACAGAGACTTCAGGCTAGAACTAGACTTGGTATTACCTTCTAGGGTTGACCATCCCCTAGTGGCTTACTACTTACATTTAGGCTCCATCTCCTAAAGACTTCACACCTCCCAAAACAGTACCATCATCTAGAGAAGAAGCATTCACACATGAGCCTATAGGGAATATTTCATACAAGTAGTTTAGAGACATTAATTTTACCTGAATTTGTTTCTCTTGAGATAGGGAACTGTCATAATTCTGTGGCAGCTACTAATTTCTAAAAAGCTTGCAAGTATGGAAGGTTGTATAAGAATGGACATACACCCATCTTGAACTGAACACACAGGTTCAGTGAAGCGAAATAGCTCAGTAACCCAATGGTAGTTCTCCAAAGAAAGCTATAGGTGTGAGGTGTTAGGAGTAAAGCACAGGTGCACAGAACACAATAAGGAGAGTCTAGGGCAGAGAAGGTGGAATGATCCTTGTGCAGGGATTTGTATCAGATATCTACATTATGATTAGTAACAGTAGTAAAATTACAGTTATGAAGTAGCAATGAAAGTAATTTTATGGTTGGGGTCATGACAACAGGGATGCATCATTTCTGAGAACCATTGGCCAGGGCATCAGCAGCAGCTTCTACACAGCCCTTACCAGAAGCACACTAAAATCCCATGAAAAAAAAAAAAAAAAACCCGTAATGCTTTCTACAAATACCTGTCTTCGGGTTCAGGATGTGGCTGTGAGTGAAATCCTGTGTCAGAGATGAGTGATGATATTCCAAGATGCTGGATTTTCAGAGGGTTCTGATTAATCTCACTTCTTGTATCTGAAAGACCACACCATAAACAACTAATCAGATAGACTTACGGAAGATCTGGGTCAAACAGAAGCTACCAGTTGTGAATATAGAAACAGGGCAAACCTTCCCTGACAACAGCTGAGATTGGAAACTTGAATCTTTATCTGGGAAGAAACTGAGTCTCCATGGGGGGAAAAAGAGAGAGAGAGAGAGAGAAGGAAAGGGGGCTTCAGTCATTACCCAGATAAACCATGACCAACATTACTCAGGGAAGTAGGGAACATCTGAGGAAGATCTTAAGTACCACAATGGGAGATGGTAGACAGATTCTCTGAGATGTAGTGAACCTCAGCAGTGAGGTTTTCTTTCAGATGAAATTGCCAGAAAAAGTGTACTTTCTTCTTTTTTCTCAATTGCTTAGGAGAGGAGGAAGCTTCTTTACAGTAGTTAAATTTTGTTTCAGGTATCATCATGAATTCTATTGGTGTGATAATACATTTCCATTTAGCAACAATCCTGTTTAGCTTTATTTCGAGTTTCATGTCAATGATGAGTAATAAAACATCATTTTATGTCAATTTTCTATATGAGAAAATATGCCATTTTGTGACATTTTTTTTAAAAGAGAATCAAATGGTGACTCATGACTACATTTTATGACTTATGTACGGGTTGAAAGATTTATTTGTAAAGAATGTTGTCATGATTATTTTACCCTGGAGAGCCTAGAAATGTGTCAGAGTGAGAGTTTTGAGTTATTGCACTACAGGTAAGTTTGAATGCAGATGTCAATTGCCTTGCAAGAGACTTTTCTATTGTATTTTCCCTGTGCTAAAATCAAGGTTTTAAAACCCAACTGCATACAAAAAACATTTAGTTACTTTAATCACACTTAAGCCCAATAAATGCTGTTTATTTTTGGGAGGGAGGGGAATGCAAGGCTGGTTTCATGGGCCAGAGGCCTTTGCAGTTTCACAGTGGTCCAATTAGAAGGGGCTCTGCACTTGCTTTAATATTCTGATGTCTTGAAATTCTTAGTGAATTTTCAGCAAACAACCCTACCTTTCCATTTTGAACTGGTCTCTGAAAGTTATTTAGGAAACCCTGGGTCTTTGTATTAGGGATGTTTTTGTTTGTTTTGTTTTATGTTTTCTTTCTTCACTTCCTTGTTGTTTCTTTGTTTGTTTGTTTGTTTGTTTGTTTTATTTTTTTCAGAGACAAGCTGGTGTTGAATTTGTTTTGTAGCTTAGGGATAACCTTGAATCCCAGGGCCTCCTGTCTCCATCCACCAAAAGCTGATATTGCGAACATAAACCACCATGCCTTTAAAAAATAAGTGTGACTCTTCATTCTGGGCTGTTCTAAACTCTCTATGTAGCCCAGGTTGACCCTAAGCATGCTTTGATCTCCCAAGTGAGTTTGTTTCTTAAAGCATGTTAGGTAATTTTTGTTTAGGAAACACAAATGAACAGCTAATGTTGAAGGCTTGCATAATGCTACTAGTGAATAACAAAGGAGGTCTGTGGATAAGACCTGGAATTTCCAAAGTCTAGAAAATTCCTGTCTTTAGGGATGTTGAGATCCACATTTCTAAAGGATCCTCTTGCCCTGTAAACCTGCCAAGAGCCCAGGTAGTGGGAGTCTAAATGATGGGGGTACCTACCACCACATTTGCAAAATAGAACCAAGGTTAGAGAAGCAGGTATACTTTGCCTTTCCTGCTTTGGTGTTCTGCAGTGCATAGGACAAGGGAACAGGTGACTCTTGTCTGCATAGGTGAGGGAGTTCTTCTAGTTGTATGTGCTGAAAGCTAAGATCTAGGTGTTTGTCCTTTCTTCTGGCAGAATGTCAGCTGCTCCTGTGCTCTCTGATTCAAAGACTTTCTTCTTCATCTCTGTCATTGAATTACCTGGGCTATTGCACAGAGCTGAGAGAAGAGTCCATATTGTGCAAAAGGTCTTGGGTAGTCACTGCTTATTATTCATTATCAGGTAGATCCACATTAATAAATTCTGAAATCAGAGCCAATTGTGCTTGCCAATTTGCCTGTAATCCCAGCATTGAGATGTAGAAGTAGGAGGATCAAAAGTTCTATTCCATCATCAATATAGTGTATAGTGTATCAATATAGTGTGGATCACATGAGACTCTCTCTCTCTCCTCTTCTCTCTCTCTCCTCTCCTATATTCATATATGTGGTGATGAAATGTTCATGTAAAGAGAAAGAGAACATGAAATATTCATCATGAAATTATATTCTTTATTATTATCAAGTCTTTGCTTCAGTAAGATGATTAGATAATTTTCTGACTAGCTATAATTAACCAGAAAATGAACTGGCTTTCCTATCAATACATGGGTGAAGTTTGAGCATTCTTTGATTCTAATTACTGTAACATATGAACTTACTGTATTTGTATCAGTGAGTAAAAGTTGTTACCGCCAATCCTGACAACCTTGGTTTGACTGCTTAAACCCATGTTGTGGAGGGAAAGAATTGACTTTCATAAGCTTCCACTGACATGTATATGTGCATACCAACATACATACATTTTCTAAATGAAGAAATAAATAGTATCTGTACCAATCAATATTTCAACAAATATTTATAAAACATCTAGAATGTACCAGATACAAAGTCTAGGTGCCAGGTCACAACTGTAAACAAAATAAACAAAGTCCTTGCTCTCAGGGAATGGTTTTTCTGCTGGGGAGAGACGGATGATAAATAGAAATAAGATAAAGGGCATTTGATATAGATCCAGGCTGCCAAGAAATATAAAGCATCTGGTTGTATGTTGGAGGTTGCTGGGTGTGCTGGCTAGAATAAGAAATGTCCCGGAGAGTCTCAGATATTTGACTGCTTGGTCCCTAGTTGGTGGTGCTGTTTGGGGACATTATGGAATCTTTTGGAGGTGAAACCTTGCTGGAGGAAGTATATCATTGGGGAAGCGTGTTGATAGTTTCATATTACTTCCTGTTCAGTTTCTCTGCTTAGTGCTAGTATTTGAACATACTATTTATTTATTTATTTATTCATTTAGAAAAATATTTATGTGGGTGTGCACATGTGCATGTCAGTGGAAATTTATGGGAGTCAGTTCTCTCCCTCCACAATGTGAGTTTCAGCAATACCTGCTGCTTGCTGCCATTCTTCTCTGCTATGATGGAATCTTATCCCTCCAGGATAGTAAGCTCTTTTCTCTGTAAGTTTACTTGGTCATGGTGTTTTATTACAGCAACAGAAAAGTAATTGATATGGGTAGGGTTTTGGAGTTGCAGACCAGCAATATCTAAGAATTGCTGTCCTCTAGGGTGATGTAGAAATTGTGATGTGTCTCTTGTCTGATAATGATTATCACTACCCTATGGCTAGGGAAGGTTTTTTTGACCTGGGTCCCAATTGCTGGGCAACATCATCACAGATGGAGTCAGCTTTCCTACTTGTACTCTCATTGGTTGGTTGAATCGTTGGTGGAATTCATATACTGGGAAAAGAAGGGCTCTTTATTAAAGATACCATATCAAAAGCCCTGAGCACATTTACACACAGTGGGACATGCTTGTAATCTTAGCCCATAGGAGATAGGAAGATCAGAAGTTCAAGGTCATCCTTAAACTGCATAGCAAGTTTGAGGCCAGTCTTGACTATATGAGACTTTGTCTGAATAACAAAGAAACAACCCCAAACAGTACAACCTTTAGCATCATAAGCAGACCACCAAGTTTTGAATTTTGACATTTTTCCACAGGCATTATTTTGAAAAAAAAGCAAGCTAATATCAAATTTATTTTCATTCTACTACTTTGATTCAATTTGTGGGCAATAACTGGAATACTTTAGGACATTTTTGTGAGAGTAAATCTGGTCAAGTTCCAAATGGCTTCTGACTGTTCCAAAGATTTTTCAAGTTTCTAAGAGTCTAGGTACTAATATCTAACAACAGGCATACAGAGAATTATTTCCAGCTTCTCTGTATTTAGAGAATTGACACTCTCTAGTTCTCTAGGCACTTCTGTCTGAAAAGCCATACTATTCATGTTCAAGTGGTGCCGACTCCTTACAAAAAGCATTTGGTTCTCTTTTATGGGTAATATACAAAGGGAATAGGTTTCAGATATTGATCCCATGTCACAGTCCCATGTTCCTATCAAAATTAAGTAGAGGTTCATCTTTCTGCAGGCTTCTTTTATATAAAGCTTTAGGGCCAAATCTGCCTTGAGTTTCCCTTTGTTTCATTTCTTTGTCTTCCACCCATGCATTTTCTATAGTTAAAATGATGCTGTCTCCTCCAAAATTCCTATTGAATCATATCTCCAAACCAATAGTATTAAAGACAGGAGAAATTTAGGAGGTAATTAAGCCAGAAGAGCTATGCTCTCATGGATGGGTCTTATAAAAGTTTTGGAGGGGGCTGGGGTTGTTCCTCAGTATGATACCTGATCCCCAGCACCACATACACACACACACACACACACACACACTCACTCACACACAGACACACACACACACACACAGAGAGAGAGAGAGAGAGAGAGAGAGAGAGAGAGAGAGAGAGAGAGAGAGAGAGAGAGAGAGAGAGAGGATGGTGCATAGTTGCAACTGTAGCATTTGGGAGGTAGAGAAGTGGGGATCAGAAGTTGGAAGTCATCCTCTACCTGTTTGGGAGTTCAAGGCCATCCTGAGCTAGAGACCCTGTCTCAAAAGAAAATAAAAGGGAAAGGGTGCTCTGGAGAGCTAGTTAGGGTCTTTTCCCCTTCTGTCTTTTATCATTAAAAAGCACACAGGTTTTTGTATAAGGAGACCCTTAGTAGATACTTAATTTCTCAGCACTTTGCTTCTGAGTGTCTTAGCTTCTAAAATTAAAATAATAGACAGACAGACAGATAGATAGATAGATAGATAGATTTTTATATATTTTTATATATTACTCTGTCTCAGGTATTTTGTTATTGCAAGCATCAACAGACTAACGTATTGCTTACTCCACCTGTCAGTCTAGTTCTTGCTATTCTTGCTCTTCAGCCAATCTATCAGATATTTGTGGAGGATACACTGTGTGCTGAGTCTCTTTCCTTAAGTACTGAGAATTTTTTGGTCTTCATCAGTCTTAAATTAAAATATAAATGAATCCAGAAGACTTCCCAGCCTGAAGTAACACCAGTTTCCAACTTGAACAGTCCTCAGTTCATTGTTATAATTCTTACCATGTAAGAAAGAAGATATCACCAGAAGGCAGAGGCAAGTGGATCTTCGTAATTTCAAGTCCAGCCTGATCTACAAAGCAAGTCCAGGACAGCCAAGGCTACACAGAGAAACCCTGTCCAAAAATAAAAAAAATAAATAGAAAGAAAGAAGAAAAAAAAGAGAGAAAGGAAGAGAGAGAGAGAGAGAGAGAGAGAGAGAGAGAAAGAGAGAAAGAGATAAAGAAAGAATGAGGCCATCGCAATCCAATAACTAAAGGTGAAATCTTCATAACCACTGAACCATCTCTACAAATCCTTTATTTTTCAGAAAAGGGTTTTTCAGTTAACCTAGAGCTCAACGATTCAGCAAAGACGAGCTTGCCAATAAGTTCCAAGATTCCTTGTCTCTGCATTTCCAGCCTTGGAATTATAGGAGCATGCATGCCACAACATTTTTTACATTGGTGCTGTGGATTCATAACCAGGTCTAGAAGTACTTCACTAACTGAGCCATCCTCCTAGTAGTTTATCTATCATTATTAAATATGTTATCCTGAATAATTTACTGCACACTGGATATAGAAGGTGATGGAAAGGCATCACTAAGAGGTGATGATGATCCACTGATGGCTACAAAGTATCTCCGACTAGTTGGGAAAACCTAGCAGAAATGTATTGACAGTTCTAGAGACTGGAAGTCTCAAATCAAGTTGCTTTCATAGTTGTGTCCTCCCAGAGCTTTAGAAGAAGAGAATCATTTCTTGTTTCTCTGATTTCTGATTATTTGGGATGTTTCTTGACTTGTGGCAGGAAGTGGAATCTCTTCTTCTGACTAGATATGAAAAATTTCTTTCTGTCACCTTTTCTTATAGGAACCACCAGTAAAACTGAATTGAGGGCCCATTTTATACCACTATAACTTCACTTTAACTTATGTTATAATGACATTTTTCAAAGACCCTCTTCCTGAATAAAGTCACAACTCTCACATACCATAGAATAAAATTTCAGCTTCTCTGAAAGCATATACACCATATAATACAATTTCAGTTTCTGTGAGACTCAATTTGAAACCCAACTCCTAGGGAACAATGATACATTTGTCAAACATGAAAAAGAATAAAGCAAAACTGTCCACAATAGAAAGAAATCATGAATTTACTAAACTGAAAGGCTTCTCATTTGTCCCCCCAAACCATACATGTAACCACAGTGTTGCATGACTTTTCCTAGGACATGTGAATAAACATGAATAAATGTCTATTCACTTTGGATAGGACATCCTCTGCTTTCTTACAACAGACCAGAGATAAAGTTACAGCCATGTCTAGCTTTCTGAACCAATGGCCTGACTGATGTTATTCATGGGAACATGTGAAAGGGCTTAATTACAGGGGCGTGGATGACTCAAATGAAGCTTTATCACCAAAAAATGCCACCACAGCCCGTAACTAGCATCCCCCCAAAATCTATCCTTGGGTGGCAGGGTCCATCATATGTTCTCCACTCTGAATTGTTTACTATTAGTATAACTTTGAGGAGGCTCATCATATTCTTGTTACTTTCTGAGCTTCTAGATCTTGTAAGTTTCCCTAAATTTCCAGGTTTATCTCCTTCCAGGAGGTGAAATTTTAATTTGTAGCAAATTTCTATAGAATGCATACTAGTTCTTATTGGGCTCCTTCTTTTGCTTTGGTCCCTTTTTCTTCTTCCTTTCTCTCTGTCTCTCTCTTTATCTCTTTCTTTCTTTCAGTTTCTCCAAAGCCATGGAATTGTACAGGTAGACGGTAGTGGGAATTTATTGTATCTAGATTTATAAGAATACTTTAATATGAATGAGATAAATAGTGATGTATTCTTTAATTTGCCATGTGTCCCAGAAACAACCCCCAACTAAGAAAAAGAAAAAGAGAAGGGTGAGAAAGAGTAAGGGGGAAAAGAAATAGCTTACCAAGGGTTTTTATAGGTGAAGGATTTATCACAAAGTTTGAGGTTTGCTTTTAGCTATGGTTCATTTATAAATACAACCAGTCACAGGCACACATTCATATTTTCCTTTAACATTTTATTTTATTTTGTTATTTAATTAATTTATTTATTTTTGTATCAATCACAGGTTAGGTACTTTGCATCCCAAGCATAGCCTCCTCCCTCATTCCCTCCCACCCTCCCCCTCCCTCCCTTATCTCCTCCCCGCCCCCTCCAAGTCCACCATCAGGGGAGGACCTCCTCCCCTTCCATCCAACCCCAGCTCATCCTGTCTCCTCAGGGCTGGCTGCAATGTCCTCCCCTGAGATCTAGCCAGTCTGTCACTCCCCGGCTTGTATGGGGGAGGGTCAAAGAGTCAGCCATCAAGTTCATAACTGAAATAGTCCCTGTTTCCCTCACTAGCGTCTTCAGTCTGACACCGAGCTATC
>CM053742.1:19865707-19963000 GCA_028658305.1 Pachyuromys duprasi | reverse complement strand
GGGAGGGTAGGAGGGAATGGGGGAGGGGGCTACGCCTGGGATTCAAAGTACCTAACCTGTGATTGAGATAAAAATAAATAATAAAAAAGTAAAAATTTAATAAAAAGATCATTCCTTTCTTAAATAAAAAAAAAGAAAATCTCTGCTGATGTTATTAGTTTACTGATCTTAAATTGTTGTGTGTTTTTAAGCCATTAAAACTGTTGGAAGTTAACAATATAGATTTAAATGTTTCTGATTTGCCTAATCCCCATGGAATAATCCTTTTGAGGTCTAGGGTAAATTTGCATAGATCCTAATATGCTAAAGTGTACATGAAATAACTGTAGTTATGCATAGAGTAAACTAGTCCTGAATAGTTTCTTCCAGGACTTGGCCTCAGTACACATCTATGTACTTTATTAGAATTGTTAGAAGTAGTTAAAAGAAATTAGATATTGGACTGCAATATAGCTCAATGATACAGGACTATATAGCATGCTAGAGGGTCCTGGATTCAACTGCTATTACAAATAAAAGGCTGGGCATGGTGGTACATAAAAATAATCCAAACAATAGGGTTGGGTATGGAAGAATAGTGGCTTTGGGGTCAGCCTAGGCTGTATAGAGAGAGCCTATCTCAGTAAAATGAAAACGAAAAATATGTGTAAAATTTACTTCTTCCACACCATTTCTCCAAATTGAAGAGATTTATATGGACAATGAAAGACATCAAAAAGCATAAAGGAATAAGAAGTACTTAAAGGGAGGGTTATTAGACCCTTCATCATTGGGTGTTGATCTCATTACTCACCCCTGCCATAGCTGTAACCAAAACAATCCACAGCCTGTATATTCTACCCCAAATCACAAACTGTTGCTTGTGGATATATGTAGAATTTTAGCCTGGTTAATCCCAATACTCAGGAGATAGAAATAGGAGAGTGATAAATTTAGTTTAGGTTATAGTGAGACTTTGTCACAATTAACAAACAACAACAATAAAAGAATTGTAACTTACATTAACAAAATAAGTTCTCAACTTTTATTTTGCTTTTGAAACAGGATCTTAGGTCTCAGCTGGCCTCAGACTTGCTTTGTATCTGAGGATGACTTTAAACTGACCCTCTGGTATCCATCTCCTGAATGCTGGAAGTATGACAGGTATCACTGTGCTTACTTTATATGGTGCTGGGTATCTTAGCCAGGGCTTTGTATATGCTCACTAGGCAAGAAGTCTATTAAATGAACTATATCCCAAGCCTTCAAAAGTTTTATTTTTAATATAAAACATGTTTTTAATTTTATTTTCTCAGAGAACAAAAATTTACTACTTAAATCTCCTCATGCCTATGTATCAGTTTTAATTGGACTTCTCATTAGCTTTTTAAATTATAAACTCAAATAACTATGATTCAGTATTTTTAGATGATCACAGTAATTCAGTTAAAGTCAGTATTTTAGTTGAAACGTAATTAACAAGTAATATCAAAGTACTTTAATAGACTGGAGAATAGGATTTTAATTGCGATAGTATTTGTGTGTACTTTATTTTTCTGAAAGAACACTTAACATATTTCGTAATAGGAACTCTTCTTAAATTATATTTATTGACATGCATATGTGGTGTATATGTACCCGTTGATACTCACTTGTGTGGTCTGTAGGTGCACATATATAAAATATACAGTATACAGATGATTTTGTCTGTGTACAGTTTCATCTCTACATCATTCTTTGTAAATTTTGGATTGTTTTTCTGGGAGTGTGTGTAGAGAAATGTTAGTTCACCATAGAAAGTACACCAATAGGATGTGTTTTACATGGCTGAAAAAAAAAAAGACAGCTACATCATTGGTAACCACTGACATAAAAAAAAAAAGTGTTAGTGTGGTCCAACCCGCAGTTACACTTGTGCCCTGTATTTATTTTTGCACACTCCTTAGATCAGATGCAGCTGGGTAGGGCAGGAGGGAGTTTTTAATGGAGTCTTGGTTGAGGGTCAGGTTATTCCTTTATTGTTACCATAGATGTGGCTATCACTGTGTTCTATTGGTTTCATTGCCATGAATTTCAGGTCAAGGCATTTTGTAGGTTACAACAGTCTCTTCCTGCATGATGAAAGTGGTCATGTTATGCCTCGAAGATAGCTAAACCACAACAGTAATCTCATAATTCTAGCAATAGCTATGGGAAGATAATGGGGAGCTATTTATTGGTACACACATAGAGGACCAGGACTGAATTCTGTCAGAGTTAAGAATTTAGTTTTAACATTAGTTGTCTATTATCTACCACAGCCTTCTTTAAAGGTAAATGTAAGAGGCAATGAGTTTACTGAATGAAGTGGTAGTTTCAGAAGGCACCTTTGTTAATAATGAGGAGGCTTAACTAGGTTCTATTGGTTTTTACACAGAGATTTAAAAATACACATTTAAGATGGACTGCATGGTAATTACTCTCTTACAATTTGAATACTACATTAAATGAAATTAAGGGTGAATTGCATGTTTCGTACTCTTGTTCACGATTAATGATGCTTGCAGTAAATTTTTTATTGGTTTATTTTTTATTTTATATTAATCACAGGTTATGTACTTTGTATCCCAGCTATAGCCCCCTCCCACATTCCCTCCCTATCCCCCCTTCCCTCTCTCATCTCCTCCCTGCACCTTTCTAAGTCCACTGATAGGGGAGGACCTCCTCCCCTTCCATCTAACTCTAGCTTATCAGGTCTCTTCGGGAATGGCTACAATGTCCTCTTCTGTGGCCTAGCAAGGCTGCTCCTCCCTCAGTGGATAGGGAGGTCGAAGAGCCAGCCATTGAGTTCATGTCCAAAATAGTTTCTTTTCCCCTTACTAGTATACCAACTTGGGAATTGAGCTACCATTTGCTATATACAAGCAGGGGTTCTAGGTTATAACAGTACATGGTCCTTGGTTGGAGAGACAGTCTCATAAAAGACCCCTGTGGCCTGATATATTTGGTTCTTGCGGAGCTCCTGACCTCTCCAGGTCATAATAACTCCCCCTTCTTTCATATGATTCGATGCACTCTGCCAAAGGATTGGTTATGTTTCTTAATATTTGCTTTGATACACTGCTAGGAAGAGTGTTTTCGAGGCCCTCTGTGGCTGGCTCTTGTCCTGCTGCTTGTTTACTCCTACATCCAATGTCTGTCCCATTTGACTTTCTAAGTGACAATTAATCCTCTTACCCCAGGTCCTCTTTCTTGTTTATCTTCTTTAGGTGTGTAGATTTCTGTATTTTTATCCTATCTTATAGGTTTATATAAGTGAGTGTATACCATGTTCGTCTTTCCAGTTTGGGGATACCTCACTGAGGATGATCGTTTCCAGGTCCCACCATTTGCCTGCAAATTTAATGATTTCCTCCTTTTTAATTGCTGAGTAGTATTCCATTGTGTAAAAGTACCACAATTTCTGTATCCATTCCTCAACTGAGGGACATCTGGGTTGTTTCCAGGGTCTGGCTATTACGAATAAAGCAGCTATGAACATAGTTGAGCAAATGTCCTTTTTGTGTACTTTAACATCTTTTCGATATATGCCTAGGAGTGGTATAGCTGGATCTTGAGGAATCACTATTCTTAATTGTCTAAGAAAGCGCCAAATTGATTTCCAGAGTGGTTGTACAAGTTGCTTGCAGTAAATTTTATCCCCTCCAACAATACTGTGCCATTGTCAGTGTGGTGGGTTTCTGGGCATAAATTTAGGCCTGAGGTTATTATCTGTGTCTATTTAGCTGGCTTGTCTATCCAGTATCCCAGCTGTGTGTGCAGGAGGCTATTGTATTGTATTTTGTCAATAACAGCAAAACCAACACCTAGCAGGTATTTGTCTAGGAAAATAATAGAGGAGGAAGACAATGGAGTCTTAATGAATTTGCTCTAGAGGAAGGATTTGGTGGTTTCAGTCAGAGTCAAAGCTTCAGGTTTGTGTAGAATAGAAAGGGCAGATGATATCTCTCCTTGGAACAGCTGTGTAAGGTAAACTGTATATGTACCAAGGAAGTACCTTGTATCCTAGTGACAGTATCCAAGCATAAAAGGGTCATTAGTCCTTTCCTTCCACAATGGCAGAAATAACTTGACTATTGAAGCTGAAATGATAGTCCCATACACCACGTATGTCTTCTTGACACACGTTTCTTTTCCTGTGAAAACAACATATAGTCTTCTCTGTGTTTACATGTGTTCTGTAACTTAACAAATCACACACATACACACACACAAACACACACACACATGAGAATGGAGGTTCATAGGAATTAAAGAGCTGGGGCTTTCTACTCTCCTTTCCCCAAGGAATAGTCTCACAGTGATGAAGAATGATACTGATGTGATTATGGTTAATCTATTCCTAACGTGCTTTATTTCACATCAGTTGAAGAATATACGTGTTTGTTTCATTGAGAAAATGGATCTTGGGGGGATTTGTCTGATTCTGGATTCAGGCAGCTGACCTAGAAGTCAAGAGGCTGCTGCACTGGCTTCCAGCCAGTTCCTAAGTGGCTCTGGTGGCTTAACACATCACATGTACACATATGTGTGTGTGTGTTAATATTATATATCATGTAGATATTATTGCTTTGGGCTTTGGTGTTACCATTTCTCACACAAAGTTATATTCTGACTTTCAAAGTCTCTTCTAATTCTAACAAATGCTAGTTTTAATGCTGTTTCTAACATTCCTTTAAAAAAAAGTTTCCCAGGGAAATTCACTGAGCATGGCCTAACAATGTACAATAAGACTGGACACAAATCCTCATATAATGGCTTGGCTTGGCAACCCAGGAGGAATAAAAAGAGTCCCCCCCACAGGCAATCTCCCATTGCCACAAGAATGCAAAGCTATACAATCATAAGTTATATGCAGAGGACCTATTTTAGACCCATACATGTTACGAGTTTACTTCTTCAGTCTATGAGCTCCTATGAACCATGTGTAGTTTATTTTGTGGGCCATGTTCTCATAGTGTCCTTGTCCCCTCTGAATCCTACAATCTTCTTTTGCAGGGTTCTGCTGGATCCACCTAGTGTTTGGCTGTGGGAGACAGGGTCTCTTAATGGCCTACAGCTTGCTCAGTAAGCTAAATTGGCTAGCCAGTGAGATCCAGGGTTTTGCCCATTTTTACATACCTGTTGATTTTTAAATGGGGTTCTAACTGTTGAATCCATGTCCCCACTCTTGCAAAGCAGTACTTTGCAAACAATAAACTGCTTCTCTAGCCCCTCAACATAGCCTGTGTATACTATAAAGCTTCACTCATTCTTTCCTTGCTGCAAGTTTTCCCCTTTCTTGGCAGATGGCACTGGGAGCCTGGAGTTTGCATATTCCCCAAAGGAAGGAAAGGGGATTATCTGGTAGCCCCAGAAGAGCTTCTTTGTTCTGGTATTTGTGTCTTTGAGTCCCTCAGTAGTCTCTTGTCAAACTCTTAGGATGTTTCCTGCATAAACTGTCAGATGCAGTTTCCTAACATGCATCATTTGCGTGTTTGCATCTATCCCCAAGCCTTCTGTTTAAACATTAAACCATTTCCAGCTTCATCATAAAAAGTAATTTTGTTGGTAAGCACCTGCTTGGCTCATTACAGTATTTCCAAAGGAGGAAAATGGGAATAGCCTAGATGGTATGGTTCGCTTCAGAATATTTTCTTTACATGCTTTTCACTTTCCTAGTTTTAATTTGCCTGGAAAAGGCTTTACAGGTACAAGATAATAACGAAGACACTTTCAGCTGATGGATTTCTTATTGCATACATTTACTTCTCCTTGTAGCAAAGAGGCATGACTATCATTAAAAACCCTGCCATTTAGGAGATGAATTTGCTCCTGGGAATTTGAATACCACTAACAGGCAGTGTACATGGTTTGCATACTTGTAAAGCCAAGCACAAGCCCCTCACATTACTTTATCTGAATTATTTCATTGTTGAGGAACAATTATTACTTTCCGTGTTGAGACAAGATCTTGCTGTGCTGGCCTGGCTGGCCTCAAACTAGTGACCTATCTGTCTTAGCTTCTGGAACACATAGTACCATACAAGGCTGTTAAGCAGCATTTCAGCTATTTAATTTGAGACTAAAGAGTTGGTCAAAGTAAGAAATGTTCAGGATTGGTGGAGTTCTGTGTTCTAGTTTTTGGCTCTGCTTCCCATAAGCCTTTTTTTTTCCTGAAAGGAGCTGCTATTGCTTCAAGATGATACACAGCCATACTTTTATTGCTCTATGAAGTAAGTTCTAAGAAATATGTCATTAGGTTACTTTAGTCATTTTAAAATCATCATAAGTTTACCTTATATAAAGCAAAGTAATCTGGCTAAATATGGTACCATAATGGATGTATGCACTGTACTTTTAGATTGGCAGCCAGTAATTTATTTTCCATAGCATTGACATATATGTGAGTAATGCATTGTGTTAAATGGAAGACTGGAATGAATTCTTGGCTTCTGTTTTTGATACACACTTCCTTCTAGGTCATGTGACTACTTGATTCCTAATCCTGTCTTAGTCCTTCGTATTTCAGTGAACCATTTATCACTTGGAAATTAAAGTTGTTCTTGAACTTCAATAAAATATATTGTCAGTATCAAATCAGAAAATATTAGTATCCAAATTTATGTATCGCATTTACATTTTATGTGACACCAATGACAAACAAGGGAAGATATGTCATTGTCTTATATGGAATGGATCTAAGTAAAAAGGAATAGTAGTCAATTCTGAGTACTTAGATTTAAGTCCTGGGCTTATTATTCATCTGCTTTTGGGTCTTAGGAAATCCTACAACTTTAAATTTTATTTTCTGTATATGGGTGTTTTGCCTGCATGTATGTCTATGCACCACATGTGTGTCTGGTTTCTGCAGAGGCCAGAAAAATGGGTCAGAGTCTTTGGAAGTAGAATTACAGTTTCTTGTGAGAAACCATGTGGGTGCTTGGAATCTAACTCATGTCCTGGAAGAGCAACAAGTGCTCTTAACTGCTGACCCATCCCCTATCATCTACTTCTAAAAGCCTTAGTTTCTTCAATTGGGCAAGAGATGGACTGGTTATAACAGTTTTTTTGTTTCAGTGCTGCTGTGGAGGATCAAGCAGAACCTCTTCATGTGTGAAGTCCCTAAAGAGAAAGCTGTAAAAACATCAAATGTTATTAGGATTGATGATGCAGTCCTTGTCAACAGCAGCCATCTGTTTGTTTTGGCTTTCACTGTCAAAAGCAAGATGTGAAAATGTCCCAAGTGTATTTCAATGAGATGTGACTTTCATTCACATCTCAAGTTTTTTGTCATTTAGTTTTGGTATCCCAGCTGACATGATTCAAATTTTGAGCTGTCTCCTGGTAAGCACTGAAATAGAGGGCCAGAAGGGATAATGGAATCATATATTCCAATTTTTCTTTTTAAAGGTGAAGCTTAGGAAGTCTAACTTCCCATTAACAGGTAGCAAGGCTTCCTGATAACAGGTAGTAAGGACTGCTTCAAGACAAGGTCACCATTAAGATTCTATTAGCTTCTTTTCTTATACAAACACTGGTTTGTGTAGTTTTGTTTAATACAGACTCTCTATAGGTCAGGCTTGACTTAAACTCATGGTCTTTTTGCCTCAGCATCACAAGAGTGTTAGGATTTATAGACAATCATAGCACTTACACAGTTTTGATCAAGACTCCTCCAAAATTCTTTGGTGTTGTAATATTTAGGGTCCTCCTCTTCCTTTCTTCTTCATAGCAGTTCTCCCACTTCTCTTTCCCCAAAGAACATTGTCCTCTTCTTTTAAAGACATTATCTTAGATACTTTAGGTTAAGTCCATTGTAATCTTGGGGGTCTTTTAAAAAGTGGCTTATGCTTTCCCAGCCCTCATGTCTGAGTATAAGAACTGCTGAGAATCTTAAATTGCCTTGACTATTATTTCTAGTTAATGCCTCATTGATGTCCTTCCTCTAAGCGATATGATTACATCTGTTTTCTCTGATACTAGCTTATATGAGCCAGGTGTTCTCCCCATAGTGTCTTGTTTAATGAACTAAATGGGTCAAGAAGTAGATAGTAAATCCTTTTATGGATGAGGAAACAGTACAGAGTAGTTGGCTTCTACAAGGTCATGCTGCTAGTAACTAATGATCCTGAAGTTTATTGCACAATAAAGAGGAAGATTTTGAGGTGTGGTTTTGTACTTTTGCCAAGGCATGCTCATAGCTTATATTGTTTAAAGCTGTAATTTACAAAGTGACCCTCAGTACAATTTGAAAGCTGAAGATAAACATGTTTATAATTGAAACAGTATGAATCTAATACACTTAAAAGAGAAGACACAATAAGATTAATTCCAGCAAAATATTATTTCTTTTACTTGAATGTGCATGAGTATGTTGCAGTTCCCCATAGCTGTAATCACAGTGGTCTGTTTTTTAAATATTACATTGCGTATTTTATTATTTTGTTAGGTGTCTCTGTAATTTTTCATAAGTAGCCCATAAGTGGTTTCAGAGTTTTATCTTGTTAAAGTAATCCTAATCAAATAGCTTCTGATATGCCATTTGGCAAAGAAAAGAGGGAGTCAGGAAGATTCATTTCATATCAGGAAACTCAGTAATGAAACTAATAATTGCATCTGCTTTTGGAGAAGATAAGATAATCAAAGGTAGAAAATAAAAAATATACATATAATTGAGTGATACTTGAGAGTGTGGTGGCATGCATCTGTAATATCAACACATGGGATAATAAAGCAGAAAGATGGTGAGCTTGTGGTTAGTCTGAACTAAATTGCAAAGCTTGTCTCAAAAACTAGGAGTAGGGGCCAGCAAGATGACTTAGCAGTAAACCTGGAGAGTTACATTTGATCCCCAAACCCTTATAAAGGTAAAAGGAGGGAACTGACTCCTCAAAGTTATCCTCTATCCTCTACACATACACATCAAATACTTACATACACATGCACTAATAATAATAATAAATAAAAGAGTAGTCAGGGCCTAGAAGATGTCTTGTCAGTAAAACAATTGCTGTGTTACCTTGAGGATCAACACCGGTCTCCAGTATCCACATAACAAGCTGGGTATGGTGACACATGTCTGTTATCCTAATATCAGATTGGCAAATTTATGAGGATCGGTTCCTGGGTGCATGCTAGTCAACCAGACTACCTAAATCTTGAGGCTTCCACATACAGTGAGAGATCCTTTCTTAAAAGGTAAGATGGAAAGATGAAGAAAATACTAAGCATTGACCTCTAGCCGCTACACACTCATTTGAGTATGCAAGCACACACACCTATTGATAGGCACACAGGCAGTAACCAATACAAATAATCTGTCCAGTTTGTTTTGTGTTTTGAGGCATGGTCTCAATATGTCATCCAAGTCAGTCTTCAAGCACCTGAGCTTGGGGCAATGCTTCTTCCTCAGCTGTCTGCTTAAGTGCTAGCATCACACCTGTTTTGGGCTGGTTGGTTTTGAATCCAGATTCTGACCTTGAAACAGGGCCCTGTCCACAGGTACTTGCTGCCTCTGAAATGGAGGAAACACTGTGTGGGAAGTGTACACTTTGCCTGACACAGTGTGATAGACAGACTGCCAGCAAATGCTGGTTCCCTCCGGAGATGTGATCTTACCATGGAATTGAGTGTGTTATTTTGGTACTGCTGTTTGGATGAAACTAGACTATTTTAGGTTTTTAACTCAGATGTTCACAGTGCTGTGGATTTTGTAATTTGGAAAGAAAAAACAGGCTGAATTTTTGGATCACACTCATTAAATCCATTTATTTCTTTATTTATTGCTGTGTTTTTGTAAATGATCTAATGTATCATACACATTGCTAGGCAAGCCCCCAACCACTGAGCAGTACTCTTAGTATAACCCCTTCTACAAAGTGCATAATAATTATTTGGGAACTTATCTGAAATCTCTGCCCCCAAGTTCCAAGAACCGCTAGCAAAACACTGAATTCTGGTATGGTGGTGACAGATGGATCCATGGAGCTCATTGGCCAGACAGCCTAGCTGGATTGGAGAAATACAGGTTCAGTGACAGACTCTGTCTCAAAAAATACAGTGGAAAACAATTGAGAAGGATGCCTGTGACATTGTCTTTGTTCCACATGCACACACACAGACACACACAAAAGAGAATACTGGGAATTTATAAATAATAAAAAAATGACAAGTCTGAAATCAAGGTACTGATTGATCATTTGGTGAGTTATGGTCTCTCTTTCTGTCAGGTTTTTTTTTTTGGTATTTTTTTTGGGGGGGGGTTAGGATTTTTCTGTGTATTCCTCCATTTTGTAGACCAGGCTGGCCTCAGTCTCATAGAGATCCACCTGTCTCTGCCTTCTGAGTACTGGGATTAAAGGTGTGTGCCACTGTGCCTGGAAAGGCATGCTCTCTTGCTCCTTAGTTGGAGCACTCTCTCTTCATCCTAACATGGCTAAAGACAAAAAGGGCCAGAAAATGCTGAAAGCATACATGATGACAGTCTTAATGGTCCAGTTACCTTAAAAGTGTTCATTTCTGAATTCTATTTTTATTTTTGGTCAAAGTTTGGAAGGCACAACATTGAAATGATCTCAGATGATTATTGCAGAGTCTCTTATTTAAAGGGTGGTTTAGGAATTAGATTCTCCCAGGAGCTTTTTAGGTCTTTTTTGTTTGTTTGTTTGTTTGTGTTACATTATTTTTGCATATGGGTCCCATCTCAGAATGAAATTTTTTTTGCATTTTTATGTATATATTTTTTTATTTATGTATTTGTTTATTACAGTTTATTCACTTTGTATCCCCATTGCAGCTTCCTCCCTTGTCTCCTCCCAGTCCCACCTAGTGTTCCTCTTCTCACCCTAGGCCCTTTCCCTAGTTCCCTGATAGGGGAGGACCTCCTCCCCTTCTCTCTGACCCTATTTTATCAAGTCTCATGGAGGCTGGCTGCATCATCTTCCTCCGTGGCCTGGCAAGGCTGTACCTCCCAGTGGGTTGTGATCAGAGAGCCTGCCACTGAGTTCATGTCAGAGACAACTCGTGTACCCCTTACTAGGGAACCCTTTGGGAAACTGAGCAGTCAATGTGCTTCCTTTGAACAGGGTTCTAGATCCTCTCCATGTATGGTCCTTAGTTGGAATATCCATCTCTGCAGACATCCCCCCCTCGGGCCCAGGTATTTTGGCTCTGTTGTTCTTCTTGTGGAGTTTCTGTCCCTTTCAGGTCTTTCTATCTCCCTCTTCTTCCATGAGGATTCTGGCACTCTGCCCAAAGTTTTGTTCAACTATATTCATAGCAGCTCTATTCTTAATAGCCAGAATCTGCAAACAATCTAGATGCCCCTCAGTGGAGGAATGGACATGAGAAATGTGACACATTTACACAATAGAATACTGGCCAGCAATTAAAAACAAAGGAAATCATGAAATTTTCAGGCAAATGGGTGGAGCTAGAGAAGATTATCCTGAGTGAAGTAACCCAGAAGCAGAAAGACACAAATGATATATACTCACATATAAGTGGATATTAGACATATAACATAATACATACTAAAATCTATAGCCCTAAAGAAGCTAAACAACAAGGAGGACTCTAAGGAAGATAACTAATCCTCATTAAAAAGGGCAAACAGGATAGACAACAGATAGGAAAAGACAAGGAGCAGGACAGGAGCCTTCCACAGAGGACATCTGAAAGACTACCCACCAGGGTATCGAAGGAGATACTGAGACTCATAGCCAAAATTTTCTGCATTTTAACAACATCTCTAAGAACATCATGTACATATTAAGTTTGGGTAGCATGGTTGTAGGTGGTCCTTAGGAAACATTTTAATTTGGGAGTGGGGTAGAAATTTGAACCTAGCCCTTGGCTGAATTTCAACAACACTTTGGTTTGGATTTATTGCATCCTTGCCTTTTATAGACCTGTCTCTTGTTGTTTAGCCTTGACTGTCTTGGAATTTGCTTTGTAGCCTAAGCAGATCTCAGAGTCATCCTCCAGAGAGAGGAACTCACATGCTGGGATTATGGATATACCATGGCCTGCCTCATTTAATATGACTGCAACAGATGCTCTTGTAAATATGGCAAAAACTTGATATGGGAAATATTTAGAATTAGGAAGAGTTAGAACAGTAATAATTTAGAAGCATTTTTAAAGAAAGTTTTAAGGTAGTGATACTTAGAGATTTAATTTGCAATTCAAAAGGGTAGTCTGTGGCATTGTTTGGCATACTGGAGCCCTTCATTTTTTAAGAGCAGAGTCAGCAGTCAAAGTAGCTTAAACCAAATACTTGGAGTCTTTGAAACAGATCTGTTTAGTTTGGAACTGTAGAATAGGGGTTATCTTTTATTTGACCCTTATCTTTGATAGTAATATTGTTCTTATTTTCTCTGTGCTGGAGGACCTGAGCTCACAGAGTACAATATGGTCACTGAATGAAGTAAAACATGAAAGTTCCTTTAAAACTTTCAGATATGCAACCAACCCGAGGTGTTTGCCTGATTTTAAGGCAAACTCATATGTGAGGCCAAACTGGTATGTGTTTGAAAGCAGCTGCACACAGGTATTTCTGTGTTATAAAGACAGAGCTTCCCAGGTGTACATGTATAGTTGGGAATTCTATACATCTTTTTTTTCTTTCTTTAAAAAGAAATCCACCTAATATTTTGCAAAATTAAGTTTGTATTAAGGCTCTTGCAGTGGGCTAAATAACCTTTGCTGCTTTGTACATCTGTTTTAATTCTTGCAACCAACAAATCCTTTTCAAAGTCCTGAAGGTAACACAAGATACTGGTTTTATTGTGCAAATATGTAATTTTATCAGTCAACTGTGTTTTTTTTTTTTCATTTTTATTTCCAAGTCACTAGGAATTGAATTTTGGGTCCTCTATATTCTAAGGATATACTCTATACTCACAAATTGTTCCCCATCTCCAGAACATATTTTTAATATATCTCATTAATACATGATACTTCTTGCAACACAGGCTAATTAGAATTTTCCAAGAGAACTCTCCAACCTCACACTCTACCATGGCATGCCTCCTTGTGGTGGATTGTGAGCTCTTCTAAGAAAAAGAGTACAGGATCCATACTGAATTCCCTACTGAATACTGACCATGCCCAGAAGAAATCTTATCATATAAAGATAGCTAAGAGCTCATGGGTCCTTAGACTGGGCACACATAGATGGATACAACTTGGAAAAAGTCTCTTACCATAGCGGTTGTCAGCCTTCCTTTTCATCCTTTACCTTCATTAAAACAGGAAGAAATAAAAATTTGTGAGATATTTAGTCTTAATTTACATTTTGGGTCATTCGCTATTCAGTTTGTCTGTATATATTTCTTTTTATTTTTTAATATTAGTTATAATTTATTAAGTTTGTATCCCAGCTTTATCCCGCTCACTCATTCCCTCCCAATCCCGTCCTCCCTCCCTTATTTCCTCCCTGCCCCTTTCCAAGTCCACTAATAGGTGAGGACCTCCTCCCCTTTCATCTGACCTTGGTTTATTAGGTATCTTCAGGACTGGCTGCAAAGTCCTCCTCTGTGGCCTATCAGGGCTGCTTCTCCCTCGGGGGAAGGGGGGTGTCAAAGAGCCAGCCATTGAGTTCATGTCAGAAATAGTCCCTGTTTCTCAGAAATCTATACACCCAAAGAAGATAAACAAGAACGAGGACCTGGGGTAAGATGATCAATCCTCACTTAGAAAGATAAATGGGATGGATATTGGAAGTAGGAGAAAACAAGTAACTGGACAGGAGCCTACCACAGAAGGCCTCTGAAAGACTCTACCTAGCAGTATATCAGAGCAGAAACTGAGACTTGTAACCAAACTTTTCGCAGGGTGCAGGGAATCATATGAAAGAAGAGGGAGTTAGTATGACCTGGGGAGGACAGTAGCTCTACAAGGACCAAATATATCTGAACACAGGGGTCTTATGAGACTGTTTATCCAACCAAGGACAATATATGACTATAACCTAGAACCCCTGCTCGGATGTAGCCCATGGTAGCTCAGTATCCAAGTCTGTATATGTTTTAGGGTATATGTACTTATCTGTGTGTCTAATGTGCTCAACACATTAGAATAACTAATTTCTGGTAAGTCTCATTCTTGAAGGAGTTCATGAACAGGGACTACTATTGTTTCTTTATTAGCACTTTCTATATTTGAATCTCTTGTCACACCAATTAGTTTTGTACAGACATTAATCCATTATTTAAAACTTGGGTTATAAACAGAATGTATAGTCAAAAACTTTATATAAGGAGTCATGTCTGTTTTATTGATTTTATATTTAAATTATTTCTCAGTAGAATATGCTAATAAAATATACCCATCTACTAAGATCCATTGATTTGAGTGGTTATTACAGTAATAGGTGAGTTCATTTCTAAGGATACTCTCAAAGCCAAGTAAGGATTATACTGTTTATGTGTAATTGATGTCACAAGATAAAAACAGAAGCACTAAATAATCTGTGTTTAGGTATATAAGTAGGTATATAAGCAGGGAATTAATCTTGTTAGCCTCAAAAAACAGGAATAACAAGCCTATTTAACAAGCAAGCTAACTGCTGGAGCCTTCCATAGTGTGTTTGAATGAGGCTAAAGAGATGTGATACTCTTTATGAATTGACAGATCTGAGATACATATAGCACAAATAGTACTTCAGGCACATTTAGAACGGTGGTATTCAGCTAACTGCTCTCATAGCATTAAGATATGTTCATTCCCTAGATGTTGCCAAGGATTCTGATACTGTGAGCATCTTGGAACAGATTTGTGTAGTTGCTATGTGCCAAAACCCCTAGAACAAATGAGTGGGAAATGATACCAGGGTAGGAAAATATTGCTATAGTAACAACTTATTTTCTGTAGGAGAAATTCGGAAAATAAAACAAGAAGCAATGAGACCTGAGAAGAAATGGCTTTTGCACAAATATGGAAAATAAGGGAAGCAAAAGTCATGTGTTTGATTCCTTCCTTCCTCCCTTCCTTCTTTTCCTTCCTTCCTCTCTCTCTTTCATTCTTTCTCTCTTTCTTTCTTTCTTTCTTTCTTTCTTTTTTCTCTATTTCTTTCTCTCTCCTTCCTTCCTTCCTTTCTTCCTTCCTTCGACAGTGACATGTAGCTCAGGCTAGTCTCAAACTCACTAGGTATCAGAGGATGCCTTTGAACTACTTAAATACTATTTTTCTTCACTTCCAGAGTGATGGTATTATGGACACACATCACCATGGCTCTTTTATGTGGCATTGTGGATGAGAACCAGGGTTTCGTATATGCTAGGTAAGCACTCTGCCATGTAAGCTACAAGCCTCAGCCCCTGATATTGCTTTTCCTTAAGGGTAATTTAAAATGTTACATCTTGAGTATTTTTTGCATTATGGACTTTGTATAAAACCACTAAAGAAGCTGTAAATTTCTGAGAGAAAACAGTGGCATTCATTTCATTTCTTTTCGTAAAATGTCATTTCCTTAGTATAGTCTTTAGATGATTTATTGTGCATTAATTATGTTCCTTTTATTTGCTTATGTCCAATAGAATTTTTGGGAGATTTGAATTCAGGGCTTCACATATGCAATACAAGTGGTACTATGCTACAACCTCAGTCCTCAAGTAACTCTAGATCATGAAAATCTTTAAAACAAACAAACCCAAAACAACCTGAATATTGGGTTGTTTTTCACCTGAGTTTTCTTTCTCTTTTAATAAGGCTGCGGAGAGGCCATACAATCAGTTTTTATTATAAAACATTACGTGTGTGTGTGTGTGTGTGTGTGTGTGTGTGTGTGTGAGTGTGTGCTGCTAAGGACTGAACTCTTGTCTTCATAAAATATGAGGAAGGGCATCTCAGCATTGGTGTTACATGTGTGCCCTGTGTGAACACCATCCACTCCTATAGTGCTAGTCATAACTAACTGTACATTATCATAACCTAGAGATTTTGTAGCTTACTAAAATACAGATACAAGCTCTGCTGTTTGAATTTCTGATGATGGCATCAACAAGGTAGGACATGGGGCATATGCTTTGCACTGCACTTTTAAATTGCCTTTATAGGTCTTTAGAGTGTGCAGTCAGGATTAAGACTACAGCTGTACTCTTGCTACTTAGTCTTAAGTATCTGTACTCTTCTAAGAGGCATACTCCATGTGTTATGTGTAAGGTGTGTTCTTAGCATCCACATAAAAAGCTGAGCATGGCATTAGGAAAATATAATCCCAACACTAGTGATGCAGATATGGATGGCTTACTGGGGCTTGTTGGCCATCAAGTGTAGCTGAATCAGCCAGTTCCAGGTTCAGTTGCGAGATGCTGCCTCAAAAGATAAGTTGGAGCACAATTAAGGAAGACACTTAATTTCATCCTGCTCAGCAACCTCACAGTTCCTGCTTGCCTTTCTTCAGATAAAGACTAGCAGGGCACTTTTGCTACATCCTTTAATATTAGCAAGGGCTTTTAGTTAGAGGTAGTTTGTATGTGTTCTAGTTGGTTTTTACAGAAGGATTACAGAAGAACATGAATATAAGGAATCTTGGAGTACTATGGCTGGCTTTGGAGGTCAGCTCCTTTCCTTTTATTCCCCTGCACTTTTGCTCAATTCCTGCTTCCCTCTAACTTATTCTGAATACATTTTCTCCTTGACTTATCCATTACTTTTCTCATCTATTGAGTTTCTGAGGTTTTTTTCAAAATAATTTTTTGGTTGATGTACCTGGCTGAGGAAAGGAAGCTTCCAAGCTGAAAGTAGGAGGCATTGGAACTGTGAGCAGAGAGAAGTTTGAGAGTTCAGCCAGTAAAACTTGCTATTGTCTGGTCAACACCTAGTGGCTCATTTGAGGTCATAAATACAAGCAGTAATTGAGGTGGCTATGTTAGTCCCTCACTATTCCCAGTGCTGACTTGGTATCAAATAACAGGATTTCAGTAGGGATTGGGTGTTGGCCAGCATGGCTTACAAAGTCCTAGAGGCCAGTTTGACATTGAGAACTGACAGGTGTAAAAAAAATGTATCACACAGTGGGTGCTTTAAGGTTTTTAAAGCACCATCGCATGTAGAAGAACTCAAGGAAAGGCAGACAGTAAGGAGAGTTGAACACAAGACAGACCAGCTATTTTCTTATTCAACATAAGAAGAAAGTTTTTTTTGGTATAATCCTTGTCCATATCTTGACCTTAATTCATTCCTTGTCACCTTCTTTTACTTTTTTCTCCTTTCCTTTCTTCCCTTCATGTACTATCTTTGAGACTGTTTTTTCCCACCATCAGTGGAAATTATTTGACCATGATCTCTTTGGTTCATCATTGATAATTGACTTTCCTTTTCTTTTTTATCATAGTGGGTTTAGCTCTTTCCAGCAGCTGAGAAGGAAAAAGAAGATGAATGGGAGTAGGTTAGTTAACACTTCCAGAAGTTGGCTTGGGATTTAGATCTGTAACTTAGAAATCATCCATCATGAAAAGTAGTCCTCACTGAAGTGGAAAATACTGGTGGCTGCTCCTAGGGTGGTTAGGGAGTTGTAGTGATGATCAAGGATATATGATTAGGTAGAATGAATAAGGCAAGAAAGTCTATTGTAGATGGGGTATTGTATTGCATAATTCAAACATCATGGATATTAATTAAAAGTTCTCCCTAAAAAAATGCTACTAGCTACATGAAGTAAGACATTTAGCAACTAGCTATAGGTAACCATTCCACAGGATGTGTACTTTAAAACATGGCATTTTACATGATAGATAACATGGTTTTATCTTTACATTAAAAAGTTATTAAGGGAAATAAGATATATACATTATCCCCCAGATAAGATTTGAATGTTCTAAGTATTAAGTGAACCTGAGGTTTCTTGTGATATTGACAGGGAAATGGAGAATTATTGTCTCCCACTTCTTACCCCCTTTTGTTTTGGCTTTTTTGAGACAGTTTCATGGCTATAATTATAATGGCCCGGGTCATTGACTTCTATAGTTTTTCTACCGCAGCCTCCCAAGTCTCGAGAGATTACACCACATCAGACTTTCCTCTTTCTTTTCTCAGGGCCTTGATCTTTATTTTACGAAGCAATGACTATAAGCAGCATGAATTGTCCCAAATTCTTCCAGTCAGTTTTATGTGCATAGTATATATAGGTTTAACTAGTATCTTTAGGGACACAACTCAAAGCACCTTCCTATATGCAGCTCTGAGGTACTTATGCTGTTCCTAATTCATGAACCATTTATCACGAGGTTCTCCCTGTACTGATGTACTTTGTGGTGCTGGAGAGTGAACTCAGGGCCTTGTGCATGCCATTCAAATGCTTGCCAACTCACCCACATCCTCAGCCCAAATTTAGGGACGTTAAGAGGCTTGTTCATTTCATCTTGCTTCTCTAAGCCTTATTTCCTATGTCTCTGCCCTTTATTATTCAGACCCCTGCCAGTGTGATCCACTATAGACATCCTCTACAGCCTTTCCTAGGTCAGTGTCTCCACTTATGGCTTGCCAGGGTCACAACATCATAAACTTCTTTGTTTTTTGTTTGTTTGTTTGTTTGTTTTGTTTTCCTCTCTTGTACCTCCGGGGCAGTGCTCCATATGTGCAATAATGGCAACACATATTCTGTTCTTGACATTGAGGCAGAGCCAATGCAGGAAGAATCATGGCATGCCTACACATATATATCAGAAAGCAAATTTTGCTTCTCTGTTTTATTTTTTACAACAGAGCATAGTTTGTGGAAGGGTGTGTAAATCACAAACTAAGCAAATACATTTCCTGCCTTATTGTTTATGGCTTTACATACTTGAATAAAACATCCGGGGAAATGTACTGGGGAGGGTGCTTGTAAATCACAGATTCCCAAAGGCTGAGGACTCCCAGGTTACTGGGAAGCTGACTTATGTAGCCCTTGTTTTGTGATCTCTAGAAAAGGATATAGAAATATGTACATTGCTGTTACAGTAGCAACAACATTGAGCAGTCCAGCACTTCCCCCTGTGTAATGATTTATATAGTGGAAAGTTGAAATTAGGAACTCAAGGAAGCAATTTGAAATCTCTAGAAGGAAGGCTTGGATGAGTTTGCTTTTTTTCCTCCATCAGCCCACGTTTATTTTTCTTAACAATTTTCTTTCCTTAGAGTGACTTGTATAATTCAGAGGAATAGATGATGGATCAGTGTTCAGACTGATTAATAGAGAGAGGTGTAATAGAGGAAGAACCCAAGCTAGAAGCAAAAAAATAAATAAATAAGACTGTAACTAATAATCTTTGACCCATTCTCCCTCTCTCTTTCCAGAAATGAATGAACTAATTACTTTGCTGCCTTGTTATAATACCCACACTGTTCAGTTTCCAAGACTGTCTTGTTATATATACATTTGCTAAAAGCCATATTTGATTTAGAAGCTAAATCAGCATACCATGAATACCATCTGAGGAGGGCATCAGGATCCTTCTTGAATATGTGAAAATGTCATGGGTGCTTAAAATGACAAATTTTGTCCCAAGCAGTAGTTTTGTGTGTTTTATAATGATTTGTTTTGAGTTTTCAAAGCAATTTAATTCTCGTGGTTTCATTTTCAAAAAGGCATGAACTAAATACCTGTTCTATTTTTAAAGATCAAAATGTTGAACTTCAGTTTTAGTGAATCTATAATGGAGAACAAAGGTGGTACTTTTTCAGCTGAGTGGCATTCATGTTTTCCAAGTGTGAATGTCTGATACTAAATATTACACATGGAATTTCCATTTCTTATGATGTGTGATTCCGATTTGATTTTCCTATATTTGAGGTTTGGTTGCTTTACTTCCCATACAAGATTCCAGAGGAAGGTTGGGGAACATACAAAGAAACAAACAACCCAGTAACTTCACAAATGAATGAAGAAAATGTAGTTGTGTGTACACATGTGCACATGCACATTGAATCAGACACAGCCTTTGGAGGGGGAATCCACTTTGCCTTAAAATAACAGAAATTTCATAATACAGATGAACATGGAGGACATCATGCTAATTAAATCAAGCAAGTCAGAAACAGACAAATATGCATGATTCCACTTATAATGAGAAATATAAAGTAGACACTCAAGTATAATATGTCTGCCAGGGGAAAGGGGGAAGGAGCTTTGCTTAAAGTACATACTTGATTTTCCAAGAAGAGAAAATTCTGGAGATGCATGACACTTTAAGATGAACACAAAACATTACTATAGCGTGCATTCAGCATGGTTTAGATGACAAATTGAAACTTTTATGGCTGTGTCTGATTCCATGCGTATGTGCACAATGTGTATACACAACTACATTTTCTTCATTCATTTGTGAAGTTACTGGGTTGTTTGTTTGTTTGTGTGTTCCCCAACCTTCCTCTGGAATCTTTTATGGAAAGTAAAGCAACCGAACCTCAAATAGAGGAAAATCAAATCGGAGTCACACATCATAAGTAATGGAATTTCCATGTGTAATATTTAATATCAGACATTCACACTTGGAAAACATGAACGTCACTCAGCTGAAACCCTAGAATAAATGGTTCAGGTTCCCACTGCTCCCATACCCAACTCCCTGCATGCCCATTTGTATTCTTTTTAGAATTACATTTCTCCAGACTGTCTGCTGCACAGGAGAGGGGGGAAGGTATTGTTGGATGAAAGAAGTTCAGTTATTCACTGGAGCACAGGATAAATTGTGGAAGTTTCTCCTCAACTTGTCTAGATTTCTCTAGAATGTGTTGTGGGCAAATGGAGCAAAGGGGTTAAGGTTGGAGTGGAGCTGTTGTAGCCAGGAAGGGATGAATGACCTGTGAGCTCACTGGGGTTACTACTGGGTTTTCCCAGTACTACTGGGTTCTATAGGGTTTTCTTCCTGATCTATATGGATTCCAGCTCCAGCTCAGACATGAGGTAGCCCTGCCTCCAGTTTAATATACTCTGTGATCTGGTTTAAGTCTGAGAAGTGCTGTTGCAGAACCAAAGACAAGGTAACATACCTTCTGGAGAAGAATCAGAATGAATTCATATTACTTTCACTGTTTCTTCTCTTTGTTGGTTTTTATAAGTAAGTTGATTAGATAGGCTCCTATAGCAGCTGGGGTCCCTCTTCTTCCAGGAGCTTCAGTGTAAGGCAGATAGAATCAGTGAGAAAAAAATCCCCTTTCTATTTCTCTGTCCCTCTGATGTTTGGGGATGCGCATGTGGTGCTACCTAGTGCTGGAGGCCCATGTTTTCCTTGTGCCTTACTGTTTAATGGAACTGCTTCTGAGCTGGGATTGTGCTAGTGCTGAGAATGCCACCCTGCTGCCTGGACTGCTCTGCCTTTCCCTGTTTCTTCTTTGATGTCTTTCTAGGAATACAAGTCAGGCTGTCCCCCCCAAGTCAGTGAGAAGGTGATGTATACCAAGAGCCATGTCTGTGGCCATGAAACCTGATTTGGTACTGCCTCAGGTGCCATTGAGGAGGAGGAAATGCCTTCTTATAACGCTGCCAGCTGATAGGGTTGTCAGCTTATTTTTATCCTTTAATTCAGGTGAGGATTGTGACTAATCACCCTCCAAAGTGAGAGAGATGGGTGGAATCCATGGGCCTATTTATTTATGTATTCCAGAAGAAAAAAATTTAGACAGCATCTACTTATGTAATTCAGTGTCTCCTTATGTAATTTAGGCTGGCTGTGAACTCTCAGTAATCATTTTGTCTCAGCTCCCAAGTGCTGAAATTACAGGCATGCGACACTCTGCCCAGCTCAGAAGAAATATTTTAAAGAGATATTTATTTTCTTTTGTGGTAAAGTCTTACAATATAACCACAACTGGCCTCAGACTTGATCTCTGTGTGTCAGCCTCCTGAGTGCTGGGATCACAAGTGTGTGCCATCTTTTCTAGTTTAAAGAGATATTCACCAAGTCTTTTGTGTTGTATTTTATATCTGTGTCTTTCTATTATTATTATTATTATTATTATTATTATTATTATTATTATTACTATTGGTTTTCAAGACAGGCTTTTATTGTGTAGCTTGGGCTGTCCTGACACTCACTCTGTAAACCAGCCTGGCCTTGGACTCAGAGATCCACTTGCCTCTGCTTCCTGAGTGCTGTAATCAAAGCTGTGCACTGCCATGTCTGGCTATGTGTATGTATATTTAAAAAAATTGTATGGTTGTTCTTTACCTTAAATCTCTACCAAAGTTGAAAGAATTTTATGAATATGAATGTGCCCACTACCCACATGACTGTCATTTTTAATACACTTATTTTAACAGATAATTGTGTATCTCACCATGAAATTTCAGCCCTTCTTCATTATCTTACAACTGACCTTCATTTTGGCCCTTACTTCAGAAAAGAGACTAGCAATTAAGTGATTGTTTTTCCAGAGTTCACGTAAAAGGACTTCTTATTTTTGCCTTTTTCAGATCTTTTTAAATCTAAGATGTGTAAAAAGAAGGGAGAAACTGTCTTGTCACACAACACTTCATAAGATGCAAAAATCCTCCCTTGATTCAATATAGCATTTTCTTTATCCACGTGGAATTAAATGGTCTCCTTGCAATAGCAGATTAGCTTAGTATTATAAGCATTAGGAAAATGGGGCATTCACAACAGTCTTTTTTATTTATGTTTTCACTGGAGAAGCTTTCGTTGCATCCTTTGTTTTAATTGTCACACCTTTGCTTTGCCAGGCAGCTTGAATAATGGAAAAGGCATCACAGGTGCGATGAGGTGAAAAAGCTGCTCCCACTCTCCATGCTTAAAGTGGAGGTGGGGTTGGAGATTTGGCTTTGCAGATACTTAGTTTGTATATCTGAATGCTAGCTGCTGTGAGTACAGTGTCTAACCTTAAGGATGGGGTCTCTAAGAAGGAACACTATAATTCCCTTAGAAAGAAAAGATGGGTGAAGGATGGGTTAGGAAGGATAAGGACTCCAAAGAGCAGGGAAGCTGGTAGGTAGTCTCCATGGTTAGGAAAATTTTCCTTTAACATTTCTGTTTCTAGTGGAGCATGTGCTTTGAAGTGTATGTACACCAAAGAAGGGGTACCCTTAAGGTTTCTTGGGATTACCCACAGTGGAAGCTTTTTTTTTTAGCCTAGTAAACTGGCTATGTAGATGGCAGGTTTGGGGAGGGCTCCAAAGATGAAAAGCTAAGTTGGAGCTGATTTTGTTGGAACTTACTTGACAGAAACATTTAACAACAGGACAGACCCATACATACCTTGGATCATTTTCTATTCCTATTTTTTCCTGTTAGAAAAAAATGGTACTCATGTACTTCCTATGTAAAGAAAGTAAATAATTTGAATATGTAAGCTGTTGCTAATAAGGTTACAAGAAACAAAGGCTGAGCAAAAAAACTGGAATATAGTCTTCAACCTGAAGTCTACTCTCTAAAACTCAAGGCATTCCCCCCTTTAAATGGAGAAGCAAAGTGACTGTGAAAAGTTGCACTCTTTATATTAATAGGGCTTAGGTTTCTGTTTAGACCACAGACAAACAAGAAAGGCTCAGGAGCATTTCTTGGGTATAGTTACTCATCCTCTCAAATGTTGCAAAATACCAGAAGGGGGAAAAAACAGAAAAGGGAGGAGATGGTTGATGCTTTAAAAGAACTGGTGACTAACCAACTTGTGCTGACTAATACTGGTGAACTCATAATGAGTAACAATAATGAATTTAGAAGGGCTATAAGTAGAAGGGAGATATTTAAAGGTTGCTTTTGTATAAAAGGCAGCCAAATTGTTGGTCACAAGAAAGGATTCTCTTTGGGGAAATTGGTAGTAATTCTTTCCTCCTCAACATCCAACTTCTGTTTGCATTGAAATTTTTACAAGACTACCAATTGTGATCTTCCTGCCTCATTGCTATGAGTTGATCATAGCCTTGGATCCCCATGCCCAACTTCCAGTGCCTTTTTCAAAAATTATTTTACGTATAGGTGTTTTGCCAACATCCATATTTGTACACCAGGTACATGCGTGGCACCCTCAGAAAACAAAACAAAACAAAAAAGAATTTTGGAACTTCTCAGACTTACAGATGTTTGTGAGCCACCATTTCAGTGCTTGAAATAAGAACTGGCTCCTCTAGAAAAGCTGATTCATGTCTTCAATCCCTAGGTTATTTTAAGTACTGTAACAACTTATTCTGTAAAATTAAGAGATTGAACACTTTCCCATTTCATCCAGGTTTAGGTCTTGGAAAACAGGTAGGTAAGCAGCATTAATGTTTTCATTTTGATTGAGACACCCTGAAATAATGGAATGTTTTTTTAAAAAAAAACATTTTGAGTAGTCGAAATTATTTTTGGTGGCGACAGGTTTCCTGCATCCTGAGAGACCTGTAAACAAGGTGGAAAGAGCCTGCTTGCTGCTTTATATGGAGTTGCTTATGGCAGGGTTAGGGTTTTTATGTCTGTATGAAGACTTGAAAGTTCTTGTGCTGATATACATTACAAGGAATGAATTTCTTCAGATTTCACAAAGGATGGTAGCACAAAGGAATGGCTTAATATATTGAATGACTGGGTTGACAACCTTATCTTAGCCTGAAAGAAGACATTTCTAGGAAATAAAGCAGAAACCTATTTTGTTCAGTCAGTGAATTCATAGATTCTATTATATAAAGAAATGTACCTACTTAATGTCAAGAATAAGCTAGAAAAACAGAACAAAAAACTTTTCCATTGGGATTAATGAGGTCTTTGGTCACTAAAGAGAAGAGAGTGCCATCTCGTGGAGTTACTTCACTCATGTACACTCTTAGATTTACCTTCTTTGTTTTGTTTTGTTATGTTTTGTTTTGAGACGTTTATTTTCTCTTTTCAATACAATAGAAAAATATTTTTAAGTATTTATTTATATTTATTATTTATTACAATCTATTCACTTTGTATCCTGGCTGTAGCCCACCTCCTTCCATCTCCTTCCAGTCCCATCCTCCCTCCTCTGTCTTCCCTATTCCCCTCCTCTAGTCCACTGGTAGGGGAGTCCTCCTCCCCTACTATCTGATTCTAACATATCACATTTCATCAGGACTGTCTGCAATGTCTTCCTCTGTGGGAGTTTCAATGCTTAGCCCTTCCCTGGAATTTCCTATGTAGCCCAGGCTGGCCTTGAGCCTGCAACAGTCTTCTGTCTTTGCCTTTAGAATATTAGGATTGCAGATAGGTAATCCTATACTTCCACATAATTTAGGTTCTTAATATAGTATGAAACACTTTATTCTTCTATTGTAGTGTTTGTTTTTAAAGATTACTTATTTTAAACTGATTTTACATTTCATTTGCAGAAGAGTTAAAAAATGAGTGGAGCTTTCCTAGATTCCTTAGTAAACCCGGATGAACACTTATTACAACCAGGAAATTAACAAGGTACAAAAGTTCTGACTTCCAGACTCGATTTAGACGCATAGGTTCTTCCGCTTTGGTGCTTTTTCTGTTCCAGGATCCTATCCAGAATCTCACAGTGCTTTTACTCATGTCTCCTTAGGCTCCAAAACTGAAACAGTTCTTCATCATTTCAAGAGCACTTCAAGAGCTCTTTACTAAAAATTCTTCTACGGATCATGGCTGTTTAAAGTTAATTTGAAAATAGTGAAAACTTAGAAAACTGCAAAGGTGTAGTAATAAAGCAGGATTTTTGATTTAAAAATATTTATCCTGTTTGTACACATGTCTCATAGTTTTTCTATGTTTTCAATGGGGTTTCAGAGTTTTACTTGTCTTGAATGGTTAAGTCAATTACATTTGACAATTTTATCCTGTTACTTAAAAGGGAAATTGAGTCTTTGGCTTAGTGTCATTTGTCTCCTGTACACCAGCAGGTAAAAAAGGGAAGACATCACAAAGAAATTGTGAAGTAAACCTCAGTTGGCCAACAGTTTTTGTTCTGGTGGTAACCAAAATTGGAATAAACAATCTCCTAAATTGACACAGCCAAATGTATCAAATAGTTTCTTTTTAAAATTGGATTTATTCTTCTATATTTCATGTGTGATTGTTTTACCTACATACAGGTATGCCAGTTATGTACCTGGTACCTGTGGAGGACAGAGGAAGGTATCAGATTATCAGATCCCCTGGGACTAGAGCTACAGATGGTTGTGAGCCATTGTGTTGGCACTGATAATGGTACCCCAGGTCCTTTGGAAGAGCAGCCTTAACAACTGGGCCATCTCTTCAGTCCTCATATATGTAGATATATATTTTAAAATACTAAGGTATGTGTTTTGGATATCTAAAATAACTATAACATTTAAGCATACACATTGATCTAGTTATTAGTTTGGACCATCTTTTCTAATCATTATAAACTTGTATAACAACATGTATTGAAACATTTTCATTTCAATTTTTATTAAGCATTAAAATTACTTTTAGTTTTATTTGTTTTTGTTGTCAAGCTGTATTTCAGAAAGTAGAACAGTAAATTGGGTAAAATATAGTTTGGGGATCATTTTAGTTTAGTGGTTTATGGCTTTATTCTTCAGAATCTCACATTTTATAAGACTTTAAGTCTCCACTGAAGATAATGACCATAGTGAGCTCTCATTTACCTGAAAGCTGTGGAAAAGCCTGACATTTTCCTAGGATGTATTGATTTTCTTTCTTTTTCCTCACCCACCTTTTCAAAACCATTTTCATTAAAAGTGGTGGTGCTGCATGAAATAGTACTGTCTCCCTGATAAAGAGTGACTCAGACAAGGCCTGAGGGTAGCAAAGACAACTTTGAAAAGCTTGCCATCAGCAAATGAGTGTGAGAGAGAAGGATGGATGCTCTCTGGTTCAAGATGCCAACAGGCTTGGAGCTTTTAGGAGAAACAAACTGTGGGAGGATGTTTTTGTCTGTTCTCATGCCTGCTTTTTCCAAATGTTATTCTTGACTAGCAAAATACAAATGTATCATCTGTCTTTTCAAAACTGTTTCTTTTTTCTTAGTACAATTTTAATTTGTCTTAACCTATACGCAGAAAGACAAAAAAAAAAATACTCTGGGTGAACAATTAGACCTCTCCGGAAATACCCTCCCTGATATGCCCAGATATATGTCTCCTCGGTGATTTATGTCTAGCCAAGGAAAGAATGAAGATGATCACATCCATCCAATATTTCCTCACCACCCTTTCTCTCCCTCATTTTGTCTTTTTCTCTTTCATTTCTTTTAGTCAAGCAACCCAACTAGGTTAAGTTTCTTGCCAGCTGCTCTTACCTTTGTTGGTATTTGTGACTGTTAACTCTTAATCTTATCTGCTAACATAGGTCACTGAGGCTCTCTTTAGGTCATCTGAAGCCTCATTCAGGTTTCACTGAACACCAAGGTCTTCATTTTTTTCTTTTCTTTTTTATTTCTTACTTATTTTATTTTATTTTTATTAATTACAGTTTATTCCATTTGTATCCCCCCCTGTAGCTCCCTCCTTCTCCCTTCCCAGTCCTTCCTTCCTTTCCTCCTTCCCCTCCACTCATGCCCCTCCCCCAGTCCACTGATACGGGAGGTCCTCCTCCCATTCCATCTGATCCTAGTCTTTCAGGTCTCATCAGGTCTGGCTGCATTCCCTTCCTCTATTGCCTGGTAAGGCTCCCCCCCCCCCCCGAGGGGGAGGTGATCAAAGAGCAGCCCAATCAGTTCATGTCAGAGACAGTCCCATTACTAGGGGACCCAAATGCCAAGGTCTTACTGTAGACTTTTGCACAAGTGACCCTTTTGCTGTTGCTCTTCATACCAGGGCTGACACCGTGAGTGCTTCTAATCCCACAAAACAAATTTACAATACCTAATACTACAGATTATTAAAAAAAATGGCCTCTTGGAACACAGGAAGCAAGCATTTCTCAAGCTTGGGTGTGAAAAACAGCCTCCCAAATGAATCCATTCATATATTACACTAGGTCATACTTTGTCTTCTGAGCTGTAAGAACATTCCGAAGAAAGAAGAGAGATAAAGAATTTGTCTATTGGACTTTATCCTGGTCAGACTTTAAATGTTTGAATTTAGATTCTTGAAGATCAGTTTAACTCGAATGTTCTACAGGGATATGATTATTTTTCACAAACTTCCATCTTATTTTGATAGTTGGAATTTCACATTAAGCATTTCATAACATTTTATTAACCTTTAGATATAGCAATTTTTCCAGTCTTGAAAAATGGACCCTTATCACCACAAAGTAAGAGCATCGTAGAACAAAGCTATTAAGTGGAGTTAGCTCTCCCTAGATGGCTTGTTTTGATGGGCCTTTTGGATGTTTTTTGTGTACTTCGTTTGCTCTTCTTTGTGGTTCTTAGTACTTAATAAATATTAAATAATCTGCTTATATTGATAATCTCCAGGCATATAATATTATACTAAAGACTTATGGGATGAAGTCATACAGTATTTAATAAACCTTAATGTTTTCTCTAAATCAGAAATTGATCTATTTAAAAAATTAGTTTTTCTTTAGGAACTACAAATCTGATTTTCTTACTGATTCAAAAATACCTCTACTACAAAAATAGATTGGTTTGGCTATATTTGATTTTCATGACCTTTCTTCCACTGTTACTTGAGAGTGTTCTAGAACAGAATGTTTGTTGGTTTGTTAGCTTGGTTATAATTTGCATATACCATAAACATATGAATTTCTTATCAATACAAAATGATTCTCTAAATTCTCAGCCTCCTCTTGTCTACATTTTACATTCCTTTGTGTGGGCTGAGCAAAGCTGTTGATAAGCTCGGGTTTCCTTTTCCATCATTTGTAGTGTGATGCTATCAATCACATTGATGTTAGTCTCACTTTAAGTGATCATTAACAATCAATTACTCAGCAAGAGAGTTTCAGACTGTAACTAGAGTCATTCAAAGACACATTTTGCTGATAATATGAGTGGTCTGGTGTACTTGAAAAATGGAGTTAGTAGACAGTCTGTTGAAAGGATGGATGGGTTATTGTAATGGACTATCTTGTTTAGGGTGAACAAAGCATCTAGAAAAAGCTCCTTTTGAAATTGGCTTATTGTGCATAATTTAAAAACCTATTGATTCTCAGGAGCTTCTTATTTGAGGATAACCATATTTGATAATAAAATACCTGGCTTACAGGAGGTAGCAGTGTTTTCTAGCTAGCTAGAACCATCCCTGTCTGCTTCTTGAATAAACAGATGGAGAAACTGAGTCCTGAATGATTTCAACACCCTTGAAGTTCCCCTGCCTGAGAAAAGGGCAAGGTGATAATTCTACTTAATTGACACCTTTTCAAAGATCCACTTCTGCTCAGCTTTCAGCTTTGTGAGTATCAATCTTTTGATTATATATCAGTCAAGACGAAAAACAAAAACAATGTTAAATGTACATTGAAAATATACATGTGTTACACTTTTTAAATGGGGGGATTTAAACAGTATTTTTATATCCATGTGTTATGGACTGTGGCAAATTAAGCAGCCACTTTCAGATTTTTTTTTTTTGAAATCTCAGTTATGGATTCATTCAAACTTTCTGTCAAATCACAGTTTGAAGAAGCCATCTCCAATCTGCGTTTCCTTTACTGGATGACTGATTGCTGTATGGCAGAGCTTGCTTTCTTGCAATTCTGAGACGACCCTCCTCTACTGGTATTTGCCAGGTACCTGACAGGTGAAACATCCTCCTGGCTAGAAATTTCACTTGGGGATGGTAGTCACAGGCAAATAGAAAAATTTTGCAGTAATGAGAAAAAAAACCCTTCCATTTCAGAAAACATCATACTTGAAAACTGGTTTTTGGACTCCAGACACAGGTTCTCATGGAATTTCACTGGTTTGTATGTTTTTTGGTTCTTTCTAGACAGAGTTTCTCTGTGTATCCTTGGCTGTCTTGGACACACTTTGTAGACCAGGTTGGCCTTGGACTCAAAGAGATCTGCCTGCCTCTGCCTTCCCTAGTGCTGTGATTACACACGTGCACCGCCGTGCCCTGCTTGGTTAATATTTCCTGTGTAGTGGACTTTGAAAAGTACTTACTACATTTCTTTTTTCCCTGACACTGGGAGGAAGAGATGGTTGGCTTTGTTTTAGAAATAAGGTCATAGCTATATACCAGGGACACTGAAGGCATATCATAAGGTTACTTAGCTAGCAAGCAATAGGAGACATGTTTTTTCTCAAACATCTAACACCACAACTCCTATTAGAAACAGAACATCTAAAAATGGATGTTGTGGTTTATATGTCTTTCTTATTTGCATATCAATATGAATTAATTTATCTGAAAGCATCTAGTTTTCTTTGTAAGATAAAGAAGTTAGCCAGAATGGCTTCTAACTCCTGGGCTCCATGGCTCCTACCTCTGTAGGATCCCCAGTGGCTGAGACTGTAAGGTATGAGTCCTTGCCCTTGACAATGCTGATTCTAAATAATAAGACTGTATATATTAAAATTATATTGACCCTGCTGTAGAATTTGAAGATGCAACAGTGAACATATGTAAAAATTTGTCTTTTTTTTTTTTTACTAATTTCTGAGATTAAAAATGAAGAATTTTATGTATGTGCATTTTATCAGGTTTTTTCCCCACAATGAAGGCACTAATATTTGGGACCAAGATTAATCACTGTAATTTCCCTACTCATTTTTTTTCACTGAAAAAAAACTGAACTATCAGGTATGTTTGAGTTTTCTTAGCCAATTTCTGAGTATCTAGGAAAGAATGGAAGCCTAACCCGTTTTATGATGAATAATTTTCAAGGGAAGAGATTCCATTCAGTCACTATGGTAGTTGCTCCTTTAGGGCTCTTATCATCTGTAGTGATGACAAATGATTTCTGTCCTAGCAGTGTTAACTGGAGGAAATGTGTTTTTAGAGGTGAACAAATAGAAAAGAAAAAAAATACTTACTTTTGTTGTACTGAGGGTAAGACCAAGAGCATTGTAGATGCTAGACTACCAGTGAGTAAAATTCCAGTTTTAAATTAAAACAAGTGGTTAAGAATTACTATTAGCAGTTAAGAAAGGATGAGCAAATAGTTCTGATGAACCATCCTTAAACTCTGGAGATAGCTTGGTTTGAATGCAGTACTAAACTGCTAACCTGTTCAATAAGTTTTTGTTTGATTGTTTTTTTTTTAATTTTTTCTTTCTCAGACTGATAGACGTGGGTAACTTGATTATTCTTTTCTTTCAGAAAGCTCTATATTTCATTGAGAGTTATGTATCGTGTTTTGTTTTTCTGTTAATATGTATGGGTAACAAAGCTGGACCTCTTGGTTTTTGTGTTTGTTTTTTTGTTTGTTTGTTTTGAAGCGGGGCCTCATGTAGCTCAGGATGGCTTCAATTTCTTTTTAGCTGAAGGTAATCATAAACTATTCCTTTTTATTTATTATTTTATTTTTAATTTTTTATATTAATTACAATTTATTCACTTTGTATCCCAGCTGTAGCCCCTTCTCTCATTCCCTCCCAATCCCACCCATCCTCCCTCATTTCCTCCCATGCCCCTCTCCAAGTCTACTGATAAGGCAGTCTTCCTCCCCTTCCATCTGACCCTAGCTTATCAGAGAGAAGCAATAATAGCAAAATGTCTAGATTACATGGTCAAGAGGAGGAGGTGAAACCTCTGCCCTGGAAAGTTCAGGGTAGAGGGTTGCCAGTAGAGAGTTGCCAGCTATGCAAGGCAGCAAGTAGGGACTGTGGAATGCTGGGAGAATCTAGAGCTACTTGTCCTGGGCCTGAAGCACACCATTCCAGCCTTTTGTTATTAATTAGTGAATAATGGGTATAGATTCTCTTCTGGCTACTTCCTGTTGATACTGGGGGGCACTGTATGGGACCCAAAAGGCTGAAGTGCTGGCCAAGCCCAGGAAGAACAGGATCTTTTGATGCTGTCCAGGTTCTGTGAGAACCTCCATGGCTGGGAGGGAAAGTTCAGGGCCAGCTTGATGGAAGTCTGTGAGGTCAGACTGTAATGCCTGTGGTAGCTGCTTTGGCGCTGTTGTGGATATAGGAAACACCTGGGTCTGGAAGGATACTGGAACATATTTACAAGCAGAAGGCAAAGTTAAGTAGGTTATGGAGAAAATTCCTTTAGGTGTATGTTTAAAACTTTTGGGAGAACGAATAGAGATGGAAGGTTTGGATCAAAAAGACTTGAACATGGGAACCTCCATTTACCTGAGGGAGCCTCCATATACACAATCACTGGCAGTAACTAAGGAGGTTTTGCTTTGGATCTGTCATCTGAGAAAATTGAGGCCAAGTTTGGTTACAGAACTGTTTAAGATTAAAGGCCCTTAAAAAAGGTACTGGGTATAGAAATCTGAAATTCTCCAGAAGACATTCTAGAGGACAATCTGGAGGAATGGATGAATGGACTATTCCCATTGGGCAGCTAGGAGTCAGTGACCTGTCAAGGCTTCCCAAGAGCAGGGTTTGACTCAGTAGATTGGTACAATCTGTTCCAACAACTCGTCAGCATTGGCCAGAAACCAAGGGCACAGTTGCTTGTAACAGACATGATTTACCTAGTGCTAGGATTTTTGTAGACAAGCAAGAGGGTGGGGGGAGAGAAAATATGCCAGTAGAGGGAAAATCTTACCCAAAGGAGAAGACAGTCCAAGATGAACGGTTTGAATGTAGGTTGGCAAGAGCACTAGGAAGAGTTTGTGCCAACCTGAAATGAAGACTCACCAAATGGCTGGTGTTGGATGTAAGAATGTAGCACTCAGTAGCCAGGAATTGATACCAACTGGAAGGGAAGAGTCACCAATCAGCTGGTGTTGGATGTAGGAATGTAGCAATCAGGTAGCCAGGAAAGGGAAATCCCAAAACCAGGAAAAGGGGAAGCATACCACCCTCTGAGATAGGCAATAGGCACAGTACTTATCTGGAAACCAGTGGATTTCCTGCAGCTTACAAGACTTATTCTTAAGTTTCATAAAGGAGATAAAACTTTAGACATGTTAGCATCACAGTTGTAATCTGCACTGAAATATACATTGTAGAAAAGGCAGTAGACATACAAATTTGTGTTAACAGCATAAGCATTCTTTAAGGTGAGCTCTGAAAATGCAGAAGCCTTTCATGAAGTAGAAGGGACAAAAGCTCACTTGATCTTAACCTGTAGTATGATTACTCATTATGGGAATTTAAAGGAGATTTAAATCTTGAGCTTGGAGCTGTGATAGTGGGTGGTATAGTGGAATATTTTTGTATTAGAGGTAGATTGATAAATCAGAGCTCTACTGATAAAGATCAAACAAAGCTCTGGACAGTCAATATAACAGTAGCATTAGCAACAAGAGGAAATATTAAGCACTTTTGCCTATTTAGGATATCTTAAATCACCTTAGACTTTGGATCCTTTATAACTTGCATTTACGAACCTTAAAATACATTCTTAGACCCTCAAACAACATTTTTCTTAGGCTTTTGTCTCTAGTTATTTACCATGAGACACAGGTGAGACTACTATGAACATTTATTGTCTTTTAGCCAAAGGAATGGTAAAAGGTTACATCTGAGGCCTATTTCTTTAGTCTGGCAACAGGCATATTGTGTCTGGACCTGACAATAGCAACTCTATGACTCAGGCTTAAGGCCTGGTCTCCTGCATATGAAGAGAATTGAGAAGATATCTGGTCTCCCAAGATTTTGGCAATATGTCCACAGGACCCCAGTGTGAGGCCAAAACAGACCTGCAATGTTACCCTGTGCTGGGCGAAGGTGGTGGAGGTCACTGAATCAAGGAACCATTTGTCCTATGCCAGGCCAAGGAGGTGGAAGGCTGGAAGTGTCTGTGGCTCTTGTGCTGGCTGAGTCTCCAGAGCTGGGCACAGAGGATAAGCCTGCATGGGAGCATTTGTACCTCCAAAAGCCTTTCTGCAAGCAGGCAGTGTGTGGCTTGTTGAGGCAGCCGTGGGACCAGCATCCAATGCACCAGCGTTAGGACCAATGAAATGATGATGCACACAACAGATTTTATATGAAAGAGGAGATGGAGATGAAGAGAGAGAGAGCGAGTGAGAGAGAGAGCGCGCAAAATGTGATAGGGGGAAAGGAAGGGGCATCCTGAAAGAAAAAAATGGAGAGAGTAAGAGGGTAGGAGGGCAAGAGGATGAGTGACAAAGTGTTGGGTTGGTCATTTTAAGGAGCAACTTAACCACACCTGCCACCTGGCAGGTGACACATGATGACATCATAGGTTGCTAGGCAACCCAGAAGTAGGCTGCCTAAATACTAACACTAGCTCCTTATCATACCACTTCAAGGTTCTCCCCTCAGATTGTGCTTATATATGGGACAGAAGTGTTCAGTGGGGTATAAATGTTTAGATAGAAAGATTTTCTACTTGATTACTAAAAGGGTGTGTGTATCCCTTATTTCTCATAGTGACTTCTTGGTTGTGATCACTGTCTGTTTTGGTGGTGGTCAGCAAAGTCTTTGCAAGATTTGTTTTTGTAATTTATTTATACTCTACATTCTCCTTAAAAGCTAAAACTCATTTTTTTCTTAGTTTTCTGTGTAGTAGTTTGATATGCACACACATGTATATATATATGTGTGTATATATATATATATATATATATATATATATATATATAGAGAGAGAGAGAGAGAGAGAGAGAGAATTGTCCTGATTACCACACCCTTTTAGTCCAGTCACATTGTATCTAAAAAGTTTCTTTCTGGAGTAGAATGAAACAAAGGTGGGTCAGGAGCATATGCCCAATATAGCTCTCGGTTCACCATTAGGACAGATTTCACCATGATCAGCAGCAGGAACATCCTCCTTCTGGGGAACAACTCCTGCAAATGGCACCAGCCTTTCTACCTATCTCATTCTTCATCCTGCAGAAAAACACAAACATGCCCTCTTCCCTATAATAATACAGGGTCAGGTCAGTGCCATATTCCAGTTTCAGTCTCTTTCTCCAAGTCTGTCTTATCCTGATCTCTCCCAGAAAGGATACACAAAACTGAAATCATCAGTGAAAAATTTATTTGTAGGCAAGCAGAAACAAATACAAATGGTATCCAGAAGCACTGTGTCATTGTGACTTCCTCAATTTTCAATAGAGAAAATTATCATTTCCATCTCAAAACCTTTCCCTGAAGGACTTTACTTTCTTAGACCCAGCTTTCCTTTCAGACCTTACCAGTTCAGATGCTTGAGGTTTCTCTGTCTGGCTCTGGCTCCTGCTTCAGGGAGAGGTACTTTTTCTGCCTCCTTCACTGGATCCTGACCCTTCTTCATCTGGGAAGTGATTGGGTCCATAAATCGTTGCTCCTCATGTTGGCAAGAACCTCTTCTCAAAGGGATTTAGCGTTCTGCCTTGGCTAGCAAAGTCTAGTTTTTAGAAGCTTCCTTGTTAAAGAGGCACTTTTTCTCTTCCTAATGAAACTGCCTCTCTGGGGTGTGTATGTATCATTTTGGGGGGAGGTGGGGGAACTTGCTGGAGGCCTTGCTGCTCTGCAGGGGTCTGTCTGATCAGGAATCTGTGAACTGGAAGTTTAAAAACTTCCTTTGCTTTGTTTTTAAGGACAGAACTAAAAAATTGCTCTATACTTTTATTTTCTATATAAGTTCTTATTAGATTATTGTAAATTCTGCCACACGTTGGTACACCATTTGTTGTTTAGAATGGTTCCATCCCTAGGTTTGAAGTAAGTTAAATTTATGTTACAGATTTTAAACATACCCAATGACCAACAATCTTTAACCAAGACATATTGAACATGGTAAGTTTATATATTCAAAACAGACAGATGAAACACCTTGTTATTTGTTGAATCCAATTTTTTGACCATAGAAACTTTGTAGAAGAATCAACCATTAATTTTCTTACTGGAGAAACTGAGAAGCTTCCTTCCTTCCTTCCTTCCTTCCTTCCTTCCTTCCTTCCTTCCTTCCTTCCTTCTTTCTTTCTTTTCTTTTCTTTTCTTCTTTCTCTTTTTAGCTAGAATGATTTTAGCTGTAGCTTAACACTGCTCAACAAATGCTGACTTCCATAATAAATGATCTCCTCCTGATAAACATGCTCTTGCTAATTGCTTCCAGTCCCCTGGGCAAGGGCCTCAATAGACAATGACTCTAATAGAGCTTGAGTAAAAGGTGCTGTAGGACTATATTGACCACATGCAATTTTCTATTCGTTTAATTGTTTAAAAGGTTTCAGAGCATGGACTCTCACCGTGTTACCCTGTCCATCAGGTTGCTCTAGAACTGGAAAACCATAAAACTCAGTTATATCTTCTCATGTCTGTCTAGATTGTTGTAAAGAAGTTCGTAAAGGCGATACCATTGCCCGCACAGTGGACAAAGAAAAAGTCCCCTTGTCTTTTGAGCTATAACAACTTTAGCCATCTCAGGAACAGGGTCTAAGCCTACAATCAATGAGGGAGTTAGAGTGGGGGATTGAGCCTCATTTTCCCTAGTAGTTAATTCTCTAATTTTTCTGTTTATTTCCTCCAAGCCCCATTCTAACTTTTAAGATGCTTTTTGCAAAGGCTTAAGTTTTTTAACACGCATAGCCTGAATTGGAAGATATCTCTCAGAATAATACTTAGCTGCTTCTTCCTCCAACTCTGCAATCTAATCAGGATCTCAGTCATCCTATAAGTCTTCTAACAAGAAATTATTATCATGTGGAGAGACATATAACTCTTCTGGAGGAGCCAATGGTTTAACCTCATTTTTTCTCAAAGCCTTTCGTCTTTCTTCTTTCTCTCTAACCCCGAAAGTTTAACTTTCTCAGTCCTGTGCTGCACATACAATTTTTAATTAAATTCCATTAAAAAACATGAGGCTACTGCCTTGTCCCATTTTTATTCTCAAATTTTACTCACCGCACTGTGCCCTTTTCTATTTACTTTATGATCCAAGCTCACCAACACCTGCGGTGTCCTTCACTGATTCCCTGTATCTCAAGTCCCTGTTCAGGTGCCAAACTGGCAGAGTCTGCTGGCAGAGTTGAGCAGTTCTTGAGTGGGGAGTGAGGATTGAAAGAAAAATTAATAAACCAACACACTACACATGAGATCTGTTCCAGAAGGCAGCCAGTAGAAATGATGCACACCGGTTTATTCCAATAATCACTTTTTATAGAGCAATGCACCTTGATACAATGAAGGGGTTCATGCAGAAGTCGAACTTGCTTATCTTGGTCAACTGTCTGTGTGATCCTCATATAAACAAAAGTAAATGAACTTGGCAAAAAACATCCTGCCTATCCCTGTCTCCAGGTAAAGGCCAGGGTGAAAACATGTTTTTAACAAAAAAGCAGCTCTCCACAATCTGTGAAGTAAGGACGTGGGCAGGCAGATTTATGAGGTTGCTTTCAATTTTATGAGTCTCTGTTTGGGTCTGACTAAGTGAAAAATGTAGCCAATCAGTTGGATACCATGATTTTATTTCAAAACCGCACTGACTGTATACAAGTCCCTGCCTTGGACTGGGAATGGTTGACCCATTGCTTTCCTGAGGAAGCTATGCCAGAATCCCGAGTCACCTCCTCTGGGATATCTGAGAGCAGTGCTTTTCAAACTTCTTCTGTAGCAGCTGAGTTCCCTTCAAAGGAATAAAGAATTCAACAAATTCCTTGTTATATATAGACAAAATTAATGGCTGGAGAGCTGGTGCATGGATGATGGAATAATTCCAGGAGTGTCCCAGAAGGTAGTTCAGAAAAGCAGTTTCTCTGATTTGATAAAGTATGGAGAGACCTCCTTGGCCTTTTTTAGCCTGTTTTATCCTCTGTGCCTCTTCTACCTCCTCTTGTTCCTATCTCCAGCCACACAGATCCCTTTTCACTTTATAAATCATTCCTAACATTCTGTAGGGATTTGGATGGCTATGGTAATAATCACAGTAGTGTGTATCAGTCCTCTTCTCCAGTTCCCTCTACCCCTGCTGCCTCGTTGCTATTAAAAGACTGGATACTTTCCTGTGATAAATAAGAAGATACCAGGGCAAGTGGTGTCTTCTTTAATTCATGTGGATCTTGTGACTGTTTGTTTTTGTACTTCCATCTGATGATATAGTGTTAAAATTAGTTTTATTATCACTGTGATTACTAAATACCTGAGAAACAACTTCAGGAAAGAAAGGTTCATTTGGCTCATCAGGGGACCAATAAAATGAAGAGACCAGGATAAAATACTGCCCACAGAACACAAGGCCAATGTTATACTTCCTACAACCAAGTCCCACCTTGTCCCATCCTACCACCTCTCAGTAGTCTATTTAGATTTTTTAAAATCCATTAGTGGGTTAAACCATTGGATCAATTACAAGGGCCTTTGTTTTAATCTCATGTATGTTTCTCAATTCATCCAAGTTCATTAGCAATCAAAATTAACCATTAAAAATGATTAATGTGAATAATTGTAGCCATGAGTGGATTCATGGTTTAAAAGATCTCAAAAAGGGGATCTTCAGATCTTGATGTTTTGATTAACTAGTGAAAACATTTGAAGAAGCAAGAACACCTATGTTAGATGGTCTCTTTTAAAAATAGAGGGATAATATTCTGGCTTATTTTATAAGGGCTGCATTAAACTAACCCTAGTGGTTTTGAAAGAACACTAAATAACAATGTCTTTCATGAACATAAAAAATAATCATCAAGAAGTCTTCTTCAAATCTATATGTGTAGAGTTGTTTATAGTATTCAATTTTTAGTATTTGTAATGATATTCCCTCTTTTGATATTAATAGACTGTGAGTTTGTGAATATGTGTTTTAATCATATTGTTTAACTATTGTATGTGTTTTGTCAAACAATGGGCTTTTGGTTTCATTACTTTTCCCCCTATTTTTCTGCTTCCCATTTCATTGTTCTCAAATCTTAGTCATTATCTGATTATTTCCTTCCTTGTAACTTTAACTATATTTTTTCTTTTCTCTAGTTTCCTCAAATAAAATCTAGGATCATTGATTAGCGGGTCTTCCTTTGTTTCAGATAGAAATATTCAATGCTATACATTTCCCTATATGCACAGTTTTAGGTGCATCACATTTTAATATGTTATATTTTTATTTTGTTCAATTCAAAACTGTTTTTACCCATAGATTAGAAGTATGTTTAATTTCCAAGTAATTGGACAGTTTCCTTTTGCCTTTCTGCTTTTGAATTCTAGTATAAGTTCATCCTGAATAGAAGACATGCTTTGAATTAGTTTAATTCCTTTTTATTTTTTATTTTATATTTTTTTAATATTTGTTGCAGTTTATTAATTTTCTATCCCTTCTGTATCCTGCTTCCTCATTTCCTGCCAATCCCACCCTCCCTCCCTGCCCTTTTCCAAGTCCACTGATGGGGGAGGACCTCCTCCCCTTTCATCTGACCCTGGTTTATCAGGTATCTTCAGGACTGGCTGCAAAGTCCTCCTCTGTGGCCTGGCAGGGCTGCTCCTCTCTCCAGGGGTGGGGGTGGGGGTGTCAAAAAGCCACCATTGAGTTCATGTTAGAAATAGTCTAGGGTACCCACTTGGATACTGAGCTACCATGGACTACATCTGAGCAGAGTTTCTAGGTTATATACATACATGGTCCTTGGTTGGAGAAACATTTTCATAAAACACCCCTGTGCCCAGATATATTTGGTCCTTATGGAGCTCCTGTCCTCTCAAGGTCATACGGACTCCCCTTCTTTCATATGATTTAATTTCCAAGTAATTGGACAGTTTCCTTTTGCCTTTCTGCTTTTGATTTCTAGTATAAGTTCATCTTGAATAGAAGACATGCTTTATATAAGTTTAATTCTTTTGAATTTACTTAGGGTAGCTTCAGAGCATAGTTCATCTGGATGAAGATGCTGTTTTCCTTTTAAAGAATGCATATTCTGTTTTTGTTTAGAATGTTTTATAAGGATTTAATTTCAATTAATTGGTGTTTTTCTAATTCTCTGTGTTACTGAGAATAGAATATTGACTTATTCACATAGAGTTGTATAGTAGAAAACTACCAATTGTTTGCTTCATCTAGTTTTCAACTTAATTTTCTTTGGGCTTATTCTACATTAATTTAATTCATCTTTTGAGATTACCCTGAATAAGGTTGATTCTATTTTTTGAAATTGTGGTTTTGCATAGCCTATGAAATCAGTGTTTTCAGCCAATATGTTGTCAGCTCTCTTCTCCCTGAACAGCACAATATCATTTCTTCCTATCTGTCTCCCATGCAACATGGCAGACCTTCTGTTATTATTCTCTTGATATCTGAGGCTCCATTTTGCTTTGATTTAGATCTTTCATTGCTTCACTGTTAAAAGGAGCTAATGTATGGATCTATCTTCAAGTTTTGTTTGTTAAGTTTTCAGATTTCCAACAGTTTTTATTTATTTTTATTATCATTTATTTAATATATATCTTGGCTGTGTGCCCCTCCCTCGTCTCCTCCCAATCCTACCCTCCCTCTTCTCCCCTTATGTCCCTCCCCTAGTCCACTGATAGATGAGGTCTTCCTCCCCTTCTATTTAACCCTAGCCTATCAGGCCTTACCAGGACTGGTTCCATTGTCTTCCTCTGTGGCTTGGCAAGGCTGCACCCCTCAGGGAGGAGGTGATAAGAGAGCCTGTCACTGAGTTCATGCCAGAGAAAGTCCCTGTTCCCCTTATTAGGGAAAAATAGTAGTCCTTTTTTGTATATATTTATTTACATTTTTGATTAGCCATTTTGGCATTAGCATGTGCCATCTCTTTTTGTTGAGTAATACTGATTCTATCTGGGATATTTTGAATATTATGTTACGAGACTAGATTTATTTAAATCCTATGGAGAATTGTGTTTTTGTTTTAGTTAGACAATTACCATTTTACCTTCAGTAAGCTGCAGTCGAAGTGTTGTCCCTTGCCAGCATCATTTGTGTGTGCAATCCAGATGGCCTATCTGGAATCTCAGCACTTTCACTACAAACTCTTTGGTAGGTTATTTCTACTGAGATCTGAGAGGTAAGCATGGGAGGTTATAAACAATTAATGGGGATGTTTATTTACGAAGCTCCTCCTTGTCTATGACTTTGTTTTTTTTAGATCCTTCCAACTCTGTAGGGCTTCTTTTTGGTCATTTAGCCAGAAAACGTGGACTTTAGTTACTGTCTCCTGCCATGTAGGGCACAGCAGTGCCTAAGTTTCTGTAGCCAAATAACTTGACAAAAAACAACAATGGGACCCAACCCCACCTTTTGGGAACCAGACCTCCGATGAAACCAGAAGAAAGTTTTTTATTTTAAATTAATTAATTAATTGATTGATTGATTTCAGTTTATTAACTTTGTATCCCAGCTGTAGCCCCCTCCCTCGTCCCCTCCCACTTCCACTTTCCTTCCCTCTTCTCCTCACATGCACCTCCCCCAGTGAAGAAGGTTTTGTTTTAGCTTTGTAGGCTTCTTTTGCTGCTGGCTGCCATCTAAACCACTCTGATACTTGGGTTTGGTAGCTTGACACAGCAGGCAGAAGTAGGGAAATGGAAGCCACTCCATCTCTGTCTACAAGCAGCAGCCATTCTCTTTCATGGCTGAAGCCAGAGCTGTAGACATCCCCTACTTCTCCTTTTGTAAGCAGCTAGTGTCTGGCAACAGTATGGTAAGCCTGGACATGGGCACACTGGATGAGACTCACTGCCACTTTGCTGGTATTTCAAGTTTTTCCTAAGCTGTCTGCTGCTATTGACTCTGCACAATTCACATGTAACTGCTCCAGGTTTTATAATTGTGTACCCTGGTTTAGCTAGGGGACAGGATGTACTGACTTCATCCATGTCTGATTGTGAATTTAACAATGTTGTGAGGCTAAATGATGAGGGTAGGGTGATGAACTATTTCTTGACTGTAGCTTTTCCAAACTTTACATCTTTGCTTGAAAAATCATTTCTACAATCTACATTAAAATATTCGGAGGAAGATGTGGGTACCATCATCACTGAACAGCCCTAGGTGGCTCTATCAACCTATGAAAGAAAACCTTAACCACAGCAGAATGGAGAAGTTTATTCAATTTTTTTTTAATGTCATGTTCCTGCTTGTTAAAAGCAAAGGGTCTAGGAAGATTGTAGTTCAGTGGTAGGTACTTTTTGCCTTACATGAAAAAAAAAAAAAAACAGCTGTTCCTCCATACCAATCTCTCTTTCCCTCACACATACACACAGAGAAAGACAGAGACAGAGAGACTGACTTTTAAAAAGAAAAATCATTTAGAGATTTTTTTTTCTTCTCTCTACTTTCCTTTCTTCAATTGTTACATCTCACTGAGGATTGAACCACTGAAGTATATGCCCTATTTTTTACTTTTTTGTTTTGAAATAGGATCCTGCTCATTCTGTAAGCCCAGGCAGGCTTTCAACTTTGAATATTTCTGCCTCAGCCTTCCAGGTACCTGGGATTATAGGCGTGCACAATTAGGCCTAGGAAAACTCAAGAATTTTGGATATCTTTCATTTCCGCTTAGAAAAGGGACTGAGGATCTGTTTCTGTGAATCCAATCCAGCAGGCCCACTCTGCTGAGACAAACTTTGTTGTGTATATTTTGTAGATATTTGGGATTTGGAGTATTAAATATGCTTATACTTCCTATAGAAGTGGTTATTGTGGTTACAGTTCAAATAATTTAGTGAGGATCTGGGAACAAGCTTTTTTGAAAAATCTCAAGTAAGATAGAAATGCCTCTCTTAATAGTGGATGGTGAACTGGTATAATGATGGTGTGAAGGATACTCAAAGGCTTGTTGTTCCTGAGGGATGGGGAGGAGGAAGCCCTTTTGTTGAAGTGATAATGAAATGATTTAGGTAGTGGGGGTTTGCATTTCCAGGAGCAGGGCAGGCTTCACAGGAGAAGGTCTGGCTCCAAATTGAGCCCACTCACAGGATGTCAAGGGAAGTGTGACTAAGGTCATGGCCATGCTACATGGCCAGCCAGCTGGATTCAAAGCAGGGGCCTCTGGCCACACATCCTGAGTTTCCATGGTCTAATGTAGTAGGCTTGAAAGAAAGGGTGGATCCGGATGCTGGCAAGGGCTGTGCAGTGCGTGGGCCGTGAGTCTTAAGTGGCAGTGGGTGGAGATCACAGCATTTCATATGCTTTTCCATTGACATCTTTTAAAGACACAACCTACAGTAATCAAGGGCTTATGCCAATGTCTGCTTACAGGGATCTTGCAGACCTTCTAAATCCTCTGGTGTTTATAGGAGCACAAGGGAGATTTTTATATTTGGGTACCATTTACAATAAGTACTGAGATGTAAATTTAGGTTGAGAATTTGTGGTCCTGTTCACATTAAGCAGTTTTATTGGGAATGATTTTGAAACCCTTTTGTAATTTTCAGGAGTGGATAGCTGTAAAGGATACATTAGATTTCCTTCAACTTTTCCTTGGAGAAGGGCTGTTCAGAATGTTTAGCAGGTTGGGTTTCAAGAGTTTTAGCAGCTTTATGGTATTGTCATGCAGTTTGACAGATTGAATTTGCAATTCAAGGGAATGGAATGTATTTTTAATTACAGAAATATATTGTACCCAAGGAACATAGGAGAGTATATGTCAGCTTTCAGCTGTAATTAGTATTTCACTGGTGACTTTTCAACTACATGGCATGCTTAAACTGGGCTTTCACTTGAGCAATTTCTATATTTCCTGACTGTAATATGTAAAGAGTCTGAGAATATCAGCCTAGAATTTGTATCCTTCCTTTCTCTATTTAGGATCTTATAGAGGTCTCTGGCCTAAATTTTTAATTTTAGGAGAAAAAATGTATTATGAAAAGCTATTAATGTTCAGTCTTTTATGTACCCCCAATAAATTATGCTGGGAAGAATGAGGGAAAGAAGTGAAAATCACCGTAGATACTTGAGTGGGAGGTTGTAAGTACTGGGGTTAGGAATTATATGAGCTGCTACTATTAGACATCCTTGTTGAGGGTGTTGTGTTTTTATAACTGTTTGGGAGGGTGGAAAAAACTCTTGAAGCATTTATTTAGTTTGGGTTCTTTCTAAAACTTAATAATCCCATTCTTTCCATGGAGTGAGATTATAGAAGGCAACAGTATGGTCATTAGTTGTATTATTTGGGATATAATATCGAATTTGAAATTTATGAGTATATCTCAGAAATCAAAAGATTTCCAAAAAACTGAGGAATCTGAAGTTCAGATTTAGATGTAAACTGCCTTTAAAAAGTTTTCATGTTTAGGATACACTTATACTATTTTTCTCCAACTCTTTCACAATCATCATTTGGGGCTGCTTCCATTTTGCATGGAACTATTTGCCATGGAGGTGATAATGAGATGGTGACCAAGTCTGCATGAACTATACATTGTCTGAGGTATGTAAAGGCCATTATTACATTGCCCCCAAGCTTTAAATAACATAAAGCACTGAGAAGCAGAGCATTTGATTAGCAATAAAAACCTAAAAACCTTTGGGATGATAAAGACAGAAATGTATCATTCTGTAAGGACACTGCTTTGTATCATCACATAGTATTAATATGGGCCAATTGTTAAGATTTATTTTTAAAAAGATTTATTTATTTATTTTTATTTGTGCATGTGTATGCGCATGTCCTCTTAGGTGCTCCATGTGCGTAGGTAGCCACAGAGACCAAAAGAGAGTGTGGGATCTCCTAGAACTGGTACTATAGGTGGTTGTATATTACTTGATATGTGTGTTGGGGACCAAAACTGAGAATCAAGTGTTCTTAACTAGACCACCTCTCCATCTCCCATAAGTTTTGTTTTTTCAGTGTTAGATTTTACCTTATGTGGCAAGGCCATGGCAGTTTAGAGGCCCTGTGTACTTATCTGCCCCACAACACTTTCTCTTCTATAGTATCCAAAGTGGCTAGAGTGCTATAAAAATAACTAACCATGGCATCTAGTAAAATCTTGTCATCCTTAGACATTTCAGAATTCTTACCACAAGTTAAAACATCAGTGAAGAGGTAGAGTAGACTTTGTAGGGGAGGAGAACCTTAAAAAGCAAAGAAAAATAAGGTTTGTGAAGAATGGAACAGTAGGGAAGAGGCTCTTATGGTGGTTTATTCTGCATGCTATAAATAGCTATCAGCAAGTGAGAGTTCACTGGGGATACAGTAGATTAGGAACTTGGGAGCATTCTGATGGAGAGTATCAAGTCCAGAATGTTAAAAGAAATTGCATTTTTATACAACATATAGTTGTTTTTTACATGATAACATTTTCTTATGCCACATTTGTCTTATGAGGTCATCTAAAGATGATTAAGAATGGACAATACAAGGCAATGAACATGGGTTTTCTGAAACCTCTGTACTATTCAGTGTAGGGATTTTGAGCATCAGAATTGCTCTCTGCAACATTCTCTAGACACATTCTCTTCCTTAAGTAAAAGGAGGGTCCATCATTGATTATGATAAGTGTAGACTAGGGTGAGAAGTGGTTAGTAAACAGGGTCTTGGCAACTTTAAGGAAGGAGACATGGAGGTAAAGGAAGGGTGGAATTTAGTTAGAACCTGGAGGCAGGAGCTGATACAAAGGACAAGGAAGGGTGCTGCTTATTGGCTTGCTCAGCCTGCTCTCTTATAAAACCCAAGACTGCTAGACCAGGGATGGCACAACCCACAGTGGGCTGAGTCCTTCCCCATCATTCACTAATTAAGAAAATGCCTAAGAGTTAGGGAGTGTTTGGTAGCATGTTGTTGAATGATTGAATGAATGTACTGGGCAATGTTGTCAGAAATAGATGATATGGAATGTAGATTCACTCAGCTGAAGGGAAAATCACAGCATCTATATTTCACACAGTCTAAAGAGGTTTCTTTTGGACACTTCCTGAAATCCTACCATTTCTAAAATTGGAATTCATATGGCAGGGCATGGGACTTCAGTTGTTATCTGCCCAGCACTTATTATTATACAGCTGGTGTTTACCCTGGCATCCACTAGTTGGCAGTAAGTGCTCACTTGACTGTATGTGTTATCTGCGTTCCTGGTTCTGTATAGATTGAGTATGCTTGCTATGTGACAGGCTGCCAATAAAACTATTTTGAAAAAGAATTTTGTTGGCCTTGTATATTCAGAAAGACTTAATGGTGGTAAGGAGTGAACTTAATGTTAGTGAAGTTGGGGAGATTACTGGGATTTTGTCTTTCAGAGCAGCACCACCATACAGATAGAAAAACAACAACAACAACAACACATGGTCATCTCCTTTAATGCCAAAAAAAGCAATTTACAGAATTCAACACGGTTTCATATTTAATGTTTTGGAGAGATCAGGGATACAAGGAACACGCCTAAACATAGTAAAAACAGCATACAGCTAACATCAAACTAAATGGAGAGAAACTTAAATCAATCTCACTGAAATCAGGGACAAGGCAAGGCTGCCCACTCGCTCCCACTATCTCTTCAACATAGTTCTTGAATTCCTAGCCAAAGCAATAAGACAACTAAAGGAGATCAAGGAGATACAAATTGGAAAGGAGATGATATAATATACATGAGTAATCTCAAAAATTCTACCCAGAACTCCTTCAGCTGATAAATACCTTCAGCAAATTGGCTGGATACAAAATTGACTCAGAAAAACAAAACAAAGCAAAAACAAACAAAAAATTGAAGCCCTCCTGTATACAAAAGACAAACAGACTAAGAAAGAAATTAGTGAAACAACACTCTTCACAATAGCCATAAATAACATAAAGTACCTTGGTGTCACTCTAACCAAGCAAGTGAAAGACATATATGAAAAACAAAACAAAACAAAAAAAACCTTCTAGTCTTTGAAGAAAGAAATTGAAGAAGATATCAGAAGTTGGAAAGATCTTCCATGCTCATGGATGGGTAGGATTAATATAGAGAAAATGGCTATTCTTCCAAAAGCAATCCACATATTCAGTGCAATTCCCATAAAAATGGCAACACAATTTTTAACAGAACTTGAAAGAACAATTCTCAATTTCATATTGAAAAAGAAAACAAACAAACAAAAAAAACAAGAATAGGAAAAAAATCCTGTACAATAAAAGGTCTACGTTGGTATCTCCATCCCTGATCTCAAGCTGTAGTAGAGAGCAACTGAAATAAAAGATGCATGGTACAAACATAGAAACAGACTGGTGGATCAATGGAATCAAATCGAAGCCCCAGAAATAAACCCACACACCTTTTGGAAATCCAATTTTTGACCAAGAAGCCAAAACCATACAATGGAAAAAAAGATAATATTTTTAAAATGCAAATAGATCTATATTTTTCACCCTGGACAAAAGTAAGGTCCAAAGACCTCAACATAAAACCAGACACACTAAATCTTTTAGAAGAAAAAGTGGGGAAGAGCCTTGAACTCATTAGCACAAGAGACAACTTCCTGAACAGAACACCAACAGCACAGGCTCTAAGATCAACAATCAATAAATAGGACCTCATGAAACTGAAAAAATCTTCTGTAAAGTGAAGGACACTAATGAGAAAAGATCTTCACAGACCCAACATCTGATAGAGAACTAATATCCAGAATATATAACGAACTCAAGAAGTTAAACACCAACAAAGCAAGCAGTCCAATTTTTAAAAAAATGGAGTAGATATCTAAACAGAGAGTTCTCAACAGAGGAATATCAAATGACAGAGAAACACTTAAAGAAATGCTCAATGTCCATGGTCATCTGAGAAATGCAAATCAAAACAACCCTGAGAGTTCACTTCACATACATGAGAACAGCTAAGATCAAAACCTCAAGGGATGATGCATGCTGGAGAGGTTGTGGAGAAAGGGGAACCCTCCTCCACTGGTGGTGGGAATGTAAGCTTGTACAACCACTTTGGAAATCAATCTGATGCTTTCTCAGAAAAATTAGGAATAGTGATATTTCAAGATCCATCTATCCATCCATCCTGGGTATACACCCGAAAAATGCTAAACCATGCAACAAGGACATTTGCTCAACTATGTTCATAGACGCATTATTCATAATAGCCAGAATATGGAAATAACTGAGATGTCCCTAAACTGAAGAATGGATGCAGAAATTGTGGTACATTTACAGAATAGAATACTATTCAGCAATTAAAATCAAGGAAATCATGAAATTTGCAGGCAAATGGTGGGAAGTAGAAAATACCATTTTTAGTGAGTTAATTCAGAAGCAGAAGGACACATATGGTATATACTCACTTATAAGTGGATATTTGACTTATAATATAAACATGCTAAAATCTATAGTCCTAAAGAAGCTAAACAGCAAGGACAACTCTAGGGAAGAGGCTGAAATTTCACTCAAGAAGGGCAGGCAGGATAGACATCGGAAGCAGGAGAAGACATGGAACAGGACAAGAGCCTTCCACAGGGGGCCTCTGAAAGACTCTCCCCATCAGGGTATTGAAAGAGATACTGAGACTCATGCCAAACTTTGGGCAGAGTTCAGGGAACCTCATGGAAGATGAGAGAAATAGAAAAACCTGGATGGAACAGGAACTCCACAAGGAGACTGACAGAGAAAAAAAAAAAAAAACAGGGCCCAGGGGAGCTGCAGAGACAGATACTCCTGGTAAGCACCATGCATGGAGAGGATCTAGATGCTCTGTTCATTTTCCAAGTGCATTCCCTAGTAAGGGTGACAAGGGCTGTCTCTGCCATGAACTCGGTTGCTGGCTCTTTCATCATGTTCCCCTGGGGTTACAGCCTTGCCAAGCCACAGAGGCAGATGATGCAGCCAGCCCTGATGAGACTTGATAGGCTAGGTTTAGACAGAAGGGGGGAAGGTACTCTTCTATCAGTGGACTAGGAGTAGAAGAGGGATGGTGGGTCAGATGGGGAAGAGATGGAGGGGGCAGCAGCCAGGATCCAAAGTGAATAAATAAATTGAGGCTCTTGGAAGGTATCTTAAGGTTGGCAAATGCAAGTTATAAAATGTTTATGGGTCTAAAGGTCTAAAACTATTTAAGGTATACAAATGCAAGTTATAGTAATATAAAACATAATTTAAGGCATATTCAAAATGAAAGATATTTCAGATTTCTCTCCTCTCTGTATTATATTGTTATTAGATTTTAAAGGTTCAGAGTTTTGACATTAATCAATAGAGTTCTGATAAGCTGATGGAGCACTGATTGCATATTATTCACTCACAAGCTCAAGATTTTAATTTCCCTTTCGTTGTCTTCTAGAGATAGACTTAAAGGTGCTTCTAATTATGCTAAAAACATCTCTGTCTAATATGTGTATCTCTGACCCAAAAGCCATAGCTTTTACTAGGTCTTAATGGGATGGGTCTACTCCTGCTGTCATGAAGACACCTGTTTCCTGTGTTTTCTAAAGTAAGGATCTCAATACAATGGCGATACTAATATACCTTCTTTTGTAAACCAAAACTCATGAGTTTCAGAAAATCAAAATGTCATAAGACCTGGATCTGGCATAGCTCAAAGGACCCCAGATGAGTTTTTTGCTTGGTCTTGGGATTTCTCACTTTCCTCATTTAGTGGATAAATTTTAACTTCTGTTTCTAGGCTGGATATGTTTCAGCAGATTTTCACCTCGCTGACAGACTCTATTCAGAGATCAGCTATGGATTGCAAGCTGAGATCTGGACTTGCTGAAAACTGCAGTAAACCGGTCCAGCTAATGTGATGGTTTCCTGTCTATTAAACTGGATCCCTAGTTAGTTGTTTTTGATAAGTGCCTCATTGCCTAGCTTTTGACATTTCAGCCTTCCTGGGTTCCCAATAACTTTGTCCTAATGTCATCCTGAAGAAGCTACAAAAGAAGAGAAATTAGTCAGCCATTTTCCTACTTAACAAGCTGAAATTCTAAGTCAAAAGGAGCTCCCTGACATAAGCTATTATGTTGGGGAATGGCTTAGGTGGAGCAGGAACTAATATTGCAGTACTGGCTGTACAAAGCCAGAATTATAACAGCTTAAAGGCAGATACTGATTAAAAATATTCAATGTATTGTCTTCCTCTGTGGCTTGGTAAGGCTGCCTCTGTCATGGGGAAGTGATCAAAGAGCCAGCCACTGAGTTTATGTCAGAGACAGCCCCTATACCCCTTACTAAGGGACTCACTTGGAGACTGGACTGCCATGGGCTACATCTGTACAGGTGTTTTAAGTTTTCTCCATGCATGGTCCTTTTCAGTCTCAGAAAAGATCTCCAGGCCCAGATGTTTCGGTTCTCTTGCACTTCTTGTGGTGCTCTTCTGCCTGTACTGATGAGACCTGATAGGATAGGGTCAGATGGAAGGAGAGGAGGACCACCCCTATCAGTGGACTAGGGGAAGGGCATAGGAGGAGAACAGGGAAGGAGAACAGGATTAGGAGGGCATGAAGGAGGGGGCTATAGCCGGGATCCAAAGTGAATCAATAAAAAATAAAAAATATAAAAAAATATTCAATGTCTTGAGAACTCAATCACCTATTTAAGAAAATGTTAATTCCCTGGCAGAAGTAGTGTTGCAAAACACAAGTGGCTTGGATCTATTATTTTTATAGCAGGGTGGGCTATGTATAGCCTATAGAGAGGAATGTTGCTTTTATGTAAGCCACTCAAGAGTGATTAGGGAATCCTTAGCAAGAGTAAAAGAAATGCCTGGAAAGACACTAAAAAAGAGAAATGATTCTAAAGGATGCTTTGAATCCTGGTACCATAGTTCTCCTTGGCTTACTGCCCTTATATCCACACAGGACCCGTACTCATTTGGATTCCTATATTTGGGCCTTGCATTTTAAATCACTTCGTAGCTTTTATGAAGGAACTCTTTGGAGCGATATAGCTAATGACATTCAGATCCCCTTATGGAAGGGCAACTCTGGAGGACACCAAGGGGTCATTTCTAGAAGACCCACAGTTAGCCCTTCACGTGACCATGAGAAGAGGGAAATGAATGAAACAGGCCTGACCCCCACCCCAACCCCGAAATCCACCATTCCCATGAACTTGGCTATAGGTCACCAATTACAGATAGAAGACAATGGAATTCCCTACTTAAGGTATAGCCTGGAGAAAACCCAGTAATATTTAACCATCACCCCTAGCAATGTTTAATCAGTGAATACTTGGAATTTAGCAATGTGTTCTTTACAATAGGATGAGTAAAACAATTAGGGTTTGGCTTGGCCCTCCCAGCAAACAGTTTCCTCAGGACATCCTATAAATGTCAATCATAAAACTGCCTAGCTGGAATTTCTCAATTTATCTTGCTGTAACCTTAAATAAAAAAACCCACCCCCTGAGTTCAGGTCTCTATACTCAACCACTGTGTCAGTGAGGGTATAGGCCCAAGTTCAAGCTTTTAATAAAAAAAGACCCTATTGTGTTTGCATTGGAATCAGCTCCTTGGCGGTCTTTGGGGTCCTCGAGACTTGGACATAACAATTCCTAATCCTGTCGAGTTGACAGTGAAGATTACCATATGTAGGACACACATGGCCCTATGTTCCATGCCTAGTCCTTTAAAAACAGAGTGGTGCATACACATACATGCATGTGTGTGTTTGTTTTGTTTGTTTGTTTGTGTGTGGTGTGTTTGTGTGTTTGTATTAAGTGAACTCCCCCCCACACACACACCTTGTCCTCCCTATTCCATCTCTTCTTAAGTGGTCCCTTTTGCTTAGAGCCTCAGTCCAATCTCCATTTGCTATGACTTTGTTCCTCACACTTCATGCAACAGGCAAGCCTTTCTGTGCCACCTTCTTCAAATGTATCTTTAATCTTGTGGTAGTTTCAGGTCCTAGTAGCGTCCTGCTAATTTAATGGTTCTGATAGCTTGGTTATATGCTGGTTAATGGTGACTCAGGTTAAATTAGGAGGTAGGTAGAGAGGCACATTATAGGAAAACTGAAAATGGGAGCTTCATAGGTACATAAATAGGAACTAAAGTTTATTATTAAAATTGATTTTTTTCATGTGAGGTAATAGCTTCATTTTCATGTTCCCCTTTCTCACTTTTAGTATAGTTTTAAATGAAGTAGAAATACATGTCTTTCCCCATCCTATTTTCCCCCAGCTACAGTACAATATCTCTCCACTCTTAAGGTAAGAGACTCTCTTTCCTTTCTTATTGTTATATACGTGTTTGTGTATATGCACAAATATTTGTAAATACCAACCAAGTCAGTTTTTGTTGATGGTTTCATATAGCTTCAAGGCTGACCACTCTGGGATGGAAAACCAATGAGGGGGATCATCCCTGGGTGAGGCTAATTCTCCTTACCCCAGCAGTAATTAGTTGCTTGTAGTTCTTTGTCTAGGAAGAAAACACCATAAAATTTTCCCCGTTCCATGTTCATTCTTCTGGCTATTTCTAGGCAGGCTTTTATGCAGCAAGCTTCTGGGTATTCTGGTTCTTAGAATGTTTCATCCTCCATTTTCCTCTATACTTCCTGAGCTGGAGATGCAGGAGGTATGATATATTTTTATCCACTGGGTCTCAACTCCCTGTGCTCTATTGATTTCTGTATTGTGTATAGCTGTTGTTTTCTGTGATGGAGCTTGTTTTCTGTAAAGAAAGGCTTCTTTGATAAGGGTTGATAGCTACATTTATCTGTGTGTATAAATGTAAGATTTAGACTGTAGTAAGGAATTATGTTAGAAGCAGCTTAATGGAAGGTGGGTGACATCACTAGCCCTGGGAGCTGGCTAAGTGTCTAGTACCAGCCATAATTTCCTTCCTGTTAAGAAGTCCGTAAGTCCAATTAGACAACTGTTGGTTACCACTAACATGTGAGTGCCATCGATTGCACTTTTATGCATGTGTACCATGCTGGTCATTATTGACATTCATAGGTGTTATTGCCATTAATTCTTTTCCTCTCTTGTCCATGAAGCTCACTCTCTTATTTTTTTATTACTTATTGTTTCATTTGTCTTTCCTGGAACTGTATTGTTTTCTCTCTATCAAAGCCAGTTTTCTAAGGTACATGTGGTCTGCTTTGTGAGGGGCATAGGTCTGCTGACCTCCCTATTCACCATATCCACTTTCTTGCTTTGTGCTTCTTCTACTGACTTTGTCAACTCCCAACAAACATAACCTCTCTACCACTCGCACATCCATTGTGTTTGACCAGATTCATGATCTCCAGTGTGTCTTTATTACTACATATTGAACACTTAGTCTTCAATTATGAATAGTCTGGAATTCACTTCACTTAAAACCTATGATCTCTCTGAAACTTGTGATTTCCACCCTTGCTCTTACTTCAAATATTTAGTGTGTCAGGAAACAGAAAGTACCTCTAAGCCAACTTTCTCAATGACTCTTCTGTTTAGGGTGCTCGTACTCTAGAGATGGATGAGATATGTTTTGCTTTTTCTTTTCACTGTTTTCTCCTTGAGTTATTATTTAGAACATGGGCATGTGCATGTTTAAATGTGTGCAGGTGCACATGCATGTGTGGAGGCCAGCATGTGGCCTTGTCATTTCTCAGGCACAGTTCATCCATTTGTTTGTTTGTTTGTTTGTTTTTAATAAAGGGACTTTCACCAGCTGGGAGCTCACTAAGTAGGCTAGACCGGGCTGGCCAGTGAGCCCTAGGGAGCCAGTTCTCTCACTTATCCAGTCCTGGGATTACAGATTTTTGCAACGACACAACTTTGTTTTTTTACACGGACTCTGATTAAATTTAGGTCCTTGTGCTTGCACATGAAGTATTTTCCAGCTGAGCTATCTCCTCAGAGAAACTTTATTTTAAGAAAAAGAAAACCAAACTATGAATTGAAAATTTCTTTTAACCATTTACAGCAGGCAGAGAACAGGATGTGGCAAATTTGGGCTTTATAATATTGTTTTTGTTATGTAGGAAATTTGAGAATATGAGTTTGGGGAATGCTGACTGAAAAATAAGTCATATAAGCTTGCAGAGAACTTGAAGTCTGAGGATGTAGATAGCTAAGTCTCCAAGTCTGAGAACAAATGTGGTTCATTTTATATAAACCCAACATTAATAGTAGGTCTTGGCTAAAATCTGTTACTATTATTCAGGCAGATTTTCAGATAGATAAACTTGGGTGTACAAATTCTCATACACAAAGAACTCATTGTTACTAATTAAAATTTCCAAATTGAGGAATACAAAAAAATCCTAGAAACCTAAAAGCCTTGGGATATTCAAAGTTGTCTTAAAATAATTTACAGAGATCCCGTTAACAGTACTAGTACAAAATTACTATCCTATAAATAGAAATGAACTTTGGAAAACCTAACCATGTGATAAAAGCACTGTTCTCTTTCATCTCTGTGGATCATTCTCTAAGAAACTGGATTTGTAGAGAACACTCTCTGGTTATCTCCATGACTTAGCAAGAAACAGCTAAAAGCACTTACATAGCATACGTGAGTACCTGGGTTCAAGATTCAACACTTCCAAGGGGGCAAGTACCCCTTTGACTCCTTAATTCCTATATTTGCATAAGAACAAAATATATTAATTTGATTGTTTAAAAGCATTACTTTTAAGCTAGACACTTTTAATTTAACCGTCTCACATACTTATGTCCCGGCGGACCTTGAACTTAGCAGTCCTCCTGCCTTTTTGTTCAGGTGCTGGAATTACAGGTATGTGCCTGAAGAGGGCTGATTCTCCTCCTACATAATAGTCCCGCATCCATTTTTATAAGCTTGATTTTTATTTGATTTAGGTCCATCTTGTTTCTAATTATTCCTAGTAAATTCATTCATTCCTGAGGATTCATGTATTTCAGTCTAAGACACCTTAAAAAGTTCACGGTGATAATTTTCTGCTTAATACAAACTATTAGGACAGAGATACACACACTCTCCTGTGAGTTCTACTAGTCCACTTATATCCAGTGGGATGCTTTGGCGAGGTTAAACTCATTTTCTGAGCAATGGTTTTTATAAATTTTGCACTTTGTCTTAGATAGACAGTCTGTAACCCGCTCTCTACCCAGTATTATCCTTGTATGTTTGTCACTAACCTACATGGGCCAAAGACTATTTCACAGTGGGATCTGAAGTAAGTTTTGTTTCTGACATATATGTGTAAAAGGAATTTTATTTTATTTTTTTAGAGAAGAGGGTTATAATTGAGTTCAAACGTCAGAGAATTGTGTCATTGATTATAGTGATTAACAAGTGCTCTTGCATCTTCTGGTCAACTTGTGAGAAAGCAGTGATTGTAGGTAATCTTTATTGAGTGTCACATAGTTGATAATTTCTCTGATTCATGCTATTATTATATTTCCTTTCTTTCACCCACAGCAAAACACACTTAATGTGATTTTATCCTTAGGAAGCAAAAAAAAAAAATCCTAAGATTACTCACATGGCTGTGATTCAGCTTTTGGCTCCTTCCTCTTTCCCTTCCCCTCCTCCTCGTTTTCCTACTCTTACTCCTCCTCCTCTTCTCCTACCCTTCCCACTCCTGTTTTCACTCCCACCCACGATGTTGTTGTCATCAAAGAACTGAGTCAGTTTGTTCTTTAAAATGGGTGGGGACAGGAGACAAGTAACGAAAAAAAAATCTGAGTGAAGTATTTGGCTTCTGTGTGAAATCAATGCAAGAAGACAGGCAGTTCCTTCTATAACATGAAACGCTTAGAACACAGTCCAATCCTCATAAAGACATATTTCAGTGTCTTACATAAATCTTCATGTAGTTTATGTGCATCCTTGCAGAAGCATTCATATAATATAATCATGGAGGCATGTTTCTGTGAGATAATTTGGATACTAGAAATTTTATATAAACTATATACAAATCTAATGTGCCCTCCAAGTAGAGTACTTTTTTAAACAGTAAAATAATTTTTTGTTCTTTTGTAGACAGGATCTCACTCTGTAGCTCAGAGTGGTATTGAACTTGTGTTTTTCCTGCCTCTGTTTCCCAAGGCAGGGGCTTATAAGCATGTATATATCTGGCATTCTTAAAGATTTTTTATTGTTACAAAATACAATATCTGAAATGACTTTATTTGCTTTCGAATCAATAGTGTGACTTGGAAGCTTAAAGCTGGTCTTCCCACCCTTGGATTAGAAGAGAACTATTGGGGGTAGCTGCTCAGCTTTGGTAATATGGTAAGCATTATTGAAAGAGAGATTTCTGTTTCTCACTTGTATTTTCTTGTTTATGTCCATTCTCCAGGTGATGAAAAACAGAAAGGAAGTAAATCTCCTAGGTTCCTTTAGGCAATACCACTGCAGGGCCTATATTGAATTTCAGACTGTCTATATTCACTTTGAGTTATAATTGGGTTTCAAGAACTGAAAATCTCAGATTATTTGATATTTTGGGTTGCTAGCAAAAAGACAACTCTTGTGCTATTTCTCCAAACCCACCTTTTAGTTCAGAACTGGGTCTGTGCCTCTGGCCCAAGGTCCCACACACCAGTCCTGGAGCATTACCCACCATTTGTTTGTCCAATCATCTTCTCTCCATTTTGTTTTTCTCCCCCGTTATGTTAAAGACAAGTTGGAACAGTTGCTCACCCTTCTGCAAACCACAGTATTTAAGAATCTTCGTATCTATAACATGTGTTTGCACCTCAGATATGTCTGCTTGCTTTCCTTTTTTAATTATTCTTCAACTATGTCACATGCTGACTGGAAACTATTAGCCTTTGTTACCAGAGGGCTTGTGCAATGGATGAACTGCGCCATAGAGCTTTAGATGAAACCGGAGCTTCTTGTGCAGAAAGGAAGTAAAATTTCTTAATAAAAGGCAATCTAACAGAGAATGTACACTGAGGTACTTCACCTAAATGCCTGGGCTTTTCATTGTGTAAATGTTGTAGGGTTTTAAGTTGTGGCCTTATGGATGAAACAAACAAACAAAACAAAAGAGTAGAGTACTTTTTTTTTCTGGGTCTGTACTCTTTATTCCTCTTGTTAGGGGTTATTCGGAGGTAATAGATAGTGTGCTGCCTTGAAGAAGACTGTAATGTTCTTCCAAATTTTTGACTCATTTATCTTTTCCTGGCTGGTGACGGTTCTAATGTCTTGACCTATCTAGGCCAACAAAAAGAGACTTCTGGGTTCTTTGATGGTTTTGTTTTAATTTTGAGGCAGGGTTTTACATAATCTGGCCTTGAACTAACTTCTTATTCTCCTGCCACAATCCTACAACTTTATAGGCTCCTCCATGTGTTGGGACAGCAGGCTCTTTATCACCATGCTTGGCCATCATGGGAGTTTCTTAATGTCCTTTCTGACTGGTTCAATCTGGTCATAGCCCTCTTCTGCACTGATATTAGGAGACTCCAGAAAATGTGCTGGGAAAAGCCCAGATACTAAAATGCTCAACAGAAATGATGGTGTTTGTCATCAATAGTAAAGTAGTTTTTAATGTTATTTTTAAGTGATAGAGTAACTGTTGTGTGTGACTCAAGCACTCTTTTCAGCCCTGTTCAGTTCAGGTGCACAGCTAAGAATAGAGGGAATAGGACTGAAACACCAGCCAGTGTCTAGACTTTTTTGTTATTAAAACATAAACTTTTATTTTCTTATTTTTTAATTTTTTAAATTTAATGATATATATATATATATATATATTACAATTTATTCACTTTGTATCTCTGTTTTAGCCCCTCCCAGGTCTCCTCCCAGTCCCAACCACCTGCCTTCTTCTCCTTCTATGCCCTTACCCTAGTCCCTTGATAGGGGAGGACTGCATGCCCTTCTATCTCACTATTGATTATTAGGTCTCCTCAAGGCTGGGTGCATCATCTTCCTCTGTGACCTGGCAAGGCTTCACCCCACAGGGAGAGGTGATCAAAGATTCAGCCACTGAGTTCATGTCAGAGACAGCCCCTGTACGGATTATTAGGGAAACCACTTGGGAACAGAGCAGCCAATGTGCTCTTTTGAATAGGGGGTTTACGTCTTCTCCATGCATGGTCCATAGTTGGAGTGTCAGTCACTGCAGCTCTTCCCTCCCGCTTTGGACCCACGTATTTTGGCTCTGTTCTCCTTGTGGGAGTTTCTTTCCCCTCCGGGTCTTTCTATCTACCTCTTCTTCTATAAGGATCCCAGCACTCTGCCCAAAGTTTGGCTATGAGTCTCAGTGTTTCCTTTTATATCCTGGTGGGTAGAGGCTTTCAGACGTCCCTGGTGGATAGCTCCTGACCTGTTGTAATTGTATTCTCCTACTTCCAATGTTTATCCTGTTTGTCCTTCAGAATAAAGATTAAGCATCATTCTTAGGGTTCTCCTTGTTGTTTAACTTCTTTAGGACTGTAGATTTTAGTTTGTTTATCCTATATTATATGGTTACTATTCACTTAAAAGTGAGTATACACTATATGAGTCTTTCTGCTTCTGGGTTACCTATTCTATTGAGTAAATGTACCACATTTCTGTATCCATTCCTCTGTTGCGCCGCATCCAGGTTGTTGCCAGATTCTGGCTATTACAAATCAAGCTGCTATACACATATTTGAGCAAATGTCCTTATTGAATGGCGGGGCATCTTTTGAGTGTATGCCTAGGAGTGGTATAGCTGGCTCGTGAGGTAGCACTATTCTTAATTTTCTGAGAAAGTGCCAGATTGATTTCCAAAGTGGTTGTTAAAGATTATATTTCCATCAGCAGTGGAGGAGGGTTCCCGTTTCTCCACAAACTCTCCAGCATGTGCTGTCACTTGAGTTTTTGATCTTAGCCATTTTGATGGGTGTAAAGTGAAATCTCAGGGTCTTTTTGATTTGCATTTCCCTGATTACAAAGGACCTTGAGCATGTCTTTATCTCTGCCATTCAGTATTCCTCTATTGAGAATTCTCTGTTTAGCTCTGTACCCCATTTTTAATTGGATTACTTTGTTTGTATTTGCATTTTTCTACATGTAGACATCAAGTTAGACCAGCACCATTTGTTGAAGATGCTGCCTTTTTTCCATTGTATGGTTTGACTTCTTAGTAAAAATTCAAGTATCCCTAGGTGTGTGAGTCTATTTCTGTTCCTTCTATTCGATTCCATTGATCCTCCATTCTGTTTCTATGCCAGTACCATGCAGTTTTTGTTACTATTGCTCTGTAGCACAGCTCAAAATCAGGGATGGAGATACCTCCAGATGACCTGTTGTTGTACAGGACTATTTAGCAGTTCTGGGTTTTTTGTTTTGTTTTGTTTATGAAATTGAAATTTGTTCTTTCAATTCTGTTGGTATTTTATTGGTATAGTGTTCTTATGGAATGTATACAATATACCCTTGTTCACTCAAATGCTGATTTCTCTACCCCACTATCTCCTTTCAATCTGGACATTGTATTGTGATGGTTATTCTAAGGATCACCTGTCTCAAGTTTGTGTAAACATGCCACCATTTGTTCTCTGTCTTGTCAATAAAACAAGCAGCCACTATGCTGAGCAATGGAGAGAATAGGGTGGGACATCCTGGTCCAGAAGGGAGGAGAAGAGAGCAAGTGGGAGGAGAGGAGATCAAGGATCGGCAGGAGAAGACTTCAAACCATGAGGAGAGATGAACTGGACCAAAGATATGACTGAAAGAAAGTATAATGGGTGAAATCTGAATGGTAGGAAACTATGCGTGCTTGGAGGTTTAGGATGGAATAACTACTGCCGAGCACTGTGCTCTAGGTTAATTAAATAAATCCTAGTCTCTGTGTGGTGATTTGGGTATACAGCTGGTTTAAGAAAAATCATTGCTTAACTAAAAGATAAATCAGTAGTAAATATTAATATTCAACAACAGTATTTTATGGGAATTGCATTGAATCTTTGAATTTGAATCTTTGCTTTTGGAAGGATAGCCATTTTCACTATGTTAATCCTATCTATCCAGGAGCACGGGAGATCTTTCCATCTTCTGATATCTTCTTCAATTTCTTTTTCATACCCTTGATTTTTTTTTCATACAAGTCTTTCACTTGCTTGGTTAGAGGCACACCAAGGTATTTTATAATATTTATGGCTATTGTGAAGGGTGTATTTCCCTAATTCCTTTCTCATCCCTTTTGTCTTTCATATACAAGAGCGCTACTGATTTTTATTGAGTTTATTTTGTATCCAGCCACTTTGCTGAAGGCGTTTATCAGCTGAAGGTTTTCTAGGGTAGAATTTTTGGGGTCACTCATGTATACTATCATTTCATCTGTGAATAATGATACTTGTACTTCTTTCTTTCTATTTGTATCTCCTTGATCTCTTTTAGTTATTTTATTGCTTTAGCTAGTACTTCAAGAACTATGTTGAAAAGATAAGGAAAGAGTGGGCAGCCTTGCCTTGTCCCTGATTTCAGTTGTATTGATTTATGTTTCTCGCCGTTTAGTTTGATTTTGGCTATGGGCTTGCTGTATATTGCTTTTACTATGTTTAGGTATGTGTCTTGTATCTCTGATAGCTCTAAAACTTTAAGCATGAATGGCTGTTAGATTTTATCAAATGATTTTTTGGCATCTAAGGAGATGATCATGTGTTTTTTTTCTTTCAGTTTGTTTATATGGTGCATTACATTGATGGATTTTTCATGTTGAACCACCCCTGCATGCCTGAGATTAAGCCTATTTGGTTCACGTACATGATATCTTTAATGTGTTCTTGTATTCAGTGTGAGAGTATTTTATTGAGTATTTTTGCATCAATGTTCATAAGCGAGGTTGGTCTGAAGTTCATTCTCCAGACTGAAACTTTAAAAGATGTTATAGATCTCTTCAGATGCCAGAGTTTTGGTGGTTTGATTTTATGAATGTCTGTTTCCATAGTCTATGTTAATTTCCATTAAAAGATAAGTAATTATAGCCTTGAAGTTGTCTTGTACCATGGATAGGTAACTGTCTTTAAACCAATAAAACTACTCAGAAATTGTTAGTGGCTAGATTAACATTGCCCTGTTGAAATATGAACAAGCTTTAATAACTAGTTGAGAAATGTGTGCATGTAGAAATACCTGAAAATATAATTTGAAAATGTACTTCCAAGTATTTTTTAAATTTGATTTCTGAAAACTCATTCTATATGAAAATTTAGAGTGGTTTTTATTCTTGTAAAACTTTACAGGGGAATTTTTTAATACAGTGAATGATCACCTTCTATATTAGCTTTTTAAATACTATTTCAGTGCTTGTGGGTTTTTGGTGTCTTCATCTATGAGTTGGAGAATTAGCTGTTTGGATGTCACCTTATGCTGTAAAAACAAAAGGTATGTCCTGCATTGCAATATATCTAGTTATTCATTAAGGTTTAATCAACAGTAAAAGCAGTCATAACACTTACTGACTTTGCTCAAGGTTAGAGGAAGTAGCCTGAAAAGAGGTAACTGTAGTTGGACCAGTTGCCTGAGCCTTTCAGATTTTGTGTATGTGTGTGGAGCGGGGGCTCCACTTATTATTCCATTTTTTTCTGTCTGCACAATATCAGGAAACATTTGATTCCATGTATTTAATGTCACTCCTGCTATGCTAGTTAAATGTTTTACTGAAAAAGAGACTTCTAAGCAGTTTATTTGATTGGGATTTTCCAAGAGACCATTTAGTGAGTTTTAAGTCTTTGTCTTCAGCTTTTAAACAAGGTGATATTAAAAGACTATTCTGGTGTTGGGGTGGGACAGGGTCATTGTCACATTTGTGCTTCTATGTAAGTGAGTCAAGTTAGAGTGTAAATTGCAGTACATCCAAAACTGAAAGCCTGATACATGTCTCTGACCACTTCCTGAAAAACCTGCCACATGGGCCTCAACATGAGATTTAAACTGGGTTCCTCCCATAGTAATGACTTGTGGCAGACTTTTATGTAGAAAAATCTTTTCCTCACTGTTGTATGGACTTGATTGTTCAGTAACCTTAAGTGTAAATGTTATAGCACATGATTCTGAAATATTACAGATTAGAAAGTGGGGCCAGAGTCTTGCTGAGTATTAAAAAATAATCTCAGAACTTTCTTTTTTACATGATTGAGTGCTTTGAAACCCATTAGAATATGCATTTTTATACTTAACTGTACAAGCTAGAAAATTTTAAAAAATGTGAGCTTGTCAGATCAAGTACAACCACCAGTCTAATAAAACTGAGTCACATACAAATGGGCTGTACTTACACTACCCTCCCTTTCTAGGGAAAATGTGGTGGGGGAGGCAGTGTGAATCATCACCTGGTTTGTTTGACATATGCTTCCTTCCATAAATTGAGAATGGTAAGCAGTACAGTGCTCTGGGCTTGCCTTGGAGAAAGAGCTATTGCAGCTTTGCCTGAGCAAAATAGGATGTCTAGTTTGGAAAGATGAAGCCTGAACCCATGTTTTGACTTTAGATGTCAGGAGAGGGGGAGAAGAAATGGGCAGATCTAAACGAAGAACATTTGTAAGTACCATTTTAAGAGAATAGAGAACTAGTAGGGATGTTCATGTCGAATTTCTTCCTGAGGTGTAAGTGGTATTTAAGAAAACTTGGGGTGTTTAAAATAAATTGGCAGCTACTAAATGAAGTGGACATGTTTACTTAATAAGAGTGTTCTTGATATGGATCAATGAAAATGGAATGGGGATGTGATTTGTAGTTAAAGATTTGTTCTGTTAATGCTTAAATTTGCTTACTTTTTATAACTGTTAAAAGAAACATGGAATGTTTACTTGGGGGTCCTTTGAAGGAAGGGAAGAGAGGCCTGTGCACCTCTTTCATTTCTCTACAGTGGCTCTGCAAGGCTCCGTGGAGCTGTGCAGAATGAACTTTAGAATATAAAATAGTCAGAAGCAGGATGAGCAGTACCACGGAGTTTTTAAACTCAGCCTTGCTTTGGAATTATTTTTTAATACATGCCAGACATTCTTCTGATTTCTATCCTGGCAGGGTCTCAGCTCTTTCTCAGTCTGTTGTGAGGCTATGGCATTTTCTGTTTCAGCTCATGGCTGCCTCCTCTCTCCCCGCTACCCCTACCCATCCTGAATGAGTGTCCTTTGTATAACCCCAGTAATTCAGAAATCCTACAGTCATAGGGACTGCCCTGTCATGTGACTTAGGTACTAGGTACTGGCTGTGATTGGTCAGCAACTAATTGGCAGGTCCTTATAAGAAGTCCAGGGTTAGGCATCTGTCCACTCTCCACTCTCCCGCTGGCTGCTGCTCAACAGGGGTAGGGTGGGGGTGGGGTCTTTCCAGTGATCCCTCCTGTGACAAATGACCAAGTGATTGCTGCTTTGGGGTCTGCACACCAGTGGAATTCACTCAGATTGCTGGTGGCTGATTTGATCAAACTCTGGCTTCTTGAACTGGTAACTGTCACTTTAATGCCGCTTACTGATTAAACTGAGAAAAATGTAGCTGAAAACGTGTGCCAAGAACTAGTGTTGACTTATTCCCTGTCCCCTCTTTCCCCTTTGTCTGATTCATTTTGTCACAGGAATGAAACACAGATAACTCGTTAGAAAACTTTTGTAGGAAAAGTGCCTCCTTTGATCAGAACAAAGCCGTTTTGTAATCAGATTTACCAAGCGAAGAAGAGGGAGTTTCAGTGAACGGAAGCTGCAGTGTTCTGTCACCAGGAAACACTGTTATCCAGAATCGGTAAGTGAAAAGTGGCATTGTCCCTAATAGATATCGTATGGTATGTGGAAGAATTGTAAAATTGATCACAGAACCGTAACAAGTGTGTGTAACAGAAAACATTTAAACAAAGGTAAGAATTTTAAAACAGACAGCCTCACTCTATAGCATAAAGGCTGAGAAGGAATGGGGTAATTAACAAAATGAGCTGGTTGTTACTAGTTCAACCAAACATGCAGTATAACTAGCTCTTACTTTTCAAACATGGTTTTCTTTTCACTGGGGCAAAGCATAAAATCAAAATGGGATGTTTGCTTGAGTTGCTACATTAATTTTCCATGAATAGTGATTTGCATTCAGTCTGACTACCAAGATGAAATTTGAAGAGGTACTTTCAGAATTAGTTAGCTCCTTTGCTTCCCCACTGTGTCGAGTATTTTATCTGGATCTTTACAAAATGAAAGTTGAAGCAATGCACCCAAAACATCTGATTGTGAATGCCAGATTATGATGGTCATAAATTTTGTTTTGCATTCATGTCACACTTTAAGATTGTTCCATTTGATTACATTAGTAAAGCAAAAGAGTGCCTATTTCCATATAGTCCATTTTCAAGTTAGTAATGAGAAACTATTAATGACATGATGCCTCTGAGTGTCTGCCTATCTTCCTTTCTCTGAAAAGTGAAATTCAGTTTTCTGATTTTTTAGTCTGAGCTGCTTCAATGTTTAAGGTTTCTAGAAAAAGACAGTAACAATTTGAATATATGTGTTCCAAAGGACAGTAAGATGGATAGCAGTTGTTTATTAAGCATGAATGTCTGATATCTTGACTTTACTGATTAAAGACTGGGTGAAGGTTGGGCATAAAAAAGAAAGATTGGCATAGTAGGTGGCTGCTTGATTTTTTTTGCCAGTTTCTTATTGGTAAGTAGAAGCAATCACGTGATATATACTTACATAGAATTAGGTGGAAAAATACTTTATGTGCCAGCAATTGTATAGGTGTTCTGGGCAATCTTCATTTATGAGTGTATACATGCAATTATGACAAAAACAGATTTGTGCTTGGAATTATAAAGGGTGTAATATTGTTTATTTTGCTTTAAGTACTTCCAACCAAATTAAAAGTTGGATATATAGTCCTGACTTCTAGTTCCAATTTTGTTGCTTTTGAAATCATAAAATCCCCCACTTAAAAAGAAAAAAAAAAAAGAAAGCTGTAACAGGATAGCAAAGCTACAGGTTCTCTGTTAGCTGAGTGAGCTGCATATGGGGAAAAGGAAGATAAATGTGCTGGACCCCCCCCCCGCAAGACACACATAATTTTCTTACGGTAATAGCTCCCACATCTTCTGTTTAAGTAAAAAGACAAGCATGGCTGCAAAGTGTAGATCCAGCTATAAATCAGCACATTGGCAATGCAAATTTGAGTGAATGTCACAAGTCATTTGGGTTAATCAAGGTGTTTCCTCCTGATACACATGAATTTATAGGGTTGAAAGAAAGACAGAATAGTGACAAAACATGGAAGTATGTCTAGATAATGTATATCCTACTGCTAGTGTGTATTCAGTGACTAATACTTATTTTTGCCTCTATATTTCATGCAAATACTTGGATAAAAACATGGTTATTGAATATAGGCTTAAATACATGCTGGAAAGGAGAAAGCCTGAATAAAACTTTAGATGTTCTTTAGGCATTTAGAAGCCATTTTCTTCAGTGATGAAAAGAGTATATAATGTAAATTGGCACAATCAATGTTAAAAAGGTGTATCCCGAAGAATTATCTAAAAGTGGCACATATTAAATTTAGTTTGTCATTCTTTGTTCTGAGTTTCTTATTTTTAAATGTACATCTAAAAACATTACTATGAATTTTATCCTGGAGTTACTGAAAGTATTTGTGTTTTTGCATAATTGATAAAGATATATTAATAACATGTCTTTTGTGTTTACAAAACAACAAAGTGAAAGGAAGCCATTTGAGAGACATGCCTGAATCATTTCTTCCCAATAATACTTGATGTTCTGTATACCTTTGTCTGTTCAAATGTTATTGAGATTCTGTGTAAGTGTATGTGCTTGTATGTATGTGTGCGTATGTGCAAGCTTAATCTGAAGGGGTAGCTTTAATCAACAATGGCTATTTGTTAGAACTCAGACAAGCCTACAAATGTTGTTTCTGTCACAACTGAGGAGTTGGGTACTTAAATGTAGCTTTAAGGTGTCAGTTCATAAATGTCATTCAGACCTCCTGCTACAGTCTCATTGAGTAGGAGAATAAAAGGAAGAAGAAAACCATGAAGCATCATAATGATGCCCATTCCTTTTGTGTCTTCTTGACTTACCTTTGTGTACACGATTACCATGGAAATGGTAAGCACTGGTCCTGAAGGAAGTAGCACTTTAATACAAAATCAGTATGTAAAAAGTAGGGAGAGGTAAGTACCAACATATGGAATAATAACAAGAAGTCAGCTTCCATGAGGTTGCGCACATCCATTATCCAATGGTGATCAGGAGTGAGAAGAACAACTTGAACCAGTTATTGTAGGCTCTTAAAGAGCTGCAAATATGACTTTCAAATCCAGTATAGAGAGAATTCCTTTGGTAGCAGCTAGATGGCTTACTTTGGTATAGCATTTTTCCTCTTTCCTAGGATGACTACAGAGGCTTCTGTGTTATTGTGAGACATATGCTTTTCAACCAACTGCTCATTTGCCATTACCTAGCTTTTCTCTTTTTTTTCCCGTGGAATAGACAGGATTATCTTACTAAACAGTCATAAGTCCTAAGCAATTTATCATATATTAAAAAATTACTTTCAACATTCTTTTAAAAATGTCTTTGAGATCTGTTTCTGGGATGGATTGGCAGCTGGGAATCTAGGAAACACTGTATCAGGGGAAGAGATTGTTTAGACTAATATGTACCATATATTAATTATGCATTCTTGCATTTTCCATGCCAGAAGGCCTTTTCTATTCCTATTTTCTCTTCCTCAATGGTTTTAGCAATTTATTTTGTCACTTTCACCTTGAGAATTCATGAGGAAAAGATTTCAGTGGGGTTTGTCCATTACTTAATAAAAACAAACTTACTATTTATGAAATCTAAAAGATTCTAACAAATTTTTAAAAAATGTTCATGTCACAAACTGACAGCAAGTCCTAAACTGAGCTTACATGAATCTTTATTTATATCATTAAGTCTGTTTTTATCACAGAAATATTCATGTACTTGATTCCAGAATAGAGTACCAACCTATCCTGGAGTTACATTTGTTTGTTAGTATGTATGTATATATGTATGTATGTATGTATGTATGTATGTATGTATGTTAAATAATCACCTTCCTTATACAAATTTATAATAATCTGAGTGTTGTGGTGCCAGATAAGGGTTTTTGATTCTTAACATTTATTGGACTCATACCATATGTCAGGTACTTTTCTAAATATATCTTTGGCATCTAGTTCAGTACCTACCAGTTCCTGAGAGTTAACCAAGAGATATATTTTAGTATCAAATGCTTTACATGTATTAACTGAAAAGGCAGAATGAATGTTACTTCATTTTATGCAGAGAAAGGAGTAAACAGAGAGGTGAAGCATATTGTCTAAAATAACATAGGAAGGAAATAATGGAGCCAGTATTTGCCAGCACTGAAATTTGGAGGAGTCAGAGGGTTGTCTCACCTGATTCCTTCATTCCTGCTTGCCCTATGCCTAGTGTCATGAAAAGGTGATAAAATCAGCACAATGGTCATTAACAGGATCCTGTGTGAAATGTTTGTTAACAGGTCTGTGGAGGGACTATGGCAATTTCCAGGATCTAACCTGAATCAACCTGAGTTTTTTAATTGGGAAAAACTAAGACAAAAGAACTAATTTTTTTAAACTCCAAAGTAATTTTCTTATACAATTGGAAATTTTTTTTTCATAGTTATGTTCTGAAACTTTTTACCCAGAAGGATGTCTAGGGTGTCAAGGGAGAAAGGGACACCTCAGAGGGGCTGACTCTTTGGCATGGGAGTCATGCTGGGCACAGTAAGAGCCTTTAGTAAATCAGACAGCCCCGGGAAATTAAACTGCATGACTGAATCCAGAAAAGGATACTATTAACAGTGCATCTCAAAAACACGTACAAGGTGCCTGGCTTTCTTGTCCTATGTGTTTCCAATGATAAAAGAAAAGGAAAGAAAAGAAAAGAAAAGAAAGGAAAGGAAAGGAAAGGCAAAGAAAGGAAAAGAAAAGAAACTTCAACCCTCCCCACTTTACTTCCCTGTCCCTCCTTTCCTCCACTTAGATTTTCATTTTAGCACTTACTTCCTTTTGGCATATTGTACAGTTTATGTCCTTGTTTGACATTTTAGTCAACCGTTCCTGGTATTGTTAGCTTTGAACAGACTTAAAGATTCCAAGGTCTATGTTTTGATCTCTGTCTTTAACTTAATCTCCTCATATACATTTCAAAGGGCTGTTGATAAAAAAAATTCTACTGACTTCCTTTTTTATTGTTACTATTACATACCATTTTCATAGTAATAGTTCTGATAACTTACTTCTAAACAGTTTAGATTGCATGGTCAAAATTTGGAGAACAGATGTTTTGATCCAGAAGGGAAAACTGAAACAGTTTTGAATGGAGTTACCAGGTATATATATTTAATTTAAAAATGAAATGATTGGCTATTTATTTTCTTGCTATCAGGAAGAAAAAGAATTAAGGAGAATATGAAAAATAATGTCATTTCATTAACTACTTTCAAAGATGGGCAGCTGAATTAGAACATGTATTTCAGCTAAAACATCTTATACTTACCTACTAAACTGCCCATTTCTTTTTAAAAATAGTCAAGAAAACAATTGCTGTACAAACTATATTAAAAATTTTAGTGATTTAATCTGAACATCTCCTGCTTCAAGTTCTTATGTTTCCAAGGTATAACTTCTTATCTCACACTACTCCATTTATTCTAATTTATACATTCTAAAATATTTAGGTCAATCTAAGACATAAAGCACAGCATACAAGCATTTGCCTTTCTTAGGTATCCTAAAAAGCACCGATTGTGTTTGAAATCACTTTAAAATATTAATCTAAATATAGTGATATTTTTTATACAAAAAGTAATTGCCTCCCCACCCAACAAGGGAGGAGCAGCCCTCCTAGGCTACAGAGTACTTTGCAGCCAGTCCTGAAGAGATCTGATAAACCAGGGTCAGATGGAAGGGGAGGAGGTCCTCCCCTATCAGTGGACTTGGAAAGGAGCAGGGAGGAGATGAGGGAGGGAGGGTAGGATTGGGAGGGAATGAGGGAGTGAGATTCACCTGGGAAACAGAGTTAATAAAATGTAACTAATAATAAAAATTAAAAATATATTTTAATGGAAAAAAAAGTAATTTAGCTCTTCTAAGATACAGGGTACAGTCTTTGTAATGAAGGCCAGGCTAGAGGTTTCATTTTAAAGGAAATATCTTTTTGCCCTGAAAAAATTAATTGTCTCCTGAAGTACCTGCCTGTTCACCTAGAGACCTTATTAATGATGTTATTGTTGCTTTTCTGCCTTTATGTTTTTAATGCATAAAATGTTTTTTTAATGAGAATCCATTGATCACACAAACACACACACACACACGGAACTAGAGTTCTTAACTAAGAAAAATGGGTTGGCTTTACCTAAGTCCAGCAGTACGTTGCTGCTTGCTCTCATAGTTTTGATTACCTGCATAAAAAATAATCTCCAAATCTGTACTATTTATTCTGTAAGAGGTCCAAGCATGGAGATAAAAATGTGCTTGTGCTTCAATCCTATTTTATCCCTTGGCAGCTGAGTGACGCCCTTGGTTTTTCTAAACCACAGAGCTTGGAAGAGAGTTATGTGATCTTGCCCTTGATCATGCATAAAAAGCACATATTAGGGAACCTGGAGTAATAGTGTTCCACTTTGTAGTATTTCCCAAAGCCTTTCAGTTTAGCTCTAAGCCCGTGACTTTACGCTGCAGCATATTTGAATTTCGGCAAAACAGTTTAACTAAAATAGCAACAACTTGTTGGTTGCTGTTTGTTGTTGTGCTGTTAAGTGTGTTTTGGATAGCTGCTGTTATAGGTACTCCACTGGCCTGTCTGATTCTCATAGCAAGCTGTCAGTACCACTCTAGTGTCTCTTTTATAGGTGGGGGCGCTAAAGCACAGAGAAACAAAGGAAATCACTTCATGCCAGTTGTTTGTTGTAGAAACAGAATCTGAACCCAAATAGGCTGTTTGTCAGTACAGCTGGGAAGTATTTTGGGGGAGTACAAAGGCAGAGTAAAAGTTGACTGAAGCTGAAAGTTTCAGTAGTGATCCTCTCAACTTTGTTCTAGAAAGTATCACATCTTTCAGACCTGGGTCTCTCAATATCGAAATACACAGTTGACTTTTTCTGCTTCTTATTTCACAAACCAGTGGGAACAGTCTTAGTCACTTGTGTTTATGAGTTTTAATTAGGCCACTGAAGTACAGAAGGGGAATTCCTTGTTTTCAGTTGATCTAATGCACTAATAAATTTACTCATCTAACTTCCCCTAATTTTTCCTCTCAAGTTTTCACTTGAAAGTGGGGTTGGAGAGGCAAATAGGTGAGCACTTGAATCCTTTGGTTGGACTGTTGGTAGACAGGTAAAATGAGTATCTGTATTTTTGAATGTATTTAACCTTTATCTCCATCTAGCTCTGAAGGCTTTCTGTATATAGGAAGAGCTTAGAAGCAGCCATCGATGCCCATTAAAACAAACTTTGTGTTTGCACCAGAAGTTGAATTTCAGATTATGGGAATGAAGCTTGCTGTAAATGCTAATAATTTGATTTAGAAGTAGGTGAGGATAGCCCACCCAACTTTATGTGTTTAAAGTACTTGGAAAGCTCTAAAACTTCTCATTGTTCTTGAACTGAAACTGTCCCTAGGAGGATATGCTAAGGAGGCTTGCCTTCATTCCATCCTTACTTTTTCTCTTTATTCATTCATCCTTACTTTCGCTCATTCAACCTCTTCCTGTAGACAGTAGAAAAAAAAAGAAAAGAAAAGAGAAGACAGAATGAGAGTCCATGTAATGCGGTTGGAGAGAGGAGTAACTGTAAGCTGTGAACTTACTTCGTCCCTTCCCTCTCAGTAAAGGTCTTTTGTTTGATACTTGTTGTTTGGAAACCAGTGTACTTCTAACAGATTGGCAGAGTCTTTAAGTATATTCTGCCAACTAGACTGCTTGCTTAAACAGAGAAGCAAAAGCTTGTGAGGGGAAACTGCAGCAGAAATGGCTGGAGGGACTGATTTACTTCCCTTCTTCATAGCCAAACTGTAAATATGATTTCAGAACACCTAAACTTTCAGACTATTTCTATAAAGAAGAGCAAATGTTTTTAATTGTTATTTTGACTTTAATTTATATATAATATGAAATCATCAAAGAAGCTCCATTTTATACAATATGCAATACTTTTCAAAGATTTGCAAATATATTCCCTTCTAACTCTTGAGAAGAAAAGAGTTCTTATCAAGACAATCCCCTTTCTCCATACTTGAATTAGGTATTTGGGTAAAGACACTTCACAACATTGCAGAAGAGAGTATTTTTACTGCCGTACCTGTCCTATGGGCATCACACTCACCATTATATTTGCTGTGTTTGGGATTCAGCTATCTTACCACTGAGATTATTCTTGATTAAGTCCCCATGGCTTTGATTTTCTGATAAAATTTATCATACTGTGCATTCTTGATTCCTATAATTCTTTTTCTTATTCTAATTCTGTGTCATCAGTTCTTTGTGAATAAAAAACAATACATAATCAATGACAACACTGATATAAGAACAGCAAATGTTAACAGAAACTTTTGCAAAGAGATCTTCGAAAATGATTTAAGTAGACTCAAACTCTAATGCTGACCTCAGTTAAAATTGAGAGGTTTTTGTTTGGTTGATTGCTTTGTTGTTGTTGTTGCTTGCTTGCTAGTTTGTTTTCATTCTTCAGATAAAACTATGGAGGGATACTTTTCTCCTTGTGTGGAGAGGAATATGTAAGACTACTATAACACTCCAGAGAAAGTGTTACTTGTCACCACATTGCAGTCACTAATACTTTTCTTGAAGACATGATTTACCTTTACTTGTAATTCAGTAGTAATTTCAACCTGGATTTCATTGCCCATAAAATTTTTTTGATAATCATTCAAGTTGTTCTTGATGGAACAGACTGACCTTTTAGCTGCCAAGGCATTGAAGATAATATGTATTTCAGTGTGACAAGTGAGGTCTGCATTCCTAGGAAGCACATGGTCCTAGGAAGTACTTCTAGATCAGAGTTATCAAACAGATTGGTCAACACAGAGTTTCTTCCTTTCCCACATTCTGTTTGGCATCCATACGCCAATACCCCTCATGGCTTTTCTGTACCTGTATAGTGGGGTAGTTATAGAACAGCTATTCATTCTTCCTTCTATGCACAATTTCTCTCAGTGCTTTTCAAATGGATCATACATTTACCCCTGTTCTCCTGAACCTTAAAGTTTCGGCTTTCTTGGTAAGGTGTTAATAAAAGTTGTCTCAGGTGTTAGTTGGTAGGAGAATTAATAGGCAAAGATACCACATGAAGAAAGGTTTGTTTTAGTGTTCTGAGTCTGAGAATGCAGCAATGGACAAAGTCTTTGCTCACATAGTAGGTGAAATCGAATAATTGTATGGCAGCTGTTAGTAAATGTTGCAGCAGAAAATACAAACAACCCAGGCAGATAGGGAGTACTGTAGTGCTAGACTGCAGTTGTTTATCTAGAGCTGATTGAAATGCCTCTCTAATGTAATGATATTTGTACCCCGAAACTCACACAGAGAGGGATCACAGCAATGGTAGTAGCTGGAGGAATAGAATTCTAGGCAGAAACAAACAAACAAAGAAAAAAAAACTTCAATGGACACACCAAGATTATTTAAGAACCTGTTCTCTATAGTAAGATGCTCCTGAAAGGTAGTAATTAACTAGAGGGAGGGTGTAATATTTTCAAGGATGTATGTGATAGCCATAAGGAACCTGGAGAGGCAAACCCCATTGTACCTTATATGTACTTTTGTGATGCTAATTATGATCCTAACTATAAAGCTCATAGTGAAGAAGTAGTAAAGTAGTAAGGAAGTAGTAAAGTAGTAAAGAAGGAGCTCAATGTGGGTAGTTCTTTCTATCCCATGTATTCAGAGAGGTGAGGGGCTTGACTATTTAATAGTGGCATGTTTTGATTGATTTTATGTTTACCTGTAATTCCCTTTCCATGGCATATGTCTTTGTATTTTGTTTAGAACTTGAAGCAGCTTAGGTTGTTCACTAATTCTCTTTTATTTCCAGTTAATTAGTAAGTTCCCTCTAATCTATAGGAAAATTTTGCTTGTCGTGAGTTAGAAATTGTTAAATCATACTAAATTAGCAACTGGAGACAAAAAAGGAACCTAGGAAAATAAAAGCACTTGGGAAGGGTATGAATTCATATACCTTTTCCAAGTCATATTGAAAAGAAAAGTACTTGCCATTTCCAAGAGGTAGAGTGAAGACTGCCATACATTCTCCCTATTGTTCTTTTTGTAATGTGGTACTAAAATTCTTGACGTGTGCATAAAGCACGTGCAGTTATGTCATAGGGGAGTTTTCATTTTAAGAGCATGGCATGGGTGAGAACAGATATACAACATGTACATACCATTATGATACAGACAACTAGATGCGATCAGGCCTGGCAACAAATGGGGCTTGATAGCTATACATAGATCTTACCTGACTGAATCTTATTTTGTGATAAGGCCTTATCCACACTTCCTATCATTTGGGCTGACTAGTTACTGATGCATTTCTGTTAACCTTTATATTCTTTCTTAGCAAGGGTCCCACCTGCATAAAAGAGTTACTGCTTTTGTTGTTTATAGTTTGGTTCATCTGGGCTGGATAGCATTATTGCCTCTGGTTAAAACGGACTGATCTGTTTCACTTGTAGGGAAGGAGAAATGAATATTTGGAAACAGTATGGTGTAGGGTAGGAGGACCACAAATTGCTGGTTTTCATCCTTCCCTGACTCAGGAACTCAGTGTAGAAACAGGGAGAGGCTTGATCCTTTGGGATGGGGTGCATAAGGAGCCAAGAGGAACATGGAGAAATGGACAGTGAAGGAAGTAGGGGCGATCCAGGGAAGTCAGTAAATCTTTGGTTTCAAGTCCAGGTGTCAGCCTTTCATTCTTCCTGGTGCCTAGGACATGGTGTCCATTCCTGCTTAAATCCTATGAAGCAGGGAAATGCTTATGCTTGAACATCACTTTGCTGTGTAACTGAGGAGGATGAGGAATTCAAGAATGGCCTTTTAAGGCACCATTTTGCATGAATCATCCTGTGTCTATCTCTCCACTGAATCTACTTTCTAGAAATAGACAGCTGCCTTTTTTAGGTGAAGACCAGCCCATATTTTGTCTGTAAGCATTTTGTTGTGCTCAGTCCATCTTCCAAGGCCAAATGTTCTGGACTTGATCCTTCTAGTTAGTTCTTGGGCCCTGAGATTTCTGCCTCCTGCCATGTAAATCCAGATAACTTTATGCCTGTGTTCTGAAACCTGGGTTTTTCTGCCTTCCTCTTGAGTCTCTTCAAAATGATTGTACAGTGACTGGGCACTGCAAAATGAGTCAGTTCCTGCAGTTTGGTTACAAGTTCTCAAAAAGTATTTCAGAATGTGGATGTGGTCAGCAGAGTCATTTTCCAGGCATCAAAAAGGAAACCCACATCAACTGTAACAATCGAGCTATAACCCAATACTGCCACACAACAGGACCAGGTCTGTTTTCCTTCAAAGCAATGCCTAGAATCTCCCTCCAACTTAACTGTTTGTAACAAATCATAGATGGGAATCATATTCTTTTATGCATGTCACATTTTATCTGTCACTAATTGTACACACAATGTGACATAGGTTTCGACCTTATTTACTTTTGAATGTTGGGTTGAGTTTGAATAGAAGAAAGTATTATTTTGTAAAATAGAATTGGTGGAATTCAAGTATAATTAGAAGATTTAAAATGTGATTTATGGATGAAAATAAGGTAATTTTTCTGAGGAATAACTAGGTATCATGTAGTACATAGGATTACCTCATTCAGTAATTAAAGTCTCAACCTTGCAGCAGTAGGCATATAAATAATTAAATTGCATTTGAGCTTTGAAGGAGTTTCAGGCTCAACATAAACAGAACATTTTAGTTCATCATGGGCTTTAGAAAATATTTTATAGCTATTTTTATTTACTCGTGTACCATAAATTCTATAAAATCTTACTGAGTTTGTCTCCTCATTTTCCATACTAAGGAACTAGCAAGGTTAAAACATGAGCAAAGGATCTCAATAGACCCTTCACTGAAGGAGATACTCACATTAGAGACACGTGCATAAAGGATGTACCCCATCATTAATCAAGTAAATAAAAGGTATACAGTATTTGCATGGTTGGAAGGCTGACTATAGAGTGGAAGTTGAGGACACAAGGATTTGGGGCTCTCAGAGACATTTAAGAAGAAATGTCAAATGGTAGAAATATTTTAGAAGACAATTTGGCAGTTTCTCAAAATGTCACACTTATCATGTGACCCAGATGTTCCACTTAAAGCAGCAAGAAAGCCATGTGTACATGAATGCTTATACCAGATTTATTTGTTATGGACAAGAACTAGAAAAATACAAATGTCTAACTGCAAGTTAATGGAGAAACAAATCACAGTATATGTCATTGTATACTTCTCAGTAATGGAAAAAGTTACTACCTTAAATAAAATGAAGGACCCTTAATTATGAGAAGACACTATATGTACTTCTGTTTACATAAATTTCTAGAAAATACAAAGAAGCTTTTAATGTCAGAAAGTAGATAAGTGATTATATGAAGTGGTGAACAGAGGGGTGGGCAGCAAGAGTGAAGGGTTGCAAAAGGACAAAAGGAAACCAGATCTAGTAGGCAATTTCACTTTTTAATTTATATTGATGTTCCATAGATGAAACCATCTAATTTAATTATGTGTATTATATTGCATGTTGATTATTCCTTGATTTTAGAAAAATCTGAATAAAACAAGATGCCATCATTACAGTCAATGATGGAGGATTTGAAAATGTCTGTTTGAGGGAACAGGACAGGAGTCTACCACAGAGGGCCTCTGAAAGACTCTACCCAGCAGGGTATAAAAGCAGATGCTGAGGCTCATAGCTAAACTTTGGGAAGAGTGCAGGGAATCTTATGAAAGAAAGGGGAGATAGAAAGACCTGGAGGGGACAGTTGCTCCACAAGGAGATCAACAGAACCAAGAAATCTGGGCCAGGGGTCTTTTCTGAAACTGATTCTCCAACCATAGACCATGCATGGAGGTAACCTAGAATCTCTGCACAGATGTAGTCCTTGGCAGCTCAATATCCAAGTGAGTTCCCTAATAAGGGGAAAAGGGAATGTCTCTAACATGAATTCAGTGGCTGGCTCTTTGACCACCTCCCCCTGACAAGGGAGTAGCCTTCCCAGGCCACAGAGGAAGACAATGCAGCCAGTCTTGATGAAACCTTATAGGCTAGGTCAGGTGGAAGGAGAGGACCTCTCCTATCTGTGGACTTGGAGAGGGACATGGGAGGAAATGAGGCAGGGAGGGTGGGGTGGGGAGGGAATAAGAGAGGGTGCTACAAAAGAAATAAACTAAGTAATATTAAGAAAAACAACCCTCCCAAAATGTCCCTGTTCAGTAAAATCAAGATTTTGGTCTCTTAGGGATGGAAAATCTTGATGGTTCTGGCATAGAAAGACAGAGCTTTCTAGTAGAGATAAACAACCAAAGTTGAACAGTGAATGTAATCTATAGCCATCCATATTTCTCACCACCGCTTGTCATTTAGATTAGTGTCTTTTTTTAGGAAGTGTTTTTCCCCTACATTGGTGGGGCAGCTGTCTGCAGAAACATGAACTTACTACTCTAGGACTCCCATCCATCAAAGCTGCAGCTTCTGAAGCTGACCTGAAGTTGTAAACTACCTACCTCATTGTGCACAAGCCTTTCCTTGGTCACCTGGATCAGTATCATTTCCTTTTGTTTGGAAAATAAGGGGTTCTGAAATGGCAAGCTGTTTCCTGGATCACAGAACCCTTGTTTCCCTTTCTATGTTGAGAAGGGTTACCATTCTCTCCTGCTAGTTGCTACATATACCTTGCTATTTTCCCAAGATCTTCTCATTGACTATTTGATCAAGACTCTAACCTCACTGATCTTGCAGAATTTGTTTTATGTGTGTTAAAGGCATCAAAGAAAACAATCCCTTGTTAGCCCCAGTTTCCCCATGTGTGAACAGATAATAACACAAGTACTTAGTTTTCTAACATTTTTCTAAGAGTCAGAGTTCCAGAGAAAACCAAGCTCCACGTACCCAGCAGGTGTTGCCTGAGTAATTACTCTCATCATGTCTGTATTCCTGGTATGGTACTGAGTAAAGGCTAAAGCAGGCCCTCTGGGACACAGTGGCAGTCTAATCCTATTTGGTGCCCTATCGCTTCATTCAAACCTGCAATGTTAGGCAGTGAATAAAATCGAGTGCCCTTATTTTCCAATCTTCCTAAATGGACACTAATTAATAAATAGTAGTTTTCCAGTGACTCACAAGACCATAGGTAAAGCCAGGTGCTGTTGAGTTTTTCTCCTAGAAGATTGATCTATGCATTGGTATCCCTCCTTTGGTAGCTGGGCTGTGTTGATAGCATATGTCTTTTCCAAGAACTTGTCATTTTCAGTGTCCTTCACTGTCTCTTACTTTTTCCCCTTTCTGGTTTTGAGAAAATTGCCTCCAGAACACTCCTTACATAATTTACTACCCAAACTTGTCATCAGCATATGTGATAAACTGTGCAGGGCCCAAGTATAGCCTTCAGTACTCTGTGCGATGGTACTTAACACGTTTTGAGGGGGCATAAGAAGACTTCTATGGGCAAGTAAGTTTAAGAAACTCTGAAGTAAAAACATCAAATAGGCCTTCTGCCTGCTATGTTTCTCAGAACCTTTTATATTTGTAAGGAAATGGTACAGTGTGCATTTCTGAAGCTTAATAGAGCCAAAGGGCTGTAGGATTGTTTGTTTGTTTGTGTGTGTGTGTGCGTGTGTGTGTGTGTGTTTGTGCTTTGTGGCTTGTATCCTGGCTGAGGGCTTTAATAGACACAATATTTTGTAACTTGTTTGGTGTACTGGTAAATGACAGTTTTCCTAAGAAATTTCTGTCTAGAAATGAAACTCAACCAAGGAAAATTCTGTTGCTTTGTTTCATTTTGGCCAAATCATTTGTTCATTTTTTATCATATATTATTTCCTCTTCTGCCAGTTTTCATAAAGACAGGAAGAAATGTGGTGATGCTCTTGACACATGATGGGTCCAAGCAGTCTGTGCGGGATTTCCATATTAGTGCGATCATGGTTAAGGTGGGAAAGTAACAGAATGACCATATCTGGGATTTTGGGGTTTTTTTGCTTTCTCCCCTAAACTACAGAGAGTTTGATCATCTGAGTAAGGTTTTACAAGAGAGATCATGTCAGTAAATGAATAGTAATTTCCCATAAGAACCTGAAACAGTCATGATACCGTGGGAAGTAGGAGGTTAAATATAGGGTTAGGTTTTTGGAGCCTGGAACTCAGGTGAAAGCAGAGACTTTTCTTGGGGGAAGAGTGGCTTGATATGGAAGCCAAGGGCCTCACACATGATAGATAGACACTGCCACTGATCTACATCCCATCCCTCTTACTCCTCTCCTTTAAAAACAAAAACAAAACCAATAGTTACTTTCCTAGGATACATTGGCAGCCACAACAAACCCCACCTCACTTCTAGCTAATTATTTCAAGGTGTACCTCTCATGACCTCTTTCTCTCCCCCTCCCACAGAAAGAGGAACCAGATTTCCTCAGTGTTACTTACCATCAATATAAACAGCAATTTTAATCCTGTTGTTTCCCCTTTCAACCTAGTAAAAAAGTTGGCCACTGTTCATCTGTACAGAAAGTCTTCCTTATTTCATCTCTTGCCTTCCCTCAAACTTAGAAATAATCATCATTTTCTTGTAGATTCTGGACTCTAACCTTTTTTAACTTTTTAATTAAAGTCACAAAAAGTACTTCCCTGCCTTCCTAACCTTTCATGTTTTCTCCATCTGCTAAGCCTCATCATCCTCTACATAAGGTAAGAACAACCATCTCAGAAGAAAATGTCCCCATTAAGTGTCAGGGTTCCTATCTTCTCTTTCCCATGTTTTTGGTTTTGCTACAGTGCCTGTCATCTTTCCTCAAACTTTGTCACTAGTAGTGACTTTTGAAAATATTCCCCTTCCTTTGTAATATTGTGTTATACAGTAGAAAAAATAGATGATCTCCAGTTGAAAACAGATCTCTTGATTTTTTAAAATGTATTTCTTGTTTATGTGGTACATAGTCCCGAAGTCAACAGCCACTGTTTTCCTTGGGTGATGTCCACCTTGCTTTAAGACAGGTTCTCTTGTTGGAACTCATCAATTAGAGACTTCTGGCTGGTCAGCAAACCCAAGGTATAGTATCTACCTTTCTTTATTTCTCTCTCTCAGTGTCAGGATTACAGTAAAAGATCACATCATGCCTGTTTTGTTGTTGTTTGTTTGTTTTTTAAACTTTGTTGTTGTGGACCAAAATCAGGTCCTCGTGCTATGGCAAGTACTTTAGAGACTTTTAAACTATCTACTTTCCTCGGTTTTTAATCTTTGCATTTTAAATGCTTGGTAGTGTTTCTCTAAGTTTTTGTTTGTTTGTTTTCTTTACAGAACTGGCCATGCACTGTGAAAACCCTTCCACTATCAGCCTGGGCACAGTCCAGCATCTATAGCTAAACTGAGAAGAGAAGAAGAATGCTGCCATTAAATGTGGCATGGTCCTTGGTTTGTACTAAGCTGCTTCCAAAAAAGTACTTGTTCCTATAACCAGTTGAAGAAATGGATGCATTTTCACTGTGTGAAAATCATCTGAAACCAGTTTGGCAACAAATACTTGATTAGAGATTAGGACTGTATACTGCTGTCTTTCTCAAATTCTCTAAGGGTTTGAAAACATCCAGTACCCCCACTTCCTTTTATGTACTACCCTCCAGACCACTCTTTAAAGTCACATTTACCTTTTCATTTTCTCCTGGTTACCCTAGTAGAATCCACATTTTCCATCCCCTCTTCCTTTTTGCTCAGTATTGCATGTTGTAGCTGGCAGCTTTTATCAAGTAGGGTCTGTATGTATGGTCATAATACATTTGGCCTTTTATCCTTTTCAAATTATCTGAATTTGGCGATTCCAAATCTTCACACTCCATCTGTTAGCTCATCTTCCCCTATTTTCCTCTGTGGTAGGAGCCAATTGTAAACACTTAGTTAAAAAAAAAAAACTTGTCAAACAACCACAGAACTCTGTTCATTGGTACACACTATGGATTGTTTTCTGGTAGACTTCCATGGTTATGGGGCAGACTGTAGTGAAGGTGTCCCCCTTTCCCTACTCCAGGATTCTTTAGTGCTGTTAAGTGGATAAAAATAATACACAGGTTCAATCCTGAGAAGTTGTTCATCTGTGGGGTTTCATGGTTTTCTATGTACGATTTTTAAAGTATATTATTATAGGTGTCCAGATGTTTTATAATTGATTGACCTCAGATTGATTTAGGTGACCATTGTTTACTAAATGCTGCTGTTGACACCTAGAGAATTACAAAAGAGTTAGACATGATTACTACTTCAAAGCACACCTGTGTTCTCACACATTTTTAAATACGTAATGTCAGAGTAGTGTGGCTTTGTTTCTGACCAACACAGATTAAGCCATCAAGGTGTCATCCATGATGAAACATCCTTCTTACCTACCAGGAGGCCCAGAGTTGGAACTTCCAGGGATAAGAAGAGGTGGGCAGCCAGCACCCATAGGGTCCACTGTTTCCTTTCCCTTTAGCTTGTTTGAGCTGAGTAGAACTTGTCTGGGAAAAATTACAGAAGAACTAAAAATTCAGTACCATGAAAACACTGGATTGCATTAGGAGTCAGACAGTGGCACAATCAGAAACTTTGTGGTTAATACATTATAAATGAGGCCTATAGCCTATGATGTTAGGCACAAGTTGATATCTTCAAAAAACTGCACATGGTTCAAAAGTGAAACCAAATATGGAAATACCAGTAATGGATTATGATTAAACAATGCCCAAGCTAGCATTTTTGAAGGAACTGACCTTTTTTTCTATTATTTACATGTTCAGAAAACAATTGTTTCCTTATCATTAATGGGATGAAAATAATTTTATTTCCCTTTTTATCATTTATTATAATTTATTCAATTTGTATCTTCCCTTTGAGGGAGGGGCACACAGCCAGGATATTTACCTCTTTTAAGGACAGGGATTCTTCACTGGCTTGTACATTGTTGACACTGTATCTAGAAAATGCCTTAAGTGTTTCTTCCAGAGAGGAGGGAGAGATAAAAAAGAGAGAAAGATGATTTAAGGCAATTGATTTCTAGAATTTGTCCACAAAAACACCGTGTATCACTCAGGTTAAAGCTATCATTTTTTTTTCCTCTGAGAGTATTCAGTATGGAAAAATGACTTATGTTCTCATGCAGTAATTATTTAAAAATCGATTTTGTTCATTCAGAAGGACTAAAGTCATGCATCTAATTGCTAAATATTATTTTCCAAAACTAGTCTGAGTCTGTCTTTATTAGCTGGAAGTGGTTTCACCCTCAGAAGCATGTTTTAGGATCTTGTCCAACCTGATCCCTTTCTAGGCCTGTTCAGGCTAGAATTATTTGGCAGAAAATGTCTTTTTAAAAATGCCTAGAACAGGAATGTCCCAGAAAATGTTCACCACAAACTTTAAGTTTACTTGCAGAACAATTTACTAAATAGAGAGATGTGAGGATCAAGTGACCATCAGCTGGTATAAATGTTTTTGGTCTCTGTAGTCACAGGACCTCAGGTATGCAAGAGTTACATGGCTACCACCACATGCCTGGTTATGGTGATAGACTCATTCAAGTGCCCTAATGTAATGCAGAAGGAATCCAAGTTAAAAAGAATGTACTTTAATTAGACACCTGTATGTAAAAGCTTGGTTTCTTCTCAGTATAATTTAACCCTGTGGCACATGGTGTATATATGAATGCATTACTTTCCTGGTCTATATTCAGTATTAATTAGGATTTTTGTTCTTCACCATTTGAGAGGCATGTGCTTTTTATAATGGTTTTATTGAAGTATGATTGATTAACAAAGAATAGCACATACTTCATGTGGACATTTTGATGAGTTTAGATATGTGTAAACACCTGTGTTGCCATAATCCCAATCACCCATAATCGAGGTAATAACAGGCCCAGTGCCTCTCAAAGTTTGTTTCTCTCCCAGCTCTACCCCTTCCCTTCCCCCTGCATGTATATGTCTATTTTTTTAAAGAACATTTAACATGAAGCCCACCTAGTGGGAGACATTTTTATTTACTTAGTTATTTAGTTAAAGTCATGATCTAGCTTGTGCTCTTTCAGATCTATAAGTGTGTTTGTGAAAGATGTTGACTACATTCTTGAGTTAATGGAAGGTTGCTAGAACATGAACCAAAGACCTACTCATTTACACATTTATGAGTCCCTTAAAAATACTAAAGTGAAAGCTATAATATATACACAGAAGAGCTGGTATAGACTCATGTAGGCCTTGTGCTTACTACCTCAGTCTCTGTGTGAGTTTATGTGAGCTTTGCTCAGTTAATTTAGAGGGTCTTGTTCTCCTAGTGTCTTCTATCCCCTCTGGATCTTACACTTTTTTGTTTTGTTTTGAGACAAGGTTTCTCTGTGTAGCCTTCACTTTCCTGGACTCAATTTGTAGACCAGGATGTCCTTGAACTCACAGAGATCTGCCTGCTTCAGCCTCTGGGAGTGCTGGGAATAAAGGTGTGTGGCATCTCTTCCAGCTTCACTTCTGTCTCCTCCTCTGCAGGATTGTTTGAGTTCCAAGAGGGAGGAATTTGATAGAGACAGCCCTATTAAAGCTGTGTGTTCCAAGGTCTCTCTCCCTGTTTAATGCTTGTCTGTGGATCTCTATATTTGTTTATATCTGCTACAAGAGGAAGCTTCTGTGATGATGGCTGAAAAAGGAAGGCACTAACCTATGAGTACAGGAGAATGTCATTAGGAATCTTTTTATCATTTTTTGTTTTTGTTTTTTAGATTAGTAGTATTTGGTTTTACCGTAGGTCTCTGAGCCATCTAGTCTGTAGCTTCTTAGTCACTCAAGCAGTGTTGGGTTTGGGTTCCATCTTGTGGAGTGGGCCTTAAGTCAAATCAGTGATTGATTGGTTACTTCCACGAACTTTATGCCACCATTGCCCTAGCATATTTTGCAGGCAGGTCAGATTGTAGATCAAAAGTTTTGCAACTGTTACATTTCTCTTTCAGTAGTCTGTAGAATAAATTTCCATGGCACAGACACTAGAACAATGAGGTGATGGTTTTATGTAGGCACCAGCTTTACCTCTCCATGCTCAATGAGTTGTGTAGGTGTTGTCTTCAGCAATAGGCCCTTGCTGTTTGTTTGTGTGCAACCTATATTCTTGGCAAACGTCTGGATTGTTTTATATGGAGGTTTTCATAGGTTCCCTTTGGTGAACAACTCAATTGGATGTTACCCAATCCCAGTACTGAAAACTTCCTTTGGTGACAAGAGATCTCCCCTATTATTTAGAGACTTCATTCAGAGTGCTTTAATATATTTTAGAAGGTTTCCACTGCAGTAGGCTCCATACCACCGCTCAAATGCCTCTCAGTTCTAGCTGTTTCTCTCTCCATTGTCCCTCTCTCAACCCTACCTGTCCTTTCCCTCCCTACCTGATCCTCCTGTTCCTGTCTCCCTTGCTCCAAGACTACCCATAGAATCTATTCTATTTCCCCCTCCCAGGGGGGAGTACCATTACTTTCAACTATTTATTAGGCTGTGAAATGATTTCCTGTCTGCTGGATTATTTTCTTATTTTTCTGACCCTCTTTGTCATCTTTGTTGTCAGTTCCAAGAGTCAGAGACTTTGCCGAGGTTGTACTCCAAGAAAAGTTTCCCAGTAAGTACATTTATATTTCTAGGATAAATGAGTGACTGGATCAACAAGGAGTTTACCTAGGTAGTGATTTGGACCTGTATTAGCTTAGAACTGATAAACTGATGAGGTGTTACTTTGACTAGTTTTGTAAATTTTACCTTTTAATGACTTTCTGTGTTTTAGACATTTAGTGAGTGAATATGGAGATAGTTATTAGCAGTCTAAGAAAAATATGCAACTGAAAACTCCTAGTATTATTTCATTAATATCTATAATTGACAACTTTTCTTTTCTTTCCAGAGTCTTTCCTTAGAACATCACAAATTTTCAAGCTCTCAGAATGACTGGGGTGTCCTTAGTGGCTCAGTAGCCAGTGTAGATTCTGTCTTTGGTAATCAGCAGCTACATCTGGCTACTGGGTCTCTGGTGGCATCATCTAACATCAGTTAGGGTACCCAGAGCAAGGTTATTGAAATGATAGCTTTATATGGAGCAACATTCACATGCAAGCATAAGCATGCACACATAGTTCTCATAGTGTAAACATCCATTGTTCATTGTGTTTTTGAAGTCATCCAGGGTTTATGAATGATGTGGTTTCTGTGTTTAACACTACATAAGGCTATTTGACACACTGATGGGTTTTCCTCCTCCTCCTCTTTTCTTCATGAAGATATTATTATGTTCTGTCCAGATGAATGTCTGACTGTGTATCATCTACCTAACTTGATATCCATTCATCTACCTATGTGTACTTCTATTTAAAGGTCATTAATTGGCATTTAAAGGTCATTAAAATGGCACGATGAATGACAACTAATAGAACTATTTGAGGGAATTTCACCTGTTTTCTTTTCACTATGGTAAATAAGACACATACCAACTTTGACATGTTAATGTGTATAGATGATTTGCAGTCTGAGCATCCAGGTCTGGGGCATGAACCTGGCATACAATGTAGGTTTCTGTGTTTGTTAGGCAACAGCTACATTGTCTGCTGGGTTTCAGGCTACCTGGAAGAATTTCCCTTTGGCCAGCTTACCAGTGTTTTATCTCTAATATTTTTTAGTCACTTTTCTAGGAGCCATAAATGAGTGTGACTTATTGGAAAAAATAAAGAAAAAGACTCCCATGAAGCTGATCATCTTAGCAATTAATGGTCTCATTGTCATTTCATCCAACAGTCTCACACGCCAGACTTGTCAACTGAAGAAACCAAAGATAAGATATGAAGTCATCCTTCCTCTACTTGCCCCAACTCTCAAAGATAGATTATGTTATGATGCAATGTTTTCTATGTGTTATTGCTGAAAGGAAGTAAAGCCGTTAGTGCACTGCCCCATGTCTCACTATTCCTCCTCATTTTGACTTCTCATCTACCTGCAGGATCCTAGTCTATTTTTATTCTCCCATCATCATTGTCCTAAAACAGATATGAAGGACTCTGCAGTTTCAATACAATCTGAACATTTTATTATGTTTCAAAGTCTCACTATACCTGTTGTTCTCTGACAGTATACCCAAGTATTTAATGGACTGTCTACTACTGCTGACTATTCCTCATGAAAGCAGAGGAACAGCTGTGTGATGGAATGACAGGAGCCTATAAAGACTTCAAGAATGGATGTCCATGATGAGAGGAAGAAGAGAAAGGAAATTGCTTCAAGGAAACACAAGTTTTATAATGTGGTTTGTCAACTCTTTGGGCAAATAAATTTAAAATTAGAAATATTTTTAGAAAGTAGCAATTCAGGCTAAAATACCCAGTGGAGTAAAAGAAGTTTTAAAGGGAAATTTATTAATTGTTAGTCATTAAACTTGAGAATTTTAATAACAAATTATGTATTTTACATTAATGTAAATATATAATGTGACTTAACAAAAAGAAGTACAAAAGGAATAAAAGTGATGCAAAGATCTATAGCTGAAATTAATTGTAATTGATTAACTGTAATTAATTAATTACCAATGATGGTGATGTCATGTGTTTTTGTCACCTCGTGCTGAATTCAATGAAAATAAAGCAAATGATTTAGAATTTAAAAAATAATATATTTTTTGTTCTATATGAGGTTTGGTTTTCTGACTACCGGTTGATTCTATCCCCTACTTTGTACCCAAGCTACTGGTCTTATAAAAAGGCTCTTATAGTTTAGGTATTTGACAACCTTTTTAAGTGGTAGATGCCTCTGTATAGCATGGACACATTTAATTAAACTCATAGCTATCAAGAGGACAGTGTTTGGCTTCCTTAGGTGTGCAGATTTTAGTATGATTATCCTATATTATATTTCTCATATCCACTTATAAGTAAGTATATAGCATGTGTGTCTTTCCACTTCTGGGATACCTCACTCAGGATGATCATTACCAGATTCCACTATTTGCCTACAAATTTCATGATTTCTTTGTTTTTAATTGCTGAGTAGTATTCCATTGTGTAAATGTATCACAATTTCTATATCCATTCCTCAACTGAGGGACATCTGGGTTGTTTCCAGCTTCTGGCTGTTACAAATAAAGTTGCTACGAACATGGTTGAGCGAATGTCCTTGTATACTTGAGCATCTTTTGGATATATGCCTAGGAGTGGTATAGCTGGGTCTTGAGGTTGCACTATTCCTAATTGTCTGAGAAAGTGCCAGATTGATTTCCAAAAGGTAATATGCTCAAACTTCATTTAGAAAGGCAAATGACACAGACATCAGAAGAGGGAGAAGACAGGGTGCTAGACAGGAGCTTATCAAAGAGGGCCTCTGAAATACTCCACTCAGCATGGCATCAAAGCATATGCTGAGATGCATAGCCAAGCACTGGACAGAGTGCAGGAAATCATATTAAAGAGGAGGGAGATAGAAAGACTTAGAGGGAACAGGAGTTCCACAAGGAGAGCAACAAAACCAAAAAACCTGGGCACAGGGGTCTTTTCTAGTACTGATATTCCAAACAAGGACCATGCATGGAGATAACTTAGAACCCCTGCACAGAAGTAGCCCAAGGCAGCTCAGTATCCAGGAGGGTCCCCCAATAATAGGACCAGGGACCATCTCTTACATGAACTCATGGGCTGGCTCTTGGATCACCTCCACGTGAGGGGGGGGCAGCCTTACCAGTCCACAGAGGAAGATGAAGAAGCCAGTCCTGATGAGACCTGATAGACTATGGTAAGATGGAAGGGGTGGAAGATCTCCCCTATCATTGGACTGGTGGAGGGGCATAGGAGAAGAAGAGGGAGGGAGGGTGGGATTGAGAGGGAATGGGTGAGGGCTACAGCCGGGACAGAAAGTGAATAAGCTGCAATTAATAAATTAAGATGAAAAAAGGAGGTCAGTGTTTTCTCTATTCCATCTCTGAACCCATGAAGTCCTTTGAATTCCTTTGCCTGTCACTAAACAAAGTGTTCACTGTAGAGCCAGATATAAAGAGTTTCATACCCGAGGTTTCATTTCCTCTCCAAAGTGACACAGCAATACTGAATGGATCCCTAAATCATGGCCAAATATAATGATATAACAGGAAATACATATTCAGACTTTGTGTACAGTCCCCAAGTACTGAGTGATAGGAATGTAGAAGCATCTTTTGTTGACCCAGGAACACTAGAGTCTAGAGTTCTGGGTCAATCTTTTGTATGCTAATGAATGAGTAGTGGTTGGGGCAATGTTGGCAGCGGAGAAGGGGTGCTGGCTAGCTTCCAGAAGGTGGCTAAATGCCAAGACCCCCAGATATGTTTAGTGGGTTGGAACCTCATGTCCCCTGTTCTTCAGACTGAGGAAATGACTTTCTTTCCATACTAGTAATATTGGGTGTGCAACCTAAACACGCTTCCAAAGTATTTCCAGCCATTATTACAGTCTCCTCCTAGTGCAGTTATCATTTTCTTAGTCCCTTTCTGCAACTGTAACAAAATATCTACAACTTGAAAATCCTTGAACAAAAAATATTTTCTGACAGTGCTGGAAGATAAGTCCACATTTAAGACACTGGCACTCACTGTGTGATAACCACCTTCGTGGTGTTTATTCATGTGGTAAAAGGGCAAACGAGTTGAATACTATTGTCACATACAGAAAACTGTCTCTCAAGCCATAATCACAATTTATAAGTGTGGAATGCTTGTAACGTAGTCAGCCTTCTGAATAGCCTACCTAAGTATGTCACATTGAGTTTCAACATGAATATTTAAAAGGTACATATTTATTCTCCTATTTCCATCCCATTTCATGTGCTTTTCACTTGTGAAATACACTTAACTTGTCCCAGTAGGCACTGAAATCTCCTTCCAGCATATCTTATCACTTCTTTAAATCCTTACTACTGTTATGCTTCTGATCACATGAAAATAATGGAAAGTGCTCCAACCATGAGGTTCAGAAATCTCTAGGTTTGTAAATGTATGTGGTACTGAGCATGTGGCCTAGGATAGCAATGGAAGCCAGGTGTCTTCCAGCACATTTTAGCATGTACATAACTTCGGTTGGACTGTTTCTCACCTCAATCCCTTAACACAAATGAATAATGGTAAGTAAACTTCCCTGGATTCCATGAACTAGATAACAACTTCTCCAGAATGAGAGGTTCAGGGAACTAATACATGCATAGCTAAATAGGCAACGAAAATTGGCATTTGATTTAGATTAAGCTCTTCTACAGTATGATGCGAGCTTCAAGTAGAAGGTATCAAAATTGAGTTAAATTGTAGACACCCAGCTGGTGTCCTGAAACTCCTAGACATTTGGCACATTTATCAGAATGGTGTGAGTGAAAACAGGACTGAAGGGTACACATGATCAGGGATTCACTTTTCCCCAATTCTCCCACACCATCTTTCTGAGACCCTTGTAAAAATAAATCAATGTTTCATGGCTTTGTCTAGAAGTGAGAAGCAGAGCAACCTGGAGATATATACAACTATGTATAACTCTAAAATATTTTATAAGATATAATTATGAAGTAGTTTGAAAGTCCTAACAGAAACAAAACATGGTACACGTCTGCAAAAGTGCTGATTCTTTAATAACCACTTCTAGGTATATGCCCAGAATTAAAAGCAAGTCAAACACATGCATATACTTAAGAGTATTGTTAGTATTTACAGTAGCCAAGTGATGAAAATAATCCAAACGCCTATCGACTGAAATATTCTTTAGCCATAAAAGAAAAGCATAAGTTCTATCTTATAGAGGTAGTGGTGGAGACAAGAAGATGAGTTTAAGGCTAGCTTGTGCTACATGAGACCCCCTACCTTGGAAAACAAAATCAACAAAAATTTAGACTACAATGTAAGAAAACTTCAAAAAGCCAAATACTGTACAATTCTGTTGTCTAAAAATAAATAAATAAATAAATAAATACATACATAAATAAATAAATAGATAGATAGATAGATAAATGACCATAACAGGCTACTCTTGGAAACATGGGTTGCCAGGAGCTGAGGATAGAAGCAAGTGAGGTGACTGCTAGTGGGAATAGAACTGCTTCTTGGAGGGATTAAAAATGGTGTGGAATTAATATTCTGGCAATGGTTATAACCTTCTGTGAGTATCTTAACCCTGCACACATTTTATCTCAGTTTTTTGTTTGCTGGTGTTTTGAGATAGTCTTGACATGTGTCTCTGGCTGGTATGGAACTCTGCAACCCTCCTGCCACAGTGGTAGGGAAATGGACACTTGAAGTTGGCAAATTCATAGTTTGCTAATTATATCAGAAATTTTAGTATAGATAGTTCCTATATGATCTGAATCCTCTAGATGTTTATATCCTGTATACATGTTAGAATGCAAAATTAACATGGGTATGCTGTACCTTGCTTCCTTTAGATTTCTATGCTCATCTCACTCACCCTGTTTCCACTTGAACATTTCATCTGTAGTCCTACTCTGAGTTACCATATCTCTAGACTTGACCATAGAAAGTTCTCATTCTTCCTTTGTCTGCCATGACTGGCTTTTTGGAAGAAGAGATGACAATTATTTCATAGACTCACCCTCATTTTGCATTGCTCAGGTGATTCCTGCTTAGCATTGGGTTACATGTTTGCCAGAATGACAGACACTATGCCCTGAAGTGCATCATATCTGCAGATAGACTTATATGGATGTGTCCCATCATGGTTGGTAACCTTGACCATTAGCTTAAGATGATGTCTTTCTGATACTGTCTTCATCTCTCATATCATCACTTTCTGCTTCCCTTTTGTGGTGGTCCTGGGAGTTGAACTAAGTCCTAATATACTAGGAAAATACTCTACCACTAGTTGCATCCTAAGCCCTTCACTATTGTTAGTTTTCACTTCAGGGGACTAGATCTTAGGGTCTTACAGTGTAGTACATGTGAAGTAATAGCTCTATCAACTGAACTACAGCCGGCACCCCAATTTTTCTTTTCTTTACCACTCTGCATTTCTATTTCCCTCACTCTTTAAAATGTGTATCAGTTTCTGTGTATTCTTTGAAAATGTACCTTATTTTGTACAGATAATGTTAAATTTACATGAGTTGTACTCTGTTAGATCTCTCTCATTTTGTCTCTTATACTTTCACAAGTTACGTACAGTTTTTAAATGTTTGCTCATGTTCTCTTCAAAACCTGTGTTGGACACCATGGAATGCTGCTATCACACTATACCCATTCCATTTCCAATGATGGAGACTAAACCCCATTTCTTACATAACAAATAGCATAACAATGAATATTCAAATACATGTCTATTTATGGCTCTGTGTAGGACATGGTTTGGAGTTATTACAATAAAAGAGGAAGTTGTTAGATCAACAGATTTTCCTGTCTCTCCATGGTCCTCCCTATTATGGCCTGATCAGACTGTATCCCAAACACTTATGAACCTTCCAGTGATTGATAGATATTGATGATGTTTAAAACTCAAACTTTATGGATACTACCAGGTAACTACCACCCTGAATCCCAGAATTAAAGACTGTTAATGAAGTTCTTGGGAGTAGAGTTATATAATCTTTTTGTTGGACTTATTTTGCTGGAAAACATGAGTTAAACTTAGCATAGTGGTAGAAGCCTTTCCTCTTAGCTACCTGAGATGGTGAGGCAGGAAGATTGCAAGTTGAAAGCTAGTCTAGGAACCTTAGTGAGACCCTGTCCCAAAAAAGAAAGCAAGATTAGGAGATCCAAGATGGTGGGGCTGGAGAACACCTTGTCTGAGGAGCAGGACAGCAGTGTCAGTGCAGCAACCCAGAGACTGAACTCTGGGCCCTAAAACACCAGTGTTCCTGTTTCCCAGGTGAGAGGAAACCACACAGTGTGGGAATCAATTGGGTCCATTCTCAGGTTACCCAGCTAAAACTCAGGAGAGTTCCCAGGTCCCATAGGCACTCATTCACCAGACCAGAGCCACATGCCTGCGTGTCCTGATCACCTTCCCAGGCTGAACTGTGGGCCCCATAACACCAGAGACTGGAATTCCCAGTCTCGAAAGAACCTCACAGGTAAGGAAGCAAATGGGACTGACATCAGGTCACCCAGTCTATCCCTGGAAAAGGTCCTGCAGACCAGCAGCCACTAGCCCAGAGAACTATTGCACGTCTGAATCTCCCTCACAGACAGAACTGTGTGCCCCAGGGCACAAGAGAATGGTTTTCCCTATCTGGAGAAAAATCCCAGTTTGAGGGAAACAGCAGATCTGAACTTAGAATACTCAGTCGACCCCCACCACCACCACACAAGGAAAATTTCTCTGGAAAAATTCCCGGGTTGTTGCAGATGCTCAGTCACCAGCTTGGAGCCACCACCCGGTAGCACCTTCACGCTCTACATGCCACCCCAAACACCACAGACTGGGTCTCCCTTTTGGGAAGAAACCCCACAGTGGGGGAAACATCTGGCCCTACCTCAGTTCACACAGCTCCGGAAGAGTTCTGGGTACCTACAGACTCCAGGCTCTAGAATCCTGCTGCACGCATGAGAGCTGTGCTCACTTGCCATTGGTTACCTCTTGGGTACTGGGGCACACAGCAACAACCTCAGACCTACAGAAGCCCGAGATCCCTGAGATCAGCCCCCAGATACTGATCCAAGGAGCAATCAGTTATCCCTAACTAAACTGACCAAACAGCATCACCCAGTTCACAGCAGCAGCTCACTAAATTTACAGCAAGAAACACAGAAGCAGGGCAGCTGTCTCCAGGAATTCTACAGGTGAGAGGAGAGCCCCATTGATTAACAAAGTCTACAGTTATCACCCAGGTCTATACACCGTAGGTGAGTTGTAGCAATTCCTGTAAAACACCAGCCATTCAGTGGCCATAACCAAAAAGCTGAGGAGACCTCCTTCAGGACAAATCATCTCCATGCCAAGAGGATTCTCCCCACCACAGGATTTCCAGAAGCACCGGAAACTAACATGCAACACCTAAGATAGCCCGGTGGGTAGAGGCCAACATAAAAGCTTAACCAACAAAAGACAGAGCAACATGGCATCTCCAGAACCCAGTAATCCAGGTGCAAGCAGCCCTGGACACCCCAGCATAAATGAAATTCAAGAAAATGACTTTACATCTATGCTTACGAAAGGGATAATAGAGGAAACAAAAAATGCAAAAAGACCCAGAAGAAGATAAAGACAAACAGATTATGGACATCCATAAAGAAATACCACAATTTGTGGTCTTCAGAGAGGAAATAATCAAATCACTGAAAGAAATAAAAGAAACAGAAAATTGTTCAAACAGCTGAAGGGATTGAAAGAAACACAGGAAAATACAGTCAGACAGGTGAAGGAAATCAACAAAACAACTCAAGATCTGATGATAGAATTGGAAAAATTAAACAAAACACAAATAGAGGAAATCGTGGAGAGTAAGAACTTAGGGAAGAAAACAGGAACTACAGAGATAAGCATAACCAATAGACTACAAGAGATGGAAAAAAGAATCTCGAACGTGGGAGATGCAATGGAAGAAAAAAATGTAGCCATCAAAGAAAATATAAAATCTAAAAATTTCCTGACACAGACCATCCAAGAAATCCAAGACAATATGAAAAGACCAAATCCAAAAATTATAGAAATAGAGGAAAAGGAAGATCCCCTCCTCCAAACTCCAGAAACTATTTTCAAAAAAATCATAGAAGAAAATTTCCCCAACATAAAGGAGAGGCCTATAAATATACAAGGGCCTACAGAACAGAGCACCCAAGAAATTAGACCAGAAAAGAAAATCCTCCCACCACATAATAATCAAAACAGTAAGTATACAGAACAAAGAAAAAAAAATACTAAAAGCTGCAAGGGAAAAAGGCCAAGTAACATATACTGGCAAACCCATCAGAATCACACCTGACTTCTCAATACAGACTATGAAAACCAGAAGGGCCTGGACAGATATCATGCAGGACCTAAGAGAACACAGATATCAGGCCAGGCTACTATACTCAGCAAAACATTCATTCATCATAGATGGAGAAAACAAGATATTCAAAGACAAAAATAAATTTAAACAATACCTACCCACAATTCCAGCTTTACAGAAGATACTAGAAGGAAAAATACAACCCAGGAAAGCTAACTACATTCAGGAAAACACAGGAAATAAATAGCTTCACTACAGCAAAACTAAAAGTAGCCAAGCACAAGAACACACTACCACAGTCAATATCAGTATCAAAGGATCCATCAGCCACTGGTCATTAATCTCCCTCAACATCAATGTACTCAACCCTGCAATAATAAGACACAGAGTAACAGAATGGATATGTAAATAAGACCCAACAATCTGTTGCATACAAGAAACACACCTAAATCACAAAGATATACATTACCTGAGAATAAAGGACTGGAAGATGGTTTTCCAAGCAAATGGACATAAGAAGCAATCAGGAGTAGTCATTCTAACATCTAATACAATGGATTTTCATCAAAAGTAATCAAAATAGATGGGGAAGTTCACTTCATACTCATCAAAGGAAAGAAGACATCACAATTCTGAACATCTATGCCCCAAATACAATAGCCCCCACATTTTCAAAACAAACATTAATAAAATTGAAACCACACATAGATCCCCACACATTAGTAGTAGGAGACTTCAACACCCCACTCTCAACAAAGGACAGGTCAACAAAACAGAAATTACACAAAGAAACAATGACTCTGACTGGGGTCATGAATCAAGTGGGCCTAAGAGATACCTACAAAACCATTCACCCAAACACAAAAGAATTTACCTACTTCTCAGAAACTCATGGAACCTTCTTCAAAAGAGACCATATAGTTGGTCACAAAAGCAAGCCTCAACAGATACAAAAAGATTGAAATAATCCCTTGTATCTTATCTAACCACCATGGTCTAAAGCTGGACCTCAACAACAACAGAAATAGCAAAAAACACGCACACAAATGGAAACTGAACAACTCGCTACTCAGTAATAGCTGGGTCATGGGAGAAATAAAGAAAGAAATCAAAGACTTCCTAGAATCCAAAGAAAATGAAGGCACAACGTACCCAAACTTATGGGACACAATGAAAGCAGTGCTAAGAGGAAAATTCATAGCAGTAAATGGCTTCAAGAAGAAATTTGAAACATCTCATACAAGCAACTTAAAGGATTAACCTGAAAGCACTAGAAGAAAAAGAAGCAGACATACCTAAGAGGAAAAGACAGCTGGAAATAATCAAACGTAGGGCTGAAATCAATAAGTAGAAGCAAAAAAAAATTTCAAAAAATCAGTGAAACCAAGAGCTGGTTCTTTGAGAAAATCAACAAGGTAGCCAAACTAACTAAAAAGGCAGAGAGACATCATCCAAACCAACAAAATCAGAAATGAAAAGCGGACATAACAAAAATACTGAAGAAATACAAACAATCATTAGGTCTTACTTCAAAAGCCTATACACAACAAAATTTGCAAATTCAAATTAAATGGACAATTTTCTTGAACAATTCCACTTGCCAATGCTGAATCAAGAAGAGTTAAATCAATTGAATAGTCCTATATCATCTAAGGAAATAAAAACTGTCATCAAAGTCTCCCATGCAAAAAAAAAAAGCCCAGGGCCAGATGGTTTCAGCACATAATTCTACCAGACTTCCAAAGAAGAGCTAACACCAATACTCTTCAAACTATTCCTAAACATAGAAACAGAAAGAACATTACCAAACTCATTTTATGAAGCCACAGTCACCTTGATACCTAAACCTCACAAAGACCCAACAAAGAAAGAGAATTTCAGGCTAACCTCTCTTATGAACATTGATGTGAAAATACTCAATAAAATACTCTCAAACTAAATCCAAGAACAGATCAAAGATATCATACACTATGACCAAGTAGGCTTTATCCAAGGCATGCAGGGGTGGTTTAATATACAGAAATTCATCAATGTTATCCCCCATATAAACAAACAAAAGTAAAAAAAAGACCATATGATAATGTCCTTAGATGCTGTAAAAGCATTTGATAAAATCCAATATTCATTTATGTTTAAGGTTCTGGAGAGATCAGGGATACAAGGCACATACCTAAACATAGTAAAGGCAATATACAGCAAGCCTATAACCAACATCAAACTCAATGGAGAGAAACTCAAACCAATCCCACTGAAATCAGGGACAGGGCAAGGATGACCATTTTCTCCATACCTCTTTAACATAGTACTTGAAGTCCTTGCTAGAGCAATAACACAATTAAAGGTGATCAAGGGGATTCGATTTGGAAAGGAAGAAGTCAAATTGTCACTATTTGCAGATGATATGATAGTATACATGAGTGACAACCAAAATTCTGCAGCTGATAAACACTTTCAACCAAGTAGCTGGAAAAATATTAACTCAAAAAAAAAAAAATCAGTAGCCCTCCTGTATACAAAAGACAAAGGGGTTGAGAAAGAAATTAGGGAAAAAAACCACCCTTCACCATAGCGACAAAGGACATAAAGTACGTTGGTATAACTCTAACCAAGCAAGCCAAAGACTTTTATGAAAAAACAAAAAACAAAAAAACTTTCACTCTCTGAAGAAAGAAATTGAAGGTATCAGAAGATGGAAAGATCTCCCATGTTCATGGCTTGGCAAGATTAACATAGTAAAAATGGCCATCTTACCAAAAGCAATCTACAGATTCAATGCAATTCCCATCAAATTACCAACACAATGTTTTACAGACCTTGAAAGAAAAATTCTCAACTTCATATGGAATAACAAGAAACCCAGAATCGCTAAAACAATCCTCTACAATAAAAGATCTTCTGGAGGTATCTCCATCCCTGATCTCAAGTTGTACTATAGTAATAAAAATTGGGGGAGATCCAAGATGGCTGCCAGGAGAGGATACCTTGTCTGAGGAGTAGGACAGCAGAAACAACGCAGCAACCAGGAGACTGAACTCTGGGACCTAAAATGCCAGCATTTGTGATTGCCAGGTGAGCGGAACTCCTCCGGTGAGAAAATCAAGTGGGAAAACGCTAGGGACACCCAGTTATTACCCAGAAAAATCTCTGGGTAACCAGCAGCGCACAGCTCTGATCTGAACTAGCAGCTGCGCTGGGCGCCCACACCCGCCATAATAGACTGGATCACACAGTCTCGCAGGCAGTCTAAGGAGGAACCAGGTATCATTTTCACTGACCTGCACGCTGCAAGTGCACACTGCACCCTGGTTCTGCTTCAAACCACAGGTGTACGGCAGATGCACACCTATCACTGGAACCACACCAGACTGAGAGGGTCGGGGGACCATTTTGACCAGTCTGCAAACTGCAGGCACACACCACATGCTTCCTCCAGCAAAAACCTCAGTCCTTGTGTGAGTCCGCAGGCAAGTCGGGGGAGGACCCAAGTTCTGTTTCAACCCGCGGGTGTACAGCAGGTACACAACAATCTCCGGAACCACCCCAGACTGAGAGGGTACAGCGACCGTCTTGACCAGACTGCACACTGAGGGCGACACTGCACGCATCCGCCAGCAAAAACCTCAGTCCCTGTGTGTGCCCACGGGCCAGACAGAGAAGGTCTCGGGCACCATTTCAGACAGGACTGCATACAGCAGATGCACACCAACCCAAACCCACTGTGTGTGCCCCAAATATCATCTCAGACCATGGTGCACAGCCCCTGGCCCAGAAGGGGGCGCCAAATCTCCACTCCAGGGGAGAGCCCTTAGCAGCAAGCCCAGGGCGGAGCACACAACCCTCAGCTGACATTTCAAACCTGGACACTCAGACTCTAGCACAGAGTGAGGAGCAAAGGCTCCAGACCAGAGAGGTGACCAGCCTAAAGTGCTCACAGCTTCTACCACAGAGCACAAAACCAGGCACACAGAGCCCACAATAGAGTTCAACTGAGATACAACACACACTAACAAACCAACGGAAATCCCTGATCTTCTTGAAGAATACTCCTGACACAAGAGATTGACAGTTTCAGACTGAAGTACAGCCTTAAAGCACAAACAGCTCCCTGATTATATATAAACAAATGCCCAGAAATTGGCGAAAGAACTCACCCAACAAAAATCAGGACACCATGGCACCACCAGAAACACCCAAAAGCAGTGGAGATTTTAATTCAGTGGAGACACAGGAAAATTATGTTAAAGCTTTGATTATGCAGATATTGGAGGAACAAGAGGAGAGACAAAAAGAGGAAATGAACAAGGCCCTCAAAGAAATGGAAAAGAAATTAACTGCCCACATAGAGGAACAATCAAAGATAAACACAGAGGAAACAACCAAAATAGGAGACACAGTCAATCAGTTGAAGGAAACAGTACAAAGCATGAAAACAGAATTAGAATCTATAAAGAAAACACAA
>CM053742.1:19849704-19865207 GCA_028658305.1 Pachyuromys duprasi | reverse complement strand
GGTGCTTTCTTAGACAATTAGGAATAGTGATTCCTCAAGACCCAGCTATACCACTCTTAGGCATATATCCAAAAGATGCTCAAGTACACAACAAGGACATTTGCTCTGCTATGTTCATGGCTGCATTATTTGTAATAGCCAGGACCTGGAAACAACCCAGATGTCCCTCAGTTGAGGAATGGATACAGAAATTGTGGTACTTTTACACAATGGAATACTACTCAGCAATAAAAAAGGAGGAAATCATGGAATTCGCAGGCAAATGGTGGGACCTGGAAAAGATCATCCTGAGTGAGGTATCCCAAAAGCAGAAAGAAACATAGGGTATATACTCACTTATATAGACCTATAGGATAGGAAGGTCAAGCTGAAATCTATACACCCAGGGAGAATATACGGGAAGGAGGATCCAGGTTGGTATGATCAATGCTTGTTTGGATGAACAAATGGGATGGACATTGAGTGGAGGAGAAAACAAGCAACAGGACAGGAGCATGCCAAGGAGGACCTCTGGGGGGTCAATGTAGTGAGGTATCAGAGCAGATATTAAGAGTCGCAATCAGGCCTCTGGCAGAGGGCAAGAAGTAATAATAGATCTGGAGGAGTTTGGTGAGACTTCGGGAGAAGAAGAGCTCCACAATGACCAAACTGAGCAGGGCACAGGGGTCCTATATGAGACAGTTTCTACAATCAAGGACCATGTGTGGATGTGGCCTGGAACCCCCGCTCAGATGGGGCCCATGATAGCTTGGTGTAGGACTGAAGACCCTAGTGAGGGAAACAGGGACTGTTTCAGTCATGAACTTGATGGCTGTCTCTTTGACCCTCCCCCATACAAGCCGGGGAGTGACAGACTGGCTAGATCCCAGGGGAGGACATTGCTGCCAGCCCTGAGGAGACAGGATGAGCTGGGGTTGGATGGAAGGGGAGGAGGTACTCCCTTGTTGGTGGACTTGGAGGGGGCGGGGAGGAGGGAGATGAGGGAGGGAGTGGGAGCGTGGGAGGGAATGAGGGAGGGGGCTATGCCTGGGATGCAAAATACCTAAGCTGTGATTGATATAAAAATTTTAAAAAGAGTAAAAAAATAAATAAAATAAAAAACTGCATGGTACTGGCATAAAAACAGAATGGTGGATCCATGGAATCAAATAGAAGACCCAGAAATTGACCCACACACTTATGGACACCTGATTTTTGAACAAGATGCCAAAAGTGTACAACAGGAAAAAGATAGCATCTTCAACAAATGGTGCTGGACTAACTGGATTTCTACATGTAGAAAAATGCAAATATAACCATATTTATCACCCTGCACAAATCTAAAATCTAGGTGGATCAAAGACCTCAATATAAAAATGGACAGAGTAAACCTGTTAGAAGACAAAGTGGGGAAGAGCCTTGAACCCATTGGCAGAGGTGACCACTTCCTGAACAGAACACCAACAGCACAGGCTCTAATATCAACAATCAATAAATGGGGCCTCATGAAACTGAAAAGCTTCTGTAAAGCAAAAGACACTGTTGTCAAAACAAAAGGACAGCCTACAGATTGAGAAAATATCTTTAGCAACCCTAAATTTCACAAAGGACCAATATCCAGAATATATAAAGAACTTAAGAAATTAAATGGCAACAAATCAAGTAACCCAACTAAAATGGGGCACAGAGCTAAACAGAGAATTCTCAATAGAGGAACGTCGAATGGCAGAAAACACTTAAATAAATGCTCAACATCCTTAGTCATGATGGATACGCAAATCAAAATGCCCCTGAGATTTCACCTTACACTCATCAAAATGGCTAAGATCAAAAACTCAAGTGACAATACATGCTGGAGAGGATTTTGAGAAAGAGGAACCCTCCTCCATTGCTGATGGGAATGTAAACTTGTACAACTACTTTGGAAATCAATCTGGTGCTTTTTCAGACAATTAGGAGTAATGTTACCTCAAGATCCAGCTACATCACTCCTAGGCATATATCCAAAAGATTCTCAAATACACATCAAGGACATTTGCTGAACCATGTTATTAGCAGTTTTATTTGTGACAGCTAGAAGCTGGAAGCAACCCAGATGTCCCTCAGTTGAGGAATAGATAAAAAAATTTGTGATGTATTTACACAATGGAATACTACTCAGCAATTAAAAAAAAAGATATTGTGAAATTTGCAGGCAAATGGTGGGATCTAGAAAAGATAATGCTGAGTGAGTTATCCCCGAAGCAGAGAGACACACATGGTATATACTCACTTATAAGTGCATAGGATAAACATACTAAAATCTGTACAGCTAAGGAAGCTAACCAAGGAGGAGGACCCTGGGTAAGGTCTTCAATCTTCATTCAAAAGGGCAAATGACAGGATCCATGGTGGCGGCGACTAGTGTGCACCTTATTTGAGGGGCAAAGGACCTGAAACACTGAAACTGGTGAACGAAGGAGCAGAACAGAGTTTGCACCTTATTTGAGGGGCAAAGGACCTGAAACACTGAAACTGGTGAATGAAGGAGCAGAACAGAGTTATCTAGGCTTACAGGAAGAAAGAGATAACCATGAACTGAGTCCATCTAGAATCAGGACACCAGCAGACTCCTCCAGGAGGAGACACTACTACTCTGGGAGGTGATCCCTAGGTACTTCCCCTTATCCAACTCCTTATTCCCTCTTTGGAGGAGGCAGGAGACAGACAGCAGAATCTGCCACATGTCACACTCCCTGTGCCCCAGCCCTAGCGACAGTGTCTGCTACTACCAAAGAAACCTTGGCTCAGGATCTGGGTCTGAGAATATCCAACCCTTTCAGGCACTCCCCTGAGACTGCTGCCATAAGCCTGCCCTGGTGGAGCAGAAGGGTAGGAAGGTGCATGGTGGCTTCTGCCACAACTCACAGTACCCGAGCTCTAGCCCAGCCAACTGCCCTTAGGAAACAAGCTCTGCTTTGGGATCTGGGACTGAGGTCATTCAACACTTCCTGACGCTCTCCGGGGTCCAGCCGCAATAAGGGCTAGCACCAAGCTCTAATGCTGGTGGTCCCTTAAGGAGAAACCCCAGCTCAGGACCAGGGACTGAGAATACCCAACCCTTCCTGGCACTCCCCTGAGACAGCCACCATAATCTTGCCCTGGCAGAGGGGAAGGACAGAGAGGCAGCCTGCAGATTCTGCCACAGGCCACAGCGCCTGGGCTCCAGAGTACCCGATGGCCCCTGGCAGAGAAACCCCGGTTCTAGATCTTAGACTAAGGACACTCAACTCTAACTGCTATTCCCCTGGAACTGGCCTACATATGCGCTATTGCTGGGCTGCTTCTAGCAGAGATATCCGGGGCCGGATCTGGAACTGAGGACATTCAACTCAACCCTTTCAGGTACTCCATGAGTCCAGCCTCCATAAGCCTTCCCTGGTGGAGTGGAAGGGCAGAGATGTGGCCTGCAGAATCCAACACAGACTGAAGTGCCTTGTCCTCCATATTTGCCATAGCAGGATCAAATCAGAGAGTGGAGAGCAAGGGGAATCCCTGTGCTTTCCAACAGGTCTTGGAAGGGAGTGAGTGTGCCTTCAAGGGAGTGTTTGCCCCAGATGCAGGGCCCCTTTATACAAGCCACCAGACAACAGATCCCTACCATCCACACCCCTAGTGTGGGCATCATAAGGATTCTTGGGATAGAGATCCCAACACTGAAGCCTCTGCTCTGCGGGACTACAAGTGAATCCAGGTAAGCAATTCCTGGATCCCAGACAGAGCTGTGTACCAGTGGCATGCAGGCCACTGCAATAGTCAGGGAATCCATGCACGAACAGTACGCCCTCTAAAAGCATTTAGGAAAAGCTGGAACCACAAGACACATTTCCCAAACAATTGAAATTCCCTCATCTTCCTGAAAAACAAACAAACAAACAAACACGGCCAGAAAACAGAAAGAAATGGTTCTAGCCTGAACTACAGGCTACAGGAACAAACAGTGAAGGTTATACATAAGCAGATGGCCAGAGGCCAACATAAGGACATACCCAACAAAAATCAGGCCATCATGCCTTTACCAGCAAGCCCCCAAATCAATGGACATTTCAATTCACTAGAGACACAAGAAAACGACTATAAAACTATGTTTTTCCAGCTACTAGAGGCTTATAAAGAGGAAATGAGTAAATCTCTCAGAGAAATGGCTACACAAATTGAGGAAAACAAAGAGAAAATGAACAATTTTCTCAGAGAAATGGCCAAACAAAGTGAGGCAAACAAAGAGAAACTGAACAAATCTCTCAAATGAAAATGAAAATGAAAAGCTTCTGTAAAGCAAAAGGTACTGTTGTCAGAACAAAATGACAACCTACAGACTGGGAAATGATCTTCACCAACCCTATATCTGACAAATGGTGATATCCAGAATATATAAAGAACTAAACAAGTTAAAAACAACAAATCAAGCCATCCAATTAAAAAATGGGGTACAGAGCTAAACAGGTATACCAAAGATAAAAGGGCTGAAAAAGAAATCGGGGAAACAACACCCTTCGCAATACCCACTAATAACATAAAGAACCTTCGGGTGACTCTAACCAATCAAGAGAAAGACCTATATGTAAAAAAATTCAAGTCCCTGATGAAAGAAATTGAACAAGCTATCAGAAGATGGAAAGATTTCCCGTGCTCATGGACCAGTAGGATTAACATAGTGAAAATGACTATTCTGCCAAAAGCAATCTACAGATTCAATGCAATTCCCATCAAAATACCAACACAATTCTTTATAGAACTTGAGAGAAAAATTATCAACTTCATATGGAGAAATAAAAAAAAAACACAATTTCCAAAATGATCCTGTACAACAACAGATCTTCCGGAGGCATCTCCATCCAGGATCTCAATCAATACTACAGAGCAATAGTAATAAACACTTCATGGTATTGGCATAGAAACAGAATGGTGGATCAATGGCACGGAATAGAAGACCCAGAAGTAAGCCCACAGACTTATGGATACTTGATTTTTGACAAAGATGCCAAAAACATTCAATGGAAAAAAGACAGCATGTTCAACAAATGGTGCTGGTCCAAATGGACATCTGTATGCAGAAAAATGAAAATAGATCCATATTTATCACCCTGCACAAAACTAAAGTCCAAGTCAATCAAAGACTTCAACATAAAACCAGACACATTAAATCGGTTAGAAGAAAAAGTAGGAAAGACCCTTGAACTCATTGGCACAGGTGACATCTTGCTGAATAGAAGACCAACTGTGAAAGAGGACCCAAAATGGAGGCCACTAGTGTGCACCTTTTCTGAAGGGCTAAGGACCTGAAACACTGAAATTGGTGAATGAAGGGGCAAATAGAGTTATCTAGGCTTCCAGGAAGAAAGAGACTAACCATGAACTCAATCCTTCTAGAATCACACCTGCAGACTCCTCCCAGAGGAGACACTCACACTCTGGGAGGTGATCCCTAGGCACTTCTCCATATCCAACTTCCTATTCCCCCTTTGGGAGAGGCAGGAGGCGGCCAGTAGAATCTGCCACAGGCCACAGGGCCTGTACCCCAGCCCCAGTGAGAGCGGTGGCTTCTACCAATGAAATCCAGGCTCAGGATTAGGGTCTGAGATTATGCAGTTCTTTAGTGCACTCCCCTAAGAATGCTGCCTTAAACCTATCCCAGGAGAGCAGAAGGATAGGGAGACACATTGCTGGTTCTGTCACAGCCCACAGTGCCTGCCCAAGCTCCTGTGCTGCAGCTGGCTGCTTCTAGCAAACAAGCCCAGGCTTCAGCTCAGCTGGCTGCTTCTAACAAACAAAACCCTGCTCAGGATCTGGGTTGGGGTTACTCAACACTTCCTGTCACTCTCCCTGGTCTAGCTGTAATAAGGGCTAGCACCACGGTCTAGTGCTACCTGTCCCTGACAGAGATACCCCCTGCTCAGGATCAGGGACTGAGAATACCCAACCCTTCCTTGTGCTCCCCTGAAACCTCTGCCATAAGTTTGCCCTATGGAGGGGAAGGACAGAGAGGCAGCCTGTGGATTCAGCCATAGGCCACAGCGCCTGGGTTCCAGAGCACCAGGCAGCCCCTTGCATAGAAACCCCGGTGCTGGATCTGAGACTGAAAACACTAAACCCTAACTGGTACTCCCCTGGAACAGGCCAACATATGCACTAGCCCCAGGCAGCTTCTGGCAGAGATATCTAGGCACATGATTTGGAATGTGAACACTCAACGCAGGTCTTACAAATACTCCCCAGGGCCCAGCAGCCATAAGCCTTCCCTGGCAGAGGGGAAGGGCAGAGAGGAGACCTGCAGATTCCACAACAGAACACAGCACCTAGCCCAGGCCTCGGGATCTGGGACAGAGGAAATCCACTCCCCACACCCACACACACCCCAGCACCTCCCTGGGTCCAGCCACCAAAATCATTCCTTGGAGGTAGTGAAGGATACAGAAGGGGCCTGCAGAGCCACTCACAGTGCAGGGCCCAAGCCCCAGCACTGGCTGCACCCAGCACAGCACCCAGTGCAATTGGACACCAAGACCTGCTGCTACAGTTCCACTGAGCTGACTATTAGCCCACACCAACATTTGCCCCAACAGGATCAAATCAGAGAGTAGCAAGCAAGGGGAATCCATGTGTTTTCCAACTGGCCCTACAAGGCAGTGAATGTGCCTTGACAGGAGTGTTTGCCCCAGATCCAGAGCCCCTCTAAGCAAGCAACCAGGCAACAGATACCGACCACCCACACCCTTAGTATGTCCATCATAGGGATTCTTGGTATAGCGATCTCAACACTGAAGCCTCTGATCTGTGGGACTACCTGTGAATTACAGGCAAGCAATTGCTGCATCCCAGACTGAGCTGCATACCAGTGGCCCACAGGCCACTGCAATAGTCAGGGAATTCCACACATGCACACTGCGTCCAATAAAAGCACCTGCGAATGGTACCAGCGTCACATTCCTTATTTAGGTAAATCTGAAACCACAACACACACTCCCAGTGAACCTCTCTCATCTTCCCGAAAAACAGTCCAGAAAACAGAAAGAGACTGTCCTAGCCTGAACTAAAGACTCCAGGCACAAAGAGTGAGGAGTACAGATAAGCAGATGGCCAGAGGCTAACATGAGACCATATCCAACATAACACAAGACATCATGGATTCAACAGCAGCCCCCCAAATAAATGGACACTTCAAGTCACTAGATACACAAGAAAACAACTATAAAACTATGTTTTTCCAGCTTTTAGAGGCTTATAAAGAGTAAATGAATAAATCTCTCAGAGAAATGGCTACAAAAACTGAGGCAAACAAAGAGAAACTGAACAAATCTCTCAAAAAAATAACCATACAAATGGAGGCATATAAAGAAGAAATGAACAAAGCTCTCAAAAAAATATAGACAAATACAGCCAAACAATTAGATCCACAATTAGCAAAATATAGAGAGGAAACAGACAAAAAAATAGAAGCCATCATTGAAAAGCAGAACTCCACATTCAATCAGATGAAAGAAATGGTACAAGACATAAAAACAGAATTAGAATCAATAAAGAAAACACAAAGAGAGAAAAACCTGGATCTGGAGAACATAGAGAAAAGATCAGAAACTGCAAAGGTAAGCATCACTAACAGGACACAAGACATGGAAGAGAGAGTCTCAGATATCAAAGATACACTTGCAGAAATTGATATGTCTCTCAAAGAAAAAATAAAATCAGAAAAGTTCCAAACACAAAACATCCAAATCAAGGACACCACGAAAAGACAAAACCTAAGAATAATAAGAGTTGATGAAAAAGAAGACATCAGGCTCCAAGGTCTGGAAAACATTTTCAAGAAAACCATAGAATAAAATTTTCCCAACTTAAAGAAAGAGATGTCCAGAAATATACAAGAGGCCTACAGAACACCAAATAGACTAGACCAGAAAAGAAACTCCTCGTGTCACATCACAGTCAAAACTCTGAACTTAGAGAACAAAGAAAAAATTTTAGAAGCAGCAAGGGAAAAAAGGCCAAGTAAAATATGAAGGTAAACCTAGCATAATCCCACCAGATTTATCAACAGAAACTATGAAAGCCAGAAGGGCCTTGGCAGAAACCATGCAGACTTTAAGGGACCACAGATGCCAGCCCAGACTACTATACTAAGCAAAAGATTCAATCAACATAGATGAGAATTCAAAATATTCCATGACAAAACCAAATTTAAACAATAGCTACACAGTAACCCAGCCCTACAGAAGTTACTAGAAGGGAAATTCCAACCCAAGGAGAACAACTACATCCAAGGAAACATAGAACATAGATAACTACACAACAACAACAACAACAACAACAACAAAACCAAAAGAATACAAGCAATGAAACACAGCAACACTACCAACCCCAAGTCAAAAGAAAGTAACATCTGTTGGTCACTAGTATCTATCAACATCAATGGACTCAACTCTCCAATAAAAAGATACAGACTAACAGAATGGTTGTGGAAACAAGATCTACCAATCTGTTGCATCCAAGAAAGACACCTGTGCAACAAAGATAAACAGTACCTCAGAGTAAAGGGCTGGAAAAATGTTTTTCAAGCAAATGGATCCAGAAAACAAGCTGGAGTATGTATCCTAATATCTAATAAAATAGACTTTCAACCAAAATTAATCAAAAGAGATAAGGAGGGGCACTACATTCTCATCAAAGGAAAAATTCACCAAGAGGGCATCACAATTCTGAACATCTATGCCCCAAATACTTGAGTGCCTACATTCATAAATGAAACATTATTAACGCTTAAATCATACGTTAATCTTAACATATTAATCTTGGGAGACTTCAACACCACAATCTCACCAAGAGCCAGATCAACTAGACAGAAACCAAAACTACAGACATGGGGGAAATCCCAAAAATCGTTAGGTCATACTACAAAAGCCTATATTCCACAAAATTTGAAAATCTAAATGAAATGGACAATTTTCTTGATAGATTCCATCTACCAAAATTAAGTCAAGGTCAGGTAGAAAGACTGAACAGACCCAGGGAAATTGAAGCAGTCATCAACAATCTCCCCTCCAAAAAAAGCCCTGGGCCAGATGGATTCAGTACAAAATTCTATCAGACCTTCAAAGAAGTGCTAATGCCAATACTCAAACTGTTCCATAAAATAGAAACAAACAGAACATTACCAAACATATTCTGTGAAGCCACAGTCACCTTGATACTTAAACCACACAAAGACCCAACAAAAAAGAAGACTTCAGACCTATGGCTTTTATGAACATTGATGCAAAATACTCAATAAAATCCTGGCAAACTGAATCCAAGAACACATAAAAGATATCATCCACCATGACAAAGTAGGCTTCATCCCAGTCATGCAAGGGTGGTTCAATATATGGAAATCCATCGATGTAATCCACCACATAAAGAAACTGAAGGAAAAAACCACATCATCATCTCCTTAGATGCTGAAAAATCATTTGACAAAATCCAATACCCATTTTTGTTTAAAGTCCTGAAGAGATCAACGATATAAGGCACGTACCTAAACATAAGACCTCAACATAAAAATCAGACACTCTAAATCGGTTAGAAGAAAAAGTAGGAAGAGCCTAGAACTCAGTAGCACAGTGAAAACTTCCTGAACGGAACAACAACAGCACAGGCTCTAAGATCAACAATCAATAAATGGGACCCCATGAAAATGAAAAGCTTCTGTAAAGCAAAAGGTACTGTTGTCAGAACAAAATGACAACCTACAGACTGGGAAATGATCTTCACCAACCCTATATCTGACAAATGGTGATATCCAGAATATATAAAGAACTAAACAAGTTAAAAACAACAAATCAAGCCATCCAATTAAAAAATGGGGTACAGAGCTAAACAGAGAATTCTCAGTAGAGGAATACAGAATGGCAGAGAAACACTTAAAGAAATGCTCAATATCCATAGGCATCAGAGAGATGCAAATCAAAACGACCCTAAGATTTCACCTGACACCGATCACAATGACTAAGATCAAATACTCAAGTGACAACACATGCTGGACAGGTTTTGGAGAAAGGGGAACTCTCCTCCACTGCTGGTGGCAATGCTAACTTGTACAAGTACTTTGGAAATCAATCTGACGCTTTCTCAGACAATTCAGAATAGTGATTCCTCAAGATCTAGCTATACTACTCCTAGGCATATATCCAAAAGATACTGAAGTACACAACAAGGGCATTTGCTCAACCATGTTTGTAGCAGCTTTATTTGTAATAGCCAGAGCCTGGAAACAACCCAGATGTCCCTCAGTTGAGGAATGGATACAGAGATTGTGGTACTTTTACACAATGGAATACTACTCAGCAATTAAAAAAAAAAGAAATCATGAAATTTGCAGGAAATGGTGGGGCCTAGAAACGATCATCCTGAGTGAGGTATTCTAAAAGCAGAAATATACACTCACTTATACAGACCTATGTATACTCACTTATACATATACCTAGATATACCTATATATACTCACTTATACAGACCTATAAGATGGGATAAACATACTGAAGTCTATATACATAAAGAAGATAAAGAAGTAAGAGGACCTGGGGTAAGATGATCAATCCTCACTTAGAAAGACAAATGGAATGGACATCAGAAGAAGGAGAACACAAGTAACAGGACAAGAGCCTACCACAGAGATAACCAAGGGCAAAAGAAACAGCCTATGTTATTTTAGGAGTCTCTTCAACTCTCATGGCCATCACCTCAAAAGAAGGTTTCTTGTGATTCTCACTAGGGGTTTTGTTAGCTTGGGCTTCTTAGGGGAGCATTACCTCCCCACATGGCATTGTTTCATTCAAACTGAGCAATTCCTGACTGTGGTAGTTTTTCAGACTTTTCTCCTATATCAGTTAATTTCTGTCACTGTCATCAAAATACAGACAGAAGCAACTTAAGGCATAAAAGTTTGTTTTTGGCCAGGTCTGGTGGTGCACGGCTGTAATCTCAGTGCTTGGGGAGGCAGAGATAGGTGGATCTCTGTGAAATTGAGGCCAGTCTGGTTTACAAAATGAGTCCAGGACAGCTAAGGCAACCTAGAAAAACTATGTTTCAAAAATGAAATGAAATGAAATGAAATGAAATAAAATAAAGGTTGTTTGGCTCACAGTTTCAGGGCTTTTCAGTTCATCTCAGGAGAGAAAACAGTACACAACAGTTCATCCACAGTGGCAGGACAATGTGAGGGCAGAGGGTCAAATGGCAACGGTCAAGGAAGCAGAACCATACCATACCCTTCAAAGACACACTCCTGGTCACGTGCTTTCACTCATGACACTCTACCTCATAAAGGCTCATGGAATCTCCAAAAAGCACCATAATGAGAAAACAAGCACCCCAAAACATGAGCCCTTCAGGGATATTTTATACTCAAGTTGTAACATGCTGTTTCTTTGATGACTGAGAGTTTGGAAAGCAATGGCCAAAGTGTAGTATATGCTGTCTCTTTGTTAGGTTTCACTTGGTTTTTTTTTTTTTTTCAGCGTTAGTGTAGGCTTTGGGGTTTGTTTTCCTAATTGTAACTCTTGATGTTTCCTTTGATCATTTGGCTTAGGTAATAGTTTCCATGTTTACCCACTGTACAGCTACTATCTGCTGCCCCCACCCAAGGAGTAGGAAATGATGTTCTGTCTCTATAATTCACTTAAAATTCTGCTTATGTCCCTTTTCTCTTTTAGACCATTAATTAATTAATTTACCAGTTTTCTATGGTGTGGGTTTATATTTGTAGATGCTTATAAGTTTCATTAATAGCTCTTTATTACATTTTAAAAATTTTTCGCCTCTACTTCAGTTGATATTACATTATTTTCTTGCTCACTCGGTTCCCTCTTTAGTTTTTCTTTGAGAGTACTTTAAGTTGGTGAGAGAGAGAAAGAGTGCTTACCCTGGTTCTATATATATGATACTCCAATCTTACCTGGGTCATCCTGTTATTGCCATATAGTAATACATGTATCCAAGGGGAAAAAAAAAGGCAAATGACATGCACATCAGAAGAGGGAGAAAACAGGGAATGGGACAGGAGCCTATCACAGAGGGCCTCTAAAATACTCTACCCAACATGGCATCAAAGGATATGGCAGAGTGCAGAAAATCTTATGAAAGAAGGAGGAGATAGAAAGACCTGGAGGGAACAAGAGTTCCAAAAGGGGAGCAACAGAACCAAAAAATCTGGGCACAGGGGTCTTTTCTGAGACTGATGCTCCAAACAACAACCATGCATGGAGATAACTTAGAACCCCTGCACAAAAGTAGCCCAAGGCAGCTCAGTATCCAAAAGGATTCCCCAATAATAGGAACAGGGACCATCTCCGACATGAACTCATGGACTGGCTCTTTGATCACCTCCACCTGAGGTAGGAGCAACCTTACCAATGCACAGAGGAAGACAAAGAAACCAGTCCTGATGAGACCTGATAGACTATGGTCAGATGGAAGGGGAGGAGGACCTCCTCTATCATTGGACTGTTGGAGGGGCATAGGAGAAGAAGAGGGAAGGAGGGTGGAATTGGGAGGGGATAGGGGAGAGAGCTATAGCTGGGATACAAAGTGAATAAACTGTAACTAAAATTTTTTAATAAACAATAATATATTAAAAAGAAGCAATGAGGAAAAATGAAAGTAAGATACCTTTATTTAACTCGCATGGTAGAGTACTTGCTTAGCATGAACAAAGCCGTGGGTTGTGCCCAAAGAACTATGAAAAACTAGGCGTGACATCCCACTAGTGTAACCCCAGCACTAAGGAAATGAAGGCAGACAATCAGAAGTTGAAGGTCTGATGCTATGCGGGTTTCTGAGGTAGAGAAGTGAGTAAATCTTATCCAGCTGTGAAACTTGCAAGCTAAGATACAACCTAACAGACAAGATGTACAAACTAGTGTAGTAGTGGCATGACTATTATAGGGGATCACAAACTGCTTTTTGTTTGGATTTGAGAGGCCCACTTCCCAAAACACCACAGGCCTGGGTATACAAACTTAGTCAAGAGCTAATTGTTTGGGGATTCATTGGCCCTAGGGTGTAATCTCCTACCATTATTTCTGGGTAAAGTACAGAAAATAAGTGATACTGGACAGTTTGGTCCTGAATGAGCTGTCTCTATCTCTTTCACCAAGGCTCAGAAGAGGAGTTGGGGGGAAAATGTAAGAGCAAAAAGATTGAGGAAATGTACAACCACAACCACAACAAAAATGTGTTCTAGTTGTGGCATAGGTATTGCACTCAGAACTCTTTGCAACTATGTTAGGTTCTTCAAACTTTTATAATGCATGGGAAGGTCCCAAGAAGCCCCAAACTTCCCTGAGATACTATTGATAGTTGGTGGTTGTTCATGGAGGGTCATCATTTAGTTAGTCATGGAGCTACAGACTAGTTGGTCATGCACCAGTAAATAACCTCAGGCAAACAACACTCATTAAGTCATGGGTTACACAAAAAGAAAATATGTAATAAGGAGGGGGAATTGTTGAGAAGTTTCAGTAAGAAAGACAAGGGCATAAAAGGTGAAAACTGAGGGGTTTAAACAATTAAAATTAATTATATACATGCATGCAACTGTCAATAAAAATGAGAGTAAAAAAAAATTAATGATCATACTGATTATCAATGATCAGCCTGAACTTCATGAGACTCCTGTTACAAATAACAAACAAACAAAGAAAAAAAGAAGGGAAGAGAAAAAAAAAGTAAATAATGGTTGTGGATGTAAATCAGTAGTAAAGTATGTGCCTAGCTTCCTCCAGGCCTTGAGTTTAATCACCAAATACCATAAAACAGTTTAATTTAAAAGCATCTGTGCTGTAGCCCAGGTTGTCTCTGATGTGAGCTCAGTGGCAGGCTCTTTGATCAGCTCCACCTGAGAGGGAAGGGCAGCTTTACCAGGCCACAGAGGAAGACAATGCAACCAGTCCTGATGAGACCTGATAGGCTATGGTCAGATGGAAGGGGAGGAAAACCTCTCCTATCAGTGGACTGGGGTAGGGTCATGAGAAGAGAAGAGGGAGGGGATGAGAGAGTGGGCTACAGATGGGATACAAATTGAACAATTGTAATAAATAAAAAAATTAAAATATCCAGAATAAAAAATAATAAAAGCATCTGTGAGGTTTATTCATATCATGTAGGTATAGCCTCTTCATTTTTCATGGCTTCATTTTAAACCACATCATTGAACTATTTACCTTTTGGTACCTCTGGGAATTGAATGCCTCACACACAGAAACACACACTAGGCAACTTTCTAACACTGAGCTACATCCACAATCCTATGTTACTAAACTCATATTTTCAAGTGTGTGTGTTGACTAATCTAGATACAAATACTTCAGTAGAAATTTAATGGCATGTGTGTACTCTTTGTGTTGTATTATTCCTGGAGACAGAATTGTTAGGTTATAGGCTATGGAGAAATCAGCTTCAGTGTATAAATCCAAACCGTCTTGCATGATGATACCTCTTATTTCACACTCCTACAGGCTATGCATGAAAATTCTTATTGCTCTACATCTTTGTCAGCACTTAATATTACAAATATTTTTAATTTTAGCATTTTTCATAGATGTAGTGGTATTTCATAGTACATTTAATTTGAGGTTTTTTAAAATATGTGTATTGGTCATTTAAATATCCACTTTGGCTATTTATTTTTTCAAGTATTGCTCATTTTTTTAATATTGGGTAGAGTTGTTACATAGGCATTAAAAATAATTTTTATGCATATAAATCTTTATTTTACTTCAAATATCTTTATGATTTCTCTTTTATTTTTCTTAATAGTTTTAATTACCAGAAAGTTTCAATTTAAATGTAATCTAATCTATCAACCCTTTAATAATAAATACTAATTTAGTTAGTGTCCTACTAAAATCTTTCCCTACTTCAAAAAGGCAATTCCTGTGCACAGATTAGATAAACTGCTGAAATGTTAAATTTTAACATTTTGAGTTCATTTAAATTTTAAGTTCATTCACACAGGTATTTAATCAAGGTGACCCTGAGCTATTAAGTGACTAAATTTTTCTAACCCTGACAAGAATGGCTGGAGAGGTGTCTCATTGGTTTTAAGCACTGGCCGCTGCCCCAGAGGTCCTGGGTTCAATTCCTAGCACTTTATGTAAGGGAAGCTCACAACCATCTGTAACTCCAGTCACAGGGGATGTGTCAACTTCTTCTGGTCTCTTTGGGTGTTCCTTGCATTCAGTGCATAGACATACATGCAGGCAAAACACCTATACCACCTATAAGCATAAAATAAAATCTCAAAAACAAATTAAATTTGAGGACAGTTCATAATTTCAAAAGTGGATAGAAAAATATGTAATAAGAAACCCATTCAAGACCCCTGTGCCCTGCTCAGTTTGGTCTTTGTGGAGCTCTTGTTCTCCCCAAGTCTCAACAACCTCCCCCAGATCTATCATTACTCTCGCCCTCTGTCAGAGGCTTGATCTCGAGTCTTAATATCTGCTCTGATACAT
>CM053742.1:19801393-19849204 GCA_028658305.1 Pachyuromys duprasi | reverse complement strand
TGTTGGCTGTCGTTTTGTTCGGATGACAGTGTCCTTTGCTTTACAGAAGCTTTTCAGCTGGAGAGATGGCTCAGAGGTTAAGGGCACTGGCTGCTCTTCCAGAGGTCATGAGTTCAATTCCCAGCAACCACACGGTGGCTCACAACCATCTAAAATGAAATTTGGTCCCCTCTTCTGTTGTGCAGGTGTGCATACAAATTTCTTCTTGAAGGCACTTAGTGCTATGAATTTTCCTCTGACCACTGCTTTCCATGTGTCCCGTAAATTTGGGTATGTTGTAACTTCATTTTCATTGACTTCTAGAAAGTCTTTAATTTCTTTTTTATTTGTTTCTTAACCCAGCTCTCATTGAGTAGCAAGTTTTTTAGTTTCCATATGCGTGTAGGCTTTTTGTTATTTCCATTTTTGTTGAGGTCCAGCTTTAGTCTATGGTGGTCAGATAGAATACAAGGGATTATTTCAATCTCGTTATCTCTGTTGAGGCTTGCTTTGTGACAACTACATGATCTATTTTGGAGAAGGTTCCATGAGGTGTTAAAAAGAAGGTATACTCTTGAGTTTAGGTGAAAAGATCTGTAGACATCTATTACGTCCATTTGATTTAGGGTCTCTGTAAGTGTCTTTATTTCCCTATTTGTTTTCTCTCTAGTTGTTCTGGCCCTTGGTGAGAGTGTGGTGTTGAAGTCTCCCACTATTAAAGTGTTGGGATCAATGTGTGATTTAAGCTTTAATAATGTTTCATTTACGAATATAGGCACTCAAGTATTTGGGGCATAGATATTCAGAATTGTGATGTCCTCTTGGTGGACTTTTCCTTTGATGAGAATGTAGTGCCCCTCATCTTTTTTGATTAATTTTGATTGAAAGTCTATTTTATTAGATATTAGGATAGATATTCCAGCTTCTTTTTTGGATCCATTTGCTTGAAAAATGTTTTTCCAGCCCTTTTCTCTGAGGTAGTGTTTGTCTTTGCTGCATATGTGTGTTTCTTGGATGCAACAGATTGTTGGATCTTGTTTCTGCAACCATTCTGTTAGTCTGTGTCTTTTTATTGGAGAGTTGAGTCTGTTCTTTTCCTCTTTATGAATCTCTAATAGCTGGAAAAACATAATTTGAAAGTCTTTTTCTTGTGTATCTAGTGAATTGAAGTGTCCATGGATTTGGAGGTTACTGGTGAATCCATGATATCTTGAGTTATGTTGGGTGTGTTCTTAAGTGAGCCTCTGGCCATCTGCTTATCTGTACTCTTCACTGTTTGTTCCTGGAGTCTGTAGTTCAGGCTAGGACAGCCTCTTTCTGTTTTCTGGACTGTTTTTCAGGAAGATAAGAGAGGTTCACTGGTTTGGGCCTTTGCATTGTGGTTCCAGCCTTATCTAAATAAGGAACGTGATGCTGGCACTATTCGTAGGCTCTTTTAATGGGCACAGCTTCCCTGACTACCAAAGTGGCCTGCAGGCCACTGGTATGCAGCTCTGTCTGGAATCCAGCAATTGCTTGCCTGTAATTCATGGGTAGACCTGCAGAGCAGGGGCTTCAGTTTTTGGATTGCTATCCCAAGAATCCCTATGATTCCCACACTAGGGATGTGGGTGGTAGGTATCTGTTGTCTGGATGTTTGAGTAGAGGGGCCCTGGATCTGGGGCAAACACCCCCTTGAAGGCACACTCACTCCCTTGTAGGGCTAGTTGGAAAACACATGGATTACCCTTTGCTTGCTACTCTCTGATTTGATCCTGCTGGGACAAATGCTGGTGTGGGCTAATAGTCAGCTCAGTGGAGCTGTAGCAGCAGGCCTTGGTGCCCACCTGCACTGGGTGCTGTGCTGGGTGCAGCCAGTGCTGGGGCCCAGGCCGTCTGATCTGTGGTGGACTCTGCAGGCCCCTTCTGTGTCCTTTACTACCACCAGGGGATGATTTTGGTGGCTGGACCCAGGGAGGTGCTGGGGTGGGTGTGGGGAGTAGGGACTGGATTTCCTCTGTCCCAGATCCTGAGGCCTGGGCTAGGTGCTGTTTTCTGTTGTGGAATTCTCAGGCCATCTCTCTGCCCTTCCCTTCTGCCAGGGAAGGCTTATGGCTGCTGGGCCTGGAGGAGTACAGGTAAGACTTGAGTTGAGTGTTCCCAGTCCTAGATCCTATGCCAGGATATCTCTGTCAGAAGCTGTCTGGGGCTAGCACATATGTTGGCCATTTCGGGGGGAGTGCCAGTTCGGGTTTGGTGTCCTCACTCTTAGATCCAGCACCGGGGTTTCTCTGCCAGGGACCACCGGGTGTTCTGGAGCCCAGGTGCTGTGGCATGTGGTGCAATCTGCAGGCTGCCTCCCTGTCCTTCCCCTTAGTAGGGCAGGGTTATGGCAGAGGTTTCAGGCAAGTGCAAAGAAGGGTTAGGTATTCTCAGTCCCTGATCCTGAGGAGGCGGTTTCTCTGCCAGGGACTGCCTGTGCTAAAGCTTGGTGCTAGCCCTTCTTGTGGCTGAACCCAGAAGAGTGTCAGGAAGTGTTGAGTGACCTCATGCAGATCCCAAGCTGTGTTTGTTTTCTAGAAGCTGCAGGTGGCACCGGAGCCAGGGCTTGTTTGCTAGAAGACCTCCAACCCAGATCCGGAGCTGGGTTCCTTTGTTAGAAAGGCCAGAGGGCTGTGGATGACGACAGGCAGCACTGGAGCCTGGGCTTATTTGCTAGAAGCAGCTAGAGGCTATGCTGGAGCTAGCGCTGGCCCTGTGGGCTGTGACAGAACTAGAAGTGAGCCTCCTTATCCTTCTGCTCTGCCTGGATAGGTTTAAGGCAGCATTCTCTGGGGAGTGCACGAAAGAACTGGATAATCTCAGACCAAAATTTTGAGCCTGGGTTTCTTTGTTAGAAGCCAACACTGTCGCTGGGGCTGGGGTGCAGGCCATGTGGCCCATGGCAGATTCTGCTGGCCACCTCCTGCCTCCCCTAAAGAGGGAATAGGAAGTTGGATATGGGGAAGTGCCGAGGGATCACCTCCCAGAGTGTGAGTGTCTCCTCTGGGAGGAGTCTGCAGGTGTCCTGATTCTAGATGAACTCAGTTCATGGTTAGTCTCTTTTTTCCTGGAAACCTAAAGAACCCTCTTCTGTGTTCAGTTGCCTCTTCATTGACCAATTTTGGTGATTTAGGTCCTTTACCCCTCAGATAAGGTGCACACTAGCCACCTCCATCTTGGGTCCGCCTCAATTTATTATTATTATTATCATTTATTACAACTTATTCAATTTGCATCCCAGCTGTGCCCCTCCCTTGTCTCCTCCCAATCCCCCTCCCTCCCTTTTCTCCCCCTATGTCCCTCCCCTAATCCACTGATAGGGGAAGGCCTCCTTCCCTTTTATCTGACCCTAGCCCATGAGGTCTCATCAGGACTGGTTGCATTGTCTTCCTCTGTGGCCTGGGGAAGTGACCAGACAGACTGTCACTGAGTTCATGCCAGAAACAGCTCCTGTTCTACTTACTAGGGAACCCACTTGGATACTGAACTTCCGTTGGCTACATCTGTACAGGAGTTCTAGGTTATCTTCATGCATGGTCCTTGCTTGGAGAATCAGACTCAGAAAAGACACCTGGGCCCAGATATTTTGGTTCTGTTGCATTCTTTGTAATATCCTGTTCTCTCCAGTCCTTTCTATCTCCCTGTTCTTTCAAAAGATTCCCTGTACTCTACCCAAAGTTTTAAGATGAGTCTCAGCATCTGCTGGGTAGCTATTCCCTATTTTCTCCCTTTCCTTATGTCTATTCCATTTGCTTCTCTGAATGAAGATTGAGCATCTTACCCAGGGTCCTCCTTGTTTAGCTTCTTTAGATATACAGATTTTGGTTGGGAGATTTTAATGAATCCTCATATTTCCTTAGGGATTTCAGGTCTATTTTAATTGTTTATCTAATCTTGATATAATATTGATAAAATTAATATATCAAGAAAACTATCCATTTCATTTATGTTTTCAAATTTTGTTCTATATAGCCTTTTGAAGTAGGACCTAATGATTCTTTGGATTTCCTCACTGTCTGTTCTTTTTTTAATTCTTTATTAATTAACTTTATTCACTTTATATCCCCTCCATGTAGTTTCCTCCCTCCTCCCATCCCAATCTCTCCCTTCCTCCCCTTTCTGCCCGCATGTCCCTCACCAAGTTCACTGATAGGGGAGGTCTTATTTTCCTTCCTTCCGATCCTAGTCTATTAGGTGTCATCAGGAGCGGCTGTATTGTCTTCCTCTGTGGCCTGGTAAGGCTGCTCCCCCCTCTCCCCTCAGGGGAAAGTGAGCAAAAATCAGGCCAATCAGTTCATGTCAGAGACAGTCCCTGTTCACATTACTATAGAACCAACTTGGACACTGAACTGCCATGGGCTACATCTGTGCAGGGGTCCTAGGTTATCTCCATGCATGATACTTGGTTGGAGTATCAGTCTCAGGAAAGACCCCTCTGCTCAGATTTTTTTGGTTCTGTTGCTCTCCTTGTGGAGTTCCTGTCCTCCAGATCTTACTATTTCCTACTTCTTTCATAAGATTCCATGCACTCCGCCCAAAAGTTGGCCATTACTCTCAGCATCTGCTTTGATAGTCTGCAGGGCAGAGCTTTTCAGAGGCCCTTTGTGGCAGGCTCCTTACTTGTTCCATATTTTCTCTTCTGATGTCCATCTTCTTTGCCTTTCTGAATGGGGATTGAGCATTTTAGCAAGAGTTCTCCTTCTTGATTAGTTTCTTTAGGTGTATAGATTTTAGTAGATTTATCCTGTATTATAGGTCTATATGAGTGAGTATATACCATGTGTGTCTTTCTGCTTCTGGGATAGCTCACTCAGGATTATCCTTTCCATTTCCCACCATTTACATGAAAATTTCATGATATCCTTGTTTTTTATTGCTGAGTAATATTCCATTGTTGTAGAGAGCCTGCAAACACCATTACAAGATGGCGCCGGCATCCGGCCGGCTGACTGGTAAACAACTGTCATTGCACATGCGCCTGGGCTGGAAATGAGCCCCAGAGTCACACCATTCGGGTATGTCATATGGCCTGACTGGCGTCTGCCAATCAGGAACCAACACGCCACCCAGTAGGGTATATAAGCCGTGTCATTTTGGGGCTTGGGGTCTTTCTCTATTGAGAAGAAGGTAAATTATTTTGTGTTTGGGTGAAGGATTCTGAAGATGCCTGTTAGGCCCATTTGATCATGACCTCTGTTAGAATCATTTTTTGTTGTTGTTGTTTAAATTCTGTTTTGTTGACCTGTCCTTTGTTGAGAGTGGGTGTTGAAGTCTACCACAATTAAAGTGTATGGATCTATGTGTTTTTTAAGATTTATTAATGTTTCTTTTAGAAAAATGGGTGCCCTTGTATTTGGAGCATAGATGTTCAGAATTGTTATGTTTTCCTGGTGGAATTTTCCTTTGATGAATATGAAGTGACCTTCGCTATCTATTTTGATTAATTTTGGTTGAAAAATCTATTTTATTAGATATTAGAATGGCTATGCCTTATTGCTTCTTGCATCCAATTGCTTGAAAAACTGTCTTCCAGCCCTTTTCTCTCAGGTAATGTCTATCTTTGTGACTTAGGTGTGTTTCTTGTATGCATCAGATTGTTTGGTCTTATTTTTGCATCTATTCTGTAAGTCTGTGTCTTTTCATTGGAGAGCTGAGTCCATTGATGCTGAGAGATTAATGACCAGTGGCCGTTAGATCCTCTGATTTTGATGTTGGTTGTGGTAGTGTGTTTGTGTGCTTCGCTACTTTTAGTTTTGCTGTAGTGATGTTATTTATTTCCTGTGTTTACCTGACTGTTGTTAGATTTCCTAGGCTGTGTTTTTCTTCTAGTAGTCTCTGTAATGTTGGAATTGTGGGTAGGCATTGTTTAAATTTGTTTTTGTTGTTGAATATCTTGTTTTGGTCAATGATGACTGAGAGTTTTGGTGGATATAGTTGCCTGGGCTCATATCTGTGTTCTCTTAGGGTCTGCATGATATCTGTCCAGGTCTTCTGGCTTTCATAGTCTCTGTTGAGAATTCAGGTGTGATTTTGATGGGTTTGCCAGTATATGTTACTTGGTCTTTCCCCTTGCAGCTTTTAGTATTTTTTCTTTGTTCTGTATACTTACTGTTTTGATTATTTTGTGGCAAAGTATTTTCTTTTCTGGTCTAATTTATTAGGTTTTCTGTAGGCCTCTTGTATGCTTATATGCCTCTCCTTTAAGTTGGGAAAATTTTCTTCTATAATTGTTTTGAAAATATTTTCTGGGTTTTGGAGGAGGGAATCTTCTTCTTCCTCTATTCCTATTATTCTTAGGTTTTGTCTTTTCATGTTGTCTTGGATTTTTTTCTATGGTTTGTGTCAGGAATTTTTTGGACTTAACATTTTCTTTGATGGATATATCGATTTCTTCCATTGTATCTTCCACACTTGAGATTCTTTCTTCCATCTCTTATAGTCTGTTGGCTATTCTTACCTCTATAGTTCCTGTTTTCTTCCCTAAGTTCTTCCTGTCCATGATTTTTTCTGTTGTTTTTTCTTTAATTTTTTCAATTCTATCTTCAGATCTTGAACCATTTTGTTGATTTCCTTCACCTGTCTGACTGTATTTTCCTGCTTTTCTTTCCATTCCTTCATTTGTTTGTCTGAACATTCCTCTGTTTCTTTTATTTATATCAGTGATTTAATTATTTCCTCTCTGAAGGCCACAAACTGTTTGGCTGTATCTTCCTGTATTTCTTTACTGATTGCTATACTCTGTTTGAATTTATTTTCTTCCATTTCTTTACAGATGCCCACAATCTGTTTGACTATCTTCTATTTCTTTATGGATGGGCATAATCTGTTTGACTTTATCTTCTTCTAACTCTTTACCCATTTTATTTGTTTCCTCCAACAACCTCTTCATAAGCATAGATGTATGGTCATCTTCTAGAATTTCACTTATGTTTGGGTGCCCATAATTAGTTGCCCCTGGATAGCTTGGTTCTGGAGATGCCATATATCTTTGGATTTTGTTGGTTATGTGTTTATGCTGACCCCTACTCATCTGGCTGTCTCAGGTGTTGGCTGTTAGTGTCTGGTGCCTGCTGGAATTGTGGGTTGGAGAAAATCCCCTTTGCAGGAAGATGGTTGTTCCTGAAGTAGGACTCTTCAAATTTGGGGGTATGGCCCTGGAGAGAGCTGCCTTCTTGCCGGGTTACTTGCTCTGAATTTACTGGGCTGCTGCTGCTGCTCTTACACTAGGTTTGCTTGGCACAGCCCTCTTGAACAATCAGGGAGCCCTGTGATTTTATCAGTTTAGCTAAGGAGACAAGTTGCTCCTTGGTCCTGTGTCTGGGGCTCAATCTGTGGATCCCATCCTTCTGTAGGACTGAGATTGGAGCTCTGTGCCCTAGTACCAAAGTTGGTAATCAGTTGGCAGTGAGCACAGCACTCCTGCATGTAGCAGGAGGCCAGAGTCTGGTGCTTGTGGGAACCCAGAAACTTTTCCAGAGCTGGGTATCCTGAGGTTGGACCTGATATTTCTCCCCCATGGGGTTTCTTCCCATCACTGAGTTTCAGTCTGTGGTATTTTGGAGTCCACAGTTCAGTCTCAGATGGTGAGTAGAGTATGCAGGCTCACACAAGTTTCTCGATGCTGGTGGCTAGGTGCCTGTAGTAACCCAGGAACTTTTCCCGAGAACTTTTCCAGGGGATGGGGGGTGAGATTCTGCCGAGTGCCCTGAAGTCAGACTTGCTGTTTCCCTCACTGCTGGATTTTTTCCCAACAGATAAATTGTGTCTCTGGTGCCCTGAGGCTCACAGTTCTGTTTGGGAAAGTGAGTAGGGCTCACAGGCAGGTCTCTGAGCTGGTAGTTGAGAGCTCAAAACATTCCTTGTCCTTTTGAAGGGATTATCTGGGTAACCTGAGTTCAGTCCCAATGTCTTCCTTTATGGTGAGGTTTTCTCTAGACTGGAAATCCCAGTCTCTGGTGTTGTGGGGCCAGTAGTTCAGTCTAGGATGTTGACCAGAGCACCCTGGCATGTGGCTTTAGGCTGGCAACCAAGCACCTGTTGGTACCTGGAAACTCTTCCAGTGTTTAGCTGGGTGACCTGAGAATGGACCCAGTTGCTTCCCATGCCTTTCGGTTTCCTCACACCTGTGAAACTGGTAGATTACCTTGAAGCTGGTGTTTTAGGGCCCACAGTTCAGTCTTTTGGTTGATGTGCAATCACTGCTGTCCTGCTCCTCAGATATAGTGTCCTTCCAGCTCAGCCATCTAGGATCCCCTTACCTCCTGAATTTCTATCACAAGCTATGACTACTTTTCCTCTCTTTGAGATTTTAGTAAACTATAGGTGATACCACTAGCATGTAAGTTAATTTGTCTGGGTGTCTTCTTACTAGATTTGTGACTATTAGAAAAGGTGTGAGGAACACAAAATAAAACTTCCTTTAATTTTTTCTTTTGAGTTTAAGTCTCAGCCTAGAACTCAATAAATATCCAAGGTTCATCTCAACTTATAATTTATGTGCCTTAGCCTCTCAAATGCAGGTATTATAAGCATATACCACGACTTTCTGTTTAAGACCATCTTCTCCTTTTGTCTGTTTTTTGTTGTCATTTGTTGTTTTTGTTTTTTGTAGATTACCTTGCACTTCTTACCCTGATCATCCTGACTTGGTTTCCTGAGTGCTGTGATTATTGGTCTATGTCATTATACCCACTTTATGTAAGGCTGGGGAGTGATTCCAGGATGATTAATCCTTTGTGAGTGCTAAGCAAGCATTCTACCATCCGAGTTATATCCACAGCCCTGAAAACTACCTTCTTTACTGTTTTACTTACTTATTATAAGGCTTTCTTTGGAGAGTTTTGATGAACTATCACCCTAGGGCTGAAAATGTTTTCTAGCATACTAGTTGTTATGGCTATTTACCAGATATTTTTTGATCATTATCCTTACATAGATCCCAAATGCTGAGTGTTATGCCTAATTTACAAATAAGAAAACTAGGAGTCCCTGATATGACTTGATAGGATCACTAAAACTCAAGTATAGGTTTTTTGAATTCCACAGTTGTAGGTTGCCTGGATTTTGTCCGTTTCATCCATCAGTTTATTTTATTAAAACATATACTTTAGACTAAGTAGCTTAAACAGAAAACTCCTTCTGCAAGTCTAAGATTAATGGGCTTGCATAACTGAGTTCTGGTGAGAGTCCTCCTGTATTAAAAATGGATATCTTCTTATTGTGTCCTCCTGTAGGGTAGAGGGCACTGAAGGAAGGAGGAAGTGGAAAGGAAAGAGAAAGGGAGGGGAGAAAACAGATAGAAATACAGAGACCAACACAGAAAGACAGAGACAGAGATTTTTAATGTTGTGGGTTTTTTTCTCCCTGGGGCACTAATCCCGTTCATGAGGGCTCTGCTCCCATCTAATCACCTGTCAAAGACATTGCCTGTCTAATACTATCGCGTGACTAATCAAGTCACCAAAATATATATTGTTAAACATTAGTCATAATAGTGCTTTGTTCTGTGTTTACAAATGAAACTGTGGTTCTTTCTCATATAACTTCAAAATGGTTTTCCACAAGCTTTTACAGGTTTGAGCTGTGTTCTCATCCATTCTCTATTGAATTCATCCTCTCTTGGAATCAACCCCACCCCATTAACTTTTCCATATGTTTTGCTTCAGTGAAACAACTATTTTATGTTCATACACACTCTATAACCACCAATGTATATTCTTTTCCAAAAATAAAAAAGAAGTGATGTTGTGTAAAAATGGCTGTTAAGTGCCTAACTTTTGCTCATTGTTAGGCCAGACAGAAAGTAAACACAGCATTTGAAGGACAACTGTCAGACTTGAAAAACACAACAGAGCTTCATGTCTATAATTCTGGTATAATTCTTAAGGCATTTTTCCATAAAAATCAGTAAGGCACCTAAAACAGATTCTAAAAGAGAAGACTTGGAAATTTGAGAAAACAGTTTCATATATATGGACGATATTCCCTGATCCCTCCATCCTTATTTTCCATTATTTTTTCCCTTTTTTTGTTTTACTCTTTTCCTTTCCTTTTTTGTCTACAAGTATTTATTGAACACACTCTATATAGTGGCTTTATTCTAAGCAGTGAGACTATAATTGCAAATGAAAGAGATAAAGTCTCCATCTCATGCAGCCTATATTTTAGTAGGGAAAAGAAAACAAGTCTATAAATGTATATCATAAACAATTTTCACTTTTTACTGTTCTGGTACACATGTATTTTCAGGACCATAATTTTATTCACTCTACGTCATCCAACAGCATCATTCAAGTTTTAGTCACTGCTTTATAATAATTGTACATAATTTCTTGAAGTATGAAGGTCCACTACTGGCTCACCATGTAAATGAGAATCTGCATAGGGAAATCAACCAGTCACATCATATACTTCAGAGTCAGTCACTAATTAGTGTTCATGCATGTTTTATGGTTCACACAAGTTTGGCAAAGTTTATGCTGTCTTCTTATATCCTCAGGGGAGAGGGATGCTATAGGCAAAGTAATTTAATAGTTAAACTGCTGCTACCATTGCATAATGTTTCAGCCACTGTGTCTGTCCTAAGTTGAAATGTGAAAATTTGCTATTTACTGACAATACTTTATTCAGGTGACCAGTGGACCATGAATTTATTCTACTTTTTAAAGACAATTAGGTGGATTTTCTGATATTATATCAACTGGAGATCAGGCTAATTCTTTAGCTTAATTTTGAAATAGGCTATGACACCCAAGTACATGGTAGGAAGTAACAACAAGTAGCTTGTATATAGTATGGCAGGGACTCTTAACTCTGACATATGGGTTACTTTATAGGATTTTAAATTTTTTAATATTTTGATTTTTGTGATCTTTCAGTCTCTGCCTTCTATATGTTGAGATTATAACTATACAACATGATACTTCATGCTTCTCATGTTTCTAGTTGAAGGTAAATAGAATTGTAGAAGAAATGGCTCTGCATGGTGATATGGACTCACTGCTCTTGTAAGAGAGATTCTAGATATACAGCTCATGAAACTTAGCTAAAACAGACTTAGAGACACAAGTTAAGAAAGGAATTCTGGTGGAAAATATGAAGCTGTACCAGTATACTTCATTTGGGACATTAACAGAACTCTCAGCTAGTTCATGATATTAAAAATTCAATGAACAAACTTACAATAGGAGTCAGTATTCATTACATAATACAAATGAATGTTCTCTCTGCATAATTGTATTTTCTTTAAACATTTTCTTTAAATTTTTTCCATTGTATGGTTTTAGCATCTTTGTCAAAAATCAGGTATCCGTAGTTGTGTGGGTTAATTTCTGGGTCTTTGATTTGATTCCATAAATTAACCAGTCTATTTCTATGCCAACACTATACAGTTTTTATTACTGTTGCATGAGATCTGGGAAGGAGATAATCCAAGAAGATGTTTTATTGTTCAGGATTGTTTTAGCTATTCTTGTTTTTTGTTGTTGTTGTTGCTGTTTTACCATATGAAGTTGAGAAATAGTCTTTCAAGTTCTATAAAGAATTGTGTTGGTATTTTGACATGAATTACATTGAATCTGTAGATTGTTTTTTGTAGGATGACCATTTTTACTCTTAATCCTACTGATCCATGAGCATGGGAGATCTTTCCATCTTCTGATATCTTCTTCAATTTCTTCAGAGACTTAGAGTTATTTTTATATGAGTCTTTCACTTGCTTGGTTAGAGTTACACCATGATATTTTATGGTTTTTTGTGGCTATTATGAAGGGTGTTGTTTCCCTAAATTCTTTCTCAGCCTATTTGTCTTTTGTATACAGGAGGGCTACTGTGGGAGTGCATACTTTCCCAACCACTTTGGAAATCAATCTGACACTTTTTCAGAAAATTTGGAATAGTGCTACCTCAAGACCCAGCTATGCCGCTCCTGGTCATATACCCTAATAATGTTCCACCGTTCATGAGGGACATTTACTCAAGTATGTTCGTAGCAGCTTGATTTGTAATGGCCATAATCTGGAAACAAATTAGATGCCCCTGAACAAAAGAGTGGGTACAGAATTGTGACAAATTTACACAATGGAATACTACCCACCTATTAAAAGCAAGGAAACCATGAAATTTGCAGGCAAATGGATAGAACTAGAAAATATCATCTAGAGTGAGGTAACCCAGAACCAAAAAGACACACATAGTATATACTCACTTATAAGCAGATATTAGCCATATATTATAGAATAACCACACCGAAATCTTCAGATCTAAAAACACTAAACAACAAAGAGGACTCTAGGGAGGATGCTTAAATCTCATTTGGAATGGCAAATAGGAGAGACATCAGAAGTGGAAGAAAAGAGGGAACAGGACAGGAGCCTACCATAGGGGTAGTCTGAAAGGTTCCCCTCAACAGTGGATGGACACAGATGCTGAGACTCACAGACAAACATTGGGCAGAGCACAGGGAGTCTTTTGAAAGAAGTGAGGCTAGAAGGACCTGGAGGGTACAGGAGCACCACAAGGAGACAAAGATTAAAAAAAAAAATCTGAGCCCAATGGGCACTGCAAAGGCTGATGCACCAACCAAGGACCATGCATGGAGATGACAAAGACCCTCTGTTCACATGTAGCCAATATGCTGCTCAGTCTCTTTGTGGGTCCCCGACTAAGGGTAGCAGGTTCTTCCTCTGTCATGAACTTGCTTGCCTGCTTGTTGATCACGTCCTGGTGATGCAACTTTGCCAGGCCACAGAAGAAAAGGATCCAGGAAGTCCTAATGAGACTTGCTAAGCTAGGGTCAAGTGGCAGGGGAGAAACACTCCCTCTTTCAGTAGACTAGGAGAAGGAGATACACGAGAAGAGGGAGGGAGACTGGGACCAGGAGGAAATGAGGGAAGGAGCTACAACCAGGATATAAAATGAATAAATTGCAGAAAAAGAAAAAGAAAGAAACATTATCAACCGATCAAATAATCATTGGTAGAGAAATGAAGGCAGCATAAGGAACAAATCATTAAAATATAAAAATAAAAATACTTGTATTATGTTCATTCCTTGAGAGTTATATACACATGCATGTGCACACCCTCAGATATAGTAAATCCTGATTACTGTCACCCTCATCTTCCCTCATGCCTCTCTCATTCTTCTTACCCCTTCCCACTACAAGTTCCTTTTTCACATGTGTGTCTTTTTGTTATATATTGTGACCCATTTAATTTAACCCATTGAGTTTAATTTGTATTACTCTGGTTTTGGAGATGTTCATTAATACATAGTGGGCTTATCTGTGGGTACACAACTGAAGAAAGTAGCTGCCCCTTCTCTAGAATCCATAAGTAGCCAGTAGTTCTTCAGGGAGAAGTAGGAACCCTCTGTTCCCCTTCCTGATCAAGGATTTGCTATTAACAGTCAAATGTTGTGCAGGCCCATTTTACGCAGTCACAGCTACTGTGAAATCATGGTATCTTGCATTTCATAGTCCTTTCCTCTATCTTCATTCTTTTATATTCTTTCTGTGTTCTTTTCCATGATGTTGCCTGAACCTTAGAGAGAGTGGTATAAATGTTCCTTGAAGGTTGATCACACAAGTGTCCTTTATTCTCAGGACCTTCAGACAGCCAAATATCTTCATTCACTGCCTTTACTGCAAAGATATGCTTTGCTCACCAGAGTTGAGAGTAGAATTTTTCTATGGATATAAATATAAATATTTGGAGGTCAACTTGGTACTATGTAAATTTACCTAAACAACATGAGTATGTTTTCCCGTTTTGCTTAAGACTACTTCAGACACGATTTTTGACCAGATTAACATTACCAGGTATGAATTCCTTCTTGTGGAACATGCTTCCAATCCAATCAGAGAACACTTGCTTATCCCAATAACAGTTATGCCACCACTGTGCTAGTGATCTCTGCAAAATTTTGGAATGAGAAGTCTTGAAAAGATAGTCCAGTCATTAATAGAGCGTCCTGCACTACCAGTGGGCTACAGTTTAGTTCTCAATAAACATGGTGGTGGCTTAAAAACACCTGTTACTCCAGCTCCAAATGAGCTGATATCCTCCTCTGGCTTCTATGGACACCTGCACATATGTGGCACATACTCATGTGCATACACATGTGCACATAAATAAAAATTAAATATTTTTAGAGATAATAAAAAGGCAAACACTACTTGAACTACATTATTTTCTGATATGGGGGTCTCCTGATGCAGTTGAGTATGGTTTCAAACTCATGATGTTCCTGTCTGAGTGTGGGTGTGTGCTGCCACAGCTAGCTAAAACTACTTCTGATAAGCTGTTCCTATTATTTCTAAGGAAATATACATAAATACAATTTACTAATTTAATCACTTTCAAAAATTTTTTTATTGTTTTTACAATTTATTCACTTTGTATCCTGTCTGTAGCCTCCTCCCTCATATCCTACCAATCCCTCCATTCCCCCCTCTTCTCCCCCTATGCCCTCCCCTAGTCCACTGATAGGGGAGGTCCTCCTTCCCTTCTGTCTGACTCTAGCCTATCAGGTCTTATCAAAACTGGCTTCATCATCTTCCTCTGTGGCCTGGAAAGGCTGCTTCCCCCTCAGTGGAGGTGATCAAAGATCTAGCCACTGAGTTCATGTCAGAGACAGCCCCTGCTCCCCTTACTAGAGAACCCACTTGGAAACAGAGCAACCTATGAGTTTCTGCTGAGCAGGGGGTGATTTAACCACTTTAAAGGTGCAATTCACTGGATTTAAATGCATTCATATTATTGTGTGATCACCACCACCATTTATCTCCATAAGTTTTTTTTTTATCATTTTACACAGAAGCTCTGTATCTCTTAAACATTAATTACAATCCCTGATAGCCTCTGTTTAACCTTCTGTCTCTATGACTTTAACTCTTCTGATATGAGTATAATCATGTAATATTTGCCCTTTTGTGTCTGCTTTATTTCACTTAGTATAATATCTTTCAGGTGCATCCATGTCATACTATCTATCCGAATTTTATTTCTTTTTAATTACCAGACGATTTTCCACCATATGTGAGTATTTCACTTTTTAAAACTTTTTGATTTCCCAAATTTTATTAGTTTTATTAGAATTAGCATACAAACTAATAATGGTGTTTTTTTCTTTCTTTATATTCCTTCATTTCTTTCTTTTTTCTGAGAAAAGTTTTCTTTGTGTAACCTTTGTAATTCACTCTGCAGAACAGGCTGCCCTCACACTCAGAGATCTGCCTGCTTCTGTCTCACAAGTGATGGGATTCAAAGCATGCACCACCTGGGGTGTTGTCATGTACATTTTGTTATTGCTAATCTTTCTCCCCTCATTGTCCACAACACAGACCATTAATTTCTTTTCTTTCTTACACAACACGTTCTATTTTTCATTATGCTTATTGATATGTATTGTTTCCACATTTTCCCAATTTGATAAGCAAAGGAGAAACAAGAGGGCACTGAAAATTAACTTCACTTACTTCATAATTTGTCTAAGGTTTCAACATGAGCAGTGGATGAAACAATCTCTGGATGTTATGGTGTTCTCGTGGCTTTATCAAACATCTGATGTGTATCACCATGGCATTTACTCTCTTAAATTTCACTAAGCCTCCTGGAATTTTCCGGCTGAAACACATGGGACCAAGGACATTTATGACCAAGGGTTCTAAGTTAGAACTATGAGCTTATGTGATAACTATAAAACTTCCCAAGAAACGGTGGCTAGATTTCCCTACCACCTATCCTGGTTCCCACAATCACAAGCCTTCAAGGAAGCTTACCAAGATGGCGGTTGAGAAAGCAAGGTTTCTCTTTCGCCTAAAAAATATAGTCTCTAAAGTTCTGCCAGTTGTCTAATGAGAATGAAGCTAAGGGGTGTGTATCTTTAAGAGAAGCAGAAAATCCCGAGCACAACACTAATGTTTTAGTAAAAGTAAGTAATTTAACATATGTATCATATCATGCAAGCTACTCATAACTGCATCTTTGATGAGATAGTTCTGTGGTACTCTGTTATTTTGTATTTTAAAGGGATTTCTCATCCCAAACACCCTTGAGAAAACTTCATTCAAAGAATCAGCACTGATAATTTTTCCAACCTACAAGTTTTCCAGAGGGGAATTTCACTTAATTGAAAATGGGAGTGTCTTGCCACATGTCAGTGATCTTGTCATTTCAGTTTTATTGTATGATGACCACCTTTGAAAAGCTAGGCTTTCAAAAAAGCTCCTGAATTAGTAAGAGCTTCTCTATTATTGACATTATGGAGCACAGATGTTCACCAGACTTAGAGCTCTCAAAAATTTTATCTTAACATCCTAAAAACTCTTAAAGGCTATCATATCTTTATTAACACACAGCAAAAGAAATAGTTCAAATTATCTATCTATTTATCTATCTGTCTATCTATCTATCTATCTATCTATCTATCTATCTATCTATCTATCTATCTATCTATTTTTCAAAGTTTATTCACTTTGTATTCTGGCTATAACTCCTTGCCTTAACTTCTTCCACCCTCCCACCTGCTTCCCTCCCATACCTCAGCCCTAGTCCACTAATATGGGGGGGGTGTCCTCCTCCCTTCTTACGGGACCCTAGCCTATCAGGTTTCATCAGGACTGTTTGAGTCTTCTTTCTCTGCTCCTAGTAAGGCCACCCCACCACAGGTGATCAAAGAACAGGAAACAGAGACTGCCTCTTCTCTCCTTACTAGGGTACCCCAATGAAGACTGAGCTGCCCATAGGCTATTTCTGATCAGGGGGTCTAGGTCCTCTCTATGCATGGTCCTTGGCTGATTCAGCCATCTCTGGTGCATTCCCTGGGCCCAGATTTTTGGCTCTACTGGCATCCTTGTCCCCTCCAGGGGAACTCCTATCCCTTTAAGGTCTTTCTATCAAATTTCAAGATATTAATTCACCATGGAAAAAAAGTATGCTTCTTGCATTCCAATTGTGGAAAATCAGGGAGCAAAAAGAAAATACAAGGATAAAAAATAATCAAAGGATTAAAGATTAAGTGCAATCTCTTTGGTGTTGAACTTTCTAAAAGAAGGTACTAAAATATTTGCAATATGCAGAAATAATATGTTCTCAGAATTTTTACCAGGTAAACTAGCTTTGTATTTGCCACAATATTTTAGTTTTTCTTTTCTGCTTTGAATTTGTTTCAAAGAAAAGAGAAGCCTATATAAGATTTTATAATTTGAGGACTTACTATAACAAGAGGGAAAATTATATCAGTCTTTTAAGGTTGCTCTTTTTAAAAGATTTTTTTTGTGATATGTCAATTCAATCAATTATTTAACTTAAAAAGAATGGTTCTTATCTTAAAGTTCATGTGATTGTTATCCTTTTGAATATTAAAAAAGAAAAAGACTTCTTTTTATTTTCATCATTTTTAATTATCTTTTTAATTATTTTATTTAATTACAACTTATTCAATTTGAATCACACCTGTAGCTCCCTCCCACTTCTCCTCCCAATCTCATCCATCCTCCCTCTTTTCCACCCATGTCCCTCCCCAACCCACTGATAGGGGAGATCCTCCTGCCCTTCCTTCTGATCCTAGTCTATCAGGTCTCATCAGAAGTGGCTGCATTGTCTTCCTCTGTTGCCTGGTAAGACTGCATCCCCCTGAAGGGGCAGTGATCAAAGAGCATGTCAATCAGTCCATGTCAGAGACAGTCCCTGTTTCCATTACTAGGGAATAAACTTGGACACTGAACTGACATGGGCTACATCTGTACAGCGTTTCCAGGTTATCTCCATGAATGTTCTTTGTTGGAGTTTCAGTCTCAGAAAACACCCCTGTGTTCAGATTTTTCGGTTCTTATTGCTCTCCTTGTGGAACTCCTGTACCCTCCAGGTATTTCTATCTCCCTCTTCTTTCATGAGATTTCTTGCACTCTGCCCAAAGTTTGAATATGAGTCTCAGTATCTGCTTTGATACCCTACAGGGTAAGGTCTTTCAGAGGCTCTCTGTGGTAGGCTCCTGTCCTATTCCCTATTTCCTCCCTCTTCTGAAGTCCATCCTCTTTGCTTTTCTGAATGAGGATTAGGCATCTTACCCTGGGTCCTCCTTCTTGATTAGTTTCCTTGCCTGTACAGATTGTAGTATTTTTATCCTATATTATATGTGTAATATCCAATTATGAGTGAGTGTATACCCTGTGTGTCTTTCTGCTTCTGGGTTACCTCACACAGGATGATCTTTTCTAGTTCCCACCATTTGCTTACAAATTTCATGATTTCCTTGTTTTTAATTGCTAAATAGTATTCCATTGTGTAAATGTACCACAATTTCTGTATCCATTCTTCAACTGAGGGGCATCTGGTTTGATTCTAGCTTCTGATTATTACAAATAAATCTGCTATGAAAATGCTTGAGAAAATGTCCGTGTTGTATACTTGAGCATCTTTTGGATATATGCCTAGGAGTGGTATAGCTGGATTATGAGGTAGCACTATTCTTAATTGTCTCAGAAAACACCAGCTTGATTTCCAAAGTGGTTGTAAAGTTTACATTCCTACCAGCAATGGAGGTTGTCATTTGAGTTTTTGAACTTACTCATTCCGATGGGTGTAAGGTGAAATCTCAGGGTTGTTTTGATTTGCATTTTTGTGATTGCTAAGGATGTTGAACATTTATTAAAGTATTTCTCTGCCATTACATATTCCTATATTGAGAATTCTATTTAGCTCTGTACCCCATTTTTAGTTGGATTACTTGGTTTGCTGCTGTTTAAATTCTTGAATACTTTATATTCTCTGGATATTAGCCCTCTGTCAGATATAGGGTTGGGGAAGATCCTTTCCCAATCTGTAGGCAGTCATTTTGTTCTGACAATAGTGTTCTTTGCTTTAGAGAAGCTTCTCAGTTTCATGAGGTCTCATTTATTGATTGTTGCTCTTAGAGCCTTGCTGTTGGTGTTCTGTTCCAGAAGTGGTCAGCTCTGCCAATGAGGTCAAGGCTCTTCCCCATTTTTTTTCTTCTTACTGGTTTATTGTGTCTGGTTTTATGTTAAGGTCTTTGATCCACTTGGACTATAATTTTGTGCAGAGTGATAATTATAGATCTATTTGCATTTTTAAATGTAGACATCCAGTTAGACCAAGACCATTTGTTGAAGATGCTATCTTTTCTCCATTGTATTGTTTTGACATTTTTGTCAACAATCAGGTATCCATAAGTGTGTGGGTTTATTTCTAGGTATTCTATTTGATTCCATCGATTAATCAGTCCGTTTCTCTGCCAATACCATGCAGTTTTCACTACTGTTTCAGCTTGAGATCAGGAATGGGGATCCCTCCAGAATATTCTTTATTGTAAAAGACTGTTTTAGCAATTCTGGGTTTCTTGTTATTCCATATGAAGTTGAGAATTTTTCTTTCAAGGTCTGTAAAGAATTGTGTTGGTAATTTGATGGGAATTGTACTGAATCTGTAGGCTGCTTTTGGTAAAATGGCCATTTTTACTACGTTAATCCTGCCAAGCCATGAGCATGGGAGAGCTTTCCATCTTCTGATATCTTCTTCTATTACTTTCTTCAGAGACTGGAACTTTTTTTCATAGAAGGCTTTGACTTGTTTGCTTAGAGTCACACCGATGTACTTTATGTCCTCAGTGGCTATTGTGAAGGGTTATTATTTCCCTAATTTGTTTCTCAGCCCTTTTTCTTTGGTATACAGGAAGAATTCAGACTTTTTAAGTTAATATTATATCCAGTCACTTCCCCGAAAGTCTGTATCAGCTATATGACTTCCCTGGTAGAAATTTAGGGGTCACTCATACATACTGTCATATCATCTGCAAATACTGATAGTTTGACTTCTTCCTTTCCAATTTGTATCCACTTGATCTCCTTTAATTTTCTTATAACTCTAGCAAGGACTTCAAGAGCTATGCTGAAGAGGTATAGAGAGAGTAAGCAACTTTGCCTGGTCCCTGATTTCAGTGATACTGATTTAAGATTCTCTCTGTTTAGTTTAGTTTGATGTTGGCTATAGGCTTGTTGTATATTGCCTTTAATATGCTTAGGTAAGTGCCTTGTATCCTTGATCACCCCAAGACTTTAAACATTAATGGGTGTTGGATTTTATCAAATGATTTTTCAATATCTAAGAAGATTATCATGTTTTTTTTTTATTTCAGTTGGTTTATGTGGTGTATTACATTATTGGATTTCCTTGTACTGAATCACCCTTGCATAACTGGGATGAAGCCTACTTGGTCATAGTGGATGATATCTTTGATGTATTCTTGCATTCAGTTTGCCAGTAGTTTGTTGAATATTTTTGTGTCAATGTTCATAAGAGAATTTGAAATACTCTTTCTTTGTTGGGTCTTTGTGAGGTTTAGGTACCAAGGTGTCTGTGGCTTCATAAAATGTGTTTGGTAGTATTCCTTCTGTTTCTATTTTGTGGAATATTTTGAAGAGTATTGGTTTCAGTTCTTCTTTGAAGGTCTGATAGAATTCTGTTCTGAAACCATCTGGCCCTGGGCTGTTTTTTGGATGGGAGACTTTTGATGACAGCTTCTACTTCCTTAAAGGATATAGGACTATTTAATTGATCCACATGATCTTGATTTAATTTTGGTTACTGGTCATGATTCAGCTTTGGTAAGTGGAATTAATCAAGAAAATTGTCCATTTCTTTTAGATTTTGTGGTGTATATGCTTTTCAAGTAAGACCTAATAATTGTTTGGACTTCCTCAGTGTCTGTCATTGCGTGTACCTTTCCATTTCTGATTCTGATTTGGATAGTGTCTCTTTGCCTTTTAGTTAGTTTGGCTAGGTGTTTGTCTATCTTGTTGATTTTTTCAAGGAACCAGCTCTTGGTTTCATTTATTCTTTGAATTGTTTTATTTATTGATTTTATTACTTGATTCTTTTAATTATTTCTAATTTATTGATTTCAGCCCTGAGTTTGATTTTTTCCAGCCACCTACTACTCTTTGGTGTGTCTACTTTTTATTCGCTACGGATTTTAGGTGAGCTATTAAGTTGCTTGAATGAGATGTTTCTAATTTCTTCTTGAATGCACTTAGTCATTAGAACTGCTTTCATTGTATCCCAGAAGTTTGGGTATGTTGTGCCTTAATTTTCATTGAACTCTAGGAATTCTTTAGTTTGTTTTTTATTTGTTCTTTCTTTTTTTATTTCTTGCATACTTATAGGCCTGTCCTTTAAATTGGGGAAAATTTCTTTAATGATTTTATTGAAAGTTTCTTTTCTGATTTTATTGAAAATATTTCTTGGGCCTTGGAGATGGGAATCTTCTTTTTCCTCTATTCCTATTATTCTTAGATTCTGTTTTTTCATTTTGTCTTTGGTTTCTTGGATGGTTTGTGTCAGGAATTTTTTAGATTTATTTTCTTTGTCAGATACAACAATTTCTTTCATTGTATCTTCCACACCTGAGAATTTTTTCTTCCATCTCTTGTAGTCTGTTGGTTGTGCTTACCTCTGTAGTTCCTGTTTTCTTTCCTAAGTTCTTCATCTCCATGATTTCCACCATTTGTGTTTTCTTTAATTATTCCAATTCTATCTGCAGAACTTGTACCATTTTGTTGACTTCTTTCATCTGTCTGACTGTATTTTTCTTCAATTCCTTCACCTGTTCTTTTGAATATTCCTCTGTTTCTTTTATTTCTTTCAGTGACTTTTTTATTTCCTCTCTGAAGGCCAAAAACTGTTTGGCTGCATCTTCTTGTATTTGTTTGGATGGCCATACTCTGTTTGACTGTATCTTTCTTCATCTCTTTACAGATGGCCATAATTTGTTTGACTTTATCTTCTGTTTCTTTACAGATGGCCATAATCTGTTTGAATTTATTTTCCTCTAATGCTATATGCATTTTATTTGTTTTCTCTGTTATCTTATTCATAAGCATAGATGTAAGTCATCTTCTTGAATTTCACTTATGTTAGGGTGTCCATGACTACTTGCCCCTGGATACCATATTGCTTTGCCTTTTGTTATTTGTGCTTTTATGCTGGCTTGTACCCATCTAGCTTTCTCAGGTGTTTGTTGTTACTTTCTGGTGCCTGTTGGAATCTCAGAGTGGGGAGAGTCCCTCTGGCTGAGTTCTAAAGGAAGCCTCCTCAGCTTTTAGGATGTGTTCAACTGAATGCCAATGCTTCTCAGAAATTGCCGCATTTCACCACAGGAATATGGACCTTTGTGGTAACTGTGGGCATTTGTAGTCAGGAAGGCTCTCCTCTCATAAGGAGAAGTACTGGAGATATCTGCCCTGCTGCTGGGTTTCTTGCTCTGAATTTAGTGAGCTGCTGCTGCTGATCTTATGCTGTGTTTTCTTGGTGCAGCCCTCTTGAAAAGCCAGGGAGCCCAGTGTTGTCATCAGTTTAGCTAGGGATAACTGTTAGCACCTTGGAGCAGTATCTGGGGGCTGGTACAGAGGTTCTCAGCCTTTTGTAGTTCTGAGGTTGGAGATGTGTGCCCCAGTACCCTAGTGTAATCATTGGCAGGTGAGCACAGCACTCATGCGTGCAGTAGGAAGCCAGAGCCTGGCTGGAGGCTTCGGGAACCCAGAAACTTTTCTGGACCTGGGTATACCGGTGTCTGGCCTGATATTTCCCCCACCGTGGGGTTTCCTCCTGACATGGAGACCCAGTCTGTGGTGTTTTGGGGTCCAAAGTTCCATCTAGGATGGTGAGTAGAACAGGGAGGCACAGGTACCTGGCACCGCCTTGTTGGCGACTGGGCTCCTGGGTACCTACAGGGACCTGGGAACTTTTCTTGAGAACTTTTTTGAAGGGAGGGGGGTTGGCTGAGTGACCTGAGGTCGCTCCTGCTATTTCCCTCACTGTGGCATTTTCTCCCAACAAAGAAATCCAGTCTCTGGTTCCCTGGAGCCCACAGTTCTGTCTTGGATGGTGAGTTGGGTGGGCAGGCAGGTCTTGGTGCTGGCAGCTGAGTGTCGTTCTCTGGGCTGGTTGCTGAGCACCCACTGAGACCCGGGGCCTATTCCAGGGTTTGTCTGTGTTGCCTGAAGTTGGTACCAATTGCTTTCTTCACCGTGGGGTTTTCTCTGGATTGGAAATCCCATTCTCTGGTGTTGTGGGGCCAACAGTTCACTCTGGGAAGGTGATCAGAGAACGCAAATGTATGGCTCTGGGTTGGTGACTGAATGCCTCTTGGGACCAGGAAAACTTCGGGGTTTAGCTGTATGACCTGAACCGGATTAATTCCCACACTGTGGGATTTTCTCTCACTTTAGAAACACAATAGCTGGTGTTTCAGGAACCAGATTTCTGTCTGTTGGTCACTGTGCAGTCCCTGTTGTGCTGCTAGTCAGAAACATTGTCCTCCCAGTGCCGCCATCTTCGATCCTCCTCCAAGAAAGATTTCTTCTTTACATGACTTTAACCTATACTGTCTGCTGCCCAATATTAGATCAAAAAGAAATCTCAGCATATTTTCTATCCAGAACTTTCATTTGATGGAGCTAAATGATCTCAACTTGTAGAATAATAGCTATATATCATCCGCTTGTTCAGTTTTTGTACCGATAAAGGCTTCAGAGATTCCCTAAATATTGATACAGCTCAAGGTGATGGAAAACAGAACACATGTCTAGAGGTTGGAGTGCCCAGCCTCTCCCTCAAAAGAGTAGATTATTTCTCCAGACAGAAATAAAGAAGGTTAGCCCTTCTTTGTTCTTAGGGACATGTGAGAACCTTCAGGGTCTCAGAGAAGAACCCATGCAATTTAGCCAAGCCAGTCCCCTACCATGTCCAGCTTTTTAAATGTTTGCTATTACCATAATTCTCATTAAGTCAGTGCTTCTCAACCTTCCTAATCCTGTGATCCTTTAATACAGTTCCTCATGTGGTCATGATTCCCAACCATAAAATAATTTTTGTTGTTACTTCCTAACTGTAATTTGCTGCTATGATTTGAACTGTAAGTATCTGTGTTTTCCAGAGGGGTCACAACCCACAGATTGAAAACTGCTGCATTAAGTGATTTCCTATGGTGATAATCTCTATTAGTCTTACCTAGGAGATAACAATTCATTCAACTTTGCAGCACATACGTGCCCTGGAATTATCCAGTGAAGGGAGATCAGTCTTTATATGATACATAGCTCTGGAAACCAAGCAAAATCCTATACTTTTACTCAGCTGTAGTCTCAGCAAAACTACCTATCTTATAATACATTCTTCATAAAATAGATATGTAGCCAAGGCTTGACACAGTTCTCTAAACAAAAGTTCAGTACTTTTGCATGGAGGTGAATCTGAATTTTGACTATCTCATGATTTCTTTGCAAACAAATGTATTATGACTTAGAAAATAGCAACTAGCAACCAGATGTGGCAGAAGAAAACGAAGTAGCAGGGGTGAGGCTATTGGAGAACATTGCCCTTTTTGGTATCTGAATAAACTAATGTCAAAATCGGCATGAAAGGGCTGAGAACATGGCTCACCTGCTTAGTCTGCTCAAAGCCCTGGATTGAATTCCCAGTGTCATAACGAAAAATAAAAAGGAAGTGTATATGTGATTTTAAGAAACAATGACATGAGGCACAGATTTCAAATTTCTCACAGTTTTTATTATGTGACATTACGATAGAATGTGCACTAACACACAGATTTGGCAATCAGGCAGACTGTCCGAGTTTCCTACTGTTGCTGTAATAAGTTTCCATAAGCTTAGTGGCCCCAAATAATAAAAATTTATGATCGTATACCTTGAGAGACTAGGCAACCAGAATTAGCCTAACTGGGCTCTAATCAAAGTATCAGCAGGGCTGGTTACTTTTGGAGGTTTTCAGGGAAGAATACATCTGTTTTCTTTTCCAGAATTTTGTGGTTGTTTGAATTCCTTAGCTTGTTGCCTTTTCTTTCAACTTCAAATCTAGCAATAGTGAGTCAAGTTCCTTTTGTGTCACATTGCTTTGATGCATGACACTCTTGGTTCCTCTTCTAAGAATATTTATGATTACATTGGAGTTATCTGAAGAATCTAAACTGCTTTCCCTCGCTCAGGGTTCTTAGTGTAATCATATCTGCAGAACCTTCTTTGTCATGTAAGAGAACATATTTTTTTGGTTCTGGCCATTGGGTTGTAGATACAATCTGGAGGCTTTATTCTACCTACTATAGCAAGCACACTATACATTTTTATGGGATCTGAGGATGACAATTCAATCAATTAACACTGATTTCCTTTACAGTATCCTATTTATCACACCTCTGGATGTTCTTGAGTTATATTTGCCTATTGTGCCAATACTCCAGAATAAGACTAGTCTTGGCTTGGAAAAGATGAAAAAATAGGAACCCAAAGAAGTAAATACAGATTTCTAACAAACTTAAGTGAGCCATGTGAACTTCCCAAGTTCAGCTCAACATGTTTCTTTCTTTTCTTCAGAAAGTATATTCTAGAAAGATGAAAGAATGAGTAAGTACCATATTGAGTGCTATTGGGTGGTGATCAGGGATTGGATGAGGAAAGTGAAATGCCATTATTTCTGCAGGTAATAAAATGAATAGTCACATGGCCGGACTTCCAGGTTCAGCTCCCCACTATTACAAAGATTACCAGCGCCAGCACCAGCAGCAGCACCACCATCACCTCCAGCAGCAGCGGCAGCACCACCACCACCACCTCCAGCACCAGCAGGAGAAGAAGCTCCTGTTCTTCCTACTCCTACTCCTCCTTTTGAGAGAGCCTCACTATATCACTCAGGTTGGCCTTGAAGTTTCTATGTAAGCCAGAATGGACTTGAACTTAAAAGTCCCCTGCCTTCATCGCCTAAGCACTGAGATTATAGGTGCATGCTGTGACACCCAGCTTCTTGTTCCTTCTAGTCTTTAAATAGGTTAACTATACTAAACATGCTTCCTTTAATGTGCCCTCCATAAGATATCTAAGCCCTTGATGTAGTAAAAGTTGAGTGAATTTTGAGAACTAGAACTGGTTTTGGAAATAGGTCTTATGTGGTCACACCCCGGTTCAGCACCTATCATTGGCTGTGTGATCATAGATAATAGCAACAAGCTCAGATGGATGATGAGAATGAGGATGATGACAAGGCTGATAGTGATTACAGCTGGCCCTGCATGAACTGGCCTCTGTCCACTTCTCCGGCCTTACTTCTGACTGTGCTCTTCACTTGATTGCTGTGTACCACACACATTTGCTTTCATTCAGACCCTGAAGCACAACCCTTTCGCCAAGTAGCTATAGCCACCTGTATGCTATTATTCAGTTCTTCACTCATTTATCTTCTAGAAAATAACTCCCGTAATTAGAAATAAGAGATAGTTCTACTTTTCATGGTCACAACTTATTTTTCTTTCCCTTTTTTTCCCTTTGTAGTTCAGTTCTTACTAATATCTTAAATTTCTTCTTTCTGTCATATTTTTCCTGATGATCAACTTAAAGTACCTTTAGCCAACAGCTATTTTTAGGCTATTGCTGTATCCCCAACACCTACATCCCCGGTACATAATAGGAGCTGAACAGCAGCTATAAAATTTTTACCTAGAGACTCATTTCCCTTCTCATTAATTATTAAGTTTCTTTCTGATTTCTCTTAATGCTCCCCAGTTTTTTTCTTCTTCATATCATTTCTTCAAAGCTATATTATGGGTTTCTTTTTCCTTCTAAGTACTTACATTATGTTTAAAAAGAGTAAAGTCCCAGAAACTTAGAAAACCCAAAGAATGAATGATTACTAATGAAATTTTAGAGGCCATTGTTGACAAATAGGAAGTGACTGTGGATTTCTTTGCTTCCCTATCAAAAAATAGAACTGAGGGCTGGAAAGATGACTTAATGAATAAAAGCATTTGCTGCTTCTATGATAAGGCCCAATTTTAGTTCCCAGTATGTATTTAAGGTGGCTCACCATCACCTATAAATCCAGCTCCAGGGGATCTGATGCCCTCTTCAGGATTTAGAAGCAAACTGCATTTATCTGCACATACCCTGACACATACACATGCATACACATACACATAATTTTAAAAGCTCAACTAAAGGGCTGAAGCAATGGCTCAGAGGTTAAGAGCACTGGCTGCTCTTCCAGAGCACCCAGATTCAAGTCCCAGTCTCCACATGGCAACTCACAAATGTCTCCAACTCCAGCTCCAGAGGTCTGACATCCTCACACAGTCAAATGTGCATGTAAAAGCACCAATCGACAAAAAATCATTTAACCCCTCCCTCTAAGCAATGAGCAAAAAATCCCACCCTGTAGGTGGTATTGTTCTTATATCAGTCAGGGTCAAAGTAGATGACAGTCCTTTGTTCATCCTAACTTGATGCCTGGCTTAATGGACAAAACTGTCTTATGCCTAGGAATCATAAAAAATAATCATTGATTTGATAGGATTGAGTCCTATCAAATCCAATCAAGGTAGTATACTGCAGGAGGAGGTAGATAGACAGAGACCTGCAGACCATCATGTCACTCACAGATCTGCCCTCCAGCGCACAAGACAGATAGGCCTTAGACACCTGCTTGCTGCCATGCCAAATAATGCAGATAGAGGATATCATCAGGGACACACCAACCACATAGCCAGTCTTCCGAAAAAGCCACCATAAAGTACAAGTAAGTGTTGGTCAGATGAGAGAGAGAGAGAAGTGGAACAGCTTAAGCATTATGAAGAGAGATGGAACTGGAGACTAAAAGGTAGAGAGTAATAGCCTGTTGTGGACAGCTCCACCACCTGGGGCTATGGTGAAGTCCCAGTCCAAGCTGCCACTGAGGGCCATGCCTGAGTCTGTGGCTATGCAGCAGCAGGGGTCGTTGTCGATGTCCATGACTCATATTACCCACTAGAGATCATGGGAATGTTCCTGGTAGAGACAGACTATAGGGACTACATGAATGTCCAGGGACTATGTATACCTGGCCTCACCCTTTACTGAATGCAGTGCTATGGAGATCTGGCTCCATTTCTCACCCACAGCAGCACTTGGGAGAGAAGGCCCTGCTTCTTGCAGAGGTAGCACGCCTGGCCCTGGTATCATGGGGTATAGGTGACCCATCCCTGAAGTAGAGAACACAGGAGAACTGGTCCCACCACTCATACTGCCATAAGGTGGCATGGATGTGAGGGTGATGCCTTCCCCATTTTCCCTTCACCACCTTCAGTAGTAGGGAGAGCTGGACCCAGGATCATGAGAGTGGGAGAGCGGGCCCTGCTCCTCACTAGCAGCAGCACTGTACCTTGTACCTTGCCTGGAGAACAGGCCCCTTACCTTGCCTGGGCAGCACAGTAGTGCTGACCCTGGTTGACGGGGAGCAAGTGAGGTAGCATTGAGAGTGAGAATGCAAGAGAGCTGATTCTGGCACTCTGTTGCTATGTGGACAGAGCCAGGGACATGGGGGTGATGTCCTCATATACTCCTTGATACCTCCAGCAGCCGGTAGAACTGGTCCCAGGATCATGATAGCAGGTGAGCTGGTCTGGTCCCTAGCCAGCTGAAGCACTCAGGTGAGCAGTCCCTGCATCTCATCTGGGCAGCATAATTGAGCTGGCCCTGATGGAGGGGCACAGGTTAGCTGGCCCCTAGGGCAAAAGCATGGGAGAGCTGGCCACAGAATTTGTCTAGCTTGAGATATTGTGAGTGTGGGGTTGATGCCCTCTCCTTCTTTCTCAACACCTGCATTAGCCAGGAGAGCTGACCTTGGCATCATGATAGCAAGAGAACTAGCCTTCCACCATGCACTGGCTGTAGCACTAGGGAGAGTGGGTCCTGAGCCTTGCCAGGACAAAACAGTGGAGCTGGCTCTGTTGGTAAAGGCTTGGATTAGTCTTTCCTAAGGGCATGAGAGCAGGAGAGCTGCCCCTGCCTCCTGCCCATGGCATCAGTGGGTGACCTAGCTGGAGCAGTGCTGGAGAACTCACCCTGGTGGATATGGGACATCTGGCAGGCTGACCAGCTCAGTTACCATCCAGGCTCAGATCCAGGGAGCTGAATTGGCCTACCCCCAAATCTAAATTATCCGTGAATGGTAGGGATGCATGATCTCCATGACACAGGGCAACAACAGGATAACCAGGAGTCTTGATGAAGATCTAATATTGACGGTGTTATCAAAGCCAAAGATCTTGAACCAAACTCATTGTAATGAACATTTGCGAGTGCATATGTGTGTACAGAAGAATGTACTGTGAGATACACTGTGACATTCTACATCTTCCACAATGAGATATTTTCTATGCTTTTTGTTGTTGTTTCCTGTGAACTTATTTTACTTTGGTAAGGGGGTTGCAAGGGCAGATATGGGGGGACAGGGCAACACATGATGTGAAACTTACAGAATATCAGTAAAAAAGTTAGAAAACAAAACAAACAAAACCAACAAAATCAAAAATACAATTTCATGAACACACAAGCAATTTTCAACACTGTTAAACATACTATGATCATGCCTAATTTTGTGTGACATGGGAGGGGGTCTCTTACCTTTTCATAAAGTCATAGGAAAGAGATGAAAACCAACAGCAATAAAGGAAGTGAAGAATCCTAAAGGCTCTGGTAGATTTTCCTACCTTTCTCAGACTAAGTATGATCAAGGCCAGCAGATCTGACATGGAGAGGACTCCACCTAGGGTAGGCTGGGCCTTGGAGAATATCCAGTTCCTAACTTTGTGTCCTGGGATTTGTACTTGGCAGAGCCATAAGGGTACTGAGGAGCACTCAATAGGACCAAGCAAGTCATCTTGGGAGGTTACTTTGAAAAGAGGAGAAACCCTACAGAAGCAGAAAAAACCTCAGAGACATAAATTTTCAAAATCAGACACTCCCATTGTAAATTAAATTATCAGCTATGACAAACCAGTGCTTTACATAGGATAGAACATAGGACTAATGGCCCAAAGCCTTATGTGATGAAAGAAGAGAAATAAACTGTATAAGGCAGTTTTTTTCCTCAACTATCATAATTATATAACAAATACAGAACTATACTAATAGATATTTCTGCCACTTGTATACTTTAATTAAAACATTCAATAGTTCCAAGATGGTGGCAACCAGTGCATACTGTATCTAAGGGGCAGAAGATCAAAGACTTCGAAACTACTGAATAAACAAGCAGCTGGATACAAAACACTAACTTTAGTGCTTCTTGGATTGGTGGGAACATCCCAGGAGTTGGGGATGATCAGATCAACGTCCCCTGTGGCAGTCTACCAGGTCCAGGAGTAATGAACTGTGAGTTCCCTCTCCTTTCCGCTTACTCAAGTGAGTGCAGGCCCTAGTTCTAATGACCCTTGAGGGCAGCATCTGGATTCCAGGAAGAGCGTTCCTTCCTCCAAACCACTGTTCTCCTGGTCCCCCTGTGGAGACCAGGTGGACAATAAAATCATACAGAATCCTGGATCCAAGACAAGCCTAGGTGAATCTGAGTTTCAGGACCTTAGCCTCTGCTAGGATGGTAAGTTACAGCTCAGCTGCCATCTGAGGCACCCAACCCCTAGATTCACCATCTGAGAAACCCATGACTCCAAGCCTGCACCCCTCTGGCTGCCACCTGAGGAGCCTGGGCCCCAGTAGCTGTCACCTGAGACACCAGTTCCCCTGCAACTACCTTCTGAGACACTCAGATCTGGGCACACTCATGCTTATGCACCTGCCATCAAAGTCATCAGTGCCTACTCACTGGCCCTTCAAGACAACTGCACTGGCACCCCTGCCCTTTGAAGCACCAGTGTCCATGCCCACACCTATACCCATGTGCTACCTTCAGAGACACTCACCTCAGTATCACTACATCTAAAATGCCAGCACCCATTTGTGTTCCCCTAGACCTCTATTGTCATCCTGAAGACTACTCCAGACTACAGAAAGGGGCTGATGCAGTCTTTGGTGCAGCTCTTCTGGTTGATGAGACGAGCAGTTCCTTACCTGATCATAAAGACTGGAGAAAACCAGCAGTTACCAGGAAAGAACAACAAAGGCTACAGAAAAACAGATAGATAAAAGGCCAGTATAAGAATGGAATAAACAAAAAATAGAACATCTTGGCTCCACCAGAACCCCCCCTCAAAAAAAACAATGAGTACTCTAATGTAACTGAAACACAGGCAAATGACCCTAAAAGTATGTTTATGAAGTAACTGAAACCATATAGAGAGGAAACAAATCCCTCACAGAAATACAGAATAAAACAACCAAAAATAGAGGTCATCAAGGACAAGCAAGAAAACACCATCAATCAGGTGCAGGAAATGAATAAAACTATTCAAGACCTGAAAATAAAATTAGACTCAATAAATAAAACACAAACCAAGAAAACCCTAGAAATGGAGAACTGAAAGAAGAGATTAGGAACAACAGAGGAAAGCCTCATCAACACAATACAAAAGATGGAGGAGAGAATCTCAGATGTTGAAGATACAAATAAATTGATATATCTCTCGAAGAAAATATTAAAATGAAAAATGCCTGTCACAAACCATCCAAGAAATCAAGGACACCATGAAAAGATGATTCCTAAAAATAATAAAAACATAAGAAAAAGAAGATTCCCAACTCTGAGGACCAAAAAATATTTTCAAGAAAATCATAGAAGAAAATTTTCCTATCCTAAAGAAAGACATGACCATAGGCTTGGTGTATATTTTCTATACTATGTTTAGGTATTTTCTTGTATCCCTGATCTCTCCAAGACTTTAAACATGAATGGGTGTTGGATTTTGTCAAATCGTTTTCAACATCTAAGGAGGTGATCACGTGGTTTTCCTCCTTCAGTTTCTTTATATGGTGAATAACATTGATGGACTATTTAATCAATTTACCTGATCTTGATTTAATTTCAGTAAATGGAATCTATCATGTGAAAGTATTAAGACCTAATGATTATTTCCTCTGTGCCTGTCCTTATCTTCCCTTTTCATTTCTGATTTTGCTTATTTGGATAGTTTCTCTCTGCTTTTTAGTTAGTTTGGCTAAAGGTGTGTCTATTGTGTTGATTTTCTCAAAGAACCAACTCTTGGTCTCCTTGATTCTTTGAATTGTTTTCTTTGCTTCTTTTTCATTGATTTCAGCTCTGAGTTTAACTGTTTCCAGTCGTCTACTCCTCTTGAGTGTGTATGCTTCTTTTTTTCTTTTTTCTTGTGTTTTCAGGTGTGCCATTAAGTTGCCATTAAGTTGGTTAATGTCTCAACCTTTTTTTCTGGAGATACTTAGAGCTATGAACTTTTCTCTTAGTACTGCTTTCATTTTGTCCTATAAGTTTGGGTAAGTTGTGTCTTCATTTTCATTAAATTTTAAGAAGTCTCTAATTTGAAGCCTATAGCCAACGTCAAATTAAATGGAGAGAAACTTAAATTAATACCTCTGAAATCAGAGTCAAGGCAAGGCTACACACTCTCTCTGTATCTCTTCAACATAATACTTAAAGTCCTAGCTAGAGCAATAAAACAACTAAATGAGATCAAGGGCATACAAATCAGAAAGGAAGAAATAAAAGTATCGCTTTATGCAGATGATGTGAAAGTATACATGAATGATTCCAAAAATTCAACCAGAGAACTTCTACAGCTGTCAAACGCATTAAGCAAAGTGGCTGGATACAAAATTAACTCAAAAATATCAGTAGCCTTCCTGTATATGAAATACAAAAGGGCTGAGAGAGAAATGAGGGAAACAACATTCTTCACAATAGCCACCAATAACATAAAGTACCTTGGTGTGACTCCAACTAATCAAGTGAAAGACCTGTTTAAAAAAAACCTTCAAGTCTCTGAAGAAAGAAATTGAAGAAGCTATCAGAAGATGGAATGATCTCCCATGCTTATGGATAGGAAGGGTTAACATAATGAAAATGGCCATCATGCCAAAAGCAATGTACAGATTCAATGGAATTTGCATTAAAATACCAACACAATTCATTACAGACCTTTAAAACACAATTCTCAATTTCATGTTGAAAAAAAAAAAGACAGAATTCCTAAAATAATCATGTACAACTACAAATTGTCTGGAGGTATCTCCATCATTAATCTCACGCTATAGGACAGAGCAATAGTAATAAAATCTGCATGGTTATGGCATAGAAACAGAATGGCGGCTCAATGAAATTGAATAGAAGACCCAGAAATAAAAACACACACCTATGGATAATTGATTCTTGGCAAAGAAGCCAAAACCATTCAATGGAAAAAAGACAGCATCTTCAACAAATGGTGCAGGTCTAACTGGATGTCTACATGTAGAAAAATGCAAATAGATCCATATTTATTACCGTGCAAAGCACTAAAGTCCAAGTGCAACAAAGACATCAATATAAAACTGGACAAACTAAACCTGTTAGAAGAAAGATTGTGGGAGAACCTTGAAATCCTTGTCACAGAAGACAACTTCCTGAACAGAACACCAATAGCACAGGCTCTAAGATCAACAATCAATAAAAGGGACCACATGAAATTGAAAAACTTCTGTAAAACCAATGACACTGTCCTCAGAACAAACCAACAGCTTATAGACTGGGAAAGGATCTTCACTAACCCTATATCTGACATAGGGCTAATATCCAGAATATATAAAGAACTCAAGAAGTTAAAAAGCAAAATATCAAATAATCCAATTAAAAAACCGGTACAGAGCTAAATAGAGAATTCTCAATAGAGCAATATCGAAACCTAGTAAGGGGAACAGGGACTATTTCTGTCACGAACTCAATGGCTGGCTCTTCAACCCTCCGAGTGAGGAGCAGCCTAGCTAGATACCAAAAGAGAACATTGCAGCCAGCCCTGAAGAGACATGATAAGCTAGGGTCAGATGGAAGTGTGGGGGGAAGTCCTCCCCTATCAGTGGACTTGGAGGGGAGCAGGGAGAAGATGAGTATAGAATGGGGAAAGTGGGAAGGAATGAGGAAGGTGGCTATGGCTGGGATACAAAGTCCATAACCTGTGATTAATATAAAAATAAATTACTTTTAAAAAGTTTATATTCCACAAAATTGAAAAAAAAAGAAATGCTCAACATCCTTAGTCATCAAGGAAATGCAAATCAAAACAACCCTGAGATTTCACATTACACCCATCAGAATGGGTGTAAGATAAAAGATAAAAAAAAAACTTAAGTGACAACATCCTGGAGAGGATGTGGATATAGGGAAACCCTCCTCCATTGCTATTGGGAACGTAAACTTGTAAAACGGCTTTGGAAATCAAGCTGGTGCTTTCTCAGATAATTAGGAATAGTGCTTCTTCAAGATCCAGCTATAGCACTCTTAGGTGTATAACTGAAATATGCTCAAATATACAACAAGGACTTTTGCTCAATAATGTTCATAGCAGCTTTATTTGTAATAGCCAGAATTTGGAAACAATTCAGATATCCCTCAAGGGAGGACTGGATACAGAAATTGTGGTACATTTACACAATGAAATACTACTCAGCAATTTAAAAAAAGGAAATCATGAAATTACAGGCAATTGGTGGGATCTAGAAAAGATCATCCTGAGTGAGATATCCCAGAAGCAGAAAGACACACATGGTATATACTCATTTATAAGTTGATATTAGATATATAGTATAGGATACACATACTAAATTCTGCACACCAAAAAAGGTAAGCAATAAGGACCCTGGGTAAGACGATCAAAGCTCATTCAAAAAGGCAAATGGGATGGACATTGGAAGAGGGAAAAAAACTGGGAACAGGACAGAAGCCTACAATAGAGGCCTTTGAAAGTCTCTACTCAGAAAGGTATCAGAGCAAAAGCTGAGACTCATGGCCAAAATTTGAGCAGGGTACAGGGAATCATGAAACAGGGGGAGAAGAAAGACCTGGTAGGGACAGGAGCTCCACAAGGAGAGCAACAGAACCAAATTATCTGAGTACAGGTGTCTCTTCTGACACTGATATTCCAACCAAGGACCATGCATGGAGGTAACATAGAATCCATGCACAGATGTAGCCCTTGGAAGCTCAGTCTCCAAGTGGCTTCCCTAGTAAGGAACAAAGGGTGTTCTCTGACATGAACTCTGTGGCTGGCTCTTTGATCACCTCCCCCTGATGGGTGAGCAGACTTACCAGGCCACAGAGGACGATAATGAATCCAGTCCTGGTAAGATCTGATTAGCTAGGTTCAGATGGAAGGTATGGAGGACCTCCATCTCAATGGACTTTGGGAGTAGAATGGGAGGAAATGAGGAAGGTAGGGTGAGCTTTGTAGGGGATGAGGGAGGAGACTACACCTGGGATACAAAGTGAATAAAGTGTAAAAAAATTAAAAAAGAATAAATTCTTGCTTGGAAAATCCACACAAAAAAAGAAATGACCTTAAACATATAAGAGGCTTACAGAACACCACATAGACTAGACCAAAAAAGACATTCCTTCTACCACATAATTATCAAAACATTAAATCTACAGAACAAAGAAAAAAACTATTAAAAGTAGCAAAGGAAAAAGGTCAAGTAACATACCGGAATCACACCCTAATTCTTAACAGAGACTATGAAAGCCAGAGGGTTCTGGGAAGATGTCATGAATATAGCAAGAGACCACAGATGCCAACCAGCAAAACTTTCATTCATCATCTTTAAAGAAAGTAAGCTATTTCATGACAAAACTAAATTTAAACAATATCCATGCACCAAGCTAGCCATACATAAGATACTAGAAGGAAAAATCCATCTCAACGAGGTCAACTACACCCAAGAAAATATAGGATATAGACAACTTCATAACAGCAAAACCAAAAGGAAACAAGCACACAAATATGCTATCACCACCAATTCCACAGTAAAAGAACTAACAATCATGCATTGCCAATATCTATCAACATCAATGGATTCAACTCTCCAATAAAAAGACACTGGCTAACAGAATGGTTGCATAAAGAGAATTCAATATTCTGTTGCATTCAAGAAATACACCTCAGCAATAAAAATAAACACTACTTCAAAGTAAAAGGCTGTTTTCCAAGCAAACAGACCCAAGATGCAAGGCAATGTAACCATCCTAAAATCAAATAAAATAGTCTTTCAACCAAAATTAATCAAAATAGCTGGGGAAGGGCACTTCATTCTCATCAACAGAGATATCCATCAGGAGGACCTTACAATTCTGCACATCTATGTCCCAATTACAAGGGAACCTGCATTTGAAAAAGAACGCATTATTAAAACTTAAATCACACATTGATCCTAACATATTAACAGTGGGAGACTTCAACACCTCACTTTCATCAATGAACAGATAAATGAGACAGATACTAAATATAGAAATAGTGAAGCTAGGAGAAGTTATGAATCTAACAGACCTAATAGATGCCTACAGAACTTTTCACTCAAACACAGAAGAACATATTTTTTTTTCTCAGAATCACTGAGAAAGTTCTCCAAAATTGACCATATAGTGTGTCACAACACAACCTCAATAGATACAGGAAAACTGACCCAGTGTTCTTTATCAGATAACCACAGATTAAAGTTAGACCTCAACAACAACAGAAAGCCTACATATTCATGGATACTGAATAGATCCCTGCTCAATGATGACTGCATGAAGGCCAAAATAAAGACACAAATTAAAGACTTCTAAGAATTCAATGAAAATGAAGGCACAACTTACTCAAACGTATTGGACACCATGAAAGCAGTTGTAAGTGACTTCATAAAGAAACTGGGTATATCCCATATTAGCATCTTTACAGATCACCTGAAATATTTAGAAAAAAAAAGAAGCAAAAATACACCCAAGAGGAGTAGAGGGCAGGAATTAATCAAATTCAGGGCTGAAATCCATAAATTAGAAACAAAGAGAGCAATGCAAAGAATCAATGAAACCAAGAGTTAGTTCATAAGAAAATAAACAAAAGAGACAAACACATAGCCAAACTAACTAAAAGACAGAGAGGCAGTATCCAAATTAAGAAAATCAGAAATGGAGAGTGGGACATAACAACAGACACTGAGGAGATCATTAGGTCTTGCTTCAGAAGCCTGTATTCCACAAAACTGAAAAATCTACAGGAAATGGACAATTTTCCTGATAGATTTCACCTACCACAGTGAAATCAAGAGCAGGTAAACAGATTAAATTGCCCCCAAACCCTAAGGAAATAGAAGCAGTCATCCAGTCTCTCAACTTGCCTGCCTCCCTGCAGGGCCAAATGGTTTTAGCTCACAATTCTACCAGACTTTAAAGAAGAGATAACACCAATACTCCTCAAACTATTTCACAAAATAGAAATGGAAGGAACATTATGAAACTCATTCTATGAAGCCACAGGCACCATGATACCTAAACCACACAAAGACTCAACAAAGAAAGAAAATTTTAGACCAACTTCCCTTATGAACACTGATGCAAAAATACTCAATAAGGTACAAGATACTTTGGAACTGATTTCAATAACATATCAAAGACATCATCCACTTTGACCAAGTATGCTTCATCCCAGGCATGCAGGGATGATTTAACATACAAAAATTTATCAATGTAGTCCACCATATATACAAACTCAAAGAAAAAAATCACATGATCATCTCATTAGATGCAGAAAAAGCCTTTACAAAATCCAACACCACTTCATGATGAACACCTTGGCAAGATCAGGGATACAACACCCATACCTAAACAAAATAAAGGCTATATACAGCAAGCCAATAGCCAACATCAAATTAAATCCAAAGCAATTTCACTAAAATCAGGGACAAGACAAGGTTGTGCCCTCTCTCCATATCTCTTCAACACAGTAATAGACTTTCTAGCTAGAGCAATAAGACAACTAATGTAGATCAAAGGAATACAAATCAGAAAGGAAAACGTTAAAGGATCTCTATTCACAAATGATATGATAGTATATGTAAGCAACCAGCTGATAAACTCCTTCATCGAAGTGGCTGGATACAAGATTAATTTAAAAAAATCAGTAGCCCTCCTGTATACAAATGACAAATGGGCTGAGAAGGAAATTAAGGAAACCACACCTTCCACAATAGCCAAAAATAAAGTATCTATGTTTAATATAACCAAGGAAGTCAAAGACTTGTATGACAAGAACTTCAAGTCTCTGAAAGGAATAAATTGAAGATGCTCATGGATTGGTAAGATTAACATAATAAAAATGGTAATCTTGCCAAAGGCAATTGACAGATTCAAAACACCAACACAAATTTTCACAGATCTTGAAAGCACAATTCTAAACTGCATATGGAAAAACAAAACAAAACAAAAAAACCAAAATTCAAGAATAGCTAAAACAATCCTATACAATAATAGAACTTCTGGGGGTGTCTTTATACCTGACTTCAAGCTATACTACAGAAAAAGAATAATAAAAATTGTATGATACTGGCATAGAAATAGACTGGTTGATCAGTGTAATCAAACCAAGGACTCAGAAATAAACCCATACACCTATGCATGATTGATTTCTTTTTTACAAAGGAGCCAAAACTATACAATGGGAAAAAGAGAACATCTTCAACAAATGGTACTGGTCTAACTGGATGTCTACATGTAGAAAAATGCAAATAGATCCTTATTTATCTCCCTGCACAAAACTAAAGTCCAAGTGGATCAAAGAACTCAACATTAAACCAGATACACTAAATCTGCTAGAGGAGAAAATCGGTAAGAGCCTTGAACTCATTGAAACAGGAGATAACTTCCTGGACAGAAAAACAACAACTTAGGCTCTAAGATGTACAATTAATAAATGTGACCTCTTGAAACTGAAAATTACTAAAATACAAAGGATGCTACCAATAAAACAGAACGGCAGCCTACATTTAGGGAAAAGATCTTTACCAATCCTACATCTGATGTAAGAGCTAATATCCCGAAAATATAAAGAACTCAAGAAATTAAATACCAACAAACCAAATAATCCAATTAAAATACAGGGTAGAGAGCTAAACAGAGAGTTCTCAATAGAGGAATCTCGAATGGCTGAGAAACACTTAAAACAATGATCAAATCCTTAGTCTTCAGGGAAATGCAAATCAAAATGACTCTGACATTCCATCTTACACCTGTCAGAATTGATAAAATCAAAATCTCAAGTGACAACACATGCTCCTAAGGATGTAGAGAAAGGGGAACACTCCTCCATTTCTGGTGGGAGTGCAAACTTATAAACCACTTTGGAAATCAGTCTGGAGCTTTCTCAGAGAAGTGGGCATAGCCTTAACTCAAGACCTAGATGTTGTGGATTATTAATATTTATTATTGATTTATCTTTTAGTTAAGCAGCAGTTATTCCTAAACCAGCTGTATACCCAAATCACCACACAGAGACAGATTTATTTAATTAAAGTACAGCACAATGCAGGGCAATAATTGTTCTATCCTAAATCTCCAAGCACGCATAGTTTACTGCCATTCAGATTTCACCCATTATACTTGTTTTAGTCATATCTTAGGTCTGGTTCATCTCTCCTCATGGCTTGAAGAAGACCCTCCTGCAGATCCTTCTCTCCTACCCCTTTCTTCCTTTTCCTCCCCTCCAGACCTGGATGTTCCACCCTATTCTCTCCATTGCACAACACTGGCTTGTTGTTTAATTGACAATTACAGAGAACAAATGGTGGTATGTTTACATAAACTTGAGGCAGGTGATGCTTAGAATAAGCATCACAATGCAAGATCCAGACTGAAACTAGATGGTGGGGTAGAGAAATCAGCACAAGGGTACATCAGAACACCGGTAAATTTTATACATTCCAAAAGAATATTATACCAACACCAGATATACCACTCCTGGGCATACACCCAAAAGATGCTCCAGCATACAACAAGGACATTTGCTCAACCATATTCATAGCAACTTTACTGATAATAGCCAGAAACTAGAAACAGCCTAGATGTCCCTCAACCAAAGACTGGATAAAGAAACAGTAGTACATTTATACAATGAAGTACTACTCAGGCATTAAAAACAACGAAATCATGAAATTTGCAAGCAAATGGACAGAACTAGAAAAGATCATTCTTAGTGAGGTAACACAGACCCAGAAAGACATAGTATGTACTCACTTATAAGGGGATTTTAGTTGTATCATACAGGATAGACATACTACAATGTGCCAACTCTAAGAAGATAAGTAACAAGGAGGACCCAAGAGAGGATGCATAAATTTCACTCAGTAGGGGAAATAGAATAAGCATAGGTTCAAGAGTGGGAACAAGGTAGAAGAGGGAGCTCAGAAAGAAATTTCTGTGGAGGTCAGACCTGAGGCAAATATAGGCAGATAGGCATATGGTCTATAGAGAAAAGAGAAATGGTGGGTGGGAGCATCTCTATGACAAGCTGCAGATCTAAGTCAGAACAGGCCTCTTGGAGGATGAGGGGACTCTAGACAAGACTCCTAGTATCAGGGGCCATGGAGGTTGAAGAAGACACCCTTTATCTAGACAAGACTCCTAGTGGATGGAGGAGATCACCAACTCTTGCACAAAAACATCAGTCCAAAAACTTACTCTACCTACAAGACCTGCACTGTCAAAGACAGAATAAATAGAACAGAAATTGAAGGTATGCCCAACCAACGGCACACCCAACCATAAGACTCACCTAACCCCTATTACTATTAAGGATACTCTGATGTGCTTGCAGACAGGAGCATATCAGAACCTCTTAGAGGCTCCATACAGCAATGATTTGAAAAAGACACTGAGACTCACAGACAAATATTGGGCATAAAGCATAGTGCATCTACTGGAAAAGAATGGGAAGGATAAATGGACCTAAAGGTAACAAAAGATCCACAGAGGGGCCTATGGAGTCTGAAGTGCCTCCTAAAGACAATGCATGGTCTGGACCTAGATCTTTTATATATTAAGTAGCTGATGGGCATCTTAGGCTTCATGTAGGCCCACTACTTAGGGGAGTGGAGAATATCTCTGACATGGACTATGTTGCCTGCTTTTTGATCACTTCCTCCTGATGGGACTTCCCTACCAGGCCATAGGGGAGGAAGACAAACTCAGTTCTCATTCGAATAGATGAGCTCGGGTGTCTGGATTGGGGATACAGGAGGGAGGAAAGGACTGGGACAGGAAGGGGTGGGGATTATGACCTAGATGCAAACTGAATAGTTAATAAAACATGAAAAAATCGTGCAAAAAATTAAGATATTATAGCTGGGAATATAGAAGCATATTCTTAAATTTGTGATTTTAAATCTTTTTCTTTCTCTGTGTGGGAGGGTTTATGTGTCCACATGTGTGTGTGTGTTTGTGTATGCTGGTGTCCACTGATGTGTGTGTGTATTTGTGTGTGTGTGTGAGAGAGAGAGAGACAAACAGACAGATACAGAGACATAGATAGCAACATAGACAGTGAGAAAGTGAGAGAGAACACACACCAGATGGTGATGTCAGGTATAGTTCTATGGTGCTTGCTAATTTTTGTTAACTTGATGCAAACTAGCATTGCTTGGGAAGAGAGAACCCCAGATGAAAATAATGCCTCCTTCAAACTGGCCTGTGATCAGGACTGTGGGGTATTTTCTTGATTAATGAACACTGTGGGAGGAACTAGACCACTGTGGGCAATGCTACTTCTGGGCAAGTCAGCCTAGGGTATATAAGAAAACAAGCTGAGCAAGCCATGGAATGCAAGCCATTGATCAGCTTTCCTTCATGGTTCTTACCTCTGCTCCTGTTTGAGTTCTTGCCCTGATTTCACACAAGCCAAATAAGGCTTTTCCTCTCAAAATTTCTTTTGGTCATACAATTTTTTCACAGCAACAGAAAAGCTGACTAGAACATCTACTTTTTTTTTCAAACGTTGCAGACAAGTTGTCTCGTTAGCTAGGAATTGCTCACTAGGGCTAAGCTGGTTTACCAGTGAGTCTTAAGGATTTGCCTATTGTATATCCCTGACACCAAAATTTGGAGTGCACACCATTGTGCCTAACTTTCTGTGATTTTTTTCTTTCTTTTTTTGCAACAAAGTTTCTCTGTATAGCCTTGGCTGTCCTAGAATTTGCTCTGTAGCCCAGGCCGGCCTTGAAATCACAGAGACCTGCATGCTTCTGCCTCTACTGTGCTGGGCTTAAAGGCATACACCACCATTGCCCATCTTGGTGCCCGATTTTTAAAATGTGGGTTTTGAGGATTGAGCTCAGTAGCTCATGTTAGCAAGGCAAGTACTTTACTGACTGAACTATCTCTACAGACCTGGTATCAAAATTCTTTTTTTTTCCATAATATTTTTATTGGTTATTTGGAAATTTCATATCATGAACTCTGATCCCATTCACTTTCCATTCCTCTCAGGTCCATCCCTCCATCCTTGTGTGCTCCCCAAAATAGAAGATGAAGGGGAGGAGGAAGAGCTGCCAAATTCAATTTGTGTTGCCCACACACTCACTACCACATGGTCAAATTTACAGTGGCCAGTCCCTTAAAGAAAACTGAGTTCTTCCCCGTGCGCACCAATGCCTGAAACCATCAATTGTGGAGAGCTACTCAGCATTCTTATTACAATTTTTAAGAATTCTCTTCTATGTCTTTCTGTCTAAGCTTTCACTTTTGAAGTATAGGGATTATCACAGAAGCTTTTTATGTCATGCTTTCATCCGTAGTCAGTGCTGTTGCCAGAAATCATATGGAAGTCCATGATCTCCCACCAACTATAAAGGGTAAGAAAGCTATGTTTGGAGTGGTGTTGATGACTGCAGCAGACTCACAGTTAAGAAACAAGGACATAGATGGTCTGGTACAAAAAAAAAAAATCTTTCTTTCTTTCTTTCTTTCTTTCTTTCTTTCTTTCTTTCTTTCTTTCTTTCTTTCTTTCTTTAATTTTTACCTTTTTATTTTATTAATTACACTTTATTCACTTTGTAACCCAGGTGTAACTCCCTCTCCCTCCCCTCCCAATCCTACCCTCCCTCTTCTCCTATGCCCCTCCCCGAAACCAATGATAGAGGAAGACTTCCTCCCCTTCCATCTGACCATAGCCTGTGAGGTCTCATCAGGACTGGCTTCTTTGTCTTTCTCTGTAGTCTGGCAACGCTGCTCCCCCCTCAGGTGGAGGTGATCCAAGAGCCAGCCCATGAGTTCATGTCAGAGATTTCCCTGGCCCTATTATTTGGGAACCCTCTTGGATACTGAGCTGCCTTACGCTACTTCTGTGCAGGGGTTCTAAGTTACCTCCATGCCTGCTCCTTGTTTGGAGTATCAGTCTCAGAAAAGACCCCTGTGCCCAGATTTTTTTATTCTGTTTCTCCCTTTGTTGAGCTCCTGTTCCCTCTAAGTCTTTCTATCTCCCCCTTCTTACATAGGATTCCTTGCATTCTGCCCAAGGTTTGGCTATGCATCTCAGCATATGTTTTGATACCCTGTTAGGTGCTGGGAATAAATGTTTATTCTCCCCGTGGGTTAAATCTTTACCTGGAGCTGATATTCAAAATGCTTGTTTGTTTATTTGCTTGCTTTTCGAGTCATGGTTTCTCTGTGTAGCCTTGGCTTTTCTGGACTCCCTTTGTAGACCAGGTTGTCCTCGAACTCACAGTGATCCATCTGCCTCTCCCTCCCTAAGTGATGAGATTACAGTCCTATAACAACAAGCTTGGCTTCTTTTTTCTTTTTTTTTCAACCCCATAAATAATATTTTAAACCAAGTTTCAGCTTATTTATTCATGACAATACAGAGACTGACACACTTTGAATCTATCTATCTACCTATCTATATCTATATGAATATATATGTGTCTATATCTATCTATCTCTGTGACATGGTTTTATGCCTCAAACTCACTATGTAGCTGAGACTAGCTTTGAACTTTTGATTCCCCCTGCTTTATCCTCTCAAGCCTCTGTTTCTCAACACAGGTTTTACCCTGGACATCTTTTCAGAGATATGGAAAATACAGTATCCTGTGAAATGGATTCATACTGTTTAGTGCTAAGTCTGACTGATATCTGCAAAGTCCAAGCTCTTTAAACCACCTTGAACAAAAACAAATGAAATTATCTTGAAAAAGTTACCACACATTTCTTTACTCGGGAAATTGAATATAAAAATATCTTGGGCACAAATGGTTAATATGTCAGTTCCCTCTTGTTTTTCCAAGTCTCAAACATCATTTATTAATTTTCCAGGGATTCAGAGTGTAGAAATACTTTTCCTGGTATTAATTTTGCATGTAATTTTCTTTTTCTTTGTGGTGTGTGTGTGTGTATGTGTGTGTGTTACGCATGTGTGTTTCTCACATTGTAAAACAAAATATGGGCGTCCTTGCCCACCATGAAAGAAATGTAACAGACAACCCCAACCTTTCTGATAGCATGGGAGGCCAAAAGCAGGCAGCTTAGATCAGAATGATGAGGACCTTTTGTCATTTCCAGAAGGAAGCATGAGTCACAATGTGTGACATTTTTGAGGACTGAATCAGAGGTGTTGAGGAAGTGAGTTCTCAGACAATTTAACTTAGAATCACAATGTAATTTAATTTAATGCCTGCCTTCCTAATTGTGTCTTTCTCTAAGATGGCTGCAGACATAGATGTTCCAATTATTTCTCTTAAAGAACAGTAAGTAATTTAACAGTTGAAGAGGTATTCTTATCTACTTTTGAGGCAGCCAGGCCTGAAGATTATAATTAATATATATATGTTTTGAAAAGGTAAAAAGAACATAGCTAAGAGAACGAAGGAGGATACTTCTAGAAAATCTATTAATAAATGAGCAAGGATGAAGCTAAACTATAGTGTTAGAAAAATTAAATTATGGGCAGCTCAGCTTCTTTTTTAAAATTTTAGCATTCTTATTTTATATTAATCACAGGTTATGTACTTTGTATCCCAGCCGTAGCCCCTCCCGAACTCCCTCCCTAACTACCCTTCCCTCCGACATCTCCTCCCTGCCCCTTTCCAAGTCCACTGATAGGGGAGGACCTCCTCCCCTTCCATCTAACTCTAGCTTATCAAGTCTCTTCAGGACTGGCTGAAATGTCCTCTTCTGTGGCCTAGCAAGGCAGCTCCTCCCTCAAGGAGCGGGGAGGTCGAAGAGACAGCCATTGAGTTCATGTCCAAAATAGTCCCTGTTCCCCTTACTAGTGTACCAACTTGGATATTGGCATCTCAGCTTCTTAATAAACATTAGGGTTTGTTGTTGTTATTGTTGTTGTTTGTGGCCATATGTACTTGACAAAAATGATTCCACTTTCTGAAATTAGTTATAGCAGGAAGATTTGGTTTTCTTGAGAAAAGGCTCAGTAAAATTCGAAAATGCTACCAAACACGCCACATACTATTTCAGACAATAATATCTATGCTTGAGATCTTGAGAATAGAGCACCACATTCATTTGAGGGTCAGTGGAAGCAGGGCCCTGTTTTTAGGTACTGTTATGATTTGAGTATGAGATTTCCCTTATGTTTGAACAACTGTTTGAACAGTTGTTGTCAAGCTGCTTGTACTGTCTGAGGGAGTTTTCAGAATACTTAAGATATATGGCTTCACTAGAAGAATCTGGTTACTGGGAGTAGGGATGAAAGATCATCACTGTTGCTTCTTCTGGCTAAGTTGTCTACTTTCTGGCCTGCCAAGGTGTGAAAAATGATAGCCACAGGCTACTGCCCTCACAGACCCAGTCTCTACTTTTGCCTTCCAAACTGTTGTCTTCATTATTTTCTTGTGTTTGTGATGAAATCCTGTGACAGAAGCAACTTAAAAGAGAAAGGACTTATTTTAGCTTGCAATTAGTGTGCGGGTATAGTCCATAATAGTGGGAAAGTAGTGGCAGCAGGATATTGGTGTAGCTGGTTGTATTATATCCACATCCTGGAAGCAGAGAGTAATGAATGCTTATGCTCAACTACCATGATCTCTCTCTCTCTCTCTCTCTCTCTCTCTCTCTCTCTGTGTGTGTGTGTGTGTGTGTGTGTGTGTTTATCTAGCCCAAGCCAGACACAGAGAACGGTGCTACCCACTTCTTTGGTGGGTCTTCCCTCCTCTGTTAGTATAACCAAGTTATTCTATCACAGGCTTTGACAAAGACTAACTTATTCTATATAATTCCTTAGAGGTATGCCTAGAGACTTGTCTACTATGTGAGAATAGAACCTATAAAGTTGATTATCAATATTAACCATTACAACTGTCTTCCCTGAAAATGTGCCAATGCAAACCCTTTCTCCTCTTGTCAGGCATTTTGTCATTGCAATGAGAAATTTAACCAAAATAGGTATGGAAAAAGTAGAGGAAATAGTGTCAAGATACTAAGAGGTGCGTGTTTTCAGGACTGGTTGGAAACTATTAATATTAGAGTTGGGATAAAATTAATAAAGGATGATTTCAAATTAGAAGCAGAAAGTAAACTTTCATATTATAATTTCCGGTGCTACTGCTCCCAATCTCTACTGTATTTTGAGGGCTATGAAGGGCTTCTTAGAATGGCTGTTTCTTGTGCTTGGTTTTCATCACAGTTATCCACTTGCTATTGTTGAGTTTGGAAAATCTGTCTGGGACACTTATGCTGCAAAGACCTTAGAACCATATGCATATAGGAAGAAAAGAGAATGAAGAATGTCTGCTTCACTTGGAGAAATTTAGGACACACCACACACACATGCACTCACTGTGGCCTTGAGAACCATTTGAGACAGAAAGGATGGCAAGATCCCTAGACCTAGTTGTATTACAAACTTGACATTATGCAGATGTGAAATAGTATTATCACTGTCAGGATTCAAAAGACACTTTAAAAATTTCTCGAGGACTGGGATCCAAGATGGCTGCCCCAGGAGGACACTGTGTCTGAAGAGCAGGACAGTAGTGTAGGCACAGTGACCGGAGGACTGAGATCTCAGACCTAAAACACCAGCATTAGCGACTGCCAGGTGAGCGGAATTCCTACGGTGGGGAAATCAAGTGGAAAAGTCCAAGGGACACCCAGCTATTCCCAGGAAAAACTCCAGAGGGAGACAGGCTGCGCACAGCCAGGCTGGATGCCTAAGCCGCCATCTTGGGCTGGGGTACACGGTACCCCAGACAGACTAAGTTTCACCCAGATACTGCGGGCTACACCAGTCAGATCCACACCCCTAGGCACACCCAGCCACCACCCTGGATTGGGACCCATAGTATCAGGTCCAGACCGAGGTGCCCCAAATACCATCTCAGACCGTGGACCACAGCCCCTGACCCAGAATGAGGCACCAAGACTCCAGTCCAGAAGAGAGCCTTTAGCAGCAAGCTCAGTGCAGAGCTGAGAGCTTCCTGACCAGAGCAGCGCCCCCAGCGGTCATATCAAAGGGGGACACAAAGCCTCTGGCAAAGAGTGAAGAGCCAAACCTCCAGACTAGAGGGGAGACCAGCCTGTGGTGCTCACAGCCTCTAGCACAGAGCAGGAAGCCTGGCACACAGATCCCAGAAGAGTTCAACTGAGGCACAACACACACTATCAAACCACTAGAACACCCTGATCTTCTTGAAGAATACTCCTGACACATGAAATTGACAGTTCCAGTCTGAAGTTCAGCCTTGAAGCACAAACAGCTCCTTGATTATATATAAACAAAAGCCCAGAAATCGGCGTAAGAACTCACCCAACAAAAATCAGGACACAATGGCCCCACCAGAAACACCCAAAAGCAATAGAGATTTTAATGCAGCGGAGACACAGGGAAATTATATTAAAGCTATAATTATGCAGATATTAGAGGAACAAAAGGAGGCACAAAAAGAGGAAATGAACAGGACCCTCAAGGAAATTAAGAAGGATTTAACTGCCCACATACAGGAACAATTAAAGATAGACAGAGAGGAAACAACCAAAATAGGAGACACAGTCAATCAGATGAAGGAAACGATACAAAGCATGAAAACAGAATTAGAAT
>CM053742.1:19778273-19800893 GCA_028658305.1 Pachyuromys duprasi | reverse complement strand
AACCTGGAAACAACCCAGATGTCCCTCAGTTGAGGAATGGATACAGAAATTGTGGTACTTTTACACAATGGAATACTACTCAGCAATTAAAAAGGAGGAAATCATGAAATTCGCAGGCAAATGGTGGGACCTGGAAACGATCATCCTAAGTGAGGTATCTCAAAAGCAGAAAGAAACATATGGTATATACTCACTTATAGAGACCTATAGGATAGGAAGTTCATGCTGAAATCTATACTCCTATGGAGGATATACAGGAAGGAGGACCCAGGTGGATATGATCAATGCTCCTTTGGAAGAACAAATGGGATGGACATTGAATGGAGGAGAAAACAAGCAACAGGACAGGAGTATGCCAAGGAGGACCTCTGCGGGGGGGGGGGGGGGTCAATGTAAAGATGTATCAGAGCAGATATTAAGACTCGCTATCAAGCCTTTGGCAGAGGGCAAGAAATGATGATAGAAATGGAGGAGGTTGGTGAAACTTGGAGAGAACAAGAGCTCCACAATGACTAAACTGAGCAGGGCACCAGGGGTCTTGAATGAGATGGTTTCTACAATCAAGGACCACGTGTGGATGTGTCCTGGAACCCCTGTGCAGATGGGACCCACGATAGCTTCGTGTAGGACTGAAGACCCTAGTGAAGGAAACAGGGACTGTTTCAGTCTTGAACTTGATGGCTGACTCTTTGACCCTCCCCCATACAAACCGGGGAGTGACAGACTGGCTAGATCCCAGTGGAGGACATTGCAGCCATCCCTGAGGAGACAGGATGAGCTGGGGTTGGATGGAAGGGAAGGAGGTCCTCCCCCGTTGGTAGACTTGGAGGGGGCGGGGAGGAGATGTGGGAGGGTTGGGGAGGGTGGGTGGGAATGAGGGAGGGGGCTAAGCATGGGATGCAAAGTACCTAACCTGTGATTGATAACAAAAAAATAAAAAATAAAATAAAATAAATAAAAAAAATTCTCTCTGGGAAAAGCTGAAATGGAACCAGAATATGTTGGACATTGGATGTGTCCCTTTGTCCCATAATTTTTAAATACTTAGAAGAGCACACAACGTTTACCTCTTCTGAGATATCAGGGTAACATCACAGAGAGTATGGTGGATAGAGGGGGAAGTAGAAAATAACATGATATTGAATTTGTATGCTTAGTTTCAAGTCTCTAGCTTTTCACAGCAAACTGAGAGCCTGGAAAATCTTAGCATGGGCTCCAGTGTGCTAATTGCTAGAAGGAAGATCAGGACACAGGAATAACTTAATGCCATTAGCGTTGAATGGAAAGGTAAAGCCACAGTGCTCTGGACTTTACCACAAGTGTTGTAGGAGCTTTTCTTTATTCAGACTATTCACTTCCTTGTATATAACCTGGGTACAACTCAAAGCTGCCTCCTGCTCTTCTTGCCTGCTCCCACCACTACTTTTGCTATACCTTCTTCCTGTTTTGTTTGAACATTCTTTTGGAAGTACCTCCCCAACAGTTCCACTTTATCCTTTAATCTTGCGGCTCTCTGTGCCCTCCATGATTCTCCACCTGTGCCCAAACTTCTTGCTGAGGCACCTTGCAAATATTGCCCTTTTAGATAGTCCTAACCTCACCACCCATCTACTCTTTCATATCTTATCTCCTTAATTCTGTTTGGTTTTTCCTTCATAACACATAAATCAGATGTCTGTAATTATTTAGTTATTTGAATGTAAAAAAGTAGTTTATAATTCTTTTATATCAACAGATCTAAAGGTACAAACATAATGTGTTCCTAAACCACTTCCTCCTACTGTTGGTGAATTGGATTACTATGGTGCAATTACATTGGTTTTGTTTTGTTTTGTATTTTTAGAGTTCTCCGAAAGACATTTATTTTCCCTTCTTTTCATTAATTAATTAATTTATTTCTTTATTTTAGAATGTATTCAATATATTCTGATTGTAATCCCTCTCTCATCTCCTCCCAGTTTCACACTCCTTCCCACTTCCCACCCTATCCCCTTCCCCCAGTCCACTGAGAGAGAGAGGCCTCCTCCTTGGTCATCTGATGCTAGCTTATCAAATCTCATCAGGACTGCTTGGATCCTCTTCCTCTGTGCTCTGGGAAGACCACAAAACCAAGAGGACATGATCAAAGAGCAGGAAACTGAGATCATGTTAGAGACAGAAACTGTCGCTTCTACCTGGGGAAGGACATATAAACTGAAGTGTGTACGTACTACATCTGAGCAGGTGGTCTAGCTCTTCTCCATGCATAGTCTTTGGTTTGGTGCAGGCCCTCAGCACCCAGATATTTTGGCTTTGTTCTCCTTGTGGGGCTCCTTCAGGTCCTTCTATCCTTTCCTTCCATAAGATTCCTGGCCAAAATCTAGCTGTGAGTCTTTGCATCTGCTTCAACCTACTGTTAGATGGAGCCTTTCAAAGGACATCTATGGTAGGCTCCTGACCTGTTCCCTTTCTTCCACTGTTTCTCGGGTCTCTCCTCTTTGATACTTTGCATGAGAATTAAGTATCCTTCCTAGGGTCTTCTTTGCTGCTTAGCTTCTTTAGGTCTGTAGATTTTAGTATGTTTATCCTATATTCTATGGCTAATATCTGCTTATAAGTGTGTATATACTATTCGTGTCTTTTTGGTTCTGGTTTATCTCATTCAGGATAATTTTTTCTAATTCCGTTCATTTGCCTTCAAATTTCATGATTTCCTTGTTTTTAAAAGCTGAGTAATATTCCATTGCGTAAATGTAAAACAATTTCTGTATCCATTATTTCACTGAGGGACATCAAGGTTGTTTCCAGATTCTGGCTATTATGAGTAAACCTGCTATGAACACAAATGAGCAAATGTCGTTGTTGAATGGTGGAACATCTTTCCCATATATGCCCAGGAGTGGTATAGCTGGATCTTGAGGCGGCACTATTCCCATTTTTTTTGAGAAACCATCAGATTGATTTTCAAAGTGGTTTTACAAGTTTGCCTTCCCACCAGCAATGGAGGAAGGTTCCCCTTTCTTCACATACTCTCCAGCGTGTGTTGCCACTTGAGTTTTTGATCTTAGCTATTCTAATGGGTGTAAGATGGAATCTCAGAGCAGGTTTGATTTATATTTTCCCGATGACTAAAGCTGTTGAGCATTTATTTGTTTCTTCACCATTTTGTATTCCTCTGATGAGAATTCTCTGTTTAGTTCTTTACCCCATTTTTAATTTGGTTTGTTGATGTTTAACTTCTTAAGTTTTCATATAATCTGGGTATTAGCTCTCTGTTAGATGTAGGGTTGGAGAAGAACGTTTCCAAGTGCATAGGCTGCCCTTTGTTCTGTTGACAGTGTCCTTGTTTTTACAAAAGCTTTTCAATTTTATGATGTCTCATTTATTAGTTGTTGATCTTAGAGCCTGAGATGTTGGTTTTCTGTTCAGGAAGTTGTCTCCTGTGCTAATGAGTTCAAAGCTCTTTCCCAATATTTTTTTCTAACAGATTTAATGTATCTAGTTTTTGTTGAGGTCTTTTATCCACATGGATTTTAATTTTGTGCAGGGTGATAGATATAGGTCTACTTGCATGTTTTTACATGTGGACTTCCAGTCAGAACAGGAACATTTGTTCAAGATCCTATAATTTTTCCATTGTATGGTTTTGGCATCATTGTAAAAAATCAGGTGTCCATAGATTTTTGGGTTTATTTCTGGATCTTTGATTCAATTCCTTTGATCTAACAGTCTGTTTCTATGCCGGTACCACACAGTTTTTATTACTGTTACTCTATAGTACACCTTGAGATCAGGGACAGAGATAACTCCAGAAGATCTATACAGGATTTCTTTTTAGCAATTGTGAGATTTTTGTTTTTCCATACGAAATTGAGAATTTTCCTTTTAAGGTCTGTAATGAATTGTGTTGATATTTTGATAGGAATTGGATTAAATCTGTAGATTGCTTTTGTCAGGATGGTAATTTTTACTGTGTTAATCCTACTGATCTAGAAGCATGAGAGATCTTCCTATTTTCTGATATATTTTTTAAATTTCTTTCTTCAAAGACTTGAAGTTTTTTTTATACAAGTGTTTCACTTGATTAGTGAGTCTTATACCAAGATACTTTTGATTTTTGTGGCTATTTTGAAGGGAGATTTTTCGCTAATTTCTTTCTCAGCCCTTTTGTGTTTTGTATGCAAGAGGACTACTGATTTTTTGAGTTAACTTTTTATCCAGCCAAATAGCTGAAGGTGTTTTTCTATGGTAGGAGTTCTTTGGTAGACATTTTGGCGTCACTCATGTATACAATCACGTCATCTGCCAAGAGTGATAGTTTGCCTTTTTCTTTTCTGATTTGTATCCCCTTTATCTCCTTTAGTTGTCTTATTGCTCTAGCTAGGACTTCAAGTGCAATATTGAAGAGATATGGAAAGAGTGGCCAGCCTTGCCATGTCCCTGATTTCAGCAGAATTGATTTAAATTTCTCTCCATTAGTTTGATGTATGCTATAGGCTTGTTGTATATTGCCTTTACTATGTTTAGGTATGTGCCTTATATCCCTGATCTCTCCAAGACTTTAAAAAATAACTGCTGTTTGATTCTATCAAATAATTTTTCAGCATCTAAGGAGATGGTGATTATTTTTTCTTTCAGTTTGTTTTATGTGGTGGATTACATTGATGGATTTCCATATATTGAACCACCCCTATAGGCCTGGGATGAAGCATACTTGATCAGAGTGGACACTATCTTTGATGTATTCTTGGATTCAGTTTGCCAGTATTTTACTGAGTATTTTTGCATCACTGTTCATAAGAAAAATTGCTCTGAAATTCTCTTTGTTGGGTCTTTGTGAGGTTTAGATATAAAGGTGGCTGTGGCCTCATAGAATGAAGTTGATAATGTTTCTTATGTTTCTATTTTGCAGAATAGTTTGAAGAGTATTGGTATTAGGTCTTCTTTGAAAGTCTGGTAGAATTCTGCTCTGAAACCATCTGGCCCTGGTGTTTTGTTTTGGTTTTTGTTGTTGTTGTTGTTTGTTTGTTTATTTGGGTTTTTTTGGATGGGACATTTTTGATAACTGCTTCTATTTCCTTAGGAGATATATGACTATTGAATTTATTTACCTGATTTTAATTCAGCTTTGGTAAGTGGAACCTATCAAGAAAATTGTTCATTTCATTCAGATTTTCAAATTCTATGGCGTATAGGCTTTTGAAATAAGACCTAATGATAATTTTGATTTTCTTAGTATCTCTTGTTATGTCCCCCTTTTCATTTCAATTTTATTGGTTTGGATAATGACTCTCTTGCTTTTAGTTAGTCTGGCTAAGGTTTTGTCTCGTTAATTTTCTCAAGAACCAGCTCTTGGTTGCTTTGATTCTTCGAACTGTTTCCTTTGTTTCTAGTTTATTGTTTTCGGCCCTGAGTTTTATTATTTCCAGCCTTCTACTCCTCTTTGCTTTGTCTACTTCTGTTTCCCCCTCCCCCTTAGAACTTTCAAGTGTGCTCATAGAAGTTGGTTGTATGAGATGTTTCAAAGTTCTTTATAAAGGCACTTAGTGTTGTGACCTTTTCTCTTAGCACTGCTTGCATGGTGTCCCATAAGATTGGGTATGTTGTTCCTTCATTTTCGTTGAATTCTAGGGAGTATTTAATTTCTTTATTTCTTCTCTGACCCAGCTGTCTTTGAGTAGAGAATTGTTCACTTTGCATGGGTTTGTAGGCTTTTTGCTATTTCTGTTGTTCATTCCAGCTTTTGTCCATTGTTGTCTAACAAGATACAAGGGATTACTTCAATCTTCTTTTATTTGTTGAGGCTTGCTTTGAGAACCAATATATGTTCTATTTTGGAGAAGGTTTCATGAGGTGCTGAGAAGAAGGTATACTGTTTTCTGTGTGAGTGAAAAGTTCTGTAGATGTCTGTTAGGTACACATTATTCATGACATTTGTCAGTGTCATTGTTTTTCTGTTTGATTTCTGATCTCTCCTTTGGTGAGAGTAGGGGTTTTGAGGTCCCTCGCTATTAATGTGTGGAAATCTATGTGTGGTTTAAGTTTAATTAATGTTTCTTTTACAAATGAGGATGCCCTTGTATGTGAGGTGTATATGTTCAGAATTGAGATATCTCTTTTAAATAGGGGATATCCCCTATTCCCTTCCCCTGTTACACTGTTAGGGGAGATCCTCCACCCCTTCTATTTGACCCTAGCCTATAAGGTCTCATCAGGACTGAGTGAATCCTCTTTCTCTGTGGCCTGGCAAGGCTGCACCCCCTCCCCCTCAGATAAGGGATGTGATCAAAGTCCCAGCCACTGAATGAATGTCAGAGACAACCCTTTCTTCCCTTAGTAGGGAACCCACTTGGAAACTGAACTGCCTATGTGCTACATCTGAACAGGGTTTCTAGGCCCTCTCCGTGCATGGTTTTGTTTGGAGTATCTGTCTCTGTAGGAGCCCATTGGCAAAGTTTTTTGGCTCTGTTCATCTCCTGGTTGAGCTCCTGTCCCTTCCATGTATTTCCATCTCCCCCTTCTTCCATAAGTTTTTCTGTACTCTGCCCAAAGTTTGGCTATAAGTCTCAGCATCGGTTTTGATACTCTGATGGGTAGAGCCTTTCAGAGGCCTTCTGTGGTAGGCTCCTGTCCTTTTCCTATTCTTCCTCTACTTCCATATTTATCCCTTTTGTCCTTTTGAATGAGTGTTAAGCATCTTTCCCAGGGTCCTCCTTGTTGTTTAACTTCTTTAAGACTATGGATTTTAGTATGCTTATCTTGTATTATTCATCTAATATCTACTAATACGAAAGTACAACCACTTTGGAAATCAATCTGGTGCTTCCTTGGAAAATTAGGAATAGTGCTACCTCAAGATCCAATTAGAGAAAGCAGGAGGAGAGGAAGGAGTAGGAGGGGGGTGAGGAGGAGAAGCTGAGGGAGCAGAAGCCGTAGGGCAAGTCTTGGAATGACATAGAGAAATGAGCCAGATCTAAGATATCACTAAAAGGGGATCCAAGATAGCAGTGACCAATACACACTGTATCTGAGAGGCAGAGGATCTGAAACTCTGAGTGGTGGGTAGAGGAGCAACTGAAGCCAGAAATTCAACATTGAGGCTTCCTGAATGAGAGGGGACATCACAGGAGCTGAGAATATTTAAATTCAGGTCACCCATGGACTTCTCTGGGGACAGAGAGGGGCAAATGTTCGAACATCTTGCACTTCCCTTTTTCGGGCCTCACTCCTCTGAGGAGCTGACCCATAGCACCAGAGACTCTCAGCACAGAACTCAATGCCTGGGGACTGAGACAGCAGTCCTAGTTCCTCAGCAATGGCTGCAGGCTGTACCAGCCTTCCGAGCTCCAGATCTGTGGTACCATCCTTCCGCTTACCAGGTCTGTGAACAGCCTTGCTGACTCTGCAGGTCCTCCCAGCCAATGACTGTAAAGGCCACCCAATCCCTCAGTGGCAGCCAGCCAACTGTACAGCCACTAAACGCCAGGAGACCTGCCAAGCCACCCAGATACACTAGGCACTGGGTCACCCAGGTCTGTGGACCACAGTTGTGGCTTACCAGGACTTCCCAGAAGGCACCTGGACCAGCCAACCAGTTGCGCAGCTGCAGCTGGACTCCCTAGTTCAGTGGATGCAGCACCATTGAGCTCATCCTCCAGCATTTGACTCAGCAGGTCCAAACCTGCAAGTGGAGAACAGGGGAATCCCTGTGCTTTATGATTTGACCTGCTAGAGAGTGAGTGCACCATCAAGTGCCTACAGAGCCCCAGATCCAGGGTGCTCCTAAGCTAGCAGCCAGACATCAGATCCCTCCCACCCACACATCCACTGTGGGAAACAGAGGGATTCTTGGGACATTGAAGCTTCTGCTCTGTGGGTCTACCAGTGGAGTAGACAGCACATGCTGGAGAGGTTGCAGAGAAAGGGGAACCCTCCTCCATTGCTTTTGGGAATGTAAAGTAGTACAACCACTTTGGAAATCAATCTGGCGCTTTCTCAGACAATTAGGAATAGTTCTACCTCAAGATCCAGCTATACCACTGCTAGGCATATATCCAAAATATGCTCAAGTACACAACAAGGACATTTGCTCAAACATGTTTGTAGCAGCTTTATTTGTAAAAGCAAGAACCTGGAAACAACCCAGATGTCTCTCAAAGGAGGAATGGATACAAAAACTGGTACATTTACACAGTGGAATACTACTCAGAAATTAAAAACAATGAAATGATGCAATTTTCAGGCAAATTGTGGGATCTAGAAAAGATCATCCTGAGTGAGGTATCCCAGAAGTAGAAAGATACAGAAGGTATATACTCACTTATAAGTGGATACTAGACCTATAAGATAAGATAAACATACTAAAATCTGTACACCTAAAGAAGCTAAACAAGAAGAGGTTCCAGGGTAAGATGATCAATCCTCACTTAGAAAGACAAATGGGATGGACATTGGAAGTAGGAGAAAACAAGTAACAGGACTGGAGCCTACCATAGAGGGTCTCTGAAAGACTTTACCTAGCAGTGTATCAAAGCAGATGCTGAGACTCATGGCCAAACCTTGGGCAAAGTGCAGGGAATCATATGAGAGGAGGGGAAAGTAGTAAGACCTGGAGAGGACAGGAGCACCACAAGGACCAAAGTGTCTGGGCACAAGGGTCTGTTCTGAGGCTGATTTTCCAACGAAGGAAAACACTTGGATATAACCTAGAATCCCTGCTCAGATGTAGCCCATGGTAGCTCAGCATCCAAGTTGGTTTCCATAGTTAGGGGAACAGGGACTGTCTGTGACATGAACTCAGTGGCGGCCTCTTTGGTCTCTCCCACCCCTTCCCCCTGAGTGAGGACCAGCCTTGCTAGGCCACAGACTAGGCCTGATGAGTCCTGATAAACTAGGATCAGATGGAAGGAGAGGAGGCCCTCCCCTACCAGTGGACTTAGAGAGGGATAGGGAAGAGGTGAGGGAGGGTGGAATTGGGAGGAAATGAAGGAGTGCTACAGCTTGGATACATAGTAAATAACCTGTAATTAATATAAAAAATAAAAAATTATAAAAATAAGATCCAGCTATACCACTCCTAGGCAAATACCCAAAGTATGCTCAACTATCCGACAAGGACATTTGCTCAACTATGTTTGTAGGAGCTTTTTTCATAATAACCAGAATCTGGAAAAAATCTTTATGTCCTTCAACCAAGGAATGGATACAGAAATTGTGATACATTTACATAATTGAATACAACTCTGCTATTGAAAACAAGGAAATCACAAATATTTGCAGGAAATGGATGAACCTAGAAAAGATCATCCTGAGTGAGGTAACCCAGAAGCAGAAAGGCACACATGGTATATACTCACCTATAAATTGAGATATCTTCCTGGAGGAATTTTCCCTTGGTGAGTATGAAGTGTCCTTCCCAATCTCTTTTTATTAATTTTAGCTGAAAGTCTATTTATTTGATATTAGAATGACTACTCCTGCCTGCTTCTTGGGTCCATTTGCTTGGAAAACCATCTTTCAGCCCTTTGCTCTCAGGTAATGTCTATCTTTGTGACTTAGTAGTGTTTCTTGTATGCAACCAACTGTTGGGTCTTGTTTATGCATCCATTCTGTTAGTCTGTGGTTGTTTTTATTGGAGAGTTGAGACCTTTGATGTTGAGAGAGATTAATGACAAGTGGTAGTTTGCTCCTTTTATTTTGTTATTGGTTGTGTTAGTATGTTTGTGTGCTTGGCTACTTTTAGTTTTGCTGTAGTGAAGTTATTTCAAGAAAAAATAGGAAATAAATATGTTTTCTTTTTTTTTCTTTCAGTTTCTTATTTATTTATTTATTTATTTATTTATTTATTTTTATATCAATCAGAGGTTAGGTATTTTCTTAAATGTAGTTGGCTTTCCTGAATTGTATTTTTCCTTCTAGTATCTTCTGTAAGCTGGATTTGTGGATAGGTATTGTTTAAATTTGTTTTGTTTTCTCCATCTATAATGATTGAGCGTTTTGCTGGCTGACATCTGTGTTCTCTTAGGGTTTGCATGATATCCCTCCAGGCCCTTCTGGCTTTCAGAGTCTCTGCTGAGAAGTCAGGTATGATTCTCATGGGTTTGCCATTATATGCTACTTGGCCCTTTTCCTTTTCTGCTTTTAACATTATTTTCTTTTTTCTGTGTACTTACTGTTTTGATTATTATGTAGCAGGAGGATATTCTTTTCTGATCTAATATATTAGGTGTTCTGTAGGCCTCTTGAATGCTTATAGACCTTTCCTTTAAATTGGGAAAATTTCTTCTATGATTTTTTTGAAAATATTTTCTGGGCCTTGAAGACAGGAATCTTGTTTTTCCTCTATTCCTGTTATTCTTAGGTGTCCTTAATTTCTTGGATGTTTTGTGTGAGGAATTTTTTATATTTAACATATTCTTTGACAGATGCCTCAATTTATTCCATTGTATCTTCTACACCTGAAATTCTTTATTCCCTTTCTTGTATTCTGTTGAAGATGCTTACCTATGTAGTTTCTGTTTTCTTCCTTAAATTCTCCCTCTCCAGGATTTCTTCAGCTTGTGTTTTCTTTAATGTTTCCATTTCCATCCTCATATCTTGAACCTTTTTGTCTATTTCCTTCATCTGTTTGTATTTTCCTGCCTTTCATTCAGTTCCTCACCTGTTTTTCTGAACTTTTCTCTATTTCTTTCAGTGAGTTAAATATTTCCTCTCTAAAGGCCACAATCTGTTTGACTCTATCTTCCTTTATTTCCTTAAGGATTTTTTTGTTTCCTATGTTATCATCTTCATAAGCATAGATTTATGGTCATTTTATTGAGTTTCACTTCTGTTAAGGTATCCACTGCTGCTTGCCCTTGGATAACTGGGGTCTGGATATTCCATATTGCTTTGGCTTTTGTTGATTTTTTTTTTTTTGCTGGCCTTTACACAACTGGATCTCTCAGTAGTGGCTGGTAGTTTCCAGTGCCTCTTGGAGTCCTATGGACACAGGTGGTGCGGAAGATCCATTGGGCAGGAAGCTGGTTGTTCTTGAAAGAGCCCTCCTCAGATTGGTGGGTATGGTCTCCAATTGGCACATGGTTCTCTGTGAATTGCTGTATATCTCCTGTTGGCAAACTAGACTCCTCACAGTAGCTCAGAGGATCTTCTTTCACCAGGGGAACTCCTGGAGACAGCTGCTCTGCTGCTAGCTTTCTTGCTCTGAAGTTCATGGGCTGTAGCTGCTCAGACATTGTGTTTGCTGGGAGCAGCCCTCTTGTAGAACCAACCAGCCCAGAGGTTTGGTCGGTCTCCTTATGCAGTCAGGTTGAGCTTTGGAGCATTGTCTGGAGCTTTTCCCATAGCTCTCAAGCACTTGTAGTCTAAGGTTGGAGCTCCATGCCCCAGTACCCAGAAGGTATTCACTGGCCAATGAACACAGCACATAGGCCTGTGGCTAGATGCTCCAGACCCCAAGCATGTGGAACTCAGGAACTTTTCGTGGGGATTAGTTGGGTGCCCTGAGGTAAGACCTGATTGTTTCCCTCTCCATGGGTTTTTCCTCAGGACTGGGAGACACAGCCTCTGGTGTTTGGGGGGGGGTGACTACAGCACACAGGTTTGTGGCTAGGAGCTGGATACTGAGCACCTGTAGGGACCCAGGAACTTCTCTGGGGGTTGTCTGGGTGAGTTGACGTCAGACCTGATTTTTTCCCTCACTGTGGAATTTCTCTCAAATGATAGACACAGTCTCTGGAGTTTGGGGGCCCACAGTTCAGGCTGGAAAGGTGAGCACTGTGCACAGGTGTGTGGTTAGGTGCTGGATACTGAGCTCCTACAGGAACCAAGAAATATTTCTGGGGGTTAGCTGGGTGACGTGAGGTTGGACCTGATTGCTTCCCTCACCATGGGTTTTCCTCAGGACTGGAAGACCCAGCCTCTGGTGTTTTGGGATGGTGACTACAGCCCAAAGATTTGTGCCTAGGAACTGGATACTGAGTGCCTATAGGAACCAGGAACTTTTCTGGGGGTTGGTTGAGTGAGTTGAGATCAGACCTGATATTACCTCACCGTGAAGTTTTTTTTTTTGTTTGTTTGTTTTTTTTTTTTTTGTCAAATGATAGAGACCCACTCTCTAGTGTATTGGGGCCCACAGTTCAGACTGGAAATGTGAGCACGATTCGCAGACATGTGGCTAGGTGCTGGATACCAATCGCCTGAAGGAACCCGGGAACTTTTCTGGGGATGAGCTGGGTGACCTGAGGTTGAGGTCGGACCAGATTGTTTCCCTCACCATGAGGTTTCCTCTCACCTGAGGAACACATTCACTGGTGCTTGGGGGCCCACAGTTTGGTCTATTGATTGATGTGCAGTCAGTGATGCTCTACTCATCAGACACAGTGTGTGATTGGTACTGTCACCTTGGATCCTGACTATGGTGCATTTGTTATAACCATGGACCCAAGACTGACACAGTACTAAAGAACCCTAGCGCTCTATTCAAGTTTACTTAGTTTTCTTTGTCTATTCCATAGGCCCATTCAGGCTTCCATATAACATTAAACATATTTCACTAGTTTTTTTTTTTTTTCTTCATTATTCCCCCAAGCGAGTGTCTTATTCTGTAGCTTTGGCTGACTTAGAACTTTCTATTTAGGTTAGGTTGTCCTCAAACTAATAGAGATCTACATGCCTTCGCCTCCCAAGTTCTAGGCTTAAACGCCTGTGTTACTAATCTTGGCCTTAATATTACCTTCTCCGTGACAGTTTCTCAGATTTTCTTTGGTGTTTGTTTACCATGACAATTTGAAGAATACTGATCAGGTGTTTTGTGGAATGTCACCCAAATTGAGTTTCTTTGATTACACAAGGGTATGTGATTTTAGAAAGAAGAATATAGAATCAAGGCACCTTTCTTCTCTTATTGTATCAAGGGTACAAACTACTAAATGTTTTATGGATTCAGCTGTTCACTTTGGTTATTTGTTTGTGATTTTTTTTTCTCCTAAAAAGTTTGGGTTTTGTTTTTCTTTCTTCTTTGTGCTCTGGAAATAAATTCACTTCACATTAAAATGGTGTAGAGTTATATTCTACCTCCTTATGAAATGGGTCTGGAAAAGGAGGAGGGTAGCTACCTAAACTCTTTGAAATCCTATACCAGAGAGTATGTCTTCAAGCTATTGATTGATATCACGATTGATTTGCTGGCATTTGTTTTATCCTCTGAGCTACATTCTAAAATAATATTATGTTTTTGTTTGTTGGTTGGATTGTTTTCCTAAAAATATTTCTAGCCTTGGCCACTGGAAACTTTAACTTGGCTCCTCTGTTTCTCTGAGCACATCCTTACCTTCTTGCATTACAAAATTCTTCAGTGTCATGTTGTGTATCTTTCCCCCTACTGCCAGAATCAAGCATTTTTTCTAAAAACTGTGTGCTTTTTACTTATTTTTTAATGTTTAAATAAACTGTTAGAAGTTGTATATAATTGTAGGGCAAAGTATAATGATTCAGAAGATTTATATCTTATGTAATAATTGTCACAAGATGTTTAAGTTATCCATCAGCACAAACATTCACCATTTCTTTGTCAGAGAACATTCAGAACTTTTTGTGTAGCTATTTGGAATTATATAGCATAATATTGCTAAGTATACTTATTCTATTTCTCTGTAACAGAACACCTAAACTCATTCTCCTACCTGCCTGATTTTAGACCAGCTAACAGATCTGCCACCCTTTCTGTTCTGTCTCCTTTTGTGGGGTTATTGTCCTCAGACTCCATAATATTTTTAGAAGCCATAATCTGAGAACTGCGTATACTATTTGCTCTTGGGAAGCTTTACTTTTAGTATTTCTTAGAGAGAAGAGTTAGGACACATACATAATCACATCTGTAATTGTTTCTGCATCTCTCCATATGTATCCACAGCAAGTTAAATGTGAGTTCACATTGATGTTTCTGACTCATCCTTTATGACATGAAATATTTCATTCTGTTTTCCCCCATTATTCATTTGGAACCTCTCCCACCAACTGTGAGAAACCTAACTCTTGACATACAGTTTATTTAATCACACACACCAGCACACAGTGTTGTTAGAACAATCCACCTGTTTGCCCCTGGAAAAGCAATTTTATCAACTAGAAAACTGCTTAATAGATAGTCCTTTCTGCTTTCAGTCTTCACTGTATGGTGAAAATGCCATTTTACATTACTTAGATAAACATTTTTTTTTGTCTCCAAGCTCTTTGTAGAGATCATATGTTACATTTGTAATACTATAAGATTATTTTCTCACAGTCTGTATCATATTCTAGATTCCTTGGCTTACCTAATTTTAAAAATTTGGATTCATCATGCTTCACTGTTTGTACTGTTAAGGTTTTTGTATTATGACAGTCTGGAAAAAAAAGAAAACAACCTATGCTTCCTATAAACACAGTTACTATGTATCCTAATCTCCCTGGCACATAAAAGAAGATAAGCTTCATACAGATGGATATTTATGTTTGTTTGCTTTCTTGTTATTTTGTTTTTGTTTTAGAGACAGGATCTCACTATATAGTCTTGGACAACTGGAACTTTCTGTCTAGACCAAGCTGACATCATTAACTTGACTCTGCTTCCTGAGTGCTGGGGTTTAAAGAAACGTGCTACTGTGCCTTGCTAGTTGGAACTTTTTAATTGTTTAATTTCCTGATGTGTTCTAAGTCCATAGGAATGTTCCAGGCACATAGTATATGCTCAGTAAATATACGTGTAGAGTGAGTGAACATCTTTACTCTTATTCTTCCACTCTTCCTATTCACCCATAGTAGAGCTGATAAAAGCCACATAGGAACATATTTTCCCAGGCCTTTGTGCAGATACAGGCCACATTCTCTTTCTCGGGATAGGTTATACATCCCACCCTGACAGAGTAAGCAAACCCTGTGTAGACCCTACTATAGTACCTTCAAATATTTTCTACAGTTGTTTCTTAACTTGCTTGGTTCTTGCTCTTTTAATAGATTTTTAACTATATAGAGATCTTTTACATTGCACCTCAGGGAAACTAGAAGAGGAATGGCTGGTATGGACAGTTTTTTTAAACATATTTTAGCCTTCTTACACTGTTAAGCAGGAAGTAGTTTTATTTTACTTTCTGTTCTTATTTATTTTATGTTTCCTAGAATTAAGCAGAGAAGCAGCTCAAGAATTTGTCCATCATTCTCTATCTGTCTGTCTATCTATCTGCCTATGGATTGATCGATCGATTGAGTGATCTGTCTGTTGGAAGACAGTTTCCTGAGTCCAACCATCTCAGGAACAAATTCATCTTTCCGGCAGGGTCAAGACTGAGTTCATATTCCCAGGCCCTGTAACCCAACTCCTGTTCTCCTTCAGATGTTTCATGCTTGATGTTAACCAGTAAAGGATGTAAAGAGGGAAGGTGCCATTACCCATTATATAAACTAAGAGACACAATTTGTAATTGTGTTGCCTGTTTTGACTTAAAGCTTGCCCATTCCTTTGCTCCCCTATCATTCTAAATTCCAGGCCAAAGTCCAAGGGGGTCATGAGTTGAAGTTTCTGAAACCAGGTGACCTGGAAAGGACCAGTCATTCAGATTTACTTTCTTGCTTAACTCTTTGTGCCAGATTATATTTGGTCAATGCAAGAGCCCACCGCAGTCCCCTTCACTTTGTGCTCCTATCCTTCTAAAACATTGTGTAATCTCCCTTCAGTGATGTGATTCATATACTGAACTGGCAGTCTCCACGCCTTTGCAGAAAAAAAAAATGCTGGTATATTTTTCCCCCATTTCAAATTTTCCCAACGTTAACATTTTTATTTATTACAATTTATTCACTTTCTATCCCAGCTGTAGCCCCTCCGTTATTCCCTCCCAATCCCACTGTCCCTCCTTCTTCTCTTTCCCTGCCCATCCCCCAATCCACTGATAGGGGCTGTCCTCCTCCCATCCCATTTGACCCTATCCTATAAGACCTCATCAGGACTGGCAGCACTGTCTTCCTCTGTGGCCTGTTAAGGATGTCCCCCCATCAGGGGGAGGTGATCAAAGAGCCAGCCACTGAGTTCATGTCAGAGACAGCCCCTGTTCCCCTGAACCCACTTGGAGACTGAGCTGCTATGGGCTACATCTGTGCAGGGGTTCTAGGTCATCTCCATGCGTTGTCCTTGGATGGAGTATCAGTCTCAGAAAAGACCCCTGGGCTCAGATTTTTTGTTCTGTTGCTCTCCTAGCAAATCTCCTGGCCCTTCCAGGTCTCTCTATCTCCCTCTTCTTTCATACAATTCCCTAAACTCTGCCCAAAGTTTGACTATGAGTCTCAGCATCTGCTTGGATACCCTGCTGCACAGAGTCTTTCAGAGGCTTTCTCTGGTAGGCTCCTGTCTCATTCTCTGTTTTCTCCCTCTTATGATGTCTATCCCATTTGTCCTTGTGATTAGCTTGTATTTTCAGCTCCTGTTTCTGAAGTGAGTTTTCTCAGATTCCACCCTGAACCCAACTCTCTCTCTCTCTCTCTCTCTCTCTCTCTCTCTCTCTCTCTCTCTCTCTCTCTCTCTCTCTCTCTGTCTCTCTCTCTCTCTCTCTCTCCTATGCACATATATCAATGTATGTCCATCTTGGGGTATTTGATCCCCATCCTCTTAAACTTAAATGACTTAAACCTTTAAAAATTGCAAGAACTAAAAATGTCTAAAAATTTGTTCTTTAAGGCATGTTTCTCAAACTTTAGAGAACATCCAAATCACTTGGAAGGCTTTTAGAAAAACTTTGCTTGTCATTACCCCCAAATTACCTGATTCAGTATCTTGGTATGACTTCTATGAATTTATATTTCTAACAAGTTCCATTGTGATGGTGATGATGTTAATCTAAACATCACATCATTGTTTTAAGTAAAAGAAGTAAGATGTTTAAATTGGCAATAAATGCCTTGACAGAAACCAATGTGACATAAAAGAATTGTGTAGATAACTCTCAACAAAGATCATAAGAGAAAAAAAAACACATCTATAGCAAGCAAATCAAATATTTAAAGAAGCTTAACATCCAACTTGAATGCTTTGGCCAAAGACAGGACAATTTGATCTTCAAAAAGGGTGATTATCAGAATCAAAAACCATCAAATGTGTTTAAATCCATGAATTTCTAATGTTCTAAAGAGCTTTTTGGTCAGCATCAGGATATAGTAAAGGGGAAAATATTTTAATTTTAGTACATCAACCCTTTCCCTGAGCAACAATTATAAAAAAGAGAATATATTTTTATAAAAGTATTTAAGTCCTAAACTAGGAAATAATAGAAATAAGATATCATTGTTTTATGTCTTCTCAGTTACTTAGTAGATTCAAGCAATGAACAAAACAGCAAGTAATATAAAATAGAGAGATGCATAGGAAGAGAAGAGGGAGGGAGTGTGGGATTAGGAGGAGATAAGGGAGGGGGTCACAGCATGGATACAAAGTTCATAAATTGTAATAAATGATAATAAAAAGAGTGAGCTAGCAAGAATCATACTTTAGGGACTTTATCAATGAGAGAAGAAAACATCACTTACAATATTCAGCTAAGAAGTATGATGAGATTTTGAATACCATGGTATTTTACTTCACCTCTCAGCACAAAGCAATGATCACGTATTCCAATTGCATTTTGCTGGCTATGCATAGGTACTAATTGCAGGTGCCACCTGTCTTAGTTAGGATTTTTGTGTTCTGAAGAGACACCATGGCCATAGCAATTCTTTTTGTTTTCACTATATAATATTTTTATCAATTACAGTTTATTCCCTTTGTATCCCACCTATAGCTCCTTCCCTCTTCCTCTCCTAATCCCACCCTTGCTCCCTCATCTCCTTTCATGCCCCTCCCCAAGTCTACTGATAGGGGAGGTCCTACTCCCCTTCCATCTGATTCGACTCTATCAGGTCTCATCAGGGCTGGCTGCACCACCCTAAGGGGGATGATCAAAGAGCAGGCCAATCAGTTTATGTCAGAGACAGTCCCTGTTCCCATTACTAGGGAAACCACTTGGACACGGAGCCAGTTTTCGTGGTGCAAGCCGGTAGGATTTGCTGAAGGAGGCAGAGGCAGGTGGATCTGGAGTTTGAGAATATTGTTTTTCTAATTCCATCCAGTTTTCTGAAAATTTCAAGATGTCCTTGTTTTTAATAGCTAAGTAGCATACCACTGTTTAAATGTCCCACAGTGTTTGTATAAGTTTGCACTACAACCAGGAATGGAAGACTATTACCCCTTGCTCCACATCCATGTAAGCATGTGTTGTCACTTGAGTTTTTGATCTTAGCCATTCTGATAGGTTAAGATGGAATCTCACAGTCATTTTGATTTGTATTTCCCTGATGACTAAGGGAGACACTGAGCATTTCTTTAAGTGTTTCTCAGCCATTCAATATTCCGCTGTTGAGAATTCATTGTTTAGCTTAGTACCCTATTTTCTTATATTTTATTTTTATTAATTACAGTTTATTCACTTTGTATCTCCCCTGTAGCTCCTTCCCTCCTCCAGTAAGTTCCCACCGTCCCTCCCCCTTCTCCACCAATGCCCCTCCTCAGTCCACTGATAGGGGAGGTCTTCCATTGCATTATTTGGTTTGTTGGCTTCTTGAATTTTTGTGTATTCTGGATATTAGCCCTCTGTCAGATATAGGGTTGTTGAAGATCTCTTCCCAGTGTGCAAGCTGTCTTTTGTTCTATTGACTATGTCTTTTGCTTTAGAGAAGCTTTTCAATTTCATGAGGTCCCAATTATTAATTGTTGATCTTAGAGCCTGAGCTGTTTGCATTCTCTTTAGGAAGTTTTCTCCTGTGCCAATGAGTTCAAAGCTCTTCCCCACTATTCTTCTAGTAGATTTAGTGTATCTAGTTTTATGTTGAGGTCATTGAGCCACTTGGACTTTAGTTTTGTGCAGGGTGATAAATATGGATCTATTTACATTTTTCTACATGTAGACATCCAGTTAGACTAGCACTTTTTTTTTCTCCTTTGAAAAACTCAAGTGTGTGTGTGGGTTTATTTCCTGGTCTTCTAGTTCATTGATCCACCAGTCTGTTTCTATGCCAATACCATGCAGTTTTTACTACTGTTGCTCAATAATACAGCATGAGATCAGAGATCAAGAAAATCGTCCATTTCATTTAGATTTTCAAATTTTGTGGCATAAAGGCTTTTGAAATAAGACCTAATGATTCTTTGGATTTCTGCAGTGTCTGTTGTTATGTCCCCCTTTTCATTTCTGATTTTGTTGATTTGGATAGTGTCTTTCTGCCTTTTCGTTAGTTTGGCTAAAGGTTTGTCTATCTTGTTGATTTTCTCAAAGAACCAGCTCTTGGTTTCATTGATTCTTTGAATTGTTTTATTTGTTGGCTCACTTGAAAGCCCTGGGATGGGGGGGGGGCAGAAGTAGACACACCCAAGAGGAGTAGACAGCTGGAAATAATCAAACTCAGGGCTGAAATCAATAAATTAGAAACAAATGAAACAGTTCAAAGAATCAATGAGACCCTGGCAATTCTTATAAGGAAATCATTTAATTGGGCTGGGTTACCATTCAGAGGTTTAGTCCATTAACATCATGGTAGGAAACATAGTGACACAGAGGAAGACATAGTGCTGGAGAAGGAGTTGAAATCTCTATATTTTGATGCACAGGCAGCCAAAAGAGACTGTCTCACCGGACTTAGCTTGAGCATAGGGGACCTCAAAGCCTGCACCCACAGTGACACATATTCACTAGCAAGGTCACACTTACTTCAATAAGGCCACAGCTCCAAATAGTGCCACACTCTATGGCCAAGCCTTCTCTGTCTACTGCAAAGAGGAGTTTCTACAATTAATTTAAAAAAATAAAAGAGGTAATAAAAAAGAAGTAACATGAAAAATGTCAGAATGAGACCTAATTCTTTATACATTAAAATATATATTTTAAAATTTAAAAAAATGTCTGGCCCACAGAAATGTGTCCAATAAGTATAAACTACTTGACAATTGGATCTTCTGGCTAATAACAATTACTGTAATTCCCAGAGCAACTCTTGACATTGGCTGTGATTATCCCTTCCACTTGTGAGCCAATATTCTTGTCAGCAAACAATACATATTAACCATACTCTTGGAGAATAATTGAACTTATAGTTTTGGGGTAAAAATATTTTTTGTTATTTACATAAGCACAACATGTGGAATGAAATAATTTCCACAAAGCTTCACTATAAAGTTTAAACTTTTTTAAAAAAATGTGTCATTGAAAGTGTCCTAAAATGCTACATGAGGCTATCTAAATTTGGGGACAGTTACTGGAGAAGGAGAAGGAGGAGGAGGAAGAGGTGGAGGAGAAGGAACATAATCATTGGGTATAAATAGTGATGTAGCTAAAAACAGCCCATGTAGATATAATCTGTGCTCTTTCTCTGAAGGATAATGCCATTTGCCTTGAGTATGAGAAATGAAAGAGGAAGATAAGATTGGAATCATAGAGTATCAGCACAAGGAAGCCTACTTATGCCAGCTTTAATTGTTTTTCTGATTTGTCTTCTTTCTCTGAGATAATCAGTGCCAAGCCTTCTTGCTGCTTCAGCATATCAGAATTCTTATGGCCCTTATAATTTTATCAACTTAAAAGAATACAGGGATTGGGAGATCCAAGATGGCTGTCATGAGAGGACACCGTGTCTGAGGAGCAGGACAGCAGTAACAGCACAGCGACCAGGAGACTGAACTCTGGGACCTAAAACACCAGCATTTGTGATTGCCAGGTGAGCAGAATTCCTATAGTGAGGAAATCAAGTGGGAGAATCCTAGGGACATCCAGTTATTCCCTGGAAAAACTTCAGGTGACCTGTGGCACACAGCCCTGATCTGAACGTGCAGCCACCCTGGGCGCCAACTGCCGCCATACCAGACTGGGACACACAGTCTCCGGGCCAGACTAAGAAGGCCCCGGGTACCATTTCAGATCGGCCTACATCCGGTGGGCACACACCTCTCAGCACGACCATCAACCACCCCAGTCCGTGTGTTTGTCCACTGGACAGGCTGAGAAGGGCTCGGGTACAGTTTTGGACCAGGCTGCACCCAGCGGGAGTACTCCCCATGGCAGTGCCAGCAGCCACCCTGGACCAGAACACACAGTATCAGATCCAGATTGAGGGGCCCCCAAGTACCATCTCAGAACATGGTGCACAGCCCCTGGCCCAGAAGGAGGCACCAAGACTCGAGTCCCGAGCATAACCCTTAGCAGCAAGCCCAGGTCGGAGCATGGAGCCTCCAAACCAGAGCAGCCATCCCAGCTGCCATCTCAAACCAGGACACTCAGCCTCTGGCACAGAGTGAGGAGCCAAGCCTCCAGACCAGAGGGGTGACCAGACTGCAGTGCTTAGAGCTTCTAGCACAGAGCACAGAGCTGGGCACACAGAGCCCACAACAGAGTTCAACTGATAACAACACACACTATCAAACCACTGGAAATCCCTGAAATTCTTGAAGAATACTCCTGACACAAGAGATTGACAGTTCCAGTCTGAAGTTCAGCATTAAAGCACAAACAGCTCCTTGATTATAGATAAACAAATGGCCAAATGTAGACGAAAGAACTCACCCAACAAAAATCAGGACACCATGGCCCCACCAGAAATATCCAAAAACAATGGAGATTTTAATTCTGCGGAGACACAGGAAAATTATGTAAAACCTATCATTATAGGAATAAAAAGAGGGACAAAAAGAGGAAATGAATAAGGCCCTCAGAGAAATTCATAAGAATTTAACTGCCCACATACAAGAACAATTAAAGATATACAGAGAGGAAACAAACAAAAAAATAGGAGACACAGTCAATCAGATGAAGGAAATGATACAAAGCATGAAAACAGAATTAGAATCTATAAAGAAGACAGAAATGCAGAAGAACCTGGAAATGGAGAACTTAGAGAAAAGATCAGGACACACAAATGTAAGCATCACCAATAGAATACAAGAGATGGAAGAGAGAATCTCTGGAGCGGAGGATACTCTGGCTGAAATGGATTCCTCACGCAAAGAAAATAAAAAATCAGAAAACTCCAAAGCACAAAACATCCAAGAAATTAAGGATGCCATCAAAAGACAAAACCTAACAATAATTGGAATGGATGAAAAAGAAGATTCCAGGCTCCAAGGACTGGAAAATATTTTTAAGAAAATCATAGAAGAAAATTTTCCCAACTTAAAAAAAGAAATGTCCAAACATACAAGAAGCCTAAAGAACACCAAATAGACTAGACCAGAAAAGAAATACCTCTCATCACATCATAGTCAAAACACTAAACCTACAAAACAAAGAAAAAATATTAAAGGTAGCAAGGGAAAAGGGGCAAGTAACATATGAAGGTAGACCAATCAGATCACACCAGACTTCTCACCAAAAACTATGAAAGCCAGAAGGGCTTGGGCAGAAGTCATGCAGTCTTTAAGGGAATACAGATACCAACCAAGACTACTATACCCAGCGAAGCTTTCAATCAACATAGATGGAGAAAACAAAATTTTCCATGACAAAACAAAATTCATGCAATACCTACACAACAACCCAGCCCTACAGAAGGTAATAGAAGGAAAACTTCAGTCCAACGGAAACAACTACACCAAAG
>CM053742.1:19756610-19777773 GCA_028658305.1 Pachyuromys duprasi | reverse complement strand
GCCTAGTCCCTGACTTCAGTGGGATTGATTTGAGTTTCTCTCCATTGAGTTTGATGTTAGCTATAGGCTTGCTGTATATTGCCTTTACTATGTTTAGGTATGTGCCTTGTATCCCTAGTCTCTCCAGTGCTGGTGCCTGGGCACCTGCAAGAACCGGAGAACTTTTCCTGAGATCTGTTGTGTTGAGGAGAGTTGGCTGCATGTCCGGAGGTTGGACCTGATGTTCAGCTCATTGTGGAGTTTCCTCACTACAGGGAAACCCAGCCTCAAGTGCCTTGGAGCCCACAGTCTCTCTGAGAAGGTGAGTAGGGTACACAGGCAGGTCTCTGGGCTGGCATCTGAGTGCCTGCTGGATCCCAGTCCCTTTTCCAGGATGTGTCTGTGTGACATGAGGTCAGTCCCAATTGCTGTGGGTTTTTTTCTCAACTGGAAATCCCGGTTTCTAGTGTTGGTCCCCACAGTTCAGTCTGGGATATTGATCAGAGATTGAAGATGTGTGAATCTGGGCTGGTGACTTAACACTTGCTGGGAGCAAGGAACTCTTCTAGGGTTTAGCTAGGTGACCTTAACCCGATTGCTTCCTACACCATGGGGTTTCCTCTCACCTTGGAAACAAAATTGCAGGTGTTTTCTGGCCCTGCGTTAGGTCTGTTGGTTGCTGTGCAGTCACTGCTGTCCTGCTCGGCAAACACAGTGTCCTCCGGGTGCTGCCATTTTGGATCCTGCCTAATTTCATCTCCTCTCCCCATTTTAAACCTCCCTCCATTTCACTCTCCATTTTCCCCTTCATATCACCTGTGTTCTACTGTCACCCTGTGCTATTTTTTTTTTAATGTCAACTTGACACAGGCTAGAGTAATCAGAGAGGAGGATGTCTCAGATGAGAAAATGCATCCAATAAGATTAGGCTGTAGGCAAATCTGTATGACATTTTCTTAATTAGTGACTGATGTGGGAGAGCCTAGCTCATTGTGGGTGGCGCCATCCCTGAGTTGGTGTTTCTGAGATCTGAAACGAAAGGAAAGTGGACTGAACAAGCTATGGTGAGCAAGCCAGGAATCAGCGCTCTTCCATGGCCTCTGCATCAGCTACTGCCTCCAGGTTTCTTTTCTGTTTGAGTTTCTAAACTCCTTCAATGATGGACTATGAAGTCAAAGTGGAAGTCTAATAAACTCTTTACTGCCCAAGTTGCTTTTCATCGTGATGTTTCACCACACCAATAGAAACCATAACTAGATTACCCCCTAACTTAAGACCTTATTTTAATTCTCCTCACTAATGTTCTTTTTCTAGTTTACTGAATTCAATGTGTATTCCAAGACAAATACACTAATTTAAAGCATTGATGTTAGGATTCATATATGAAAACATGTGCACTTGTCTTTCCAGTTCTTTTACCTCACGCAGAATGCTTTCCAGTGCAATCCATTTACATGAAAATTTCATTTTTCCTTGCAGCATAATAAAATGCCATTATATGTATGTAACACATTTTCATTATTCATTTATCAATTGATGAACATCTAGGCTAATGCCAATAGAGTATCTATGAACAGATAAGCATGCGTCTTTGTAGCAGGAAATATAGCTTTTTGTGTATATGCCTAATAGAGGTATACAATGATTTTGTTATATAATAGATCTATTTTTCTAAGAATCCACCAATACTAATTTTCACAGTGGCTGCATAAATTGTACCACTAACAATTTATCACACATATTGGTCACAAAACATGAAGAAATTAGCTTGGTACTGATAAGGAAACATTTTTTTTCTCCATGCTGGCTAGATTTCTCAGTACTAGAAGGTGCTTTGAAAGATGATATGAGGAAAGGCATTAAGAGTCTTATCTATCTTTGAACCCTATGAGTTACAATAATGTAAGCATGGCCAATGGACACAATAGCGACATGAATGTTATGGAAGTAAGCAATCAATTTATGATTGAGCTTAAGGCTCAGTCCACAGGAAGAAACACATGGATGGTATTAAAAATATTAAATCCATGGCTGTAGAACTCCTATGCCCCAGGACTGAATCTATTACTGTTAGTTTAATAAATGGACATAGTATCAAACTACCCTCTAAATTTGCATCATCTCTCTTCCTGTAGATTACTGCTGCTATCAGACCACATCATAGAAATTTTTTCTGTACAGTGACAGGTAGTTAATGCAGAAACTCACAACAGGTTAAAATGTCAAGAATAAGTGATTGAGAAGTTTGATGGTTTAAATTAGAATGGCCCTTATATGCTCATATATTTGAATGCTTAGTCATCATAGATTGGCAGTACTTGAGAAAGATTGGGAGGTGTGGCCTTCTTTGAAGAAGGATGAGCTGGCTGGACCATGGTGGTGCATGTCTTTAATCCCAGCACTATAGAGGCAGAATCAGGTGGATCTCTGAGTCTGAGGCCAGCATGGTCTATAAAATCATTTCTAGGATCCTCAGGGCTATATAGAGAAACCCTGTCTCAAATAACAACAACAAATGAGCACAATCCATTCCCAGTTCATCTTGTCTTCTTCCGTGCCTCATATTTTTCTGTAGGCCTTTGCATTTCCTCCCATTAGCTACCAGAGGAAGCCTCTTTGATAATGACTGGGCTAGGTGCCCATCTATAACTATAGCAGAATATCATTAGGAAATATTTTATTTTATTATTATTATTTTTATCCTAGGCCTCTGGGACATCTAGTCTCCAGTTCCTGGTCATCCAGGCAGTGTCAGACAAGAGCTTCTCACCTTTCATGGCATGGACCTCAAATTAGAGCAGTCATTGGTTGGCCATTCATACAAGTTCTGCATCACCGCTGTCCAGTACAATTCACAGACAGATTGAAAGTTTTCTGAATGGGTTGGTATCCCAGTCCCACCATGGGAAGTTGCCTGCTTACAGAAGAGGGCTATTTCAGGCTCCATATCTTCTATTACTAGGATTTCTCCCTAGGGTCACCCTCATAAAATCCTACGAGTTTTTACTGTATAGGTTTCCAAATCATCCCCCAAATGCCCTGCAATTCCAATCATCTCTCCCTGTAATCTTTCGCTCCATCCTCTCACCTGATCCTTTCTGTTCTCATTCCCACTTGGCCCCAAGCCACACACTATCTATTTCCCCTTCACAAGGAGATCCATGGGAACTTTTTAGAGCTCTCCTTTGTTATTTAGCCTTTTCTGGATCTCTGGATTGTAGCATGATTATCTTTTACTTAACAGATAATATCCCCTTACCAAGTGACTACATTTGTCTTTCTGGGGCTGGATTACCGCACTCACTTGGGATGATTTTTTTTCTAGTTCCTTTCATTTGTCTGGAAATTTCATGATGTCAATTTAGTTTCTAACAGCTAATAGTCTATAAATATACCTCATTTTCTTTATCCATTCTTCAGTTCAGAGACATGTAGGGTTGTTTTCAGTTTCTGGCTATTATGAATAAAACTGCTATGAACACAGTTGAGCAAGTATCCTTATGGTATGAAGTATCTTTTGGGTAAATGCCTAGGAGTTGTATAGCCAGTGAGTCTTGAGGTACCTTGCTTCCCAGATTTCCAAGGAACTGCCATATTGATTTCTATAGTGGTGGTACAAGTTTGTACAAGTGGTTGTACAGCAATGGAGGGTATTATCTTTGTTTCATATCCTCTCCAGCATGAGCTGTCACTTGTGTTATTGATACAGTGCTTCTTACAGGAGCAAGATGTAATTTCAAAGTAGTTTTGATCTGCATTTCCCAGATGGCTAAGGATGTTAAACATTTCTTTAAGTGTACCTCAGCCATTTCAGATTCCTTTACTGAAAATTCACTGTTTATAAGCGTACCCCATTTAAAATTGATTCCATTGATGAATTTGTCTCTTTTTTATGCAATGCCATGTGGTTTTTATTACTATAGCTTTGTTGTACAGTTTACAATCAGGAACCTCTAGAAGTTCTTTTATTAATCAGGATCGTTTTAGCTATACTGGGTTTTTGTAGTTTTTTCATATGAAATCGAGTGTTGTCCTTTAAAGGTTTGAAAAGTAGTATGTCGAAATTGTGATATGGATTGAACTGAATCAGTAGATTGCTTTTGGTGGGATGGTCATTTCTATATTTATCCTACTGAACCATAAGAAAGGGAGATTTTTATGGTTGTGAGCCTAGCCTTTAATGGCTGAGCCACATGAAATTTGCAGGTAAATGGTGGGAACTGGAAAGGATCATCCTGAGTGAGCTATCCCAGAAGCAGAAAGGCACACACAGTATATATCCACTCATATAGACATATAATATAGGATGAACTTACTAAAATCTGTACACCTAAAGAAACCAATCAAGAGGGAGGACTCTGGCTAAAATGCTCAATCCCCAATCAGAAAGACAAAGCAGATGGACATCAAAAGAAGAAGAAAACAGGAAACAAGTTAAGAGCTTGTCACAGAGGGCCTCTGAAAGGCTCTGCCCTGCAAAATATCAAAGCAGATGCTGAGACTTATGTCCAACTGTTGGGCAGAGTGCATGGAATCTCACGAAAGATGTGGGAAATAGTAAGATAGGGAGAAGACAGGAGCTCCACAAGGAGAGCAACAGAACCAAAAACTTTGAGCACAGGGTTCTTTCCTGAGACCCTTATTCCAACCAAGTACCATGCAAGGAGAAAACCTAGATCCCCTGCACAGATGTAGCCCATGGCAATTCAGTGTCCAAGTGGGTTCCATAGTAATGGGAAGAGGGACTGCCTCTGACACGAACCGATTGGCTTGCTCTTTGATCACCTCTCCTGGATGGGGGAGCAGCCTTACCAAGCCACAGAGGAAGACAATGCTGCCACTCCTGATGAGAGCTCATAGACTAGGATCAGAAGGAAGGATTGGAAGATCTCCCCTATCAGCAGACTTGGGGAAGAGCATGTGTGGAGAAGGGGAAGGAGAGGTGGGATTGGGAGGGGAGGAGGGAGGTGTTTATGGGGGGATACAAAGTGAATAAAGTATAATTAATAAAAAAGTTATAAAAAAGAATGGGAGATTTTCTATTTTCTTATATCTTTGTCAATTTTGTTTCTTCATAACTTGAAGGTTTTATTCTCCAGGTCTTTCACTTACTTGGTTAGTTACCCTAAGGTATTTTATATTATTTGTGCCTGTTATAAATGGTGTTATTTATCTGATTTTTTTTCTCAGTCCCTTTGGCATTTGTGTATAAGAGAGTTGCTGATTTTTTTAAATTTAATCTTGTATCCAGCCACCTTGCTGAAAATGTTTATCAGCTGTAGGAGTTTCCCTGTTTTAAGGTTTAGGGTCACTTATATATACTCTCATATCATCTGTAAGTAATGATACTTTGACTTCTTTCTTTCCAATTTGTACTCCATGATTTATGTCAATTGTCTTATTGCTGTAGCTAGAATTTCAAGTACTATATTGAATAGATATGGAGATAGTGGATAGCCTTGACTTGTCTCTGATTTTAGTGTGATTGCTTTAAGTTTCTCTCCAACTAAATTGATGCTGGCTATATGCTTATCGTAAGTTAGTTTTATTATGTTGAGGTATGTTCCTTGTATCCTTACCCTCTCAAGTCTTTCATCATGAAGGTGTGCTGGATTTTGTCAAAGGCTTTTTTGTTATCTAATGATATTATCATGTGTTTTTTTTTTCATTCCTTCAGTTTGTTTATAGTGTGGATTACGGTAGTGGATTTTCTTAATTTAAAACATCCCTGTATCCCTGGCATTAAACCTACTCTATCATGATGGATAATTTTTTGATATATTCTTGGATTCGGTTTATTAGTATTTTATTGCTCAATTTTACATCCATGTTAATAAGAGAAACAGGTTTCCAATTTCCTTCTTTGTTGAATCTTTGTGTTGTTTGGGTAACCACGTGACTGTGTTCTTATGAAATAAGTATGGCAATGTTCCTTTTGTTTCAATTTTCTGGAATAATTGAGGAGTATTGGTGTTAGTGCCTCTTTGAAAGTCTGCTATACTTCTACACTAAAACTGTCTGACCTTGGATTTTTTCTTGGTTGGGAGACTTTTATTGACTGCTTCTATTTGTTAGATGTTAAAGGTCTGTTGAAATTGTTAATCTAATCTTGATTTAACTTTGGTAAGTGGTATGTATTGAGAAAATTGTCCATTTCTTTTTAAAATTAATTAATTAGTTATTTTTTGTATGTAATTCACTTTTCTTGTTGTAGTACCATCTCTCCTCCCCTCCAAACCCCATAAGCCTACCCTTCCTCTCCCCCCTCCCCTTTTCCTTAGAAAAAGTGGGCTCTCCAGGGGAGGACATTGCAGCCAGCCCTGAGGAATCAGGATAAGCTGGGGTTGGATGGAAGGGAAGGAGGTCCTCCCCTGTTGGTGGACTTGAAGGGGGCGGGGAGGAGGGAGATGAGGGAGGGAGTGGAAAGGTAGGAGGGACTGAGGGAGGGGGCTACGCCTGGGATTCAAAGTGCCTAACCTGTGATTGAGATAAAAATAAATAAATTAAAAAAAGAAAAAGAAAAAAAAAGTAAAAGGGGGCTCTCTTTCCAAGTTGTATCAGAGTGAGCATGTCCTCTTCCCTGTGGCCTGGCAAGGCAGTCCTGCCAGGGGAAAGTGATAAAAAAAGCTGGTAAGTTGAGTCCATGTCCAATGCAGTCCCCACTTCCCTTACTAGAGGGCCGACATGAGGTCTAAGATGCACATCTGCTACATCTTTGTAGAGGAACTAGGTCTAGTTTGTCCGTGGTCTCAATTGATACTTCAGTCTCAGTAAGCCTCTGTGGGCCCTGGTTAGTTGGCTCTATTGGTCTACTTTTGGAGAGCCTATCACCTCCAGGTCCTTTTCTCTTCTCTTCCGCTTTTTCATAAGACTCCCTATCCATCACCCAATGTTTGGCTGTGAATCTTGGCATCTGTTTTGAGGTGCTGCTGGGTACAGTCTCTCAGAGGACAATTCTTTCAGGCTACTCTCTTCGAGTTTAGCATAGAATGATTCATAGTGTCAGGGGTTGGCACTTTCTGATAGGGTGGGTCTTTGGTTGGGCCAGGAATTTGTTGGGCATTCTTTCAATCTCTGCTCAATCTTAATCCCTGCACATCATGTAGGTATGGTAAGTTTGGGGTTGAATTTTTTTTCCTGGCACAAATGAGCATTTTTTATTTATAATTCATGAGGCACACAACAATTTCACCATCTACAAATGACTTTATATAAATTTTAGAATAATGGATTTAGAAAAGACATAACAAGGTCTTTTTTAAAAGGCATAAAAGATTGTTGCCTTAAAAAATATATCTTTTACTTATCTAGGACCTAAAATTCTCACCATTGATTCCAGATGAAAAATATCATCTCAACTCACACTAGGACCAAGACGAATGAATCACTAGTGCTAACACATAAGCTGTTGCCTAGCAGAAAACAAAACTTTAAAAATTAATTGCAGTAATATAATATAGTATAGGAAAATATCTGGGCTCAAGGAACAAAGATATTAATTAGGGAAAAGGGGTGCAAATAAAGTATTTTATTTGTAAGAGCTTCCCACTGTTGTTACTATAAAAATCAAATATGAAAGTAAGCTTTACAAGAATTATATATCTTAGTAGAAAAAAAATGTAATGTCCCTATGAAAATTAAAAAGTATGAAATACTTTTGAATGAAATATGAAATTATTATATAAGTGAAATTTATAGAGCCATCTGTTTAAGAAAATTAAACTGGCTCCAGTAAGGCCAAGACACTGTACAGACAACCATTAATTAATGTAGGTTTTCCACTCCCAAGGTTATATACAATATAACTAAAGCACATAGAAATAATGGCCAAGTGTACATGGCCAAAGGCTGCTTTGGAAACCCAGAAGAAGCACCTTCCTCTACACAGTGAAACCTGCAAAAAGAGGAGACAGGCTGTTTGAGAAGAGCTCTGAAGAATAATTAAAAAGTCTCTCAGGGAAGATAGTGTGACCTGGAACAAGTACTGGAGACAGGAGAACCTGTGATTTTAAGGAAGATGCAGAAGGTGGTGAGAGTTCTATGAGGCTGTTCCAAGTTGACAGACTGACTTTAAAGCCCAGCAGAAACTACTTAATCTCATTGGAATTTATTTTAATCTATGAAATACTACAATTAATTTACTGATTCAGGCTTCTATATTCAGAAAGAGCAAAAAAGTAGCCAAATCAGTCGTATAAAAAAACCTGAATGAAAGGAAATGAGGGAAAGAAAATATTTCTGGGGGAGAAATAATGAACGGATCAGATCTGAACAATAAGAGATACACCACAAATAATCCAGCATGATAAATTCAAATACCATTTTGTGAGACAATCACATAAGCTGGATTTAAAGAATATGTGTTGGGGGTAGTGATTACATATTGTGGAAACCTTAAATATGCTTGTTAGCTTTGTCAACTGGGAACAATTTAGAATCACTTGAGAAGAAAGTCTCAATGACTTTTAGTTGATTTTGGAAGACCCAGCCTACGGTAAACATCACCATTCCCTAAGTAGGGAAAGTGGAAGGTGTTCTGAAGTATGGAAGAGTGGAGAATTGGAGGTAAGCAGAAGCAAAGAAGCAAGCAGACATACATGCATTCAATTCTTTCTTCTCTTGACTGTAGATACAGTGCAGCTTCCTTACTATCATACACTATACCCTGTAATCATGAGCTGAAATTAACCTCTTTACCCCTAAGTAGCTTTTGTGCAAGTATTTTATCAAGGCGACAGAAATGAAATGAGAACCATTTGTAGGACCAAGAAACCATGAAACTGGACCGTTTTTTAATTTACAGTTTATTCACTTTGTATTCCAACTGTAAACCTCTCCCTTGTCCCTCTCCCTGCCCTCCTTCCCTCTTATTCTCCTGTGTCCCTCCCCCAGTCCAGTGATAGGGGAGGTCTTCCTTCCTTTCCTTCTGATTCTAGTCTATAAGCTCTCATCAGGACTGACTGCATTGTCTTCCTCTGTGACCTGGTAAGGCTGCTCCCACCTCAGGAGGAAGTGATCAAAGAACCAGCAACTGAGTTCATGTCAGAGACAAACCCTATTCCCGTTACTAGGGAACGTTCTTGGACACTGATATGCCATGGGCTACATCTCTTCAGGGGTCCTAGATTTTCTGCAATCATTGTCCTTGTTTGGAATATCAGTCTTAGAAAAGATCCCTATGTCCAGATTTTAGGTTCTGTTGCTCTCCTTTTGGAGCTCCTGTCCTCTCCAGGTCTTTCTATCCCCCCCTTCTTTTATAAGATTCCCTGCACTCCGCCGAAAGTTTGGCTATGAGTCTCAGCATCTGCTTTGATACCCTGATGGGTACAGTCTTTTAGAGGCCTTCTGTGGTAGGTTTCTGTCCGGCTTCTTGTTTTTTCCCTCTTCTGATGTCCATCCCCTTTGCCTGTCTGAATGAAGATTGAACTTCTTACCAAGGGTCCTCCTTCTTTATTTGCTTCTTTGGGTATGCAGATTTTAGTATGATTATCCTATATTATCTGCCTAATATCTACTTACAAGCGAGTATTCACCATCTGTGTCCTCTGCTTCTGGGATACCTCACTCAGGATGATCTTTTCTAGTTCCCACCAATTGCCTGCAAATTTTATGATTTCCTTGTTTTTAATTGCTGAGTAGTATTCCATTTTATAGATGTACCACGATTTCTGTATCCATTCCTCAACTGAGAGACACCTGAGTTGTTTCCAGGTTCTAGATAATACAAATAAACCTATCACAAACATGGTTGAGTAAATGTCCTTGTTGTATACTTGAGCATCTTTTGGATATATGCTCAGGAGTGGTAGAGCTGAATCTTGAGGTAGCACTATTCCTAATTTTCTGAGAAAGTACAAGATTGATTTCCAAAGTAGCTGTACAAGCTTACATTCCCACCAGCAATGCAGGTGGGTTCCCCTTTCTCCACATCCTCTCCAGCATGTGTTGTCACTTGAGATTTTGTTCTTAGCCATTCTGATGGGTGTCAGGTGAAAACTCGGGGTCTTTTTCACTTGCATTTTCCTGATAGCTAAGGATGCTGAGCATTTCTTTAAGTGTTTCTCTGTGATTTGATAGTCTTTGTATTGGGAATTCTGTTTAACTTTGTATCCCATTTTTTAATTGTATTACTTGATTTGTTGCTGTTTAACTTCTTGAGTTCTTTATTTATTCTCAATATTAACCCTATCTCAGAAATAGGGTTGATGAAGTTCCTTTTCCAATCTGTAGGCTGTCCTTTTGTTCTGATGACAGTGTCCTTTGCTTTACAGAAACTTTTCAGTTTCATAGGGTTCCATTTATTGATTTTTGCTCTTAGAGCTTGTGATGATGGTATTCAGTTCAGGATGTTGTCTCCTGTACCAATGAGCTCAAAGCTCTTCCCCACTTTTTCTTCTAACAGTTTTAGTGTGTCTCGTTTTATATTGAGGTCTTTGACCAACTTGGAATTTAGTTTTGTGCAGGGTGATAAGTATGGATCTATTTGCACTTTAGTGCATGTAGATATCCAGTTAGACAAGCACCATTTGTTGAAGATACTATCTGTTATCCATTGTATGATTTTGGCATCTTTGTCAGAAGTCAGATGTCCATAAGTGTGTGGGTTTATTTCTGTATCTTCTGTTTGATTCCATTGATCCACCAGCCTGTTTCTATGCCAGTACCATACAGTTTTTACTACTATTGCTCTCTATAGTACAGCTTGAGCTCAGGGATGGAGATTCCTCCAGAAGATCTTTTATTGTAGAAGATTGTTTTAGTGATCCTGGGTTTCTGGTTATACCATATGAACTTTAGAATTTTTCTTTCAAGGCCTGTAAAAACTTGTGTTGGTAATTTGATGGGAATTGCATTGAATCTGTAGATTGCTTTTGGTGAGATGGCATTTTTGCTATGTTAATCCTGCCAAGCCATGAGCATGGGAGAGCGTTCCATCTTCTGATCTCTCCAGGACTTTAAACAGAAGTGAATATTGGATTTTATCAAAGGCTTTTTCAGCATCTAAGGAGATTATCATGTGGTTTTTTTTTCTTTCAGTCTGTTTATATGGTGGATTAAATAGACGGATTTCCATTTAAGCTAATTACAGTCATGAAAATACAATATAACCTCACTACAGCAAAACTAAATGTATCTAAGCACATAAACACACTACTACAAATTAAGGATCTAACAGCCACTGGTCATTAATCTCTCTCAATATAAATGGACTCAATTCTCTGATAAAAAGACACACACTAACGAAATGGATGTGTAAATAAGACTTAATAGTCTTTTGCATACAGAAAATACGCCTAAGTCACAAAGATAGACATGACCTGAGAGTAAAGGGCTGGAATACAGTTTTCAAAGCAAATGGACCCAAGAAGCAAGCAGGAGTAGACATTCTTATGTCTAATAAAATAGATTTTCAATGAAAATTAATCAAAAGGGTTAAGTTTTTGTGGGTGGGTTATTGTTCCCCACCCACTGCTAGGAGATTGGGTTAGTTAGAGGGTTTCCTTCTCAGTCTCTGTACCTTCTGCTAGTAAGAGGCTCTGCTTGAGTCCACCTCATATACTCCTAGAAGTCTACCTTTGTGGGCTTTGATGTTTCACCAAACCTACTTGATTTAGTGTGCTTAAGTGCCTTTCCCTTCCTTCCCCCCAAACCTTAAGTAGGAGATAAATAGGAAAAAAAGGCTGTAGGTCTCTTTTATCTACTTCTTGCTGATTAGTGTCAGTGGGTCTTCAGGGGATTACCAAACTCAATTCTCAGGGTAACAGCAGTCCAATCCAAGGACAAACACAAAGCAGCAAGAGGATTCCAAAGTTCAGTACAAGTCAAGGAAAGCCACAAGACTCAGTTGGACTGCTGAGAAAAGTTCTTAGGAACGTCTCTCTCTCTTCAAATTCAAGTGCTGAAGCATTAATATCAGTGCAGTGATGTCAATCCAAAAAACAATGTCTCACAGTGAGTGGGCCTTTAGATGTCTTCTTGTCTTCAAAGTCCACCCACCCACAGATGATCTCAACTGACCAAACTCACCTATATCACACCTGAGAGCTCACAGCAAAACATCACATGCCCTCTCACAAGCCAACCTACAGTAAAACATTACATGCCTAGCTTGCAGCAAAACATGACAAAACTGAATCCTCAAAGAACAGAGAAATTTCCACTACATACCCTGTCTTAGGTCTCCAGCTTGTTACAGAGATAACCCCACCCTCAGTTTCTCTTTTCTCTATCATTCTTCTGTCCTCTTGCTCTTGCTCTCCCCAGGTCTATTTTCCACCCTCTTAAATCTCTGTGCATCCTCTCCTACTTTGTTCCCTCTCTTCAACCACTATTTCTCTTTACTATATTTACCATTCTGAGCGAGATACATGAATCCACCCTTGAATCCTGTATGTTACTTATCTTCTTTGAGTCTGTGCCTCCTAGCATGCTTATCCTGTACTATATGGCTAAAACCCACTTGTAAGTGAGTAAATAGCATGTGTGTCTTTCCTGGTATGGGTTATCTCACTCAGGTTGATCTTTTCTAGTTCCATTCATTTACCCGTAAATTTCATGATTCTTTTGTTTGTTATACCTGAGCAGTATTCCATTGTGTAAATGTGCCACTTTTCTTTATCCATTCTCCTGTTAAGGGACATTTAGGTTGTGTCCAGATTCTGGCTATTGGGAATGAAGTTGCTATGAACATAGTTGAGAAATCACCCTTGTTGTGTGGTGGTGTTTCCATATCCAGGAGCAGTATAACTGAGTCTTGATAGAAAGATATTCCAAATTTTCTGACAAAGCGCCATGTTGATTTCCAAAGTGGTTGCACAACTTTACACTCCCACTAATAATGGAGGAGTATTCCCCTTTCTCTACATCCTCTCCAACATGTGCTGTCACTTGAGATTTTGAACTTAGTCATTCTGACCACTGTGAAAGGGATTCTCAGAGTCAATTTGATTTGTATTTCCCAGATGACTAAGGAAGTTGAACATTTCTTTAAGTACTTCTTGGCCATTTGAAATTTCTCAGTTGATAATTCTCTGTTTAGTTCTGTGCCTCATTTTTAATTGGGTTATTTTGTTTACTGGTGTTTGATTTCTTGGTTATAAATTTCTTTCTTATATATTTTGAATATTAGCCCTTTGAATGTAGAATTGGTTAAGCCCATTTCTCAATCTGCAGACTGTCATTTTGTTCTATTGACAGTGCCCTTGTCCTTACAGAAGCTTTACAGTTTCAACAGGTCTCATTTATTAACTGTTGATCCTAGAGACGGAGCTGTTGGTGTTCTGTTCAGGAAGTTGTCTTCTTTGTCAAAACACTGGAATTTTTTTTCCTTTCTCTTCTAATAGATTTAATATCTTTGGTATTATCTTAATGCCTTTGATACACTTGGGTTTGATTTTTGTGTAGGGATATACTTTTATTTTCATTGAATACTAGAAATTCTTTAATTTCTTTCTTTCCTGATCCAGTGGTCATTGAGTAGGGAGCTGTCCAGTTTCCATGAGTTTGTAAGCTTTCCATTGTTTCTGAGTTCCAGCTTTAATCCATGGTGGTCTGATAACATGGAGGGGATTATTTCAATCTTTTTATATCTTTTGAGGCTTGCTTTGTGACCCAGTACATGGTCAGTTTTGGAGAAATTTTCTGGAGGTTCTGAGAAGTTTTCTTCTCTTGTGTTTGAGTGAAATGTTCTGTAGATGGCTGTTAGGTCCATTTAACTCATAACGTTCTGTTAGTTTAATTATTTCCGCCATTTAGTTTTGTTCTTGATAATCTGTCCTTCAGAGAGAGTGGGGTGTTGAAGTCTCCCACTATTAATGAGTGGGGTTAGATCTATGGGTTAAGCTGTATTAATGTTCCTTTTAAGAATGAGGGTGCCCTTGCATTTGGGGCATAGATGTTCAGAATTGAGACCCTGGGGGAGTCCAAGATGGCAGTGAACAGCACACAGTATACCTGTGGGGCACAGGATCTGAAACTCTGAAATAAGTGACAGGAGGGGCAGATGAAGTCAGGTCATCCACACTGAAACTTCCTGGGTGAGAAGAGATACCTGTGAGCTGGGCCAGTTTAGATCCATGTCACGTGTGGATTTCTCTGGGGCTTGAGAGTGGCAAATATTCAACTCCCTGCACTTAGCTTAGCCCCAAGCACTGGGCTCCCAGCTCGGCAGAGGTGACAATGGTTGCCCAAACAGGAGCCTCCATGCTCCATGACTGAGACACCAGAGGCAGTTGCCAAAGCAAGAGCCTCCATGTTCCCTGTCTGAGACAGCAGAGGCTGATGTCCCAAATACAGGTCTCCCTGCCTGGTGGATAAACAGTAGACACCACAGAGCAGACAGATCTCCTACATTTTCATTTGCCCCTGTGGGCTCAAATGTGAGAATAGAGAACAGGTGGTACCCATGTGGTTTAAGATTAGGCCTGCAAGTGAGTGAGTGCACCTACAAGTGAGTGCATGCAGAGCCCCAGATCCAGGGTTTTTCTACACTAGCAGCAAGACATCAGATCCCTCCCACTCACACCTCCACTGTGGGCAACTTAGGGATCCTTGGGACAGTGTTCTCAACATTGAAGTCCCTATTCTGTGGGTCTCCCAGTGGAGTCCAGGCAAACAGTTCCTAGAGCCAAGATGGAACAACCCAGACAGATCAGAATACCTGGAGGACAGTGCAACAGGACTATGGACAAACTGAGGCATTCAGGGCTCTTGTGCAGGTGCATTGCTCCTGAGAACAGTGTGAGCACTACCACCTGAGCATAGTCTCTACCCTTCCAGGCATCTACATGCTTCAGCACCCTTTCCTTTAAGAGACACTACAACACACACTCCTGTACCTGCACAATGTGCCTGGGACATTCCTCCCTTAGCTGCAGCTGAAATAACAACATCCACTTTCGAACCAGTTGTCTTCTCTCATTGTCCTGAAGAATAATCCAGATACCAGAGAGAGACATACAAAGTCTGAAGTATAGACTCCGGAAACAAAAGGTGAAGTTTTTGAATAAGCAGATAGTTAGAGGACAGCATAAGAACACATTTAACAAAAATCAGGACATCATGGCTTCATCAGCAAACCCAAAAATCAATGGATAGGAGAATTCATAGGAAACACAGGAACATTATCTCAAATCTATGCTTATCCAGTTATTCAAGGCACATAAAGAGAAAACAAACAAAGCTCTCAATGAATTATAGGCAAAAAGAGCCAAACAAACGGAGATACATGTAGAGCTACAAGTAGAAGCATATAAAGAAGAAATAAACAAGAACATAGAGGCTTTCATGGAAAGACAGGAATCCACATTCAAACAGACAAAGGAAATGATGAAACACAGGAAAAAAAGAATAAGAACCAGTAAAGAAAACAAACAAAGAAAACCTTGAATCTGGAAAACATGGAGAAAAGATCAAGAACCACAAAGGTAAGTATCACAAACAATACAAGAAATGGAAGAGAAAATATCAGGCTCTGAAGATACACTTGCAGAAACTTATATATCTCTCAAAAAATGTAAAATTAGAAAAGTCCCAAACACAAAATTTCTAAAAAAAATCAATAATGCTATTGAAAAAACAAAACCCAAGAATAATAGGAATAAATTAAAAAGAACATTTTAGGCTCCAATATCCAGAATATATTTTCAAGAAAATCATAGAAGAAAATTTTCCCAACTTAAAGAAAGAGATATCCATTAACATACAAGAGGCCTACAGAGCACCAAATAGACAACACCAGGATAGAAACTTCTCACATCACGTAACAGTTAAAGTACTAAATCTACAGAACAAAGAAAAATATTAAAAGCAACAAGGGAAAAAGGCCAAGTAACAGATAAAGGGAAACCTGTCTTCATCACACCAGACTTCTCAATAGAAACTATGAAAGCCAGAAGGGCCTGGGAAGATGTCATGTAGACTCTAATAGACCACAGATGCCAACCCAGACTACTATACCAAGCAAAGCTTTCAATCAACATAGATGGAGAAATCAAACTATTACATGACAAAACTAAACTTAATATCTGCACAGCAATCCAGCCCCATAGAAGATACTAGAAGGAAATTTCAATCTACTGAAATCAACTACACCCAGGAAAACACAGGATGTAGATAAATTCAAAACAAAAAATTTAAAGAAAGCAAGCATAGAAACACAGTAATGACAAGGAACTAACATTCATTGGTCACTATTAGATGTCAGTATCAATGGACTCAACTCTCCAATAAAGAGACACAGACTAACAGAATTGCTGCAGAAACACGATCCAACATTCTGCTGTATCCAAATAACACACCTCTGCAACAAAGATAAACACTACCTCAGAATAAAGGGCTAGATAAAGGTTTTTCAAGCACATGGACCCAGAAAAAAAAGCTGGAATTGTTATCCTAATATCTAATAAAAATAGATTTTAAACGAAAACTAATCAAAAAAGCTGAGGAGGGGCACTTCATTCTCATCAAAGGAAAAATCCACCAGGAGAACATCACAAACCTGAACATCTCTGCCCCAAAAATAGCACTTGCATTTGTAAATGAAATACTATTAAAGATTAATTTCACACATCAACACCAATACCTTAATAGTGGGAGATTTCAACACTCCACTCTCACCAAGACACAGATCATCTTTACAGAAGCTAAATAGGGAAATAATGACACAGAAGTCAAATGGAATGGACCTAATAGATGTCTACAGAACTTTTCACCCAAACTCAAAATAGTATACCTTCTTTTCAGCACCACACAGAACCTTCTCAAAAACTGATCATAACACCACGGCAGACCACCATGGTCTAAAACTAGACATCAACAACAATAGAAATAACAAAAAGCCCAAATACATATGGAAACTAAACAAAGATCTACTCAATGACAGCTGGGTCAGGGAAGACATGAAAAATTAAATTAGAGACATCATAAAATTCAATGAAAATGAAGGCACAACTTACTCAAAATTATAGGAAACAATGAAAGCAGTGCTTAGAGGAAAGTTCATAACACTGCTTCCAGAAAGAAGTTTGAGACATCTCTTACAAGCAACTTAATGGCACACTTAAAAGCCCTAGGAAAAAAAGAAGTAGACACACAAGAGGATTAGATGATTGGAAATAATCACACTAAGCTGGAATCAATGAATTAGAAACAAATAAAACAATTCAAAGAATCAATTAAACCAAAAGCTGGTTCTTTGAGAAAATCAACAAGATAGACAAACTGTTAGCCTAACTAAAAGGCAGAGTGAAACTATCCAAATCAGCAAAAGCAGAAAAGAAATAGGTAGTATAAAGACAGACACTGAGGAAATCTAAACAATCATTAAGTCTTACTACAAAAGCCAATATAACACAAAATTTGAAAATCTAAAAGGAATGGACAATTTTCTTGATAGATATCATTTACTGAAATTAAATCAAGATCAGGTAAATAGATTAAATAGTCCTATATCCCCCAAGGAAATTGAAGGGATACATGAAATGTCTCCCTACCAAGATAAGTCCAGGGCCAGGTGCTTTCAGTGCAGAATTCTACCAGACTTTCAAAGAAGAGCTAACTCCAATCCTCTTCAAACTATTCCACTAAATAGAAACAGAAGGAACATTACCGAACTCATTCCATGAGGCCACAGTCACCTTTATCTCTAAACCACACAAACACCCAACAAAATAAAACTTCATACCTATCACTCTTATGAACACTGATGTAAAAATACTCAATAAAATACTTGCAAACTGAATATAAGGACACATAAAAGATATCATCCACCATGACCAAGTAGGCTTCATCCCAAGCATGCAGTGGTGTTTCAATATATAGAAATCAATCAATGCAATCCACCACATAAACAAACTGAAAAAGATATAACGCTTGATTATCTCTTTAGATGCAGAAAAGGCATTTCAAAATTCCAACAAATTTTCATGTATAAAGTCTTGGAAATATCAGGGATACAAGGCACATAAGTAAACACAGTAAAGACAATATGTAACAAGCTTATAGCCAACATCAAACTAAATGGAGAGAAACTTAAATCAATCCCACTGAACTCAGAGACAAGGCAAGGCTGCTATCCTTGTCTCATCAACATAGTTTCTGATGTCCTACTTGGAGCAATAAGACAAATAAAGGTGATCAGGGGGATACAAATCAGAAAGGAAGAAATTAAAGTATCACTATTTTCAGATGATATGATAGTGTACATTAGTGATCCTAAAAATTCTATTAGAGAATTCCTTCAGATGATAAATACCTTCATCAAAGTGGCTGAATACAAAATTAACTCAAAAATTAGTAGTCATCATGTATACGGAAGAGAAAAAGACTGAGAAAGAAATTAGGGACACTACACCGTTCACAATAACCACTAATAACATAAAGTACAGATTTTAGTATGTTTATCCTATATTATATGTCTAATATCCACTTATAAGTGAGTATATACCATGTGTGTCTTTCTGCTTCTGGGATACCTCACTCACGATGATCTTTTCCTGTTGCCACCATTTGCCTGGAAATTTCATGATTTCCTTGTTTTTAATTACTGAGTAGTATTCCAATGTGTAAATGTACCACAATTTCTGTATCCGTTCCTCTGTTGATGGACATCTGGATTGTTTCCAGATTCTGGTTATTATGAATAAAGCTGCTACAAACATGGTTGAGCAAATTGTTGTATACTTGAGCATATTTTGGATATATGCCTAGGAATGGTATAGCTGGATCTTGAGGAAGCAGTATTCCTAATTGTCTGAGAATGTTCCAGGTTGATTTCCAACGTGGTTGTAGAAGTTTACATTCCCACCAGCATTGGAGGAAGTTTCACCTTTCACCACATCCTATCCAGCATGTATTGTCACTTGAGCTTTTCATCTTAGCCATTCTGATGGGTGTATGAAGAAATCTCAGGGTAGTCTTGATTTGCATTTCCCTGATGACTAACAACATTGAGGCTTTCTTTAAGTGTTTCACTGCCATTTGATATTCTAGTATTGAGAATTCTCTGTTTAGCTCTGTAACTCACTTTTTAAATCAGGTTACTTGGTTTATTGGTGTCTAATTTCTTGTTTTCTTTATATATTCTGGATATTAGCCTTTTGTCAGAGATAGGATTACTGAAGATAATCCCACTCTGTAAACTGTTGTTTTATTTTGATGACAGTGTCCTTTGCTTTACAGAGGCTTTTCAGTTCCATGAAGACTCACTTATTTTTGATCTTAGAGTCTGTGCTGTTGATGTTCTGTTCTGGAAGTTGTCTTTTGTGCCAATCAGATCAAGGCTCTTCCCCAGTTTTTCTTCTAAGAGATTTAGTGTGTCTGGTTTTATGTTTAAGGTCTTTGATCCACCTGGACTTTACATTTTTACAGGGTGATGAATATGGATATATTTGCATTTTCTACATGTACACATCCAGTTAGACCAGCAACATTTGTTGAAGATGCTGTCTCTTCAACATAGTACTTGAAGTCCTAGCCAGAGCAGTAATACAACTAAAGGACACCAAGGGATTACAAATCGGAAAGGAAGAAGTCAAAGTATCACTATCTGCAGATGATATGATAGTGGACATAAGTGACCTCAAAAATTCAACCAGAAAACTTTTTCAGCTGATAAACACCTTCAGCAAATAGGGCTGGAAAAAATTAACTAAAAAAAGGGAAAGAAATAAATAGCCCTCCTGTATAAGAAAGACAAAAGGGCTAAGAAAGAAATTAGGGAAACTACACCATTAACAGTAACCACAAATAACATAAAGTACCTCGATGTGACTCTAACCAAGCAAGTGAAAGATCTTTTTGAAAAAAAAATCTTCTAGTCTCTGAAGAAAAAATATTAGAGAAGATATCAGAAGAATGAAAGATCTCCCATGCTCATGGATCGGTAGGATTATTATAATAGAAATGGCCATCCTGCCAAAAGCAATCTGCAGATTCAATGCAATTCCAATCAAAATACCAACAGAATTCTCTACAGAACTTGAAAGAACAATTCTCAATTTCTTACTGAAAAAAAAGAGAATTACAACAGATTCTCTGGCTCTATCTCCATCCCTGATCTCAAGCTGTACTACAGAGCAATAGTGATGAAACCTAAATGTCTGTCATAAACCTTAATCTTATTACTATCAATGGATTCTCTAAAGAAGAAATGGAGAAAAGAGCAGCTTATTATTGGTATTAATGTTTTCATTAGTATTAATGATTGGTATTAATGTTTTCATTACCACTGAATATTTTCTGTTCAGACACTGACTCTGCTTTGAAGTGCGCTAGCAGAATGTACCACAGTATATTTTCCGTCAGATGAAGACAACTTTTCTGGCCAATGTCTTTTACAATCCTATCTCATCTCCTGCTGCCAGGAAGCTGACCACAGCCGGCTTTCTTACAATATCTATTCGCTGATAACCTTTTGAAGTGGAGTTTTTTCAAGAATCCCCTTCATGGCAAGGGCAGAATTTTACTTACCAGAAGGTGACAGTGTGGTTTGCCCCAATAATGATAATTTTTATATACCATGTGCCCGTATAGACTAGTTTGTTGGCATCAATTCTCACATGCATTCCCAAACTCCTGAGTACACTCAGTGCCCATCAGTTGTCTGCTGTTACATGCAAACTTGACAGGTTAACACAATCCTGGATCTATTAAGTTTAGCCTTTAATAGGCTCAGTTTTTGTGGTGCAGTGATTTGGAATGGGTTAAAATGGTTGACTTTCCTAGTACTCTATTTGGGACAATGTCATCCTTTAATCAAAAGTGCCTTAAAGAATAATGAAATGGCAGAAGATTTGTACTATCTGAAGAAAAACCAGAGTATTAGAATGGCATTTGCATAGAAACAGACTGGTTGATTAATGGGATAGAATTAAAGACCCAGAAATAAACGCACACACCTATAGACACTTGATTTTTAAGGAAGCGTTTTCAGTAAATGGTGTGGGGCTAACTGAATGTCTGTGTATAAAAGAATGCAAACACATGTCACCTTGTACAATACTGCAAGTGGATCAAAGACCACAATATAAAACTACATACATGGAGAGAACACTGTGTCTGAGGAGTAGGAGAGCAGAAACAACGCAGCGACCAGGAGACTGAACTCTGGGACCTAAAACGCCAGCATTGTGAGTGCCAGGTGAGCGGAACTCCTACGGTGAGAAAATCAAGTGGGAAAACCCTA
>CM053742.1:19732129-19756110 GCA_028658305.1 Pachyuromys duprasi | reverse complement strand
ACCCTATTCAGGGAAACAGGGACTGTTTCAGTCATGATCTTGATGGCTGACTCTTTGACCCTCCCTCATATAAGCCGGGGAGTGACAGACTGGCTAGATCCCAGGGGAGGACTTTGCAGCCAGCCCTGAGGAGACAGGATAAGCTGGGGTTGGATGGAAGGGAAGGAGGTCCTCCCCTGTTGGTGGACTTGGAGGGGGCGGGGAAGAAGGAGTTGAGGGAGGGAGTGGGAGGGTAGGAGGGAATGGGGGAGGGGGCTACGCCTGGGATTCAAAGTACCTAAACTGTGATTGAGATAAAAATAAATAAATTAAAAAAAATGAAATAAAAAAATGATTATGAAGTAACCTTCCCCATCGCTTTTGATTAATTTCAGTTGAAATTCTATTTTATTAGATATTAGAATGGCTACTCCTGCTTGCTTCTTAGGTCCATATGCTTGGAAAACCATCTTCTAGCCCTTTATTTTGAGCTAATGTCTATATTTGTGACTTAGGGATGTTTCATGTATGTAACAGATTGTTGGATCTTGTTTACACATCCACTCTGTTAATCTGTATCTTTTTATTGGAGAGTTGAGTCCACTGATGTTGAGAAAGATTAATAACCAGTAGATTTTTTGATTTTGCTGTTGGTTGTGGTAGTGTTTTTGTGTGCTTGGCTACTTTTACTTTTTCTGTAGTGAGGTTATTTATTTCCTGTGTATTCCTGAATGTAGTTAGCTTTCTTGGGTTGTATTTTTCCTTCTAGTGTCTTCTGTAATGATGGATTTGTAGGGATGTATTGTTTAAATTTGTTTTTGTCCTTGGAAATCTTGTTTCCTCCATCTATGATGACTGAGAGTTTTGCTGGGTATAGTAGTCTGAGCTAATATCTATGCTCTCTTAGGGTATGCATGATATCTGTCCAGGCCCTTCTGGCTTTCATAGTCTCTGTTGAGAAGTCAGGTGTGATTCTGATGGGTTTACTACTGCATGTTACTTGGCCTTTTTCCATTATTGCTTTTAGTATTATTTTCTTTATTCTGTATACTTACTGTTTTGATTATTATGTGCCATGAGGATTTTCTTTTCTGATCTAATTTATTAGGTGTTCTGTAGGCTTCGTGTATGCTTTTAGGCCTCTCCTTTAGATGGGGGAAATTCTCTTCTATGATTTTATTGAAAATATTTTCTGGGCCTTGGAGATGGGAATCTTCTTTTTCCTCTATTCCTTAGGTTTTGTCTTTTCATGTTGTCTTGGATTTCTTGGATGGTTTGTGTCAGGAATTTTTTAGATTTAACATTTTCTCTGAGGGATACTTGAATTTCTTCCATTGTATCTTCCACACCTGAGATTCTTTCTTCCATCACTTGTACTCTGTTGGTTATGCTTACCTCTGTAGTTCCTGTTTTCTTCCGTAAGTTCTTCCTCCCCATGATTTCTTCTGTTTGTGTTTTCTTTAATTTTTCCAGTTCTATCATCAGATCTTGAACCATTTTGTTGATTTCCTTCACCTGTCTGACTGCATTTTCCTTCAATCCTTTCATCTGTTTGTGTGAACATTCCTCAGTTTCTTTTGTTTCTTTCAGTGATTCAATTATTTCTTGTCTGAATACCTGAAACTATTTGGCTGCATTTTCCTGTATTTCTTTACAGATGACCATACTCTATTTGACTTTACCTTCCTCTATTTCTTTATGCATTTTATTTGTTTCCTCCATTTTCTTCTTCATAAGCATAGATGTAATGTCATTTTCTTGAATTTCACTATGTTAGGGTGTTCAGGGCTACTTGCCCCTGGATCACTGGGTTCTGGACATGCCACACTGCTTTGGCTTTTGTTGGTTGTGCTTTTATGCTGGCTTCCACTTATCTTGCTGTCTCAGGTGTTGGTTGTTAGTTTCTGATGCCTGCTGGAATCCTGGGGTGGTGAGAATGCCATTGGTAGGAAGATGGTTTTTCCTGAAGAAAGCCCCCTCAACCTTTTTGTGTATGGTCACTGAATGGCTGGTGCTTCTACAGAATTGCCACAGCTGACTGCAGGTGTATGGACCTGTATAGTAACTGTGGTAGTTAATAGTCAGGAGAGCTCTGTTTTCTATAGGAGAAGGCCTGGAGACAGCTGCCCTGCCACTGAGTTTCTTCCTCTGAATTTAGTGAGCTGCTTCTGCTGCTTTTACACTGTGTTTGCCGAGCTCAGTACTCTTAAAGAACTAGGTTTGTTCAGTTTAGCTAGGGTTGTACCTTGAAACAGTGTCTGGGGGCTGATTCCATGGATCCCATACTTCTGTATGTCTGGGGATGGCTCTCTGTGACCCAGTACCCAAATGGTAATCAGTGACTGGTGAGGGTAGCACTCAAGCCTGTGGCAAGAGTCTAGATGCCAGAGCCTGCAGGAACCAAGGTACTTTTCGAGGAATTAGCTGAGTGTCCTAAAGGTCGCACCTAATATTTCCCCCACCGTGGTGTTTCCTCCCGACAGGCAGACCCAGTATTTGGTGTTTTGGGGTCCACAGTTCAGTCTGGGATGGTGAGAAGAACATGCAGGTGCAGGGGAGTGGCTCTGCACTGGCACCATATCACCTGCAGGAACCCAGTAATTTTTCCAGAGAACTTTTGGAGAGGGGAAAGGGGAGTTGTCTGGGTCCTCTGAGATTGGATCTGATGTTCCCTTCACCATGAGGTTTCCTCCCAACAGGGAAACCCAGTCTCTGTTACTTTGGAGCTCACAGTTCTTTCTGGGATGGTGAGTGGTGCATGCAGTGACATTTCTGGGCTGGTTTCTGAGCACTTGTAGGAGCCTGGGACCTTTTCCAGGGACTGGCTGGGTGCCCTGAAGTCTGTCCTTATTGCTTCCTTCACCACTGGGTTTTTTTTTTTTTGACTGAAAAACCTAGTCTCTTGTGCTGAGGGTTCAACAGTTCAGTCTGAGATGGTGATCATAACAGGCATGCTTGTGGCTATGGGCAGACAACAGGAGCCTACAGGGACCCGGGAACTCTTCCAGGTTTAGTTGGGTGACCTGAGAATGGATCCGATTGCTTCCCACACCATGAAGTTTCCTCTCACCAGGGAAACACAGTCACTGGTCTTTTAGGGCCCAGAGTTTGGTCTATTGGTCGCTGTGCAGTTACTACTGTTGTGTCTTGAGACATAGTGTCTTCTCTGCACTACCATCTTGGATCCCCCTCTCCCACCTAGCAATTAGAATAAGCTCTTAGAATTCTAAATAGAAAGATCCAGAAAAGAAGGTCCTCCACCATATTGTAAAGAAAAAATATACTAAATGTATAGAATAAAGGTTATTCAGAACTGCAAGAGAGAAGGCCTAAGTTGTTTGTAAAGATATGCACATCAGAATAACAGGTGCTTTCTCAAAGGAAATTTTAAAAGCTTGTAGAAGCATGTTTCAAATTCTGAAACAGCACTGATGTCAATCCAAGCCATTTTACAAAGAAGAACTATCTGTCATAATTGAATATGAAAAAGTGCTTCTCTGACGAAAACAAGGTAAATGAAATTATGAACACCAAGTCATCCCCATGGAGAAGAAGGAATTTCTTTGTACTGAAGAAAAAAAAAGATGTAATATTTGTTTGGATTTCCTCAGTTTCTGTTGTTATGTCCCCTTTTTGTTTCTGATTTTGTTGATTTGGATAGTGTCTCTCTGCTTTTTAGTTAGTTCGGCTAAGGGTTCGTCTACATTGTTGATTTTATCAAAGAACTAGCTCTTGGTTTCACTGATTCTTTGAATTGTTCTCTTTGTTTAGAGTTTATTAATTTCAGCCTTGAGTTTGATTATTTCTAGCCATCTATTCCTCTTCAGTGTGTCTGCTTCTTTTTTTCCCTAGGGCTTTCAGGTGAGCAGTTAAGTTGCTTGTATGAGAGGTTTCGATTTTTTTTATGAAGGCACTTAGTACTACAAACTTTCCTCTTAACACTGCTTTCATTGTGTCACAAAAGTTTGGGTATGTTGTGCCTTCATTTTCATTGAATTAAGGTCTTACCTAAGGGGGTTTTGGCTGAAACCATACCTTGTCTTGGAAAAGACATCATTGGGCATGAGCTCACTGTTTTGAAGATATAAAGAGAATTGTTCTGTGAGGCTGCACCCCACTCTCAATAAAGGGCAGATCAACAAAACAGAAATTAAACAAAGAAACAATAATAACAAAAGTCATGAATCAAATGGTCCTAACAGACATCTACCGAAACTTTCACTCAAACACAAAAGAATTTACTTTTTTTTCTCAGCACCTCATGGAACATTCTCCAAAATAGATCATATAGTTGGTCACAAAGCAAGCCTCAACAGATACAAGAAGACTGAAACAACCCCTTGCATCCTACCATACCACCACAGATTAAAGCTGGACCTCAGTAACAACAGAAATAGAAAAATTCCTACACCCACATGGAAACTAAACATCTCTCTATTCAATGACAGTGGGGTCAGGGAAGAAATTAAGAAAGAACACACAAGAGGTTACAGGGGAAAATGTAAATGATGGTAGAATAGGTGCTATGCAGAGTTAAGACCAAGAAAACAAACACTAATCACAGACAAAAATAAATAAAATGACAGCAGTTAATATACCTCTCAACAATAATTCTGAATGTGAATGGCCTTAATTACCCAACCAAAAGGTATAAGCTAGCTAATTAGAATAGAAAACAGAATCCATCTTTTTGTTATTTTCAAGAGTTTGCCTCATATTTATGTATAGCTATTATCTTAGAAGGAAAGAATTGAAGAAATATCCTAAGCAAATGGGACCAGAAATAAGCAGGCAATGTTATTCTAATACCTGACTATATAGACTTTAAGTCACAATCAATCAGCAGATTGCTTCATTTTGATTAAGGGACAATGCACCAAGTCATTACAATTCTAAGCATATATGCATTAGTTGGGTGAAGCCAATTTTATAAAATAAGCATTATTGGATATTAAAGCATGGATTTCCCAGACACAGAAATATAAGGTGACTTCAATACCCCATTTTCACCACTGGACAGGTCACCAGACAAAATGACCAGACAAATATTGGAGCTAAATGACAATTTGACATCTTGGTTCCAAAGGAACCAACAGAATATTCTGCCCAAACACTACAAAACACATTCTTCTCAGGAGCCCACTAAAGATTTCTTTAAAATAGAAGACATATTGAGACTTCAAGCAAATCTCAACAATTTTAGAAATTTAGAAATAGATCTCTGTATTCTGACTAAAATGAAATAAAATTATATGTTAATAACAAAAGAAATTCCAAACTCATGGAGATTAAGCAACATACCACTGAATGATAAGTGGGTCACTGAAGAAATCAAGGATATAAACTTTTACCTAATTAAATGAAAACAAAAATGCAATATATCAAAATCTATGGAATACAATAAAATCAGTCCTACAAGGAAGATGTGTACTTTTAAGTGCCTGCATCAAAAAGTCAGAAAAGAATGTAGCCTTGGAAGATCTAGAAACAAGCAGCTCATGCTCTTTCTCTCTTCTTTTTAAAGTGGAGATTTTTTTTTTATTTTTAAGGTAGTTTACAGCTATTGAGTAAATATTTGACCTTTTAAATTTTTCTATTTATTACAATTTATTCATTTTGCAGCCCAGCTGTACCCATCTCCTCCAACCCCTCCCAAACCAGCTTTCCCTCCTCTGCTCCCATGCCCCTTTCCCAATCCACTGATAGGTGAAGTCCTCCCCTTCCATCTGACCCTAGCCTATCAGGTCTCATTGGGACTGTCGACATTGTCTTCCTCTGTAGCCTGGTAAGGTTGCTCCCCTCTACTTAGTTGGAGGTGATCAACTCAGTGGAGCCAGCCACTGAGTTCATGTCAGAGACAGCCCCTGTTTCCCATACTAATATCCAGAATAAAGAACTCAAGAAGTTAAACAGCAACAAATCAAGTAATACAATTAAAAAAAAATATGGTACAGAGCTAAACAGAGAATTCTCAGTGGAGGAATATTGAACGGCAGAGAAACACTTAAAGAAATGCTCAACATCCTTAGTCATTAGGGAAATGCAAATCAAAACGACCCTGAGACTTCACCTTACACCCATCAGAATGGCTAAGTTCAAAAACTCAAGTGACAACACATACTGGAGAGAGTGTGGAGAAGGATGAATCCTCCTCCATTGCTGGTGGAAATGTTAACTTGTAGAACCACTTTGGAAGTCAATCTGGAGCTTTCTCTGATGATTAAGAATAGTGCTACCTCAAGATCCAACTATACCACTCTTTGGCATATATCCAAAATATGGTCAAGTATAGAACAAGGACATTTGTTCAACCATGTCCTAGCAGTTTTATTCATAACAGCCAGGATCTAGAAACAAGTCAGATGTCCCACAGTTGAGGAATGGATACAGAAATTGTGGAACTCATGGTCTCTTAATAGAGGAACAAGCTGTTCTGTTCATTTGGAGTTTTCCGTCAGGGACTGGCTACTGCCTCTGAGTTCCTGTTGCTGCTGGGTTTGCTACTTTCATTTTTACAGTATCTAATGAAACAGAAATGAGCAGAACCATTGGTCACCATGACCACTGTGATCTGCATCAAAAGTGCCATCATAGAAAGAAAGGATTCCGAAAGACTGATGAATATCTATTGACCAGTTTCGAAGATGATGTGTAAAATATAAGGAAAAGCTATTTGGCATTGATTATGTAGCTGATGCAAGAGGAGATAGGATAAGCCTAGCGCCTGTGATGAAACCCAAAGAAATAATGTCAGGTGGTCTGTCTCAGGTACAAACAGAGAATCTTTGTCAGAATTTCTCTGTCTGTCATAAATTTTATTGATCACCTGCAGTTCCACAGAACAACGCTCTTTTTATCTTCAAAGCAATGAGCCTGTGCCCTGATGACACCTTTTCCAGGACTAGGTATTATTTCAGTCACAATCTCCTTAAGCAAGATCTTGGAAATCAGTTGTCTTCAGTCCACCTACTTTGTGGTGCCAGGAGCCAGAACAAGTGGTAAACCTTCAGATTTGGGCCAGCTGATTGTTTTTGGTACAAGCCTAGCTATTCAAGTTTAGAATAAGCCTTTATCCTCAATTTCCCTTCAGCTACTACAGTTTGGTGTTCTATTGTACCTCTGGCACCCAGTACTTGGTCATCCATACACTTTCTAGGAAATCATTTTCAGAGTGTCCACTCAATCTTCTCCTATTGTCTGATGTTCTGACCACTTCTTAACCACCTCCCGGAAATGGCCTTCCAAAGAACATTGCCTTCACCAACTTAAAACCATTTGGAGATTAAAAAAATCAAGAAAGTGAAAGAAAATTTAAGGACTTCTAGCTGTGGAAGCCACCTGCTGTACCCTCAAGAAAGGGCTTATCACTTCACATTTGGTCTTTAAGTGCTTTTTACAGTTATTTCAACAGCGAAGTCAGGCATTCCTCAATAAATTTGGACAATGGTAATTTTTATGCTGATCAACTACTAAGCAAGATCAATAAAGCAAAAAATAATGATGGCCAGAAAAGGTGCTCTGTCAGTTATCACATCTGCTAAAAACACATCAGTGAACCCTTTTTCTAAAGGATACTTCAGTTCATCACAACCCTCTGTAGTTCCTACTTTTCCTGCATGATCTGATGTAAACAAGTCCTTTTGACCATCTTTTTGCCTAGCTTCTGCACTTTTAATGTTGACTCTGCAGAAGAACAAAGGGGTGGCCTTAGTAGTAAGATAAAGCTAGTAGCCAGACACATACTGAACTCTGTCCATGTTCCAGCCTTAGCATATAATCTGTCAGCTTATTTGTCATTGCCTCTTGCCCTTGTATAATGACTTTCGCTTTCTAAGTTAAAGCTAATCTTAATATATTGCTTTATATAAATTAAGCCGCTAAACTATGTAGCTAAAGTATAAACAAAGTAAAAGATTCCCTACCAAATCCTTGCTGGTTTTATCCCTAGAATCTTCCAGAACATTCTCCCTTCTATCCTCCAGTTGGGAGATTCACACATATTAATCCCCATATAGCTTCAAGCAAAAGTCTAAATCTTTACAAATCAATGTCATTTGGGGTTCCTGGTATACAGCATTAAACATAAAGATTCTATTAACAATATGGCAAGGCACTGTCTTTAAAGATACCTTGCTTCAGACCATCAATTAGAAAGAGGTTTTTGTTTGTTTGTTTGTTTGTTTGTTTTTTTAGTGGAAGCAAAATGAACTTCTTAGAAACTGTAGAGTCTAAAACTCCTGTAGGCCTTTTGAAGATTATGATAGTATCACAACTAATTGGAATATTTACCAATCCTGATCCAAGAAGTACTTACAGTTGGCTAGAAGAGAAGCATTGTGCCACTTGTTGATCCTGGTAACCTATGGCCTGAATTTTCCTAGACGGTCCTAATTTCATTTCATGTTATTTTTTTCTGAGTGACAATAATTATTATGTGAATAACTGAAGAAAAGAAAACTCAGAAAAGGCCCAAAAGATGTTATGCTGAACCTCAAGATTTTGTAAAATGTAGAATAAAAGAAACCCAAGAACAGGAGTAGATAGGAAGAAACAATTAAAAAAGGGCAAAATTAATAAAATGGATACTAAAAAAATCAGCAAAACAGAGAACTGGTTCTTTAAAAAGATATACAAGATTGACAAGACATTTACCAAATTAACCAAAAGAAATATAGGACAAATTAATAAAATTAAAAATGCACAGAAAAACATTGCAACAGACATCAAATGAAACCTAAACGAAAATTACAATTTTTAAATACATATGAGCCACCAAAAATTTAACCAAGATTAAACAATTTAAAAAGACCTAGTAGTTTTTATTTTTTAATATTTTCTTTATTTTTTAGTTCCCTTCTTGTTTATTAATTAACTTATTTTTTATTTATTATAATTTATTCACTTTGAATCTCGATTGCAGCCCCCTCTCTCATCTCTTCCAGGTTCCACTCTCCGTCTCTTCCTCCCTATCCACCGTCCCTAGAACACAGAAAGGGGCAGTCCTCTTCACCTACCTTCTGACCTTAGTCTATCAAGCCTCATCAGCACTGCCTAGATCCTTTTCCTCTGTGGCCTGGCACGACCGCCCAACCAAGCAGAAGTGATCAAAGAGCAGGTAACAGAGTCCATGTCGGAGATAACCTCTATTGCCCTTATTAGGAAACCCAAATGAAGACAGATCTGCCTCTTGGTAAGATCTGAGCATGGGGTCTAAGATCCTCTCCATTCATGGCACTTGGTTAGTATATCAGTCTCTACAGGCTCCCCTGGGTCCAGATTTTTTGGCTTTGTTTTCTCCTTGTGGATGGAGCTCCTGTCCCCTTTGGGTCTTTTTATCTGCCCACTCTTCAATAAGACTCCCTGTGTTCAGCCCAAAGTTTGGTAATGAGTCTTGGCATCTGCTTTATGCCCCTGCTGGGTGGAATCTTTCAGAGCACATCTATGGAAGGCACAGGCCTATTCTATTTGGCCTTCTGAATGAGAATTAAAGCATCATCCCTAGGGCTTCTTCTTTAATATAGCTTCTTTAGGTCTGTAGATTGTAGTATAGTTATCCTGTATTATATGGCTAATATCCATTTATAAGTGAGTATACATCATGCATGTTTTTCTGGTTCTGGGTTACCTCATTCAAGATAATCACTTCCAGTTCTGCCCATTTGTCTATAAATTTCATGATTTCCTTATTTTCAATAGCCGAGTAGTATACCATGTGTAAATGTACCACATTTTCTTTATCCTTTCTGCATATGAGGGATATCTACGTTGTTTCTAGATACTGGCTATTATGAATAATGATGTTCTAAAGAGAGTAGAGCAAATGTCTTTGTTTTATTGTGGAGCATCTTTCTGGTATATGCCCAGGAGTGGTATGGCTAGATCTTAGGAAGAACTATTCCCAGTTGTTTTGAGAAAGCTCCAGACTGTTTCCATATTCATAAAAATTTACATCCACATTAGAATCCCCATAATCCCCTTTCTCCACATCCTCTCTGGCAGGCTTTGTCATTAGAGGTCTTACACTCATTCTACAAACGCCACTTGTAGACTGAGTCCATGGGCTACATTTGAGCAGGGGTTTTAGGTCCTCTCCATGCATTTTCCTTGATTGGGGTATTATTCTCTTCAGGGAACACAGCGCTCAGTTTTTTTGACGCTGTTGTACTCCTTTTGGAGCTCCTGTCTCTACCAGATCTTTCTGTCTCCCCCTTCCTTCATAAAATTCCATTCATTCTGCCCAAAGTCTCGGTATCTTGATCAGTACAGTCTTTCAGAGGCCCTCTGTGGTACAATCCTGTCATGTTTCTTGTCTTCACCTGCTTCTGGATGTCTATTGCATTTGCCCTGCTGAATGAGGATTTAACATCTTCCCTAGGCTCTTCATTGTTGTTTAGCTTCTTTAAGACTATAGATTTTAATATATCAATCCTATATATGTGTCTAATAACCACTTATGAATGAGTACATAATTTGTATGTCTTTCTGTTTCTGGGTTATCTCACTCAAGGAAGCTCTTTTCTAGTTCCCACCATTTACCTGCAAATGTCATGATTTCCTTGTTTTTAATAGCTGAGTAGTATTACATTGTGTAAATGTACCACAATTTCTGTATACATGTCTCCATTGACATACATCTAGGTTGTTTCCAGATTTTGGCTATTAAAAATAGAGATGCTAGGAATATGGCTGAGCAAATGTCCTTGTTGTATACTTAAGCATGTTTTGGTTATATGCCTAAGAGTGGTATAGCTGGATAGTGAGGAAGCACTTTTCCTAATCGTCTGAGAAAGTGCCAGATTGATTTCCAAAACGGTTGTACAGGTTTACATTCCCACCAGCAATGGAGGAGGGTTCCTCTTTCTCCACATTCTCTCCAGCATGTGTTCTCACTTGAGATTTTTATCTTAGCTGTTCTGATGGGTGTAAGGTGAAATCTCAGGGTCGTTTTGATTTGCATCTCCCTGATGACTAAGGACACTGAACATTCCTTTAAGGGTTTCTCTGCCATCTGATGTTCCTCTATTTCTCTGTTTAGCTCTGGACCCCATTTCTTAATTGGTTCACTTTGTTTGTTGCTGTTTAACTTAAATTCTTTATGTATTGTGGATATTAACCTTCTGTCAGATATAGCTTTAATGAAGATCCTTTCCCAATGTGTAGGCTGTTATTTTGTTATGATGACAGTGTCCTTTGCTTTACCAAAGCTTTTCAGTTTCATGAGGTCCCATTTATTGATTGTTGATCTTGGAGCCTATATTGTTGGTGGTCAGTTCAGGAAATTGTCTCCTGTTTCAATGAGGTCAAGGTTCTTCCCCAATTTTTCTTCTAACAGTTTTAGTGTGTATGGTTTTATGTTGAGGTCTTTGATCCATTTGGACTTTTGTGCAGGGTGGTAAGTATGGATCTATTTTCACTTTTCTATGTGTAGAGATCCATTTAGAATAGCACCATTTGTTGAAGATGGTATCTTTTTTTCTATTGTATGGTTTTGGCTTCTTTGTCAAAAATCAAGGATCCGTAGGTGTGTGGGTTTATTTCAGGGTCTTCTATTTGATTCCATTGATCCACTATTCTGTTTTTTTTTTTTATGAAAGTACCATGCAGTTTTTATTACTGTTGCTCTATAGTACAGCTTGAGATCAGAGACACCTCCAGAAGACCTGTTATTGTACAGGATTGTTTCAGCAATTCTGTTTTTTTCCCATATAAAACCGAGAATTGTTTGTTCAAGTTATATAAAGAATTGTGTTAGTGTTTTGATGGGAATTGCATTGAATCTGTAGAATACTTTTACTAGGATGTACATTTTCACTATGTTATTCCTAACCAATCCATAATCATGGGAGATTTTTCCATCTTCTGATATCTTCTTCAATTTTTTCAGAGTCTTCAAGTTTTTATCATACAGGTCTTTCACTTCCTTGGTTAGAGTCACACCAAGATACTTTATGTTAGTTGTGGCTATTATAAACGGTGTTATTTCACTAATTTCTTTCTCAGCCCTCCTTTCATCTTTTTATATAGGAGGGCTACTGATTTTTTTTAGTTAATTTTGTATCCAGTCACTTTGCTGAAGGTGTTTATCAGCTGAAGGAATTCTCTGGTTGAATTTTTGGGGTCACTCATGTATACTATCATATCGTCTGCAAATAGTGAAACTTTGACTTCTTCCTTTCTCAACCAAATCCCCTGGATCTCCTTTAGTTGACTTATTGCTCTAGCTAGGACTTCAAGCACAATGTTGAAGAGATATGGAGAGAGTGATCAGCCTTGCCTTGTGCCTGGCTTCAGTGGGATTGATTTAATTTTCTCTCCATTTAGTTTGATATTGGCTATAGGCTTGGTGTATATTGCCCTATGTTTAGGTATGTGTCTTGTATCACCAAGACTTCAAACATGAATGGGTATTGGATTTTGTCAAATGCTTTTTCGGCATCTAAGGAGATGATCATGTTTTTTTTCCTTCTGTTTGTTTATGTGGCGAATTACATTTATGAATTTCTGTATATTGAACCACCACTGCATGTCTGGGATGAAGCCTACTTGGTCATGGTGGATGATATCTTTATGTGTTCTTGGATTCCATTTGAGAGTACTTTATTGAGTATTTTTGCATCTACCTTCATAAGACAGATAGGCCTGAAGTTCTCATTTTTGTTGGATCTTTGTGTGATTTAGGTATCAGGGTTACTGTGGCTTTATAGCATGAGTTTGGTAATGTTCTTTCTGTTTATATTTTGTGGAATAGTTTGAAGAGTGTTGGTGTCAGCTCTCATTTGAGGGTCTGGTAGAATTCTGCACTGAGTCCATCAGGCCCTGGGCTTTTTTTTTTTTTTTTTTGGCAGTGAGACTTTTGATGACTGCCTATTTCTTTGGGGGATATAGCGCTGTTGACTCTATTTACCTGATCTTGGTTTATTTTTGGTAAATGTAATATACCAAGAAAATTTTCCATTTCATTTAAATTTTCAAATTTTGTGGCTTAAATAGGCTTTTGAAGTAAGACTTAATGAGTCTTTGAATATCTTCAGTGTCTGTAGATTTGTCTGACTTTTTCTTTTTGTTTTGTTTTTGCTGATTTGGATAGTTTCTCTCTGCCTTTTAACAAGTTTGGCTAAGGTTTTGTCTATTTGTTGATTTTCTCACATAGCCAGTTCTTGGTTTCATTTATTCTTTGAATTTTTTTATTTATTTTTAATTTATTAATTAGATTTTTATTATTAGACCTTTAGGTATGCCAATAAATTGCTTGTATGAGATGTTTCGAATTTTTTTGAAGGTACTCAATGCTATGAACTTTCCTCTTAACACTGCTTTCAGTGTTTCCCAAAAGTTTGGCTAAGTTGTGTCTTCATTTTCATTGAATTTTAGGAATTTTCTAATTTCTTTTTTTGTTTCCTCTCTGATCCAGCTGTCGTTGAGTAGAGAGTTGTTTAGTTTCCATGAATGTATAGGCTTTTTGTTATTTCTGTTCTTGTTTATGTTAAGTTTTAGGCCACTGTGGTCTGATAGGATCCAAGGGATTATTTCAACCTTCTTGTATCTCCTGAGACTTGTTTGTGTCTGAGTGTGTGGTAAATTAAGGAGAAAGTTCCCCGGGGTGCTGAAAAGAAGGTATACTCTTTTTTGTTTGGGTGAAAAGTTCTGTAGACATCTATTAGGTCAGTTTGATTAGGACCCCTGTACGTGTCATTATTTCCCTATTTATCTTCTGTCTAGATAATCTGTCCCTTGGTGAGAATGGAGTGTTGAAGTCTCCCACTATTAAGGTGTTGGGATCGATGTGTGATTTGAACTTCAATAATGTTTCATTTATAAATGCAGGTGCTCTTATATTTGGGACATAATTGTTCAGGATTGTTATGTCCACAAGACAATGAGGGAAGGGGCCCCAAGAGCCATCAGTAATCAGAAGGTGCCCACAGGATAGTGACTGTGGACCCATGAATCCCCACTACTTGAAGATATCCACAGAAGGTGGGACTGGGCAGTTAGCCTCGGGCTAGGGACTTGCAGAGTGAGAACCCAGGAACTTTTCTCAGGATTAGCCAGGTGGCCTGAAGTTGGGCCCTCTCTTTTTCACAGTGAGCTCTCCTCTCACTTGAGAAACACAGATGTTGGGGCTTGGGAGCCCACAGTACAACCTGTTGGTTGCTCTGCAATCAGGTAGACACCACCATCTTGGACCCTCTAAACAGACCTATTAAACAATCAAGGAGATTAAATTAGTGATAAAAAAATCTCCAGACTAGAAAACACTCAGTTCCAGATGGATTTACAGTAGATCTTACCAGACCTATAAAAAAGAACTACAATCAATACTTCTCAACATATTCTACAAAATACAAATAGACACAAAACTTCAAACTCCTTCTACACAACCAGTGCTGCCATACTTAATGATATAGAATAAAACAAATAAGGCTTGAATACTCTGTCTAAGGGTCATGGACACTCTAAAATAACGATTATGGGAGCAAGAAGATAGAGAGAAGTGGTGCGAAATATTGCCAACTGAACATGACACAGCCATCGCAACAATGATCTCACTGCAACTTGCTGCACAATACTGAGGCTGTCCAGTTAATCATGAGGCATGTAATGGCTTATGTGCTCCTACTCCTCCTTGATGAATTATTGGCTACTAATGGATTCTGAGAGAGGTTAGTCATTCATTGTTTTTAGTTGTGCACTTAGTGATGAGCTCACCAGACTCCCACAAAGAGTTCTAAACCTGTAGTCACAAAGGTAACCCTGGTTAAACTCAGTACATCATAAAAAACAAACAAACAAACAAACAAAAAACAAAGAGACATGAGTGTGAGAAAAGGACGTACAAGAGAAGAAAGGGTTACAAGAGTAGGAGGGATATTGGAAAAGGTATGGGCATATAGACTAACCAGAATACATTATAAACATATATGAAAATCATCAAAGGATAAATTTAATACAAATCATAATAAAATTAGATTTTAAAAATCTAATGAATGAAAAATAACATTTTTGAGTGTGTCAATTCTGAGAAGAGAAGATAGAAGTAGGTGGGAGATTTACTTTATATTTTATAAACTTATTATGCAGTGGATTTTATATCATAGTATAGTAATTCAACATGGGAAAGTAGTTGAATATAAACAAGTAAACCTATGCTTCTTTTCTTTTGCTAATGTTATTCCTAGGTCACAGGTAGAATTTGATATGGAGCTAATTTTTATAATTTGCACTCTGCACTTTAGAGTTGGAGACCATTAAAATCACCTGTGCCATTATATTGATGATATCTAAATTCAGTGTGGTAAGTCTGCTTATTAACATAACATTAAATACAAAGTTCATCCAACAAAGCTAAAGAATGAGGCAACTTTGATTCACCCTAATGAGTTTTGATCTACAATTGATGGTATACACCTTTTCTTGTCATAAGCACCAGACTCATTTTTTGCAGGAATAAGGTGCATGGACAAAATTGGTATTTGCCAGTAGAGATGAACATAAGGATTCCATCAATTATCTCTCTTATCTATCCTCCAAGTACTGACATTATAGATTAATGTTTTTGAATAAAGATATTGACATTTACTGAAATGTTTATCTTCTTTTGATAAAAGAGCAATAAAACTTAACTCCAAATGGTTGAATGTGTTGATTCTTCCTTGAGAACTTGGAAGGAAGCAGATAAGTAAAAGAAGAGGAGAAACAGGGCACACTCCTAAAAGAAAGCAAATATTTATCCTTTCATGCAGATATGTTGCATTATGTGCATGCAGTGCCTGAAGAAGCCAGGAAAGGGTATTGGATACCATGGAACTAGAGTTACAGATTGTTGGAAGCTACCATATGGGTAGTAGGATAGGAACCCTAGTCCTATTCAAGAGCAATAGCTGATCTGCACCACTGTATCACCTTTAGAGTTTCAAAAGTGTCTTTTGTTCTAATGAAATAAATCTTATTGGAACTAAATAGCTTCAGACTTGGTGTTGGTTATTCTTACGCTTATATGCTCATAATGATGTGTAATGAGCTTTGGAGGGTGGCTTTTGATGTTAATTTGAGCCTTTGCACATCAGAAGAACACACTTGCTTAAGTTCTAAACTTTAAATAGCTTCACTTCTCAGGGCCTTGTAGGAAGATTATTTACCATTTTTTTTCTATACTGCTTGGAGAAACTCAAGGTAAAGGTTTGGCTTGAACATGGTATATAAATAGTGAGCAACACTGCCTAAACAGCAGTATATCAGGGGTCAGGGGAGCTGATCATTGATAGAGTTTTCTCATTTCCCATCAGAGCAACCTCCGAATTTGCTGAGGTTTTGAGAAACAAAAATTTCACCCAAAATGAAAACTCAAAGAGAAACATAGGGACAGAAACTCTTTAAAGATGGTTAAGCCCTCCAAAATGATAGAGGCCATTGTGTAGCATATCTAAGCAGTAGAAGAGCAGAGATTGTGAAACCTGTGAGTAAACAGGCAGCTGACTCCAAAACACCAACATCAGTGTTTCCGAGACAGGAGAAGACATCCTGGGAACTGGGGATGCAAAGTTTCAGGGCCCTTGTGGCCATCTCCCTCATCTAGGAGTTGAGAACAGGTTGACACCTATAATTTCTGCTTACTTCAGCTTGGGTCTCCAATTCCATGGGCACTCAGCTCCAGCAACCAGACCTTGGATTCTTCCTGGATACAATAGATAGCATCCCAACCGCCAACCCACAGTTCTACTAGTACATCTGTGGAGACCAGCCGGAAAATGGAAGCATACAGGATCTCAATTCCAAAATGGTGAAGCCCAGCTAAATCTGAGTGCCAGGACTGCAGTGTCTGCTTAGCCGTTACAATGCTTGACTGCCTCTGAAACACCGTTATACATGTGGCTGCCTCCAAAACACAGGCACCCATTTGTGTTCCTCCAGTCCATTCCTGCCATCCTAAAGATTACTCCAGACTCCAGAAACGTGCATGTCTAGTCTTTGTTGCATATCTACTAGCTGTCTTGAAAAGACCAGCAGGATCTCAATGGATCACATAGGTCTGAGAAACCCAGCAGTCTTCAGGAACTAGCAGCCAAGGCCACAGACAACCAGATGACTAAAGGCCAGCTTAAGAACACAATCAATAAAACAAGGATAACATGGCTCCAGCAGGACACCCACCACCACCACCAAAACAAAACAAAACAAAAATCCTGGATATTCTAATGCAGCTGAAACACATTTTTCTGCAATTATGCAGTTACTAGAGATATTTAAAGAGGTAACAAATAAATGCATTAAGAAATTAAGTGAAAATAAAAACAAACAAATAGAAGCCATCAAGAACATATAGGAAAACACAACCAGACAAGTGAAGGAAATGAATAAAACTGTTCAAGACCTGAAAATGGAAATAAAATCATTAAAGGATACACAAACCGATAAAATGCTGGATATGGAAAACATAGAGAAGAGAACAGGAACCACAGAGGTAAGTATAACCAACAGAATACAAGAAACGGACAAGAGAATATTAGGCATAGAAGATATAATTGAAGAAATCAATACATCTCTCAAAGAAAATATTGAAACAAAAATTTTTCTGACACAAAACATCTAAGAAATCAAGGACACAATGAAAACATGACACCTAAGAATAATAGGAATGGATGAATAACAAGATTCCTGTCTCTGAGGACCAGAAAATATTTTCAAGAAAATCATAGAAGAAAATTTCCACAATCTAAAGAAAGAGATGCCTTTAAACTTAAAAGAGGTTTACAGAATACCAAACAGACTAGAAGAGAAAAGAAATTCCTCCTGCCACATAATTGTCAAAACAATAACTCCACAGAACAAAGAAAAATAGTTTTAAAGGCAGCAAGGAGAACAAAACAAGTAATGTATAAAGGCAAACCTATGAGAATCACACCTGACTCATCCACAGGGACTATAAAAGCCAGAACGGCCTGGGCAGATGGCATGCAGACAATAAGAGGCCACAGATGTCAGCCCAGACAACTATATCCAGAAGCTGGAAACAACCCAGATGCCCCTCAACTGAGGAATTGGTACAGAAATTGTAGTACATCTACACAATGGAATATTACTCAGCAATTAAAAACAAGGAAATCATGAAATTTGTAGGTAAATGGTTGGAACTGGAAAAGATCATCCTGAGTGAGGTATTCCAGAAGCAGAGAGACACACAGGGTATACACTCACTCATAAGTGGATATTAGACATATAGTAGAGGATAAACCTACTAAAGAAAGAAACTAAAGAAACTAATCAAGAAGGAGGACTCTGGCTAAAATGTTCAATCCCCATTCAGAAAGGTAAAGAGGGCGGACATCAGAAAAAGGAGAACACAGGGAACAGGTCAGGAACCTTCCACAGAGGGCCTCTGAAAGGCTCTACCCTGCTGAGTATCAAAGCAGATGCTGAGACTTATGGCCAACTTTTTGGCAGAGTGCAGGGAAACTTATGGAAAAAGTAGAAAAATAGTAAGACCTGGAGAGGACAGGAGCTCCACAAGGACAACAACAGATCCAAACAATCTGGGCACAGGGGTCTTTTCTGAGACTGGTACACCAACCAAGGACCATTCATGGAGATAACCTAGAACCTCTGCCCAGATGTAGCCCATGGCAACTGTGTCCAAATGGGTTCCCTAGTAATGGGAACAAGGACTATCTCTGACATGAGCTGATTGGCCTGCTCTTTGATCACCTCCCCCTGAGGGGGGTGCAGCTTTACCAGGACACAGAGGAAGACAATGCAACTACTCCTGATGAGACCAGGTAGACTAGGATCAGAAGGAAGGGGAGAAAGACCTCCCCTATCAGTGAACTGGGGGAGGGGCATGGATGGAGAAGTGGGAGAGAGAGTGGGATTGGGAAGGGAAGAGGGAGGGAGCTAAAGGGGGGATACAAAGTAAATAAATTGTAATTAATAAAAATTAAAATTAAAAAAATTGAAAAAAAAGAAATACACCTCAGCAAAAAAAGAGAAACATCATCTGAGAAGAAAGGACTGGTAAAAGGTTTCCAAGAAAATGTACCTAAGAAGCAAACTGGAGTAGTCATTGTAATATCTAATAAAATATATTGTTTTCAACCAAAATAAATCAAAAGACATAGGCAAGGACACTTCATACTCATCAAAGGAAAATTCCACCAAGATGACATCTCAGTTCTGAACATCTATGCTCCAAATACAAGGGCACCCACATCTATAAAAGACACTTTACTAAAGCTTAAATCACACATTCCCACATTCTCCCACCAATCAACAGGTCATTGAGAAGAACGAAACAGAACCAACATCATGAATCAAATGGACACAACAGATATCTACAGAACTTATCACTCAAATGCATTCTTCTCAGCACCTCACAGAAAATTCTACAAAATTGACCATATAGTTTGTCATAAAGCAAGCTTCAAGTAATAGGAAAAAATTAAAATAAACCCTGGATTAAACATGAACTTCAACAACAACAGAAACAAGAGAAAGCCTAAAACCTCATCAAAACAGAACAACTCTCTGCTAAATGACCACTGAATCAGGGAAGAAATATAAAAAAAATGAATTAAAAACTTTCTAAAATTTCATAGAAAATGAAAGCACAACATACCCAAACATATAAGATACAAGATTAGCAGTGCTAATAGGAAAGTTCACAGCAGCAAGCTCCTTTAAATAAATTAGAAAGATCTCATACTAGCAACTCAATAGCTAACCTGAAAGTTCTAAAACAAAAGGAAGCAAACATACCTAAGAGGAGAAGAAATGATCAAACCCATGACTGAAATCAATAAATTAGAAACGAAGAGAACAATACAAAGAATTAATGAAACCAAGAGCTGGTTCTTTGAGAATATCAACAACATACAAACACCCTTGGCCAAAATAACTAAAAAGTAGAAAGACAGTACCCAAATGAATAAAATCAAAACTGAAAATGTGGACATAAAAATAGACCCTGAGGAAATCCAAAGAATCAAAAGCCTGTTTTCCACCAAGTTGGAAAATCTAAATGAAATAGGGTATTTTCTTGCTATTTTCCACTTACCAAAATTAAATCAAGATCAGGCAAACAATTTAAATATTTCTATAGCCCCAAGGAAACAGAAGCACTCATTAAAGCATCCAAAAAAAAAAAAAAGAATAAAGAAAGAAAATTAAAGCCCAGGGTCACATGGTTTCAGTGCAGAATTCTACCAGAATTTCAAAGAACAGCTAACACTAACATTCTTCAAACTATCCACAAAATACAAACAGAAAGAACATTATCAAACTCCTTTATGTGAGCACCTCATCAATTGGAGTGGTGGCTGTATCTTGAATGGACTCTGATGCCTGCTTGTTGATCACTTTACCCTGGCTGGTCTGTCTTGTCTGGCCTCCGTGGGAGAGGATGCTGTTAGTTCTAATGCAAATTGGAGTGCCTGGGTGGGTTGTAATGGAATGTTGAATGGCTCCCCATTTCCAAGGAGAAGGGGAGCAGAGAAAATAGGAAGAAAGTGAGAGAGGACTGGGATGAGAGGAGGAGGGTTGCAATCAGGATGTAAAATGAATAAATACGTTTTTTAATACACAGAAATGTTATGAGAATACATTTTTATTTTAATCCCAGGTATGGGGATATGAGGCTGCTTCAGAGCAGGCAACTATGATTTGCTTGTGCACTACTAGGGCATGCTTTTGCCAGATGCAGATTGTTTCTGTGAATGTGTGACACTTGGAATTCTGGAAATTTTTTCACAGGATATATATTTTTTAAATTTTTTTAAATTGCAATTTATAAACGTTGAATCACAGCCTTAGCCCTCTGCCTCATCCCCTCCCAATTCCACCCTCCCTCCCTCTTCTCCTCCATTGCCCTTCCACCAGTCCACTGATAGGAGCAAACCTCCAGCCATTCCATCTGATGCTAGCCTATCAGTTCTCCTCAGGACAGTCTGCATTGTCTTCATCTTTCCCCTGGTAATGTTGCCTCACCCCCTCATGAGGAGGTGATCAAATAGCTAGGCATTGAGTTCATGTCAGAGACAGCACCTCTAGAAAACCCACTTGGACACCGAGCTTGATTAACTCCATGCATGGTTGTAGTACAGTCTCAGAAAAAGACACATGGAACCAGATATTTTGGTTTGGTTGGTTTCCTTGTGGATCTCCTGTCCTCTCCAGGTATTTTGTGTCCCCCTTCTTTCATAGGATTCCCTACACTCTCCCCAATGTTTGGCTGAGTATCACCATCTACTTTGAAACCCTGCTGGGTACAGTCTTTCAAAGACCCTCTGTGGTAATCTCCTGTCCTGTACCCTCTTTTCTCCCTCTTCTGATGTCCATCCAATTTGCCTTTCTAAGTGAGGACTAATCATCTTACCCAGGGTCATCTTTCTTACTTAGCTTCATAAGGTATACAGATTTTAGTATGTTTGACCGATCTTATAGGTCTAGTATCCACTTATATATACCATGAGTATATACCATGTGTGTCTTTCTCATTCTGGGACACCTCAGGATGAACTTTTCTAGATCCCACAATTTGCCTGCAAATTTCAAGATTTCCTTGTTTTTAATTGCTGAGTAGTATTCCATTGTGTAAAGGTATCACAATGTCTGTAGCCATTCCTCAGTTGAGGGGCATCTGGGTTTTTTCGAGCTCCTGACTATTACAAATAAAGCTGCTACGAACATTGAGCAAATGTCCTTATTTTTTTAAAAATTTATTTATTTTTATATCAATCCCAGGTTAGGTTTTTGCATCCCATGCGTAGCCCCCTCCCTAATTCCCTCCCACCCTCCCCAACTAACCCTCATCTCCTCCCTGCCCCCTCCAAGTCCACCAATGGGGGAGGATCTCTTCCCCTTACATCTGATCACCTTGTCTCCTCAGGGCTGGCTGCAATGTCCTCCCCTGGGATCTAGCCAGGCTGTTATTCCCTGGCATGTATGGGGGAGGGTCAAAGAGCCAGCCATCAAGTTCAAGACTGAAACAGTCCCTGTTTCCATTACTAGAGTCTTCAGTTCGACAATGAGTTATCATGGGCCACATCTGAGCAGGGGTTCTAGGCCATATCCATATATGGTCCTTGGTTGGAGAAACTGTCTCATATAAGACCTCTGTGCCCTGCTCAGTTTGATCTTTGTCCACTGGAGCTCTTGTTCTCCACAAGCCTTACTAACTTCCCCTATTTTTATTATTACTTCCCGCCCTCTGCCAAGGGCTTAATTGTGAGTCTTAATATCTGCATTGATACATTGCTGTACTGATTCTTTCATAGGTCCTCCTTAGCATGCTCCTGTCCTGTTGCTTGTTTGCTCCTCCATTCAATGTCCCTCCTATTATTTCATGTAAATGAGCATTGATCATACCAACCTGGGTCCTCCTTCTTGTACATCTTCCCTAGGTGTGTAGATTTCAGCATGAACTTCCTATCCTATAGGTCTATATAAGTGAGTATATACCATATGTTTCTTTCTGCTTTTGGGATACCTCACACAGGATGATCGTTTCAAGGTCCCACCATTTGCCTGTGAATTTCATGATTTCCTACTTTTAAATTGCTGAGTAATATTCCATTGTGTAAAAGTAAAACAATTTCTGTATCCATTCCTCAACTGAGGGACATCTGGGTTGTTTCCAGGTTCTGGCTATTACAAATAAAGCAGCTACAAACATAGTTGAACAAATGTCCTTCTTGTGTACTTGAGCATCTTTTGGATATATGCCTAAGAGTGGTATAGCTGGGTCTTGAGGAATCACTATTCCTAATTGTCTAAATAAGCGCCAAATTGATTTCCAGAGTGGTTATACAAGTTTGCAATCCCACCAGCAATGTTTTGAAATGCATCTCCCTTATGGCTAAGGATGTTGAGCATTTCTTTAAGTGTTTTTTCTGCCATTCTATAATCCTCTACATAGGTGTGTGGGTTCATTTCTGGGTCTTCTATTCAGTTCCATTGATCCACTATTGTGTTTCTATGCTAATACCATACAGTTTTTATACTATTGCTATGTAGTACACCTTGAGATCAGGGATGGAGATACCTCCAGACAATCTGTTGTTGTAGAGGATTCTTTTGGAGATTCTGGTTTTTTTGTTTCTCCATATGAAGTTGAGTATTTTTCTTTCAAGGTCTGTGAAGAATTGTGAAGGTATTTTGATGGGGATTGCATTGAATCTGTAGATTGCTTTTGGCAATATGGTCATTTTCACTATGTGAATCCTACCAATCCATGAGCACGGGAGGTCTTTCCACCTTCTAATATCTTCTTCAATTTCTTTCTTCAGAAAGCTGTACTACAGAGCAATAGTAATAAAAACTGTATGGTAGTAGCATAGAAACACAATAGTGGATCAATGAAACTGAATAGAAGACCCAGAAATGAACCCACAGACCGATGGAAACTTGATTTTTGACAAAGAAGCCAAAATCATTCAATGGAAAAAAGACAGCATCTTCAAAAAATGGTGCTGGTCCAACTGGATATCTGAATGCAGAAAAATGAAAATAGATCCATATTTATCACTGTGCACAAAGGTAAAGTCCAAGTGGATCAAAGACCTCAACATAAAACCAGACACACTAAACCGGTTAGAAGAAAAAGTGGGGAAGACCCTAGAACTCATTGGCACAGGAGACTACTTCCTGGATAGAACACCAACAGCACAGGCTCTAAGATCAACAATTAATAAGTGGGATCTCAGGAAGCTGAAAAGCTTCTGTAAAACAAAGGACACTGTCATCTGAACGAAACGACAGCCAACAGATTGGGAAAGGATCATTACCAATCCTACTTCTGACAGAGGGCTAATATCCAGTATATATAAAGAACTCAAGAAGTTAAAAAGCAAGAAACCAAGTAATCCAATTAAAAAATGGGGTATGGAGCTAAAAAGAGCACTGACTGTAGAGGATTATAGAATGGCAGAAAAACACTTAAAGAAATGTTCAACATCCTTAGCCATCAGGGAGATGCAAATCAAAACAAATCTGAGATTTCACCTTATACCCAC
>CM053742.1:19719166-19731629 GCA_028658305.1 Pachyuromys duprasi | reverse complement strand
CTGGTTGAATTTTTGGGGTCACTCATGTATATTATCATATCGTCTGCAAATAGTGATACTTTGACTTCTTCCTTTCCAATTTGTATCCCCTTGATCTCCTGTAGTTGTCTTATTGCTCTAGCTAGAACTTCAAGTACTACGTTGAAGAGATATGGAGAGAGTGGGCAGCCTTGCCTAGTCCCTGATTTCAGTGGGACTGGTTTAAGTTTCTCTGCATTGAGTTTGATGTTAGCTATAGGCTTGCTGTATATTGCCTTTACTATGTTTAGGTATGTTCTTTGTATCCCTAATCTCTCCAAGACTTTAAACATGAATGGGTGTTGGATTTTGTCAAATGCTTTTCGGCATCTAGGGAGATGATCATGTGGTTTTTCTCCTTCAGTTTGTTTATATGGTGGATCACATTGATGGATTTGCGTATATTGAAACACCCTTGCATGCCTGGGATGAAGCCTACTTCGTCATGGTGGATGATATCTTTTATGTGTTCTTGGATTCGGTTTGCAAGTATTTTATTGAGTATTTATGCATCAATGTTCATAAGAGAAATAGGTCTGAAGTTCTCTTTTTTGTTGGGTCCATGCGTGGTTTAGGTATCAAGGTGACTGTGGCTTTACAGAAAGAGTTCGGTAATTTTCCTTCTATTTCTATTTTGTGGAACACTTTGGAGAGAATTGGTGTTAGGACTTCTTTGACGGTCTGATAGAATTCTGCACTAAAACCATCTGGCCTCTCCTGACTGAGAAAAGAATTGTTATTTTTATCAATTACTTATAATACAACTCAATTTACTCATCACTGCTTAATGGACAATGTGCAAAGTTTAATAACGCTGTGTAGTGTGGCACACACAGTACTTATTTTTGCATTCCTAAGTCAGTCCTGCTGAATGGCAGTATGTTGTATATACATGTTATACTTGTTAACTCCTTGATCCATGACAGACCAACTTGTTTTATATTGTAATGATTCTATGAACAGTAATGCACAATTTGTTTATAAATGGGTTATATATTTAAAAAAAGAAAACATCTGGCCCAGGGCATTTTTTCGTAGGGAGGCTCTTGATGACTTCTTCTATTTCCTTGGGGAATATAGGTCTATTCAATCTTCCTATCTGATCTTGGCTTAATTTAGGTAGGTGGAATCTCTCAAGAAAACTGTCCATTTCATGCAGATTTTCAATTTTGTGGTGCATAGACTTTAGTAGTAAGACCTAATGATTGTTTGGATTTCCTCGGTGTCTTTCTGATTTTGGTGATTTGGACCGTTTCTCTCTGCCTTTTTTGTAGTTTGGCGAGGAGCTTTTCTATCATGTTGATTTTCTCAAAGAACCAGCTCTTGGTTTCATTGATTTTTTGAATAGTTTTGTTTGTTTCTAATTGATTGATTTCAGCCCTGAGTTTTATTATTTCCAGCTGTCTGCTCCTCTTGGGTGTATCTGCTTCTTTTTTTTTTTTTTCCTAGGGCTTTCAGTTGGGCCATTAAGTTGCTTGTATGAGATGTTTCAAATTTATTCTTGAAGGCACTTAGTGCTATGAACTTTCCTCTTAGTACTGCCTTCATTGTGTCCCATAAGTTTGGGTATGTTGTGCTTTCATTTTCATTGAATTCTAGGAAGTCTTTAATTTCCTTCTTAATTTCTTCCCTAACCAAGCTGTCCTTGAGTAGCAAGTTGTTCAGTTTCCATGTATGTGCAGGCCTTTTGCAATTTCTGTTGTTGTTGAGGTCCAGCTTTAGACCGTGATGGTCGGATCAGATACAAGGGATTATTTCAATCTTCCTGTATCTGCTGTATATCTTTAATTGTTCCTCTATGTGGGAAGTTATATTCTTCTGAATTTCTTCGTGGGCCTTGTTCATTTCCTCTTTTTGTTCCTCTAATATCTGCATAATCATAGCTTTAACATAATTTTCCTGTGTCTCCCCTGAATTAAAATCTCCATTGCTTTTGGGTGTTTCTGGTGGGGTCATGGTGTCCTGATTTTTGTTGGATGAGTTCTTCCGTCGACTTCTGGGCATTTATTTATATATAATCAAGGAGCTGTTTGTGCTTTAAGGCTGAATTTCAGACTGGAGTTGTCAATCTCTTGTGTCAGGAGTATTCTTCAAGAAGATCAGGGAGTTCCAGCGGTTTGATAGTGTGTGTTGTGCCTCAGTTGAATTCTGTTGTGGGATCTGTGTCCCCGGCATTGTGCTCTGTGCTAGAAGCTGTTAGCACTGCAGTCTGGTCACCCATCTGGTCTGGAGGCTTGGCTCCTCACTCTGTGCCAGAGGCTGAGTGTCCCATTTTGAGATGTCAGCTGGGGGTTCTGCTCTGGTCAGCAGGCTCTGCCCTCTGACCTGGGGTTGCTACTAAGGGCTCTCCTCTGGACTGGAGACTTGGTGCCTCCTTCTGGGCCAGGTGCTGTGCACCATGGTCTGAGATGGTATTTGGGGGCACCTCAGTCTGGACCTGATACTGTGTGTCCCAGTCCGGGGTGGCAGCTAGAGCCTCCACGAGGAGTGTGCCCACCTGATGCAGCCCTGTCTGGGGAATGGATTCTGGGGCCTTCTCAGATGGCCCATGGACACACACACACACAGTCTGGAGTGGTTGCAGGCATTGCCAAGTGCTGTGTGCCCATTGTATGTAGGCCACTCTGAAATGGTACCCAGGGCCTTCTCAGTCTGGCCCGTGGACACACACATGGACTGAGGTGGTTGCTGGTGGAGCCGAGCGGTGTGCTCCCACCAGATGCAGGCTGGTCTGAAAGTATACCTGGTCCTTCTCAGTCTGGCCTGGAGACTCTGTGACCCAGACTGGTATGGCAGCTGTTGGCACCCAGGATGGCTGCTCGTTCAGATCAGTGCTGTGCGCCGCTGGTCACCCAGAGTTATTCCGGGGAATAACTGGATGTCTCTAGGATTTTCCCACTTGATTTCCTCACCGCAGGAATTCCACTCACCTGGCAATCACAAATGCTAGTGTTTTAGGTCCCAGAGTTCAGTCTCCTGGTCAAGCATTGTTACTGCTGTCCTACTCCTCAGACACAGTGTCCTCTCTTGGCAGCCATCTTGGATCTCCCAGAAAATATTTTTAACAAAATCATAGAAGAAAATTTCCGTAATTTAAAGAAAATGATTATAAGCATTCAAGAGGCCTAAAGAAACCTAATAAATTAGATCAGAAGAGAAGAGCCTGCCACCTCATAATAATCAAAACAGTAAGCATACAGAAGAAGGAAAAAAAAAGCAAAAGATTCAAAGGAAAAAGGCCAAGTAACACATAATGGCAAAACCATCAGAATCACAACTGACTTCTCAACAGAGACTATGAAAACCAGAAGAGTCTGTACAGATTTCATGTAGACCCTAAGAGACAGAGATGTCAGCCTGTGCTACTATACCCAGCAAAACTCTCAGATACTTTAGATGGAGAAAACAAAATATTCAATGCCAAAAAAAACCCAATTATAAACAATGCCTACCCATAAATCCAGCATTACAGAAAATACTAGAAAAAATACAATCCAAGAAAAATAACTACTTTCAGAAAACACAGAAAATAAATATCCTCACTAGAGAAAATCTAAAAGTAGCCAAGCACACAAACAGAACACCACAACCAACATCAAAAATCAAAGGATCTAACAGCTGCTGGTTATTAATCTGTCTCAACACCGATGGACTCAACAAAATGGTTGCTTAAAGAAGAACCAAAAAACTTTTGCATGCAAGAAACACATACAAGTAACAAAGATAGACATTACCTGAGAGTAAAGCCCTAGAAGATGGTTTTCCAAGAAAATAGTACACTTCATACTCATCAAAGGAAAATTCCACCAGGAGGACATCACATTCCTGAACATCTATGCTCTAAATACAAGAACACCCACATTTGTAAAAGAAACATTAATAAAACTTAAGCCACAAAGAGATCCCCACACATTAATAGTCCATGATAGCTCATTGTCCAACTGAAGACCCTAGTAAGGGAAACAGGGACTGTTTCAGTCTTAAACTTGATGGCTGACTCTTCGACCCTCCCCCATACATGCCAGGGAGTAACAGCCTGGCTAGATCCCAGGGGAGGGCATTGCAGCCAGCCCTGAGGAGACAAGATGATCTGGGGTCAGATGGAAGGGGAGGAGATCCTCCCCCGTTGGAGGACTTGGAGGAGGCAGGGAGGAGTTGAGGGAGGGTTGGGGAGGGTGGGAGGGAATGAGGGACGGGGCTACACATGGGATGCAAAAAACCTAACCTGTCATTGATATAAAAATAAATAAATTAAAAAATAGGAAAAAAAGTGGTAGGACTAGTGGAAAATAATTAAGACATGAAGGGTGTTACTCTTGGAAGAAATTGGTACAGCTCTTATTAGATATCATAAGAGTGTTGTAAAAAAAAAGCAAAAGCATAACAAAACAAAAAAAAATAGTAGGACACTTCATTATTCAATTCTCAAGAAAGGACAGGTCAATAAAAGATAAATTAAACAAAGAAACAATGACTCTAACAGAGATCATGAATCAAATGGATCTAACAGACATCTACAGAACCTTTCACCAAAACACAAAATAATTCCCTTTTCTCAGCACCTCATGAAACCTTCTCTAAAAATAGATGATAAAGTTGGTCACAAAGCAAACCTCAACAGATACAAGAAGATTGAAATAAACCCTTGTATCCTATCTGACCAAACCTGGACCTCACAATAACAGAAATAGCAAAAAACCTACACGAACAAGGAAACTGAACAACTCTCTATTCAATGACAGCTGTGTCAGGGAAGAACTAAAGAAAGAAATTAAAGTCTTCCTAGAATTCAATGAAATTGAAGACACAACATACCTAAACTTATGGGACTCAAAAAAAGCAGTGCTAAGAGGAAAGCTCATAGCACTAAGTGCCTTCAAGAGGAAATTCAAAACATCTCATTCAAGCAACTTAATGACTCACTTGAAAGCCCTAGGGGGGTAAAAAAAAAAAAAAGAGCCAGGCACACTCAAGAGGAGTAGATGGCTAGAAATAATCAAACTCATGGCTGAAAATAATAAATTAGTAACAAATAAAGCAATTCAAAGAATCAATGAAACCAAGAGCTAGTTCTTCAAGAAAATCAGTAAGTTAGACAAACCCTTAATCAAACTAACTAAAATACAGAAAGATAATATCAAAACCAACAAAATAAAAAATGGAAAGGGAGACATAACAATAGACACTGAGGAAATCCAAATAATCGTTAGGTCTTACTAAAAAAGCCTATATGCCACAATATCATTTGAATATCTCAATGAAAGGGATAATTGTCTTGATTGATTCCACTTACCAAAGCTGATTCAAGACCAGATAAATAAATTAGATTGTCCTATATCTCCTAAGGAAATACAAGTTGTTATCAAAAGTCTCCTATACAATAAACAAACAAACAAACAAACAACAAAACCAAAACAAACGAGCAAGCAAAAAGCTAGAGCCAGATGGTATCAGCTCAGAATTCCACCAGAACTTCAAAGAAGAGCTAACATCAATACTCTTCAAACTATTCCACAAAGTAGTAACAGTAAGAACATTACCAAACTCATTCTATGAAGCCACAGTCACCTTGATATCTAAACCACACAATGACCCAACAAAGAAGATTTTATGAGGGTATACATAAGTGACCCCAAAATTCCTACCAGGGAATTCTTACAGCTAATAAACATCCTCAGCAAATAGGCTGGATACAAAGTTAACTCAAAAAAATCAATAGCAGTCCTGTATATAAAAGATAAATGGGCTGAGAAAGAAATTAAGGACACAACACACTTTACTATAGCTGCAGAAGACATAAAGTACCTTGGTGTGAATCTAACCAAGCAAGTAAAAAGACACATATAAAAAAAAAAAAAAAACCTTTCTAGTCTCTGAAGAAAGAAATACAAGAAGATACAAGAAAATGAAAAGATCTCCCATGCTCATGGCTTGGCAGAATTAACATAGTAAAAATGGCCACCATACCAAAAGCATTCTACAGATTCAATTCAATTCCCATCAAATTACCAACAGAATTTTTTACAGACTTTGAAAAGAAAATTCTCAAATTCATATGGAATAAATTTGCAGCCAGCCCTGAGGAGACAAGATGATCTGGGGTCAGATGGAAGGAGATGAGATCCTCCCCCATTGGTGGACTTGGAGGGGGAGGGGAGGAGAGGAAGGAGGGTGGGGGAGGGTGGGAGGGAATGAGGGAGGGGGCTACGCTTGGGATGCAAAAAACCTAACCTGTGATTGATATAAAAAGAAATAAATTTATATAAAAAAAGAATCGCTAAAACAATATTCTTCAATGAAAGAACTTCTAGAGGTATCTCCATCCCTAATCTCAAGCTGTACTATAGAGAGCAATAGCAGTAAAAACTGCATGGTGGATCAATAAAATCAAGTAGTAACCCAGAAATATACTGACTACATTTATAGACACCTGATTTTTGACAAAGATGCCAAAACAATACAATAGAAATAAAAAATAGCATCTTCAACAAATGGTGCTAGTCTAATTGGATATCTACATGTAGAAAATGAAAATAGATCCATACTTATCACCCTGAACAAAATTAAAATCCAAGTGGATCAAAGATTTCAACATAAAACCAGACACTCTAAACCTATTAGAATAATAAGTAAGGAAGAGCCTTGAACTCTTTGGCACAGGAGACAACTCCCTGAACAGAATACCAACAGCACAGGCTCTAAGACCAATGATCAATAAATGGGATCCCATGAAACTGAAAAGCTTCTATAAAGCAAAGGACACTGTCATCAGAACAAAAGGACAGTCCTACAGATTGGGAAAGGATCTTCACCAACCCTATATCTGACAGAGGGCTAGTATCCAAAATATGAGAACTAAACAGCAACAAACCAAGTAATCCAATTAAAATGGGGTACAAAGCTAAACAGAGAATGCTCAGTAGAATAATATTGAATGGCAGAGAAACCCTTAAAGAAATGTTCAACATCCTTAGCTATCAGGGAAATACAAATCAAAACGACCCTGAGATTTCACCCTACACCTGTCAGAATGGCTAAGATCAAAACTCAAGTAACAACACATGCTAGGGAGGATCTGGAGAAACCCTCCTCCACTGATGGTGAGAATGTAAATTTGTGCAAGTACTTTGGAAATCAATCTGGTGTTTTCTCAGACAATTAGGAGTAGTGCTTCCTCAAAAACTAGCTATACCACTCCTAGGCATATATACAAAAGTTGCTCAAGTATACAACCAGAACATTTGCTCTACCACATTGGTAGTAGCTTTATCTGTAATAACTAGAAGCTTGAAAAAAATCCAGATGTCTCTCAGTTGAAGAATGGATATAGAAATTGTTCATTTACACAATGGAATACTACTCAGCAATTAAAAACAAGGAAATCATGAAATTTGCAGGCAAATGGTAGGAACTAGAAATGATCATTCTGAGTGAAGTATCCCAGAAGCAGAAAGACAGACATGGTATATACTCACTTATAAGTGGATATTAGACTTATAATATAGGATAACCATACTAAAATCTGTATACCTAAAGAAGATAATTAAGAAGGAGGACCCTGGATAAGATGCTCTATCCTCATTCAGAAGAACAAACTGGATGAACATCAGAAGATGGAGTAAACATGGAACAGGGCAGTAGCCTACCATAGACGGGAAAGACTCTACCCTGCAGAGTATCAAAGCAGAGCCTTGGACTCATAACCAAACCTTGAGCAGAGTTTAGGGAATCTTATGAAAGAAAGTTGAGACAGGAAAATGTGGAGAGAACAGGAACTCCAGAAAAAATCTGAGCACAGGGGTCTTTTCTGAGACTGATACTCCAAACAAAGGCAATGCATGGAGATAACCTAGAACCCCTGCTCAGATGTAGCCCATAGCAGCACAATCTCCAAGTGGCTTTCCTAGTAATGGGAACAGGGACTATCATGAATTTGGTGTCCTGCTCTTTGATCACTTCCCTGTTCAGCCTTACCAGGACACAGAGGAAGACAATACAACCACTCCCAATGAGACCTGATAGACTAGGATCAGATGGAATGGGAGGAGGACCTCCCCTATCAGTGGACTTGGGAAGTGGAATGGGAAGAGAGAGAGAGGGAGGGTGGGATTGGCAGGGTTTGAAGGAGGGAGGCTACAGTTGGGATATAAAGTCAATAAAATGTAATTAATAAAAATACATAATTTTTAATAATGGGAAGAGGGTTAGGAAGATAAGGGTATGGCGGGGGCTGGGAGATGAATAATTATCACTGAGACTGTGTGAAAAATCCTTTTGGAAACCTGCAATTTTATAAGTATCCTAAACATATAGAGCTATCTTTATATAAAAAGTTTAATTGGAATTACCAGACACAGAGTGTACATGAATCCCAGAAACCATACTCTGCCAAATAAGAACCCCAGTGCCAGTTGTGGGATACCTCCCCTTAAGTTGTTGGTATTGAATGTTGTGGAGGCACCCAGAATAATATAATCTATTTCCCTTGCTCTTGGTTGCTCACCACAGCTTAATGGTAAAACTCTACTGCTTAAGATACCACCTTGGTTTGGAGACAGGACCTTTCACTGAACTTTGAGCACCCTTATTGGCTATTCTGACTAGACAATTTCAGAGTTCTGCCTTTCTCTGCTTCACCAATAGTGGAATTACAGTCATGTTGTATAATGTTCTAATGGAATGTATACATTTCACCCTTTTCCATTCAAATGCTGATTTCTCTACCCCAATGTTTGGTTTCAATCCAGACATTGCATAGTGATGCTTATTCTAAGCATCACCTGTCTCAAGTTTGTGTAAACATGCCACCATTTGTTCTCTGATTTGCCAAGAAAACAACCAGCCAATGGTGTGCAATGGAGAGAATAAGTTGGGACATCCTAGTCTGAAGGGGAGGAGAAAGAAGTTAGTGGGAGTGAGAATTCTTTCATTTCTTTAGACTCAGGAGAGGAGAAATTTTACTTGCATTCTCAGAGACCAGCAATCATCAGGGAACAGCAGCCATTGGGGAACAGCAGAAATCAGAAGGGAGCAGCAGAGAACAACCATGCCCCATACTGTGGTCCCATCCCTACCTCCAATCCCAGAGATTTGCAACCATCAGAGATTACCAGTCCCCACCATATTCCTCCTAATCTACTATCACCTAGGAAAGCCAGAGGACTCGTAACATCTGGGACCAACAGCCAATCCTACAAGCCTAGAGGCCAACTACCATCAGACACCACCAGGTTTCCCAACACTAGGGACAACCAAATGGTTACAGGCCAGTGTAAGAAGACAGCAACAAAACCCAGGGCCATATGACAGCAGCAGAAACCAATGATACTACCACAGCAAATTCTGGAGATACTATCATATCTGAAGCACAAGAAAACCATCTTAAATCTCGGGATATGAAAATGATAGAGGCCTTGAATGAGAAAAATGAATCCCTCCAAGAAATAGAGAAAGATACAATCAAACAGATGGAGGAAGTAAATAAATCCCTTAAAGAAATACAGGAAAATGCAATCAAAAAGGATATTAAAGTGAATAAAACTGTACATAAAATGGAAATAGAAACAATAAAGAAAACACAATCTGAGGCAATCCTGGAGATTGAAAACTAAGGAAAAGAAAATGAACTACAGACACAAGCATCACTAACAGAACACAATCTCAGTCGAAGAAATTGATACATGAGTCAAAGAAAATGTTAACTCTAAAGGTTCTGGACACAAAACATCCAAGAAACCTGGAACACTATTAAAAGACCAAACTTAAGAATAAAAATGAAAGGAGAAAACCATAAGATCCAAGGGCCAGAAAATATTTTCAACAAAATCATAGAAGAAAACTTCCCCGATCTAAAGAAAGAGATGCCTTTCTGCTTCTGGGATACCTCACTTAAGATGATCTTTTCTAGTTCCCACCATTTGCCTGCAAACTTCATGATTTCCTTGTTTATAATTTCTTAGTAGTATTCCATTCTGTAAATGTCCCACAATTTCAGTATCCATTCCCCAAATGAGGAAGATCTGGGTTGTTTCCAGATTCTGGTTATTACAAATAAATCTGCCACAAACATATTTGGGCAAATGTCCTTGTTGTATGCTTGAGCATATTTTGGATATATGTCCAGGAGTGTTACAACTAGATATTGCAGTAGTACTAATCCTAATTTTTTTAGAAACTGCCAGATTGATTTCCAAAGTGGTTGCACAAATTTACATTCCCACCATCATTGGAGGAGTGTTCCCCTTTCTCCACATCCTTTCTAGCATGTGTTGTCACTTTTTGATCTTAGTTATTCTGGTGGGTGTAAGATGGTATCTAAGGGTCATTTTGATTTGCATTTCCCTGATGACTAAGGATGATGAACATTTTTTAAATGTTTCTCTGTTTGACATTCCTCTGCTGAGAAATCTGTTTATCTGTGCACCTTATTTTTTAATTGGATTACTTGGTTTGTTGTTGTTTCACTTCTTGAGTTCTTTGGATATTAGCCCTTGAGTTCTGGATATTAGCCCTCTGTCAGATATAGTGTTGGTGAAGATCTCTTTCCAGTCTGTAAGCTATTGTGTTGTTCTGATGACAGTGTCCTTTGCTTTACAGAAGCTTTGCAGTTTCATGAGGTCCCATTTGTTGATTGTTGATCTTAGAGGCAGTGTTGTTGGTATTCTGTTCAGGAAGATGTTTTCTGTGCCAATGACTTCAAGGCTCTTCCCCACTTTGTCTTCTAATATATTTACTGTGTCTTATTTTGTATTGAGGTCTTTGATCCACATGGACTTTTACTTTGTGAAGAGTGATAAATATAAGTCTATTTGCATTTTTCTACATGTAGAAATCCAGTTAGACAAGCACCATTTGTTGAAGATGATGTCTGTTTTCCATTGTATGCTTTGCCATCTTTGTCAAAACTCAGGTGTACATAAGTGTGCAGGTTTATTTCAGGGTTCTCTGTTTGATTACATTGATTCAACAGTCCATTTCTATGCCAGTACCATGGCATATACTCACTTATAAGTGGATATTAGGCACATAATATAGGATAAACATACTATAATCTGTATACCCAAAGAAGCTAAGCAATAAGAGGACCCTGGATAAGATGTTCAATCCTCATTCAGAAAGGCAAATGGGAAAGACATCAGAATAGGGAGAAAACAGAGAACAGGACAGGAGCCTACCACAGAGGGCCTCTGAAAGACTCTACCCTGCAGGGCATCGAAGCAGATGCTGAGGACATAACCAAACTTTGGACAGACTACAGGGAATCTTATAAAAGAAGGGGGAGAGAGAAAGACTTGGAGGTGACAGGAGCTCCACAAGGAGAGTAACAGAAACAAAAAAAATCTGTGCCAAATGGTCTTTTCTGGGACTGATACTCCAAACAAGGACCATGCATGGAGGTAACCTAGAACCCTACACACACACACACACACACACACACACACAGATGTAGCCCAAAGCAGCTGAATATCCAAGTGGGTAACCTAGTAAGCAGAACAGGGGCTGACCCTGACATGAAATCAGTGGCTTGCTCTTTGATTAACTTCCCCTGATATGGGGTGGGCAGCTTTACCAGGCCACAGAAAGACAATGAAGCCGGTCATGATGAAACCTAATAGACTAGGATCAGATGGAAGAGGAGGTGGACCTCCCCTATCAGTGGACTTGAGGGGGGAGGGCAGTGGGGATTAGAAGAGGGATGGCAGAAGTGAATAAATTGTAATAAATTTTTAAAAAAAGACTAGGATCAGAAGGAAGGAAAAGAAAACCTCCCCTATCAGTGGACTTGGGGAGGGACATGTGTGGAGAAGGAGGAGAAAGGGAAGGGTTTGGAAGGGAGGAGGGAGAGAGCTACAGAGGGGATACAGCGTGAATAAAGTGCAATTAATTAACAATTAAAATTAAAAAATAAATACCAGGTTGGTATGATCAATGCTCGTTTGGATGAACAAATGGGATGGACATTGAGTGGAGGAGAAAACAAGCAACAGGACAGGAGCAGGCCAAGGAGGACCTCTGGGGGTGTTCAATGTAGCGATGTATCAGAGCAGATATTAAGACTCACGATCAAGACTTTGGCAGAGGGCGAGAAGTAATGATAGATCTGGGGGAGGTTGGTGAGACTTGGGGAGAACAATAGCTCCACAAAGACCAAACTGAGCAGGGCACAGGGGTCTTGTATGAGACAGTTTCTACAATCAAGGACCATGTGTGGATATGGCCTGGAACCCCCGCTCAGATGGGGCCCATGATAGCTCGGTGTCGGACTGAAGACCCTAGTGAGGGAAACAGGGACTGTTTCAGTCATGATCTTGATGGCTGACTCTTTGACCCTCCCCCACACAAGCTGTGGAGTGACAGACTGGCTAGATCCCAGGGGAGGACATTGCAGCCAGCCCTGAGGAGACAGGATGAGCTGTGGTTGGATGGAAGGGGAGGAGGTCCTCCC
>CM053742.1:19706480-19719066 GCA_028658305.1 Pachyuromys duprasi | reverse complement strand
ATAAATTATAAAAAAAATAAAAACAGAAAGATGCCAATAAACATACAAGAAACTTACAGAACACCAAATAGATTGGAGAAGAAACACTAAATGTACAGAACAAAGAATATTAAAAAATGCAAGGGGAAATGGCCAAGCCACATTTGAAGGAAGACCTATCAGAATTACACCTGACTTCTCACCAGAAACACTGAAAGCCAGGATGTCCTGGGCAGGTATTTTACTGACACTACTAAGTGACCATAGAGGTCAGTTCCTTCTATGATACCCAGAAAAATATGTAATTACCATAGAGGGAGAAAGCATGATATTCCATGACAAAAAAAAAAATTAAACAGTACCTCACCACAAATCCTACGAAAAATACTAGAAGAAAAACTTCAAAAAAAAAAAAAAAAGGCTAAATTTACTCAGGAAAACAGAAAATGAATAACCACACAAACAAACCAAAAGAATGGAAGCACACTTTTCCTCTCTCTCTCTTTGTGTGTATGTGTGTCTGTCTGTCTGTCTTTCTCTGTCTCTCTCCACTACCTCACAATATCAGGAATTAATAATCACTAGTCATTAATAGCTCTCAATATTGATATACTCAACACCCAATAAAAAGGCACATGCTAACAGAATGAATGCAAAAACAGGATTCAAAAATCTGCTGCATACAAAAAAACACACCTCAGCAACAAAGATAGGTATTACTTGAGAGTAAAGGGGTAGAAAAAGCTTTTCCAAGCAAATGGAACAAAGAAGCAAGCTGTAGTAGCCATACTAGTATCTAATAAAATACCACCAAACTTAGTCATAAGAAATGAGGAAGGACACTTCATTATCATCCCCAAAAATCCACCAAAATGATGCCTCAGTTGTGAACATCTATGCCCCAAACAAAAGGGCACCCACATTTGTAAAAGAAACATTACTAAAGTTTAAATCACACATTGAACCCAATCACTAATAGTGGGAAACTTCAACCCCCTAGTCTCACCAATGAGCATATCATTGAGACAGAAACTAACTGAGAAATAATGAAACTAACAGACTTTGTAAATCAAATAGACCTAATAGGTATCTACAGAACATTTCACCCAAACACAAAAGAATATACCTTCTTCTCAGCACCTCAGAGAACCTTCTACAAAACTGACCTAACTCATACTAAGAATTTAAAAGAACAACTAAAAGCTCTAAAATAAAAAGAAACAAACAAACCCAAGAGGAGTAGATGGCAGAAGATAATCAAACTCATAACTGAAATCAGTAACTTAGACACATAGAGAACAATACAAAGAATCAATGAAACCAAGAGCTGCTTCTTTGAGAAAATCGATGAGAAACAAACCCTTAGCCAAACTAACTACAAGGCAGAGAGAAAATATCTAAAGTAACAAAATCAGAAATGAAAGGGGGAGGGGAATAACAGCAGTCACTGAGGAAATCTAAAGAATCATTGGATCTTACTTCAAAAACCTGCATTCCACAAAATTGGAACATCTGAAGGAAATGGACATTTACCTCAATAGATTTGACTTACCAAAGCTAAATCAAGAACAGGTGATTCATAAACATTCATATCTTAGTGTAACACTAACCCTGCAAGAGAAAGACTATAACAAGAACTTCAAATCTGTGAAGAAAGAAATTGAAGATACCAGAAGATGGAAATATCTCCTATGCTAATGGATCAGTAGGATTAACATAGAAATATGGTCATGTTACTAAAAGCAATCTACAGATACAATGCAATTCCCATAGAAATTTCAGCACATTTTTTACAGACCTTGAAAGGAAATTTCCCAGTTTCATATGGAAAAACAAAATAACCATAATATCTAAAAGAATCCAGTACAATAAAAGATCTTCTGGATGTATCTCCATCCCTGATCTCAAGCAACAGTAATAAAAACTGCCTTGTACTACTGGCATAGAAACAGACTGGTAGATCAGTGGAATCTAATCAAAGACCAGGAAATAAACCTACATATCTATGGACAAGCTTTCCTCAAAAACCTCATTCACTCCCTAAAAGCATTTCCTTGACTTTGATGTTTGTTTGCTTTGTTGTGTTTTATTTTATGGTATTTGTTTGTTTGTTCTATGGAAACTGTATTTCATTTTGTAGCTCAGGCTAACTTCTATATTAGAGTATACTATATAGCCTAGGTTGGGCTTTAACCAAGACCTTTCATTGCACTCCATGCTTATCTTGTTTTTTTTTTTCTTATGACTAGAAACTGTCTCCTGTGTCTTTCTGACTCTAATACTTAATGCAGTCCCTGTCAATATAGCAGATGTTCTCTAAGTGCTTATGGAAGCTAGAAAGAGGAGGTAAATTAAAGCTGTAAGCTAAGGTCAGCTTTTAATTTTATTGTTTTGAATCATGTGTTGTTTCTCTGACACTGAACCTTTTATCTGAGACAGACTAAGATACTACTCATAGGGACAATATTTTAAATCCAAGAGTCATTTCTTCAGAGATTTGGCAAAAGAAACATTCTTCATAGCAAAAATGTCATTCAAAAACAAGATCCAATTTTTCTGCAAAATTTTAAAGAAAAGCTTGTGTATCCAGAATTCATGTGTTGAAGTCCTAGTACCTGGTGTGAATGTGCTTGGACTAAGGAAAGAATTATGCTTAAATGAAGCCATGATAAGGGCAGGACACTAATCCTATATGATTAGTATCCTTATAAGAAGAAACTAAAGAACTTACTCTTTCTTCTATGTCACCTAAGAATACAACAAGAAAGTAGTGGTTTGCAGACCCTAAAGCACCCTATTTCTGAGGAAAATGATCTGGCTTATTAGTTTTGAACTTCTTGGGCTCTATAACTGCAAGAAAATAAAATTATGTCTAAAGCACACACACTTTGGTATTTGGTTATGAGAGTTCAATCTCTCACATGCCTTTGCATACACAAAATTATATTTAAATACATAAATAAGAAGCCAATATATAATAAATTGTAGCATGAAAAGTAAGGTAGTAAAGAAGGTCAGACATTGGTAATGGAATAGAACAGAATGACATAGGTTTGATTGCTTATCTTAAAAAGGAAGCATTCAAAACTGTGTGGTTAGGAAAAAGATTGGCAATTCAGAACTGTAATTCATATATTCACCTCATAGAATTCATCAAAATAAATTGGGGATAGATTAATAGAATATATTACACAAATTTGTGTAGTTGAAAGGTTTTACATTTCTAGAGGTGACATTAGAGGAAATCACAAATATAATCAATAGTGGAGACATAAAAACATAAGCTTGATAAAACACAACAGAGAATATCTGGGGAGAATGTTTGAAGTAAGCACTTTCAGGAATGTTACTACTAAAATGATATAGAAAGTATCCAAAATATATAAAAAGCTAGATATCAAGAAAACAATAACCCAATTAAAAATGGGGTACACATTTAAATGGAGAAATCGCAAAACATAAAACTCAAATGGCTGAAAAACAAAGAAATGTTTAACATCCTTAGTCATCAGGGAACTGCAAATCAAAACTACTTTGATATTTAAACTTATAATTGCCAAGTTGCTAAGATCAACGAAACAAGTTACAGTTCATGCTGGCAAGAATATAGAGTATTCCCACCATCTATTGCTGGTGGGAGTGCGCAGACTCATACAGCTACTCTGAAAATCAATATGGTGGTTCCTCAGAAAGTAGAAAATAGATCTTTCTCAGGATGTAGCTTTACCATTTTTAGCCATATATGCAAAAATATTTCATCTTACTATTAAACACTTTTTTTACCATGTTTATTGTTGTTCTATTCATAATAATCAGACATTGGAAGCAACCTAGATGTTTCTCAGCTGAAGAATGAACTAAAAAATGCAGTACATTTATGCAGTGGGGAAATGGAGAATCACTCAGCTGTTAACAAAATTACGTTCTGAACTCTTCAGACAAATGGTTGAAACTAGAAAAAAATATCATCCTGTGTGAGGTATCCCAGACAAAGAAAGACAAATATGATATATATTTTATTATATGTGGATATTAGCTGTTAAGCTGATTATAACCAAGCTGCAATCCATAGAACCACAGAGGATGATTATAGAGTAATGGACTAAGGAGGGAAAGATAAATCTCCCTAGGAAAGGGGCGTAGAATGGACCGTTTAGAATGGATGGGAGAAGGCTGGAACAGTAGGATCAAGTTTGGAGGGGGAGGAGAAATGGGGTCGTGAGATAGAATACTTGTGAGGGACACCTAAACTTAGGGGCTATTTGAGGAGAAATATGGAAACCTAATACAATAGAAACTTGGTAAAATATATACATATATGAAAGTGATTAAAATGAAATCACCAAACAAGAGAGAAGATAGAGCCTCAACTGGCCACCTTTTGTCACTAAATGAGTCTTCCAGAACATGGTTAAATCTAATTGATATTTTGGCCAAAGGGACCCCATATGGATCCCCAAACAAGTCATGCTATTGCCAATACTATATGTTGCTTTTCACAAACTGACAGCAAGGCCCCATTGCTGAAGACAACCCAATACAACTCATACAACTCATTAGGCTGGTGCCTAATATAAAGCCTTCATCCTTATTTTCCAGTATCTTTGTATAGGAAGGTACCCTGCAAGTTACCAACAGAGAAATATAAGTGCCAAGCCAGCCCAAAAGCCCTTTGATATACAATGTGTACTGCCTATAAGATATGTTAGTGCAATAGTAGCACAAAGCTTATTGGAGTAATCAACGAATGACTGATTTGACTTATGGATGATATAAAACCTGACAGTGTTTGAGTGACCAAGAACCTAAGACTAGATAGCCCAGGGACTAAAGGTAAAAGTAAATTCTGCTGGTCTAAAGAAAAGAAGAAACAAATGTAGTTATAAAATGACTCCTAACAATATTCTGCTGTTCTCATAGACTGCTGCCTTGTTTGGCTATGATCAAAGAAACTTCCTCCAGCAGCAGATGGGAACAAATACAAAGATCCATAGGCAGACACATGCACAGAACAAGAGAGGCTATAACTCTCTGAGGAGAGTTCAGGGAACCCTTAAGAAAAAGAGGCAGAAAGAGGGTATGGAGGAAACTAAGAAAACAAAGACAGCAAAATGAACGTGAATAAAGCTCATGTGATCTCACAGAGATTGAGGCACCACACATGGGGCCTGCACAGTACTGTCCTCTGTATATATATCATCGCTTCTAGTTCAGTGTTTTTATGGGATCATGGGCTCTTTTGATTCCTCTTGGGCTCTTTTCCTTTTGCTGATTTCCCTTGTCAACAATTTCTTCCATATTTTTTATGTAAAAAATGGATGAATGAATGAGTGAATGGATGAATGAATGAACAAATGAAAGCCTAGCCAATAGAGTAAAAGTTAATGATAGAACTATCATTTGTGCCTGTTGGGAGAGGGAAAACCAGTTTTCTGCAATAGACTGACATTGAGTATATCAACTACTCCAGAGCAAGCCTCATGTTCAGAAGTAGATGACCAACATATAATGGACTCCACATTTGTGTGTGTGTGTGTGTGTGTGTGCTTCTAATGGATTACAGTTTAGCGTTTGTTTGTTTTCTTTTGGGGTCTTGTTTTACTTTGCTTTTTTAGTTTTAGGGGGTTTTGCTGTTGCATTGTTTTTTGTTTGATTTTTGAGAAAGAACTTAAAGTGATATAGGTAGGGAGATGGAGAGGATCTGAAAGAGCTAGGTAGAGGAGAAGAATATGATCAGATAAATTTAAATTTAACTACTGTTTAAAATAATAAAGAAAAAGGAAGTTGCAAAAAAGAAACCAAAAATTCAACTTTCATTTAAAAATGGATAAATTGGATTTTTTTACTTATTTAGTAAATTTATATAAGCCCAATTATGCAATTCTGATTCTAACTTAAGACTTGCAAACAAAAATCCAGTGGAGACACCAACCACCAGACACTACTAGGTTCCAGCTATTAAATGAGTAAAAATTACCAAAATTGACAGCTGAGCAGAATATGGCAACTCAGGAACATTCTTGATGTTGTGGATATTGTTTGGATATACTGTTTTTAGAAAGCAATTTGATCAGAGGAAATTTTAGGCTTCCTATAATAATGCTCATATCTACTAGGAATCTGTTCTAAGGAAATAATCTAGAAAGAAAGCAAATGTCATGCATATGAAGATTGTTTTGCTCTAATTTTCCTAATGTGAAAAGTAAGGAACAATACAGCTATTCAATAGTAGGCTCCAAGATATTGTAGTACATCCAATTGATGGGCTATCAGCTACTAAGAATTGCATTATTAGAAAACAGATTTTCATGATAAATCTATAGACTGTAGGTGATTGACTCCTGTATGTTTATATATATATATATATATATATATATATATATATACATATATATGTATATATATATATATATCGAGAGAGAGAGACTAATTTCTAAGACTTGAAAATGTACAACTGCTAATATGTGAAGATGCATAGCTGTAAACAAAGACTGAAAGACAGTCTACAGAGTTGGAAATAATTGTTGATTGAGGATGGTGAGACTTACATGTTTTTTTCTAAATTTCTAGAAAAGACATCATTCTATCTTTTAAGTGGAAAAAGAAAACAATTAGCCTCTTTGGTATAATATTCTAAGTAGTCTAATCTGTAAAAAAAAGAAACTATGTCAAAATGGCAGAAGGAGAAATGAATATGAAATGTTCTGATTGACACAAATAACCAAGGAAATACTAGTGTTTAGACTCTGCAGAGAAACATTTGGATGTGTGAATCTAGATCCATACGCATAGAAAAAGGGGAAAAAAGCAATGTTGAATATATATATATGAATATATATATATATGAATATATATATATATATATTCATTCTCCCTCCCAGCAATTTTCCTCTTCAAGTCCAGAATGCTCTGAATTATGGGTTGAATGAAGTAGCACAATGATTGGAAATTCTCTTTCTCCACGTGAAAAGTAATATACTCTCAAATAAAATTAGCTTTATGGCTCTAAAGAAACAGTTCAAGAATCAAAGTGATTGTGTTTTTACCCTGGCATCTAGGCATCAGATTTTGGTAAGACTGTAATTATAGGTGATTTGCTTAGTCCCTTGGGAATTAAGGATCAGGGTTTAAGGTCAGTGAAGAGAGGCCACAACAAGTAGTATCCTACAGAGCTGAGAATGAGACTTTGGTGAAGGAGAGGAGGGAAAGGGAAGATCTTCAGTTAACCTACCCATTTCCCTAGCCTGTCTGTTCCTAGGGAATGCCTGCTGGAGTTAGGGCTGGAATAAAGCAATGAGTGGTTGGAAGCAAGTTTGAAGGGAAAGATCTGTGGGATCCATTGGAGATGTGGGCAGGTGGGGAAGGGAGGCAGCAGCAAGTGGTCTGATGGAGAGCTGGGGAAGAGACTGTGGTATTGGATTTGGAGGAATTAAGGGATAGGTGATGATCTCCAATTAGCCTACCAACTTTCCTGTTCTGAGAATTCAAGAAAACAAGGCCTTCTAAATCAATGCATTTAGACTGATACACATATGAACTCACAGATACTGAGGCAGCATGCACGGTACCAGTTGGGACACTAAAGAATAAAAGAGAAAGTGGACATATTCCCTCAATTCCTACCCCAGATGCAATTTCCAATGTATAATCACTTGTAAATAAAAATTTAGTTTTCTCCAAGATAGTCTACTCAGAAGTAGATGGCCAACAGAAAACAAACACAAAGGCATCTTTCAAGGTTCTTTGTCTTTTAATGCCATGTCAGAACTCTTTCTGAAATGTTATCATTATATTTTATTCATATATATTTTTTCTTCTCTCTTTTTACCCTACAAATCCTCTGCACTTATATTATAGCTTCCAGTTTAGTGTGTGTGACTGAATTTGGGAATGAGCAATTTTCTGTTTCGTATGCCTTCTCTTTGGTTGTTTTCCTTCTATTTGTTTTGTCCAATTCTGATGTGTTAATTTTTGTTTTATCATTATTATATTATATTATGATGTATTATTATATTAGTATATTATGTTATCTTATAATATAATATTATATTATAATTATCATCCCATAGAAGCCTGTTTGTTTTTTGATGAGAGACAGAAAGGGGTTAGATACAGATGGGGTGGGTAGGCAAGAGCCAGGAAGAATAAAGGGAGGGGAAGACAAATCAAGATATATTATGTGAGGGGGAAAAAACAATTTTCAATAAGAGGAAACACACACACATAGAATTAAAGTGAACAAATTTCATCTTGCACAAGCTACAACATCAAACCCTTTGAGTTTCACTATTCTAGAAAAAAACCCACATCAATGGATTTTCTGCTTTTCGGTTTTATAAGAAGCAATGTTGTGAGTATTAAGAGAGTGCAGGTGTTTTAGTCACATTCTCAATATGAAATCAACTGTTGTAGCTTCTTTCAGTTGTGCACATCATCTAATGAAGAGCAACTATTACCCAGTGGGTACAATAATATAGTAATATTTTGTATTATTTCCCCTAGTGGAAACATATTGGACATTGTTGCTGGCATTTTAACAGATATTACTGGAAACCTGGGGTTGTTCTGGGCAGCATTTATGAATTTTAAGAGAAAAGAAATAATCCATTTTCTGGGAATCACTCACAGGCATACACTAGGCTAGTCTTCTTAACATTTGGTAATGAAGTGGCAGCACAGATCTACTGCTCTGTCAAGGCTGAGAAGGCAGTGGCCTCTCATGCACTTTCTTGTTTTTCTGCTTTCTCTGTTCCCTCCTTCTGTTTCTGTGGCTGGAACCAGTATGTCTCACATCCTAGGAAAATGCTCTACATCTGAGTGACCAGATAAGGCCTTCTTCAAAAGTTCATTTCTTTTTAATGTTCTGTTTCTGTAATTAAATTTTTTTATTTTTTATATTAATTACAGTTTATCCACTTTGTATCCCAGCTGTAGTGCCCTTTTTCAGTCCCTCCCAACCCTCCACTCCCTCCCTCATCTCCTCTCATGCCCCTCTCCAAGTCCACTGGACCTCCCCTTCCATCTGATCCTAGTTTATCAAGTCTCATCAGGACAGGCTGCTTTGTCTTCCTCTATGGCTTGGCATTGCTGTTCCCGCTTCGGGGGGCGGGTGTTAAAGAGCCAGCCACTGATTTCATGTCAGAGACATTCCCTGTTCCCATTACTAGGGACCCACTTGAATACTGAGCTGCCATGGGCTACATCTGTGCAGGGGTTCTAGGTTATCTCCATGAATGGCCCTTAGTTGTAGCATCAGTCTCAGAAAAGACCCCTGTGCACAGATATTTTCATTCTGTTGCTCTCCTTGTGGAGCTCCTGTCCTCCAGGTCTTTCCATATCCTCCTTTTTTCCTAAGAATCCCCGCACTCTGCCCAAAGTTTGGCTATGAGTCTCAGCATCTGCTTTGATACCTTGCTGGGTAGAGTCTTTCAGAGGCCTTCTGTGGTAGGCTCCTGTCCTGTTCCATGTTTTCTCCCTCTTTCAATGTCCATCTCTTTTGCCTTTCTGAATGAGTATTGATCATCTTATGCAGGGTCCTCATTCTAATTCGCTTCTTTACATGTACATATTTTAGTAGGTTTAAATTATATTATATGTCGAATATCCACTTATAAGGGAGTATATATCATGTGCGTATTCTTCTGGGATACATCACTCAGGATGATTTTTCTAGTTCCCACCATTTGCCTGCAAATTTCATGATTTATCATTTCCTTGCTTTTAATTGCTGAATGGTATTCCACTGAGTAAATGTACCACAATTCTCAATAAAGCAATAAAAATGGCCGAGAAACACATAAAGAAATGCTTAATGTCCGTATTTATCAGGGAAATGCAAATCAAAACTACCCTGAAATTTCATCTTAAGCCCATCAGAATGGTGAAGACCAAAAACTTAAGGGAGAATACAAAATAAAGAGGATGTGGAGAAAAGGGGAACCCGCCTCAATTGCTGGTGGGAATGTAAACTTGTACAACCACTTTTGAAATCAATCTGGTGTTTTCTCAGAAAATTATAAATGGTGCTACCTCAAGAACCAGCTATACTATCCCTAGGCATATATCCAAAATACACTCAAGTATATATCAAGGACATTTGCTCAACCATGTTTGTAGCAGCTTTATTTGTTTAATTTTTTATTTTATTTTTAAAATTAATTACAGTTTATTCACTTTGTATCCCAGCTGTAGCTCCCTCCCACATTCCCTCCCAATCCCACCTTCCCTCCCTCTTCTACTCCCATGCCCCTCTCCAAGTCCACTGATAAGGGAAGTCCTCCTCCCCTTCTACCTGACACTAGTTTATCAGGTCTCATCAAGACTGGTTGCCTTGTCTTCCTTTGTAGCCTGGCAAGGATGTCTGTTCCTCCCTCATGGGGAGGTGGTCAAAGAGCCATCTGCAGAGTTCATGTTAGAGTTAGTCCCTGTTCCCATTACTTGGGAACTCACTTGGATACCGATCTGCCATGGACTACATCTGAGCAAAGGTTCTAGGTTATATCCATGAATGGTGCTTGGTTGGAGTGTCAGTCTATGAAAAGACCCCTGGGCCCAGATACTTTGGTACTGTCACTCCTCGTGTCAAGCTCCTGTCCTCTCCAGGTCTTACTAACTCCCCCTTCTTTCATAAGATTCCCTGCACTCTGCCCAAAGTTTGGTTATGCATTTCAGCATCTGCCCTGATACCCTGCTGGGTAGACTCTTTCAGAGGTCCTCTGGGGTAGGCTCCTGTCCTGTTTCCAATTTTCTCCCTCTTCCAATATCCATCCTGTTTGTTTTTTGAGTGAGGATTGATCTTAATACTCAGGGTCCTCTTTCTTGCTTGGTTTCTTTAGGTGTAGAGATTTGTGTAGGTTTATCCTATAATATATGTCTAGTATCCAATTATAGGTGAGTATTATAGCATGTGTGTCTTTCTGCTTGTGGGATACCTCACTCAGGATGATCTTTTCTAGTTGCCACCATTTGCCTACAAATTTCATGATTTCCTCGATTTTAATTGCTGAGTAGTATTCCATTGTGTAAATGGACCACAATTTCTGTATCCATTCCTCAGTTGAGGGGCATCTGGGCTGTTTCCAGGTTATGGCTTTTATGAATAAATCTATTATGAACATGGTTGAACAAATGTACTCATTGGGTACTTGAGCATATTTTGGATATTTGCCTAGGAGTGGTATAGCTGGATCTTGAGGAAGCACTATTCCTAATTGTCTGAGAAAGCACAAGGTTGATTTCCGAAGTAGTTGTACAAGTTTATATTCCCACCAGAAATGGAGGAGGGTTCCCTTTTCTCCACAACCTCTCCAGCATGTATTGTCACTTGAGTTTTGATCTTAGCCATTCTTATGGGTGTAAAGTAAAATCTCAGAGTTGTTTTGATTTGCATCACCCTGATAACTAAGGGAGTTGAGCATTTCTTAAAGTGTTGCTCTGCCATTCTATATTCCTCTACAGAGAATTCTCTGTTTAGCTCTATACCCCATTTTTAATTGGATTACATGATTTGTTGCTTTTTAACTTCTTTATTTCTTTGTTTATTCTGGATATTAGCCCTCTGTCAGATACAGGGTTGGTGAAGGTCCTTTCCAAGCCTGTAGGCTGTCATTTTGTTCTGACCACAGTTTCCTTTGCTTTATAAAAGCTTTTAAGTTTCATGAGGTCCCATTTATTGATTGTATATTTTAGAGCCTGTGCTGTTGGTGTTCTGTTCAGAAAGTTGTCTCCTGTGCCAATGAGTTCTAGGCTCTTCCCCACTTTTCCTTCTAATCGATTTAGTGTGTCTGGTTTTATGTTGAGGTCTTTGATCCACTCGGAATTTAGTTTTGTGCAGGGTGATATATATGGATCTGTTTGCATTTTTCTGCATGTAGATATCCAGTTAGGCCAGAACGATTTGTTGAATATTCTGTCTTTTTTCCATTGAATGGTTTTGGCTCCTTTGTCAAAAATCAATTATCCGAGAAATAACGCAGCGACCAGGAGACTGAACTCTGGGACCTAAAACGCCAGCACCCGTGATTGCCAGGTGAGCAGAACTCCCACGGTGAGAAAATCAAGTGGGAAAACCCTAGGGACACCAGGTTATTCCCCGCAAAAACCTCCGGGTGACCAGCGGCGCACAGCTCTGATCGGAACGAGCAGCCACTGCACGGGGCGCCCGCAGCCGCTGCGCTGGGCGCCCGCAGCCGCCATTATAGACTGGATCACATAGTCTCGCGGGCAGTCTGAGAAGGAACCTGGTGCCGTGTGCACAGAACTGCACCCTACGAGCACACACTGCACCGGGTTCTGCTTCAACCCACGGGTGTGTGGCAGGCACGAACGGATAGCCAGAGCCACCCAGTCTGAGAAAGGCGGGGGACCATTTTGACCAGTTTGCACTCTGCGGGCACGGGCCACACGCTTCTGCCAGCAAAACCTCAGTCCGTGTGCCAGTCTGAGGGCAAGTCTGGGAAGAAACTGAGATCTGCTTCAACCCACGGGTGCGCGGTGAGCGTGCACGGCTCTCAGGAGCCACCCCAGACTGACAAAGTCCCAGTACCATCTTGACCAGACCACACACTGAGGGCCAAAACCTCAGTCCCTGTGTGGGTCCACAGGACAG
>CM053742.1:19660725-19705980 GCA_028658305.1 Pachyuromys duprasi | reverse complement strand
CCCGGAGGTTTTTGCGGGGAATAACTGGGTGTCCCTAGGGTTTTCCCACTTGATTTTCTCACCGTGGGAGTTCTGCTCACCTGGCAATCACGGGTGCTGGCGTTTTAGGTCCCAGAGTTCAGTCTCCTGGTCTCTGCGTTATTTCTGTTGTCCTACTCCTCAGACACAGTGTCCTCTAGTGGCAGCCATCTTGGACATCTCTCTCTCCAAGACTTTAAACATGAATGGGTGTTGGATTTTGTTGAATGCTTTTTCAGCATCTAAGGAGATTATCATGTGGTTTTTCCCCTTCAATTTGTTTATATGGTGGATCATATTGATGGATTTGCATAAATTGAACCACCCTTGCATGCCTGGGATGAAGCCTACTTGGTCATGGTGGATGATATATTTTATGTGTTCTTGGATTAGGTTTGCAAGTACTTTATTGAGTATTTTTGCATCAATGTTCATAAGAGAGATAGGTCTGAAGTAGAGACCTGATAAGTTAGGGTTAGATGGAAGGGGAGGAGATCCTCCCCTATCAGTGGACTTGCAAAGGGGCAGGGAGGAGATGAGGGAGGAGGGGGTGATTAGGAGGGAATGACGGAGGGGACTATGGCTGGGATACAAAGTACATAACCTGTGATTAATATAAAAAATAATAAAATAAAATTCATGAATAAAAAAGAAAATTCTTAAATAAAAAGAAAATGTTTAAATATAAATAAAAATAATGAACTATTTAAAAATGTGTCTAATGTTTATTTCACAGGTTAGCTGAAGAATTTGTCAAAAGATGGTCTAATGAAAAGGAGTTGGAGATACTTGATATCCTTTGGCTTAGAGTTGCTGAAGTGATTCTAAGATTCAGTGAAATTGTAATGCTGGAGTGGGTATCTGTGTAAAACTTAATTCCAGATGACATACCTGTCTTTTAATGATCCTATTAAGACATGAAATGGGGAGAGTAGCACAATACACTGGGTATATAAATCGAAAAACTAGGTATTCAATACTTTACTGCTAATAAATCATAAAATTATTTTGAAATAAATATTGGGTGTATAAAAGATTTTACAATTTTTTAAAGAGAAAAGCAAATTTCCATAATAATAGGAAGTGTATGCTTATTTACTTGGAAAGAACTCATTTTTAGTTGACTGCTTAATTCTGCAGAAGTAGAACATCTTTACTGTTTTTCATAGTTGATTGGCTCCTTGATTTTATGATGGTCACTGCTGAAGTTGCTGCTTTGCGTAAACTCATAGTACAAAGTAGCAGAAGCTAATTTAGAAATTGTTGGAAATACTGTCCTAATCCCAAGCCAAACTAAATTAAAATACTCTTACGAAACTCAAGTCAGAACCACAAACAATTTCAAAAATTGAATATATTAACACATTATAATACAGTGATATACAAATTTGATCTCTACATTCTGAGGAATGATGTTAGGAGAATATAAAGTATTTGTTTACCCAGGTTCAACAATTATGCTACTATAAGAGCAAAATGCTTTGTAAGTACAGAGAGAATATGAAAATTCATAGATATATTCTTGAATATAAGTTAAGGTATTTCATGTGGTATTCATGGCATTGCCTGATGTGACAGTATAATAGTATGTGCTTTGTGTTTTCAGAACCATGGAATGAATAAAATCTCAAAATACAACATGAGTGAGTGCTGCCAGAAACACCTCAGGTTAATCACAGATTTTATAAGGTTTTCTTTTATAATCTCTTTTCATTTATTACTATTTATTCACTTTGTATCCCAGCTGTAGCTCCCTCCCTCAACCCCTCTCAATCCCACTCTTCTTCACATTTCTCCCAAGCCCCGCCCCAAGTGTACTGATAGGAGAGGTCCTTCTCACCTTCGATCTGACCCTAGTCTATCAGGTCTTATCAGGACTGGCAGCATTGTCTTCCTCTGTGGCCTGGTAAGGCTATATACGCCACAGGAGGAGGTGATAAAAGAGCCAGATACTGAGTTCATGGTAGAAACAGCCACTCTTCCCTATACTAGGATACCCACATAGAGACTGAATTGTCATGGGTACATATGTGCAGGAGATCTAGATTATCTCCAAGCATGGTCCTTGGTTGGAGTATCAGTTTCAGAAGAGACCCCTGTGCCCAGGTTTTTTGTTTTGTTTTGTTTTGGTTTGGTTTGGTGTTTGTTTGTTTGTTTGCTTGGTTCTGTCGCTCCTCTTGTGGAACTACTGTCCCCTTCAGGTCTTTAATCTCTCCTACCTTCATAATATTCCCTGCACTCTGACAAAAGTTTGGCTATGAGTATCAGCATCTGCTTTAATACCCAGGTGTGTAGAGTCTTTCAGAGGCCCTCTGTGGTAGGTTCCTGTCCTGTTCCGTTTTCTCCCTCTTTAGATGTCCTTTCCAATTGCCTTTCTGAGTGAGGATTTATCAGCCTAACCAGGGTCTTCCTTCTTGCTTAGATTCTTTAGATTTTAGGATGTTTATACTATATTATATATCCCACTTATAAGTATGTATATACCATGTCTGTCTTTCTGCTTATGGGATACCTCACTCAGGATGGTCTTTTCTAGTACTCATCATTAGCCTGCAAATTTAATGATTTCTTTGTTTTTAATTGCTGAGTAGTATTTCATTGTGTAAATATACCACAATTTCTATGTCATTTCCTCATTTGAGGGACATCTGGGTTATTTCCAAAAACTGGCTATTACAAATAATGTGCCAAATTGATTTCCAAAGTGGTTGTACAAATTTACATTTCAACCAGCAATGGAGGAAGATTTCCCTTTCTCCACAGCCTTGCTAACATGTATTGGCATTTGAATTTTTTATCTTAGCTATTCTGATAGGTGTAATCTCAGAGTCATTTTAATTTTCATTTCCCAGGTGACTAAAGACACTGAGCATTTCGATTTGCAATATTCCTCTATTGCGAATTCTCTGTTTAGCTCGGTACCGTATTTTTTAATTGGATTACTTGGTTTGTTGATTTTTAACTTTTTAAGTCCTTCATATATTCTGAATATTAGCCCTTTGTCAGATATAGTGTTGGTGAAGATCCTTTCCCAGTCTGTAGGCTGTTGTTTTGCTCTAACGACAGTGTCCTTTGCTTTACAAGCCTGTGCCTATAGCCTGTGCTGTTGGTTTTCTGTTTAGGAAAATGTCTCCAGTGCCAATGAGTCAAAGGCCCTATCCCACCTTTTCTTCTACCAGGTTTAGTGTGTCTGGATTTGTGTTGAAGTCTTTGATCCACTTGGAGTTTAGTTTTGTGCAGAATGATAAATATGGGTCTATTTGCATTTTTCTACATGGAGACATCCAGATAAACCAGCACCACTTGTTGAAGATGCTTTTTTTCCACTGTATGGTTTTGGCATATTTGTCAAAAATCAAGTATCCATAGGTGTCTGTGTTTACTTCTGGGTCGTCTATTCGATTCTATTTCTATGCCAGTAGCGTGCAGTTTTTATTACTATTGTTCTGTAGTACAGCTTGAGATCAGGGAGGGAGATGCCTCCAGATTATCTTGCATTGAACAGGATTGTTTTAGCAATTCTGGTTTTTTTTTTTTTTTTTGGTTTTCTATACGAAGTTGAGAATTTTTCTTTCAAGGTCTGTAAAGAAATGTGTTGGCATTTTGATGGGAATTGCATTGAATCTGTAGATTGCTTTTGGCAGGATGTTCATTCTATGTTAATCTTATCAATCCATTAGCATGAGAGAACTTCCCATCTTCTGATATCTTCTTCAATTTCATTCTTCAAAGATTTGAAGATTTTTTGAAGCAGGTCTTTCGTTTGCTTGGTTAGAGTCACACCAAGAAACTTTGTTATTAGTGTCAATTGAAGGGTTTAGTGTCCCCAATTTCTTTCTCAGTCCTTTTGTCTTTTATGTTCAGGACTGCTACTTATTTTTCTGTTTTAATTTTGCGTCCAGCCACTTTGCTAAAGGTATTTATCAACTGAAGGAGTCCTCTGGTCAAATTTTGGGGTCATTCATGACACTATCATATCATCTGCAAATAGTAATACTTTGACTTCTTCCTTTCCAATTTGTGTCCCCTCGCTTTCTTTTTGTTGTCTTATTGCTCTAGCTAGGACATCAAATGCTATGTTGAACAGATACGGAGAAAGTGGGTACCCTGGCCTCTCCCTGATTTCAGTGAGGTTGTTTAATTTTCTCTCTGTTTAGTTTGATTTTAGCTACAGGCTTGCAGTATATTGCCTTTGCTGTATTTAGATATGTGCCTTGTATCCATGATCTCTCCAAGACTTCAAACATTAATGGGTGTTGGATTTTGTCAAATGATTTTCTGGCATCTTAGGAAATTATCATGTGAATTTTTTCTCCTTCAGTTTGTTTATGTGGTGGATTACATTGTTGAATTTTCATATATTAAACTACACCTGCATGCCTGGGATGAAGCCTACTTGGTCATAGTAGATGATATCTTTTATGTGTTCTTGGATTTGGTTTGCAAAAATTTTATTGATTATTTTTGCATCAATGTTCATAAGAGAGATGGGTCTGAAGTTTTCTATTTTGTGGGGTCTTTGTGTGGTTTAGGGATCAAGGTGACTTGTTGTCTCATAGAATGAGTTTAGTCATGCTCCTTCTGCTTCTATTTTGTGGAATCGTTTGAAGAGAATTAGAGTTAGCTCTTCTTTGAAATTCTGGTAGAATTCTGCACTGAAACCGTCTGGCCCTGTGCTTTGTTTGAAAGGGAGATTTTTGATGACAGCTTCTATTTCCTTAGGGGATATAAGACTATTTAATCTATTTACCTGATCTTGATTTAATTTTGGTAAATGGAATCTATCAAGAAATTTCTCCACTTCACTTAGATTTTTAAATTTTGTGGCTTACATGCTTTTGTAGTAAGACATAATTATTGTTTGGATTTCCTCAGTGTTTGATGTTATGTCTCCCCTTTTGTTTCTGATTTGCTTATTTGGGTAGCTTCTCTCTGCCTTTTAGTTAGTTTGGGTAAGGGTTTGTCTATCTCATTGATTTTCTCAAAGAATCAGCTCTTGGTTTCATTGATTCTTTAAATTGTTTTCTTTGTTACTAATTCACTGATTTCAGATCTGAATTTGAATATTCCCAATTGTCTGAACCTCTGATGTGTATCTGGTGTGTGTTTGCTTGTATGAGATGTCTCAAACTTCTGAGGGCACTTAGTCCTATGAACTTTCCTGTTTCCTCTGCTTTCATTGTGTCCCAAAAGTTTGGGTAAGTTGTTCCTTTCTTTTCCTTGAATTTTAGGAAATCTCTAATTTCTCTTTTCATTTCTTCCCAGTCCCAGCTGTCACTGAGTAGAGAGTTGTTTAGTTTCCATTTGTATGTAGGCTTTTTCTTATTTCTGTTGTTCTTGAGGTCTAGTTTTAGGCCCTGGCGATCTGAGAGGATAAAAAAAGGGATTATTTTGATCTTCTTTTATCTGTTGAGGTTTGGTTGGGCCAGACTATATGGTCAGTATTGGAGAAGATTCCATTAGATGTTCAAGAGATGGTATACTCTTTTGTGTTTGTGTTAAAGATTCTATAGATATCTCCTAGGTCCATTTGATTTAAAATGACTGTAAGTGTCATTATTTCTCTATTTAGCTTCTGTCTCAACAATCTGTCCCTTGGTGAGAGTGGGGTGTCAAAGACTCCCATTAAAAAGGTGTTGTGATCGAGATATGATTTTAGCTTTAATAATATATTTTTTAAAAAAATGCAGGTGCTCTTGTATTTGGAGCACAGATGTTCAGGATTGTGATGTCCTCCTGATTGATTTTTCCTTTGATGATAATTAAGTGTCGCTCGCTATCTCTTTTGAATAATTTTGGTTGAAAGTCTATTTTAAAAGATATTTAGAATAGCTACTCCAGAGTGTTTTCTGGGTCTGTTTGCTTAAAAAAAGATTTTTCCAGCCCTTAACTCTAAGGTGTTAATCTTTGTTGCAGAGGTATGTGTTTTGGATACAGAAGAATGTTGGATTCTAGTTCCACAACCATTCTGTTAGTCTGTTTCTTTTTATTGGAGAGTTGAGACCCTTGATGTTGATAGATAATAGTAGTAATCAATGAATGTTGGTTCCTTTTAATGTGGAGTTGGTGGAGTTAATGGGTTTCTATGCTTCTTTCCTTTTAATTTTTTTTTTTGTTGTGAAGTTATCTATATCCCGTATTTTCTTGGGTGTTGTTGATTTCTTTAGGTTGGAGTTTTCCTTCTAGTATCTTCTCTAGGGCTGAGTTGCTGTGTAGATATTGTTTAAGTTTAGTTTTGTCATAGAATATTTTATTCTCTCCATCTATGTTGATTAAAAGCTTTGCTGGGTAGAGTACTCTGAGTTGGCATCTGTGGTCTCTTGGAATCTGCATAACATCTTCCCAGGATATTCTGATTTTCATAATTTCTGTTGAGGAATCCAGTGTGATTCTGATAGGTCTACCTGTATAAGTTACTTGGCATTTTTCCCTTGCAGCTTTTAATATTTTTCTTTGTTCTGTAGATTTAGTGTTGACTATTATGTGACTTGAGGAGTTTCTTTTCTGGTCTAGTCTATTTGGTGTTCTGTAGGCCTCTTGTATGTTGAAGGGCATCTATTTCTTTAAGTTGGTAACATTTTCTTCTATGATTTTCTTGAAAATATTTTCTGGATCTTGGAGACTGGAATCTTCTTTTTCATCTTTTCCTATTATTCTTAAATTTTGTCTTTTCGTTGCATCCTTGATTTCTTGGATGTTTTGTGTTTGGAACTTTTTCCAATTTTACTTTTTCTTTGAGAGATGTATCAATTTCTACAATTGTATCTTCAGTACCTGGGATTCTCTCTTTCATCTCTTGTATTGTGTATGTGATACTTACCTTTGTTGTTCCTAATTTTTTCTCCAAGTTCTCCAGCTCCAGGGTTTTCTCTGTGTTTTATTTATTGATTCTAATTCTGTTTTCATATCATGCACCATTTCCTTCATTTGTTTAAATGTAGATTCCTGTCTTTCCCTGATGGCCTGTTGGTATAATGTTCTTGTGGAATGTAAACAATTTACATTTGTTCATTCAAATGCTGATTTCTCTACTTCACTAACTGGTTTCAATCAGGACATTGTCTTGTGATGTTTCTTTTAAGGTTTACCTGTCTCAAGTTTGTGTAAACATGCCACCATTTGTTCTCTGTATAGTCAATAAAGCATTCAGCCAATGCTGAGCAATGGAGAGAATAGGGTGGGACATCCTAGTCTGAGGGGATGGGAAGGAAGCAAGTGAGAGGAATCAAAGAGGAAAGATCAGCAGGACAGGACTTGTTACCATGAGGAGAGATGAACTGGACCTAAGATATGACTAAAAGCCAGTAAAATGTGAGAAATATGAATGGAAGGAAATTATGTGGGCTTGGAGTTTAGGATGGAGTAACTCTTGCCCAGTATTGTGCTCTAGGTTAATTAAATAAATTCTAGTCTCTGTATAGTGATTTGGGTATACAGCTGGTTTAGGAATAACCACTGTTTAACTAAAAATCACACAAATAATAAATATTAATCACCAACAACAATGGCCTGTTTTTTGTTGTTGTTGTTTCCTCTCTATATGCTTCTACATGTTCCTGTATTTGTTTGGATGTATTTGCCTGTATTTCTTTGAACACTTTGTTCGTTTGCTCTTTATTTGCCTCTTATAACTGGATAAGCATATATTTAGGATAATTTTCCTGTGTTTCCAGTGAATTAGCATATCCATTGATTTTGGGGGTTGCTGTTGAAGCCATAATGTCCCGGTTTTTGTTGGATGTGTTCCTAAGCTGAACTCTAGCCATCTGCTCATCTTAAACAAACCTTCACTGTTTGTTCTTGGAGTCTGCACTTCAGACTGGGTTCGTCTGTCTCTGGTGTCTGGATTATTCTGCAGGAAGATGAGAAAGGTTCACTGGTTTGAGAGTGAATATTGGTGTTTCATCTCTAGCTAATGGAGGAAGGTACTCAAATGTGGGAGTGTGTGTGGAGGTGTGTCTTGAAGGACAGGGTGTTATAGTGTGTAGATGGCTGAAAGGGTGGATCGTAACTGCAGGTGTGGGTGCTAGTGCTGTTTGTGGGTGCAATGTGCGTGTGCAGGTGCCCTGAATGTCTCATTGGCACTTGTGCTGTCCTCCGGGTATTCAGATCTGTCTGGTTTGCATGATCTTGGGCTCCAGGAATTGTTTGCCTGGATTCCCCTGGGAGATCCATAGAACAGGAGCTTCAGTGTTGAAAATGCTGACCCTAGGATCCCTATGTTGCCCTCAGTGGGGCTGTTGGTGAGAGGGATGTGATTCTGGCTCACTTTAAGGTGCACTCACTCGTTCGTGGGCCTATGCGGAAAGGCCAGGGGTTTCTCCTATTCTCTACTCTCAGATGTGAACCTAAAGGGCAAATGAAAGTGTATGAGATCAGTCAGCTCAGTGGTGTTCTCTGTTTGGCTGCTGGGCAGGGAAACAGGTACTTGGGGCAGAGACCTCAGCTGTCTCAGTCTAGGTACATGGAGGCTCCTGCTTGGAGAAGCTGCTGCAACAGCAGCAGAGGAGTTGGGAGGGCCTTAATGCCACTTACTCTAGGTCTCAGTCATCAAGTACAGAGGCTCCTGCTTGAGGCAACCAATGCTGACTCCTCCAAGCAGGCAGGCCCATGCTTGGGGCAAACAGAAGTGCAGGGGGGTCGAATATTTGCCACTCTGAGACCCTAATAACATCCACAGGTGACCTAGATCCAAACTGTTCCAGCTCATAGGCTGTAGCTTCTGGCCCAGGAAGTCTCAATGTTGATGTTCTGGCTTCAGTTGCCCCTCCACTCACCAACTTCAGATAATCTGCCCCTCAGATATGGTGCACACTGGTCACTGCACTCTTTGATTACCTCCTTATTTGATTTTCAAATTTTTTGTTATTACATGTTCAAAAACTATTTAACATTGCCAGATCTTTCACAGTTCCCATATTCTGTCACCCCAGTCAAGACTAGGTTTTTACCCATAATTTAAGGCTAGGCTTAGCTAGGATGGTCAGTAGTCTAAGCACATTAAATACATTTTCAAGTTATAATACTTTAAAACTACAGTGGAATAATGGGAATGTAGCCCCATTGTAAGTAAAGGAACATCTATATATTCATGTGTATAGATCACTATTTCCCACATTTTCCATAAACAACATATAAAAACTATCTCAATTACTGTGTCTTAATCTTTAACTTATATAAGTAATCTCCCCATACTTATTCATCCAGTTGTTCTCTTTGTGATTGAGTAGCACTTAGCTGTACTCAGTGCACTTTCATTATTTTGAACAATCCATGACTAAGAGTCCTATACAAAATCATTTTATTTTGTGGAATTGTTTGTTCAGTATTGCTTAGCAAAAGAATAAATACATTTTAAGTTTTGTTCAGTATTGCAAAATTCACTTCCAAAAAATTCTGCCATTTACACTGCCCACCAGCAGTACATAAGAGCATATGTTTCTGCCTAGCCTTGCCAATGGGCGTTTAGTGGAACATTTCATTTTTGTCAGTTTGATAAGTATAAAATACATCTGAGTGACGGTAGCTCTTATTTCTATTATGAGTGATTTTAGGCAGATTACCATATGTTTAGGGGCCATTTTACTTTCTTAAATCTTTTTTCACATTTTCTTAGTGGGCTTTGGTATTTTTCCCCTCAAGTTTTGATGGCATTCTATATATAACTCTCCATTTGTGATTGAAAAATATCTTGTTTTATTTTGTCAGTTTTTCCAAACTTAGTATATTCTTAGGCAAAAATTTTTCAACTTGATCAAGGAAATAATTGTCAAATGTTAAATGAAAAGGTGTATAATGGAATGTTTTTAATTGTGAAATAATTGACACAACAAGATATATCAGCCCATCTGTCATTTCACATCATTACTTTTTTTTAGCAAGAATATATCTACCTTCCAGTAAATTTCAACTTCGTAGTCCAGAACTGTTAAATATCATAACGGCCTCAACCTGTTTGACTGCATATTCCTGTATTTCTTCACCTATTTTGTTTTCACTTTCTCCATTATCATCTTCATAAGAATAGATTTAAGATCATTTTCTTGTGTTTCAGTTGTGTTTGGGTGTCCACGGTAGCTTGCCTTTGGATAACTGGATTCTGGAGATGCCGTCTTCCTTTGCCTTTTGTTGATTGTGTTTTTATGCTGGCCTTTAGCCATCTGGTTGTCTCTGGCATTGGCTGGTAGTTTCTGGTGACTGCTGGATTCCTGGGGTGGGGGGAGGTGCAGGAAGAGCACTGGACAGGAAGGTGAATGTTCCTGAGGGAGCCCTCTTCTGATTGGTGAATATTGGCTTCAACTGGATGGTGCCTCTGCTCTCTTTAGATGTATGATCCTGTTGACTAACCACACTTCTCAGCGGTCCAAGGGCTCTCCTCTCACCAAACAAAGTCCCTGAGACAGCTGCCCCACCACTGTCTTTTTTGCTCTGAGGTTAATGACCTGCAGCTGCCGGATGCTTTTGATGAGATAATGTATTTTCTGAGTGGAGGCTTATTGGAAAATCAGGGAGCCTGGAAGTATGGTTGGTCTCCCTAGGGAGATTGGTTGAGCTTTGGAGTAGCATACGGGGCTGTTCTTGTGGTCCCTGGTGTCAGACGGCCTGAGGTTGGAGCTCCATGCCTTGGTACCCTGAAGGTATTCTGGTTATTATCAGGATCATTTGTTTCCCTCACCATGGTTCTCCTCTCAACTGGGAGACCCAGTTTCTGGTGTTTTGGGTGCCCATGGTTTGGTCTGTTGGCCACTGTGCAGTTGCTCCTTTCTTGCTGCTCAGACACAGTGTGCAGTCAGTGTTACCATCTTGGATCCCCCTGGGAAATGTTTTAAACCTGTTAAAGTCCTAAGGTCACATGATATCTGAACTAAGACTTGTATCTTTCTCACTCTCAAATCAACAGGATTGAAGATACATCCCAAACCATAGAATTTCTCTCTGCACCAAGTGAAGAGGTATCTTCTTAAGAATGGTAAGGCTCAGTATTTTTTTTTATTCTGTCACAACTCCCAGTGGTAAGGTTAAGATGCAGGAATATACGGACAAAATATTGGGTATCCCTTGCCTTGTCAGTTCAAAACCATGAGAGGAAAGCTGTAATTTTTGGCTAAATGTTCTTGCAACAACTCATAGGCAAATCCTTCCTGATAACAAAGATGAGGCAGGGAGACTTATGGCACTTATTTCATGCTTAACGACCAAACACTTAGGAGAAGTGTCATTCCAGTGTACCAGTTTTCATTAACCAATACCAAGATGTTTTTTCAATCAGTGAAAGAAACAGGTTGTAGATCCCAGAGTCCCAAACACCTAACTGGAAAGACTGACTTCATTCCCAAGGTAGTTGTAAAGAAGCTCAATCCCGGGGACACATCAAAAAAGTCAACCATGTGTTGAAAGGCAATAAAAGGAAAAGATTCATAAACTCATTAAAAATATGGTCAAACCTATAAGTTGCCTAGGATTTTGAGGAGAAAGCACTGAGAATAAGCCTTGTTTAATCAGAGTAAGTCTTAAGGACTAAACTCGGGAACTATCCTCTCAAAGAAGACACCCTTGCTTGGATTAATATAGGAAGCACATTGTAGCTAAGCATTGTTGAAATTGATAAAGGGATTAGTTAGTTACTGGTGGAGGTGGAGCTTAAGATCAGAGTATAGTCATAGTAAAGAAAGCCAGGGAGTAACAGCCTGGAGAGATCCCAGGGGAGGATATTGCAGCCAGCACTGAGGAGACAAGATGAACAGGGTCGGATGGAAGGGGAGGAGATCCTCCCCTGTAGATGGACTTGGAGTGGGCTGGGAGGAGAAGAGGGAGGGATGGGGGGAATGGGAGGGAAAGAGGGAGAGGGCTACACCAGGGATGCAAAGTACCTAACCTCTGATTGATATAAAAATAAAAAGTAAAAAAATAAAAATAAAAAAGAAAGTCAAAGAGAAATCAATTAAAACCAGTGTCATATTACTGAGATACAACATCAGAGCTTTGTGGGGCAGGTACATGTTTCAACAAAATAGTATTATTCTCGTAAAACAAGCAAACAATCAAATAAACACAGTAAACTGGGAAAGATCTGGGAATATTATTTCTATGATGTCCAGTTTCCAACATAAAATTACAAAAATGGAAACAAACAAGAAAGACAAAACACTTCAAAATTTAAGCATCAGAAATTGCCCAAGATGGATATGAGTTATTATATTTAGTACATAAACTCTCCCAAAAAATAAATTTTAAAGAAAGAAAGAGAGAGTGAGAGAGAATCAAACAAACGAAGATACAAAGAATGAAGGAAAGAAAAGAAAAAAAGGAAGAAGCCCATGATTAATGAAGTGAAACATTTTAATGTAGGCGTGATGGTGCCAGCTAGGCTGGGTGTTTCTAGGTTTCTGCTCTCTTATTTGAATAATCAAGTCTCACTGAGTACAAAGTAGCAGGGAAGCACTATGGAAAGCAAAGCTACAGAAGCAGTATAACACTGCCAGAGTAAAGATACTTAAGGCTCTTGACTTATATTTGGTGTTTCCTTTTATGTCATTCAAGAGGAGTATGTGTTCAGTTATTAGGGGCTTAACAGGAAGTTTTGAATGATGAATTTCCACTGTGCACGTCCTTTCCCATAATGTCCATGATTTTAATCATATGCACACCCAATTTTGTATATGTATAAGATGATACATAGGAGATTGCTCCTAAAAGATCACTTGAAGACACATATTTATTTTAGTGTGCATGCCAGGCACTAGGTTCAATCCCAGTAGTGTCCAAGGAAGATAAGAAAATAGAATTCAATTCAGGCTAGATCTTTCCTCGTGGATACATAAGTAATATATGTGAACAGAAACTATCAAAACTTGTTATTGGGAGAGGAGAAACCTATTACATTGTTAATGGAGTGATCTATGTATATCTTGAAGTAATTGGGACCTGAAGTTGCTAGATTCGGTGTTTGGAGAGGTGTGTGGTGTGTGTGAGTGTGTGTGTGTGTGTGTGTGTGTGTGTGTGTGTGCACATGCACACAGTGCATGCAGATAAAGGAGCCAGGCTCTAAAGTGAATTATTAATATGATGGTGTGCATAAAAACACAAACCAAGTAGTGTCCCAGGTTACTAACTATTACCTAAGCTTGCCTGCCTTACAAGGCTGTCATGAAAGGATAACAAATTCAAGTTCTGTCTAGGATATAGAGAGTTTCAGGCCAGCCTGGACAATTTAGTATGACTCTATATCAAAAATACAAAATGAAGAAAAGGGACAGGAATGTAGTACAGGACAAGAGCACTTGCCTAGCATGTTAGGCTGGGTTCAATCCCAGCATCAAGAGTAGATATGAAAATAGAACATAGACCTTGGTATTGGAGAGGAAGTGGCCTAAAGGGAAGGTGAAAAAGAGAGAAGCAAGAAAGAGTAATAGGAAGGAAAGAAGAAAACAGCATGTTTTCTCTCATATTCAGAATATAGATTTCATTGTGTGTGTGCTTCTGTGTGTATGTGTGTGTGTGTGGCATATGTGTAGAAGGACTTCTGAAAGGAAGAAAACAACAGTGTATGAATCAGGTACAGTCATGAGAGGACAAATGTTAACAAGTTAGAAATATCCTAGTGACATTCATTAATCTATTATCTAACTGAAAACAAAATTAGGCAGACACAAGTACCACAATAGAAAACACATTTGATAACCTTCAACATATATTCAAAATAAAAATATTCCACAAATCAGGTACAGAAGATAACTTCTTTGTCTATAAAAGACAGAAAGAACTCAATAAGACACAATTTTGCATCATCCCAAGATAGCGATCATCAAATAGTAAGAATACAGAATAGTGGTACACATCTGTAATCTCAGCACACAAGAACCTTGGGCAAGAGGATTGTCACAAATTTGAGGCTAGCCTGGAATACCTGTCTGAAAACCAAACTGACTTTTTTCAATTTTTATTTAATCACTTTATAGCTTGATCTCAGCCCCTTCTCTCCTCTCCTTTTAGTCCTACCTTTGTGCCCACCTTCTCACATTCTCCTTTTTCTTTCTTCTCAGAGATGGAGTAGGCCCCCAAGGGGTATCAACCCACCTTGGCACCTCAAATCACATCAGGACTAAGTGTATCCTCTCCCACTAGGGACTGACAAGGCAGCTCAGATAGGGCAAAAGTATCTTATGGCAGGCAACATCATAGGAGACACCCCCTATTTCCATTGTTAGTGGATCCACGTGCTTACCATACTGTACATCTGCCACATATGTGGAGGGATTCTAGGTAGAGCCCATATGAATTCTTTGGTTTGTGGATCAGTCTCTGTGAGCCCTCATGGAACCAGGTTAGTTCACTCTGTAGGTCTTCTGGTGATGTCCTTTACCCTTCCAGCTACCCCTATCCTTCTTTGCACTCTTACACAGAACTCCCTGAGCTCAGCCTATTGTTTGGCTGGGGGTCTCTACATCTCTTCATCCACTGCCAAATGAAGTGTCTCAGAAGACATTTATGTTAGGCTCCTGTCTGCAAGCATGGCAGAATACCATTAACAGTATCAGGGATTGGCCCTCTCCCATGGGGTGAGTCTCAAGTTGGGTCAGTTATTGGTTTGCAATTCCCCCAATCTCTGCTCCATCTTTATCCCTAAACTTCTTGTGGCAAGACAAATTTTGGGTTGAAGATTTAATGGAGGAGTTGGTATCTCCCTCCTTCCACTGGGAGTCCTATCTAGCTACAGGAGGTGACCAGTTTAGGCTCTTTAACACCCACTGCTAGGAGTCTCAGCTAGAGTCCAACCCATAAGACTTCCAGAAGCCTCCAAAATAAAAATTTTAAAAAGCTAAAACCAAACTCTGGTTGGTGAGAATATGGATAAACAGTGTCTGAGTCAATGTTCTATTGCTGTGAAGAGACACCATGACCACAGAAACACTTACAAAAGAAAGTATTTAATTGGGGCTGGTTACAATTTCAGAGGTTTCGTCCATTGTCATCATGGCAGAGCACAAGGTGACATGCAGGCAGACATGGTTCTGGAGAATAAGCTGAAAGTTCTATATCTTGATCCATAGGCAGCAGGAAAAGAATGCTATACTAGGCCTAGCTTAAGCATCTGAGGCCTCAAAGCCCAACCCCAGAGTAACACACTTCCTCTAACAATGCCACACCTACTCCAACATGGCTATACTTCATAATCACTCTCAAGTAGCTCCACTCCCTAATGACCACACATTTAAATATATGAGCTTTTGTGGGACATTCTTATTCAAAGCATCACAGATGGGGTTCACAATGCCAACGGGAAAGAAAGGGGGTCTTTAGTTAAATATATCTTTCTAGTTTTTGCATGATTTTGGACTCAGTACTTTTATGATTCTACCTTCACTTGACAAATTATTGGGTATGACATTTGGTGATCACAGTCTAGAATCAACTGATAATTTTCCACATATAAGTTTAGACATTCTGGTGCATCTTTTCAGTTCTACTCTTAATGCTCTTCTTGATATCTCTGGTACTATTTACAAATATTATGAACCCTATAATGCTTTCTTGTTAATTTTGCAAGAGTCAAATTCAGACCATTGTTTGGTTAAATAAAGATTATTAGAAAAAATGTTGTTTATGGTTGTTTTTCTGTGCATTGAGTAGCATGAAAGAGCTCATATGATCCAGAAAGTATAAAAATAATTTGAGGGATGGCATTGGGTCTTAATTTAACTCAGGGTAACCTTGAACTTACCATCCACTTTGCAGTGCTGAAATTACAGATGTGACTTGCAATACCTGGTTCATAAATTGTGTTTGATCTTGCCCTTTATAGAAGTTTGCTGACTCCTACTTTGGAGAACCAACTATTTATTAAGGGCATTTAAATAATATTTAATCATTTTAATAGTTATTCATGTAGTTATTAGTTCAGGTGTTTTTATTATATTTGGTAGTATCATTTTCCTCCTTGGAGTAATATTTACAATTTTAAAAGTACAGGACTGCTGGTGATTATTTCATCATTTGTGTCCAAAATTGCTCATATTTTGCATTAACCAAAACACCTATTCTCAATGGGAAGTTTGAAAAGTTTCTTAAGTCCTGGTCTCAGAATAGTCCTGTTGTTCCTTTTACATGCACTGACCAAAACAAGTCATGGCTGAGTACAAACTTGAGGGTTACATAAACTACAGGATAGGAAAAGTGAGGAATTTTCGGTTATGACTTTATCTGCCATGAACAGGAAAGTGAAAATTTCCTGCTAATAGTCACGGCAGGATGTTGTGGCTCAGCCAGCATCCTGAATCTAGGTGGTTATTGATATTCTGAGCTCTGAGTATAGATAATTTGTGATTCTGTAGGGCTGCTGTGAGTGGCCTAATCCTCCATGCTAGATTCATACCTAGTCCATTAACATTTCTCAATAATTCATTGAGTGCTCACACTATGTTAAAAGTAGTTAGCTACGAGGACTTAAAAACCATGAGAAACCTAGTTACTGCCATAGTAGAACATAAAGTTTACATACAAATAGGCAAAACAGTGTTTTATTCTGTAATAAATGCTATTAAAGAAATAGTATGCTGATACAAACAATAAATGAGCTTCAAAAGATAAAGTGAGATATCAGGTGAGATATTTTAAGCACAATCAGATCTCCTCCAGAGAGGCTAAACAAGAGAATAATCTACACACAGCAAGTTGCTATCGGCAGTGTCTAAGATACTGTCATGATCTAAATGTTTGCTCTTCCAGCATTCATATGATGATATTTTACTCCCCTGTGAAATATTATTAAGAGGTGAGGCATTTTGGAAGATTAATTATTTTATGAGGGCAGAATTCTCATGAATAAAAGTGGTGCCATTAAAAAGAGGCCAGGGAGAATTGGACTGCACTGTATGCCAAATGAGAGCATACAGAAGGTACCATTAGACAATCAGGCCTCTAACAGACACCAAATCTGCTAGTGTCTTTATTTAAGGCTTTCCTGCCTTCAGATCTGTAAGCAACACAAATTTGTTATTCATAAACTGCCTAGGTTACATTATGTTGCTACCAAGTCCTGAGTGGCTTAAAATGTATGTCATATCCAACATGGGACATTGGCTCTTTGAGCAGGATGCCTGATTTTACTTAAAGAGAAAATGCTGTTTTAATTGCCCCCCCCAAACCTCATTTGGTTGCATTAAAAAGAGCCACTGGTACGATATTAACAGAAGTCTCCACTTCTGCAAAAGCCAAGTTCTAAGGGAAATCAAATGAATCATTTTTCTCGAGAACAATATTTCTTGTCTATGCATAAGTGTTGTCTAATTTCCAGTGATAAAAACTGAGTTCCATATACCCTGGGAAAACAAAGTTCCTTTAAAAACGCATCAAGAATAAGGATGAGCAAAAAATAAGGCAGTAAGGTTTATTGGGAGGGACAAAGGTGGAGTGGGTTGGATTTTAAAATGAGTGGGGGAAAAAGAGAATGATCCTGAACCTGCAGAGAGGCTACAGACAGAAAGGTGTAGATAGAAAGCCGAGGAGGTATAGATAGAAACTGAACTAGAAAGCTAATGCCCCTGAGTTCATTTTAGAGCTAAGACTTGGAGATCTAATTTCATAGGCTTAGGGGAAAGAAACTGTTACATAGACAATTCCTTGAGCTTTTGAGACATGTGCTACCTAAATTGTGTGCCTGGCATAGGTTAGGCTAAGAAATAAAAAATAATAATCTAATCATCTACTAGCAAGTAAACATTTGAAACTATAAAGTGCTTTCCTCAATCCTATGCTTCTTGCTTCATTCTCTGTTTTGTATCACACAGTAGAGCACTCTCCACAGAAGTCATATATGGGAATTTTGTTGTCTACCTCACAAGGTTCTAATATATACTTTTTAATCACTTTGTTTGGGCCACTGAGGTGGCTCAGTAGGTAAAAGCACTTGCTGCCAAGCCTGACAACCCAAGTTTGATCCCTGAGACCCACAAGGTAAGGACCAACAAGTTGTCCTCTGACCTCCCTGTGTGTCTGCGAACACAAATATATTAGATTTTTTTCAAAGGAGACGGGGCTGTCTCTGACATGGACTCAGTGGCCATCTCTTTGATCACCTTCTCCTGGGGGAGGGGGCAGTCTTGCCAGGCCACAGAGGAAGACAATGCAGACAGTCCTGATGAGAGTCAATAAGCTAGAGTCAAATAGTAGGGGAGGAGGACCTCCCCTATCAGTGGACTATGGAAGTATCATAGGGGGAGAAGAGGGAGAGAGGATGGAAACTGGAGGAGATGAGGGAGGAGACTACAGCTGGGATACAAAGTGAATAAAGTGTTAATTAATTCATTAAAGTGATTTTCAAACACTTTTTTTGCATAGTCTCATGAAGCCTTTCTTCCCTCTTTTGTAAAATGAGCAGTGCAGTCAGGGTGCAGACAGAGTGATGCTGCCTGAGCATCACAGGGCCAGAGCAGAAATAACATTAAACCCAATATTCACTATATCAGTTTGCTCCATATCAAATGGTAGCATATTGCAATCCTGGTTATATAGCTTCTACAGCAAGCAAGATTTCTGAGAATAAAACTAGATTTTTATAGGAAATGTGATTTTGTTTTTCTCATTTTAAACACTGGCATAAGTTTAAAATTCTAAACAAATGAAGTAGGTTTTTTATTTTAATATTTTTTTTCACCTGTGACCAACTTCCTTAGTCTAAGCTACCCCAATCCCTTAGGTCTGCCAAATAGTTACTTTTGCTTTCTGTGCTTTCTGCCTTTGTCTATGAAGAAAGTTGGCTACTTCCCTTCTGTTTCCTCATCCTTGCTACAATTTCTCATCTAACTTGCTCATTGTTTCAGCTGTATTCTCAGTGTTCTCTCATTTCTCCTTCTCTGTGTCCACCCACATCTCCTCCTACGGTGTCTATAATGTGCTTTCTATCTGCTGTGGCTTAATAAAAGGGAAATTGTGCTAATTTTATTCAAACGTTTAAAAGTAAAACCTGTACCAATATAATACTGCCCCTCTCTCCTTTTATTTATTCATTTCAAAATAAAAGGTGTGTAATCATCTTAGAAAATGTACAATGTTACAAGTATATTTTCTTTTCAGTTAAGTAGATATTCCCAATCAAGTTTAAATAGAGTAAGTAAGCCAGTCTTCTGAGATAAGTTTTTTATTTTTAATGCAATTAGAGGCTTGAGTACAGAACAATTTTGGTGCCAGTTCAAGATATTGGTGGCTGAGAAAGATCATAATTTCTGGAGTCAATGTTTTGATGCTTAATATATAAGAAGGATGTTAAAATAAAAACAGTAGCCCATCAAGTAAAGCCTTTGACAGGCTAATGATCTCTGCCTGTGGTAATTCAGTGTCTAGAAAAGGTTATTTTTAGAATCAGGCTCAATCCAATTTTGTTGAGGTAATAACTGGATAAGGATACAGACATGGAAAGTTAAGTGTCTAAGATCCACGGCTTCAACTAAAGTAGAAACCTATTCCATAGAAAAACAACTGACAAGCCCTGCTTGGGAAGAGCATGGAAGGAAGATAGAATCATTGGATGGAAACTCAAAGGACAAACTCAGAAAAGGCATGGTTCTAGTTGGGAATACTGACACCAAATCCAGTGTGTTGTTCAACCTCATAATCCAGCTATACCACTCCTAGGCATATATTCAAAAGATGCTCAAGTATACAACAAGGACATTTGCTCAACCATGTTTATAGCAGCTTTATTTGTAATATCCAGAAGGTGGAAACAACCCAGATGTCCCTCAGTTGAGGAATGGATACAGAAATTGTGGTTCATTTCCACAATGGAATATTACTCAGCAATTTAAAAAAAAAACAAAAGAAAACAAAAAAACAATGAAATCATAAGATTTGCAGGTGGGAACTTGAAAAGATTATCCTAAGTGGGGTATCCCAGAAGCAGAAAGACACACAGGGTATATACTCACTCATAAGTGGATATTAGATATATAATATAGGATAAACATACTAAAATCTGTACACCTAAAGAAACTAAGCAAGAAGGAGGACTCTGGCTAAAATGCTCAATCCCCATTCAGAACAGCAAAGAGGATGAACATCAGAAGAGGGAGAAAACATGGAAAAGGACAGGAGAGCTGCTAAAGAGGGTCTCTGAAAGGTTCTACCCTGCAGGGCATCAGAGCAGATGCTGAGACTTATAGCCAAACTTTGTGAGGAGTTCAGGGAATCTTATGAAAGAAAGGGGAGATAGTAAGACCTTGAGAGGACAGGAGCTCCACAAGGAGAGCAACGGAACCAAAAAATCTGAGTACAGAGGTCTTTCCTGAGACTGATACTCTAACCAAGGACCATTCATGGAGATACACTAGAACCCCTGCACAGAGTAGCCCATAGCATTTCAGTGTCCAAGTGGGTTCCATAGTAATGGGAACAGGGACTGTCTCTGACATGAACTCATTGGCCTGCTCTTTGATCCCCTGAAGGGGTAGCAGCCTTACCAGGTCACAGAGGAAGACAATGCAGCCACTGCTGGTGAGACCTGATAGAGTAGGATCAGAAGGAAGGGGAGGAGGACCTCCCCAATCAGTGGACTTGGGGAGGAGGTACATGGGTGGAGAAGGAGGAGGGACGGTGGGGTTAGGAGGGGAGGAGGGAGGAAGCTACAGGGGGGATACAAAGCGAATAAACTGTAATTAATAAAAATTAAAAAGAGTAAATAATTAGTTAATGATGAAATAATGCTGGACTTTGAGTGCTTCCCTACTCCTTCATTGTCCGCACCTACAGGTCTCATATATATATTACAGAGCCTGCATTTAAATGAACTGAACCTTGTAAGACAGAAGGAGGTTTGAAGAGAGGAATAAAAGAGGGGCAGAAGGAAGGAAGAAACATGTTTTAAAAATCTTGTGTGACTGGAGAGATGGATCAGAGGTTAAGAGCACTGACTGCTCTTCCAGAGGTCCTGAGTACAATTCCCACCAACCATATGGTGGTTCACGACCATCTGTAATGGAATCTGATTTCCACTTCTGGTGTGTGTGAAAACAAAGAATTCATATACATAAAATAAATAAATCTTTTAAAAAATCTTGTGTGTCCTTAACATTACTGTATTAGAAGAGTAGACTACAGGGTGAGTATAAAAAAACACAACTGGAAAGTTCTGATCTTTTGACCTGTCCCAGACTCCACTTACCTTACATCACAGACACATCAGTATCTATTGAGTATTATCAAACCATTACCATGCATGGAGAAAACCTAGAACCCCTCCACAGATGTAGCCCATGGCAGTTCAGTATCCAAGTATGTTTCATAATAATGGGAACAGGGACTGCCTCTAACATGAACTAATTGACCTGCTCTTTGATCACCTCACCCTGATGGGGGAGCAGCTTACCAGGCCACAGAGGAAGACAATGCAACCAGTTCAGATGAGAGCTGATAGACTAGGATCAGAAGGAAAGAAAGGAAGACCTCCCCTATCAGTGGACTTGGGGAGGGGCATGTGTGGAGAAGGTGGAGGGAAGGTGGGATTGGGAAGGGAGGAGAGAGGGGTTTATGGGGTGATACAAAGTAAATAAAGTCTAATTAATAAAATTAAAATAAAATAAAAAATCTCCCCCAAAAGATATATGTTTTATATAAAACAGGACAGAGGCCTCAGTGGACAAAGACACTTTCCACCAACCCTACCCTTTCTGTTCAATCTCTGGGACCCACAGACTAGAAAGAGAAAACTTACTCCTGCAAGTTGTATATTCAATTTGCACTATGGCAGTGCACGCACACACACACATACACACACACACATACACACACACACACGAGATAACAACTCTAGTGAAACCAAACTAAACCAACTACTTTTCTTCATTTTAACATAAAATATAATGATGTATTCTAACGATTGGCATACTACCTATAGTGTTGGACTTAGTATATCAGCCCCACAATTGCTTCTCCCTAAAGAATAAATAAATGACCCATGAGTAGGATATACAAAATATTCAAAGGGGTTCAGAAAATAACAGAACATATTTCTGTAACCCTGACACTAAAAGCTAAAGTTATTTTGTTATCTTGGATGCTCATTTAAAAAATAAGTTAAAGGGGCTGGAGAAATTATTCAGTGGTTAAGAGTACTGGCTGTTCCTCAAGAGGATGCATATTTGATTCCTAGCACCTACAGAGTGGCTCACAAACATCTATAACTCCAGTTACAAATAATCTGACACCTTATTCTGACTTTTCACAGGCACCAGGAATAAAAGTGTTGCAAATAGATGCATGAATGCAAAACATCCTCACACATAAAGTAAAATAAAATTAAGGATACTGTTGGAGTCTTATTATTGAAGCTTTTCTTATATATCCCTCACTCTTTGTGGATTATTACTAACTCTAAATTTCCATATATAATCTCCATGATGTTTCAGACTCTCATTAACTAATTACAGATGTGCAAACTATGCTTTTTGTATTTGAAACATATGATTATGGATAGATTTCTGTTCCCCTCTTCAATTAATATATTGAATTCATAACTTCCAGAAGCTCCTAATGTGAATTTATTTGAAAATGTGATTGCTAGAGATAAAATGAGTTAAGATGAAGGGCATAGTGAAGGAGGGTGGGTTTCTAAGCCATTATGACTGGCATGTTTATGAAAAGAAAATTTAGATAAAGAAACATTCAAAGAAGGAATCTCATGTGAAAATGAAGGCCAAAATTTACAAACCAAGAAATGCCAAAGACTGAAAGCAAACCACCATGGTGTAAGGGAGAGTCATGAGTTGAATTCTCTGTCGTAGCTCTCATTGAGTCCCAATCCGGTTGATATCCTTTAAATTTTATTCTTTACAATATATATTTTGATCACATTTCTCCCTTTTTCAACTCCTGCCAGATCTTCCCCATCTTCCTTCCAATCCAATGTCGTATCTTTAACTAAGTTTTTAGCTTCTAAATTTGTAAGATAAGTGTCAGCATCTAAGCTGTTAGTTTGTGATACTTCATTACATGAAATGAACACACTCACATGAATATATAGCAGTGCTCAGCAAATATTTTTGTAGAGTCACACAGCAAGTATTTAAAGCTTTGTGGGTCACATAAAGACTCTCTGCTGCTTCTCCTCTAAGTCCTCTCACACTGTGGTTCTCAGCCTTCCTGATGCTGCAACCCTTTAATGGAGTTTCTCAAGTTGTGAGGACCCTAACCATAAAGTTATTTTTGTTGCTACTTCATAACTGCAATTTTGATAGCCATGAATTGTACTATAAATATCTGTGCTCTCTTATGGTCTTATATGACTGCTGTGAAACGGTTGAGAACTGCTGCTCTAACCTGTCCTCCTTCTGCTTTCTCTTCTTTCTACTGAACACACACACACACACACACACACACACACACGCACGCACACGAACACATCAAAAACACATCCATACAAGCACATGCACGTACTCTCTCTCACACACACACACACACACACACACACACACACACACAAATAAACACACACACACACACTCTCACACAGAGACAGATACATACAGACACACACTGTTGTGGTGTTTTTTTCCTCGGGGCCCTAAGATGCTAGAATAATGACTCATGAAACTCAAAATATATTTACAAATACCTACAGCATATCTAGGTAGGCATGTTCTCTTACTTTCTCAATAACTAATATCCCACTTATGCTAATCTAAGTTCTGCTACGTGGCTGGTACCATGCTCAATACCATGCATCTGTTCTCCTCACATCGTCCTGGGTGAATCTCCCACACCTGGCTTTATCCCAGAATACTTTCTGCCGACCAAATAACCCACCTTCTATTCTATTCTTTCCTATAAGCCATAGGTTTGTGTTTTTTTTTTGACAAGTGTGTCCATACAATACACAAGATATTCTCTCTCTCTCCACACACACATACAAATACACACAAAACCACACAACAAACACAGGCATACACACATTAGCACACATAAACAGATACATAAAGCACACCAAACACACACACTGCTTAGTTTTTTAAACCATACAAAAACAGATTTGGTCCAAGATTGTAGAGCCCTGTGCATATGTGTTTGCACACTGGTTTGCTCATTACTACAAGTTACATTCATGGCATTTTAAATTGTCAGTAGCTGCTTTAATATGGAAAGAACACATGATTTTTATTATTTCATTGATAGAAAGTAAATTTATTTTCACTGTTCTTAGATCATACATTTACGATTATATATATATATTTCCTCAAAGGTTACTATACAAGATTTCCATTCACAGTATAATATTAAATACATATTTAACTATAATGCATATATAAAAATATTTTAACATGTTAAATATTTATATATATCACCATTAAGAATGTATTAATATTGTGCTTTCATATTATAAATGCAATTGTTTCATTTTATGAAACAATTTCATTATATGATTATAGTATTTCAGTTGTACATATAAACTACAATTAATTTGTCAGATTCTACAACTGTCAGATTCTATAACAAAAAGAACAATTCATTCATCTACTTCTCAACAGAGGATGAAGAAATATCAAGTAGTTACTGAGCACTATTTTAAATGCTGTGGAGTCAGCAAAGAAAAAACATATTCCACTTTTAAAGAAATAACATTCTAATGAGAAGACATATGGACAAACAAATTTCTATTTCATCCCGTGGTTAAAAAGGTTGCAATTTTTGTCCCTTAGACTGGTATGTTCCTCTCTTACCTTTAGTCAGCTGCTGTGTGTGTTTCCCTCAGCCTCTGCATAAATTTCACCCTGTCTGAGAGTTTCTTTATCATGTTTCTATAACCTGTATGACTATCTGATACAACACAAATTTGTTGAACAGTTTTATAGTTATTTAAAGGTATTATGTTACCAAAGCACTAGAACTCAGTTCCAAAGTGGCAAGAGTTTTAACATAGAAATGAAAAGTTTGGTTGTTTCCAGTTTCTGGCTATTATTAATAAAGCTGCTATGAACATAGTTGAGCAAGTGTCAGTGTGGTTTAGTGAAGCATCTTTCTAACCCAAACCATTGACCCAAAAATTTCCTCCTATAAAATAAGCAGATATAAAGATGGAGTAGCAATTGTGGGAATGACCAATTAATGGCTGGCCCAGATTGAGACTCATCCCATGAGAGAGAGCCAACCCCTGATACTATTAATGATATTCTACTATACTTTCAGACAGGAGCCTAACATAATTATGCTCTGAGAGGCTTCACCCAGCAGCTGATGGAAACAGATGCACAAACTCGCAGCCAAACATTAGGTAGAGCTAGCGGAATCTTGTGGAAGAAGGAGACAAAGGATTGAAGGAGCCAGAGAGGTCAAGAACACCACAGGAAAACTTACAGAGTCAACGAACCTGGGCCCAATAGAGGACTGAACTACCAACTACAGGATATGCATGGGACTGACATAGGCCCCTTACACATATTCAATAGATGTGCAGCTTGGTTCTCATGTTGGTCCCTTAACAACTGAAACAGAGTCTGTCTCTGACTGTTGGCTACTCTTGATACCTTTGCCATAAATGGGCTGCCTTATCTAACCTCAATAGGAGAAGATGCCCCTAGTTCTACCTCTACTTGATATGCCAAGGCAGACCAGTATCCATGGGAGGCCTTCCCTTCTCTGAGGCAAAGAAGAATGGGGTATGGGGGAATGGGTGCTTGAGAGTAGGACTGGTAGGAGAAGAGGGATAAGAAGCTGCAATGTAAAGTTAATTAATTAATTAATTAATTAAATGAAAAAAATTACCTCCATAAAACCTGCTCAGTTCTTGCAGGTTAATGGTTTTGACATCCAGAGTTCTCAAACTACATGGTAGTTGAAAACCAACAAAACTGACTATATGAATAGATTATAACTAGAACTATGCCTATTTCTATGAAATGGAGAGGAGAGAGATGTTGAGGAATTGATTCATGCAATTGTAGAAGTTTGATTAATGCAAAAACTGAAAAGTAGGATTATGAGAAGCTGGACAAGCAGGAAAGGTTTACAGTCTGAGTCCAAAGAGGCTTTGTTAGGAGAATTCTTAATGATCAAGGGAAGCCATCCTTTGATTTATTCAAACTGTCAATGGATTAAGCATACTCACACATGGAAGGTATCTGCTATAATCCAAATCTAAAAGCCGCTTTCATAGAAATATCAGAACTGGTGTTTGAGAAAGGAAAGATGGCAGATTAGAGATACCCAGCTGGTGTTGTTGCTTATTTGTCTTTTATTGTTTGTTTTAAAGATGCTCTTTTATTCCCAGTGCTTTAAGTGATTTTATTACACAATGGTATTTAGTAGCTGCTATTTTGAAGTCTATTGATATAATTTTGTGATTTGGCTTTTATTCTATTGATATGGCTCACTCTTTTTAATAGACTTTATGATGGTAGGCCACTCCACATTACTAAAATAAATTCTTGTTGGCCATACTGCATAATTCTTTTAATATAACTACCTTAGACTACAATGTTTTATTGAGCTAAACATCAGATTTTTGAATGGGGGAATAAACATGCATGTTCAAGCTACTGATCATTCGGTTTTCTGTAAGTCCTAATGAATCCTTGCTTATCTCTTTGAATATCTATAACTTCAATCTAAAAGTGGCTAATTTTGGAGAAGAAGCACAGGAAGCTCTTTTTAACATCTTCATAGTCCATGCCAAGTGTCAGCACTTAGGAACTACCCTTATCCTTTTCACATATTATGTACAAGTTTCTTACCACCATCAACTATTATAATAAAAATTATGAAACAGTGCTGTGTCTGGAAGAATATGCTTGATGCTAAGCCACCTTCCTATGCTGTCCTTCTTTCATCACTTGGCATCTAGATTTTGTGATTAGATCCTAGTGTAACTCAGTGTTGTACTCTTAATACTCATGATCTCTGGGACTACAGTTATTTAAGGCACAGATGAAGCATGGAGTGATGGACTCCAGATTCTTTGTTCAAAATCTGGCTCTGTGACTTACAAGCTGGGCAATCCTGAGCAAGTTACTTAAACGCAATAGGTATTTCTTCATCAACAAAAGAACGTAAAAATGCTTACATCACAGAATTGTTTCAAGAATGCAATTGTCATTAAGTGTAACTATCACATATTAAATGCTCCAAGAATTGTTAATATTGGTAAAAAAATAATTATGTCAATGTAGCAAGAAGATTATCATGAGTTTAAGAATATCCTGGGATATGTAGCGAATTGTAGGGCTATGGAGTGATACTGTGCCCTCATCTACCAAATAATAGTAATAACTGGGCTTGCCCAAGTTTCTACCAGTTCATGGCTAGGAGAAGGTAGCAGGATTCATCAGGAGGCAGCTGATGATTGTGAAGACATGATTTTTACCTCCAGGGAAAGTGAAGCACCATTTATCTGGCTTTCAGCATTCTCTCTTTAATGGAAAGCAGGCTTATTTTATGTGAACACAAATCATCACATAACTGAACTTCCAAAAAGAATTTTTAAAGGGGTAACCACTAATGTGAAAAGAAATAACTGCTTGAACAACAAATACTTGCTAACACACCAGGTGCTTACTAATTAAGTGTAAATGGATCAAAATTCCACATAATTAATTTCCTTTTTAATACACAGAGGTTTGATAATGAAAAGATAGAGTCTTTGTAAAATCTCAGTTCTTCTTCCCAAACCTAAACATTTGCAGAGTGGATTGTAGTAACAGGATTCTCTAAGATATAATTCCTACACAATATTAACTCAGTCCTTCAGAATGTGCTACATCCCTCTTTCTACCCTTTTCAAATGTATAAAGAAGTTAACAAACACACAAAAAAATAAGTAAACTTGATTTAGTGCCTACAACCCTAGTTCCAGAAGTTCCTTGATAATATGTATCCCTACAGTTATTAGGGACTTTGTACGTGAAGGGTAAAATATTTAAACATATAGTTCAATGAATCATCACAACAACCTTCACAAATGTACTATGATTGCCTCTGCCTTTAAAATGAGAAAATTGAGTCCTATAGAGATTAGGTAAAATTATAAACACCCAGGAATTGAACCCATGTCAACAAGGTGTTAATTCTCAATCACTAGACTGTCTGCTACTAAAAGTGGCATTTATATTTGATAAAGAACTCTTATGCCAGAATTAAGGAAAAAGGCCAACTGAGTCTAGTTCTCATCTGTCTGTGAAAACAAGCTTGATCTGACACTGGAATTCTCAATTAAGCCACATGGTTGGGAGTATATCTTCTCTTCCCATGTCTATTCTCCTATCCTCCCTAAATTTCCTGAACCATATTTCACTCACTGCCTCCCATTATCTAAGTCAAGTCAGTAAACTAGCTTACCAAATTATTTAAAGCAGTGTTCTTTTAAATCATATTTATAGTTGACATCAATTCAACATGGCTAGAGGGTCTTTAAAAGCTTTTGGAAGTAGTACATACTTGTGATTACTAACTCAAAATTTTCATGGAATTTAGAATTAGTTTTTCCAGCAATGGTTTTGCCTCTGCCTTTCAACACAGATAGCTAAAGTTTAATATATTCTACATTTTCCAATACTTGCTATAAATGACCTTTTAAGTAAAAAATTATTTATTTCAAATTACAAGTGCTTAAGATGTTTCAAATATTAAGGACTTCAGGCCAAGGCATAAGGGGTTTTACTCATCATTTGAAATTCAGTTCTTAGCACTTTGTAATTATCTCAATTCATAGACTTTTGAAAAGCTGACTTGATGCACTGAATACTTCATGTGCAGTTTAATTTGTGCTAAAAATTGGGAGATATGAGAGCTTGTTCTACCTGTAATCTAACAAGCTACAGTTGCATGGATGGTAGGGAATGACACAAAACTCTTGTGGCAGAGATGCGTAATTTATTTTATCAAGAAACAGCAGTAGGTACCTGTAAGTATATCTGTGAAAGTTTTCTGAAGAGTAGCTCTTACAAAGGGTCTGAGAAGAGTGCCAGGTAACACCTGCACACAGGAACTCTGAGCTTAGGAAATCTAAATATTTTAATGTGAAAAGCAACCATTCCTGGCCTTGGCTCAGAAGGAAAGCACTGTTCACTACACAACTATCTTTAAAAATATAACCCAGAACAAACAAGTCTTAAATTACTGAGAAGATGTTCAGAAACAATAAGACCCATGGAACTTTGTCTCTGACTAGGAGATGAAAGTCCTTAATGTCTGGAATGTGATGCATACAGGCAAATGAGATTCAAATGAACTAGAAAATCTACTACAAATGCTGTAATAAGATGGCTAGAGTGATTTGAAAACAAAACCCAAGTTGAACTACATTAACAAAAATAATGCTTGAAAAATACTCAATTATGAAAATATGTCTCATTCAACACTAACACCTAACGTGTACATGTGCTCTGTGTGTGTGTGTGTGTGTGTGTGTGTGTGTAGGCCAAAGGTCTCTCTTGGATAACTTCCTCTTACATATATATATATATATATATATATATATATATATATATATATATATATATATATATATAAGGTCTCTCACTGAAGCTGGTTTAGCTAGACTGGGTGATCATTTAGTGCTAGAATTCTCTTGTCTCTCACTTCCCTAGTGCTGGGATTATAGACACATACCATTATGCTCAGATTTTTACGGGATTGCTGGGAATCTGAGCTCATGCTTACACAGCAAGGATTTCACTTACTATGCCACAGTCCCAGCCTCAATTCCTATAAATTTTATAGTGATAAGCAGAAGTAATTGTTGGATGACTCAAAAGTATTTAAATTGTAAATTTATAATACTGACTATTGTCTTACTTCATTTTCTATTGCTCTGACACAGTTTGTGAATCTGGGTTATTTATAGAGAGAAATGCTTATCTCAGAACTCTGGAGGCTTGAAAATCTGAGAGCTTTCTATATCAGAGAGTTCACTTTAATATTAAACCTAGTTCCATGGTAGCTCCTTAACATATAATCCATTAAGAAGATCAGAGAACTCATGACCAAATCACCTCCTAAAGTTGTTGCACTGGAGAACAAATGTGTAACATGTTAGAACTTGGTTTGGTGCTATGTATTCAAATGCTGATTTCAATGGCATGAGATCTGGTTAGTGCCCTGTCACGGGCATTGTTATTGATGTAGAACAACCTCCTGTAACCCCATGGTGAGAGAAAATTATTCCCAATTATCCCTGATTGGCTGATTAAAAGGCCTACGCGTGGGCAGGACAGAAAGGTGGTAGGCGTGGCTAAGGTTCTCAGGCTTTGGGGACAGAAGGATCTTGGGAAGGAGGCAGATACAGGAGGAAGAAGAAGGCTGCCATGGATGAGTGTGGGAGAAGGACGTGGCCAGCATGAATGGAGGAAGTGGCCAAGATGAAGAATAAGCAAGTTTATAGAATTATGAATGGGAGGTAGCCTGGGATGGGGCAGGGAGATAGAGGCAGTTTAAAAGCATTAATATCTTCCCTGCTCCAAGTGAAATAAGACTATTCTAAAATCTATCAAGTATCTGTGTCTTTCACTGACTGTGATAATCAGGTTAGAGAATACCACTGTGATAATTGTAGGGCTAATAGTAAACATTTATTAGACCATACTTTTAAATTGACTGCAATACTAACAAATGACATTTATGGGTACATTCAAATCGTAGAAGCTATGCTATAAGTTTATCGATTTTGGTTAAACAGCTGCTTGAATTTGTCTGCTTGCTAGGTCCACTTTCAGAGTCCTGTTTATCAGACACAGCTCAGTTACTAATTGTAAGCTAAGGTGCTAAGTGAAATAAATATTACCCCCTCTTTAAGGACATCTGCATTTTGACAGAAAATGTCAAATTGGAAAAGTCTTCCCAAGATTATTAATCTGTATTGTTAATTTTTAGCACTTTTTTCTTTCTTTATCCGTTTTTTATTTTTTAATTAATTAATTCAGTTCACATCTTGGTCATAGGCACCTCTGTTTTCTCCTCGCAGTCCCACCCTCTCTCTCACATCCCTTCTACCCTATTCCTCAGAATAGGGATAATCTTACCCAGACACCCCAGCTCATCTATTCACATGAGGTCTGAGTTCAACTTCTTCCCCAATGGCCTTATAGGAAAGTTCCATCAGGGGGAAGTGATCAAAAATCAGGCAACATAGTCCGTGTCAGAGATATCCCCCACTCCTCCAACTAATGGGCCAACATGATGCCTATTAGACTTAACTTCTTGTGGTCTGTGCATTTATAGTCTGTCTATCCTATAATATATGACTAAAATCTGCTTATAAGTGAGTATATACCATGTATGTCTTTCTGGCTCTGTGTTACCTCAGTCAGGATGATTTTTTTCTAGTTCCACCATTTGCCTGAAAATTTCATAATTTCCTTGTCTTTCATGACTGAGTGTATTCCATTGTGTAAATGTACCAGAGTTTCTTTATATATATTTTTTGGTTGAGGGGCATATAGGTTGCTTCCAGTTTCTGCCTATCACAAATAAAACATGGTTGAGCAAATGTCCTTGTTTTATGGTTGAACATCTTTCAGGTGTTTTCCCAGGAGTGGTATAGCTGGGCCGTGCAGTATGGCTATTCTCAGTTTTCTGAGAAAGGGCCAGATTGATATCCAAAGTGTTAGTACAAGTTTGCACTCTCACCATCAATGGAAGAATGTTCCCTTTTCTCCACATCCTCACCAGCATATGCTGTCACTTGAGTTTTTGATCTTAGCCATTCTGACAGGTGTAGATAGAATCTCAGAGTCATTTTGATTTTATTTTCCTGATGACTGATGACTAGGTTTTGTCAGGGTGTCCTTTATTTCTTAGATGTGTCATGAAGATTTCCATTTTAATATTTTCTTTGAGAGATGTATAAATTTCTTCAACTGTATCTTCAAAACCTGAGATTTTCTCCATCTCTTGTATTCTGTTGATGATGCTTGCCTCTTTGTTTCCTGATCTGTTCTCTAAGTTTGCCATCTACAGAGTTTTCTAGGTTTGTGTCTTCTTTATTGATTCTAGTTCAATTTTCAGGTATTGAACAGTTTCATTCATTGCCTTCAACTGTTTTATTGTGGTTTCCTGTCTGTAATTGATGGCTTCTATTTGTTTGGCTGTATTTTCCTGTATTTCTTTGAGAGATTTTTTTTCTTTTTATATGCTTCTAATAACTGCATGAGCATAGATTTAAGATCTGTTTCCTATGTTTCAGCTACTTTAGTATATCCTGTTTTTGCAGGGGAGCGGAGGGCAGGGTTCTGGTGGAGCCATGATGTCCTTGTTTTTGTTAATTGTGTTCTTCACTGGACTTTATCCATCTGGTTGTCTGTAGCCTTGACTGTTCCTTGAACCTTCATAGAAAACTGGATCCACGCATCTCTAGAGTCTGGAGTTTGGAGTCATCTTTAGAATGGTGAGAGAAGTCCAGAGGAAATGGATGCTAGCATTTCAGATGCAACCACATTTCAGAAGGCAGGACACTGGTGCAGGTGCCTTGAAGAGCATAGGCTCAGATTGGGTACTGCAGAAGGGAAGAGTCATGGACAAATGGGCAGGGGTGCCTTGAAGGGCAGGTTACAGGTGCCACCGGTGGCAGCTGTGGGAGGCCAGGCATTCATCTCAGGTAGCAGCTGCAGGGGATCTGGTGCTTCAGAAGGATGCTGAGCTGCAATTTACAGGCCTACCAAACACTTCATCCTGGGACTCAGATTCATCTGGCCTCTGCCATCTTAAATCCAGGATTCTGTCTGATTTTATTGTCCACCTGGTCTCCACTCAGGGACCAGTATAACTGTTTTAGAGGATGCGAATGCTGTCCCAGGAATTCAGATGCTGCCCTCGGAACTTCTCAAAAAGCTAACAAATATTATCACGTGTTACATTTGTTAACGTCTATTTTGTTGACTTTCACCTTTATTCAGAAACCTTCTTTGGTTTTTTGTTTTGTTTTGTTTTGTTTTGTTTTGTTTTGTTTTTTGCTTTTAGCCAGCTTAGCTATCTGAGTTCTTCATTATACAAATTCTGTTGAAACTTTTGATTCTCTTCTTTACTCCAAATGCCAGTACAGCAAAACTAAAGTGTTTCCTTGCTTTGTGCCATACCCATGCTGCTGAGGTATGCTGGAGAATTATTCTATTAGATAAACTACTGGACCTATAAATTGAAGACTATCAACCCAAGTTGGCTTATAATAATTCCTACTAGTCTTAGCAAAAAAAAAAAAATCTTATGTTTCTCTCTTTTAATGGCTTTCTTATGGAACATTTCCCATTTTATTTATGCTTTCAATTCCTTGATGTCTCCTCTTGTGCAAAAGGATACATTATAATTTTTGTGGGTCCTGGAAACTTTGGCTTTTACGGTTTCTTTCTCTATTAAAATATTTGTAATTATATTTTGCCACTGAGAGAATATGTTAAATATAATTTATTTTAGTCATTATTATTATACACATAGTAGTATACATATTACTACTGTACTGCTTTTCTTCTGATTTCCTGCTTTTCCTCTGATTTCTAAGGGTTAAAAATCAAATGTTTTTATGAGCCTGTAAAAGAAAATAGGATTCAGACAGGCTCTATGGCTACACACCTAAAGCATAGATTGGCTACTACTCAGTCTCTCTTCATCATATCACCTTGTTGTTTAAAATATTTGGAAAAAACTAAAGTTTTCTCATCTTGCAGGTAAAGCTTGGGATTGAAACCTAGAAAGAGATGAGACATTGAATAGGATTGACTTTATATTGCAGGTTTTGCAACATGGAACTGATATTTGGAGCTGAATAAACTGTTTTGGAAGACTGCCTTATGCATCATAGAATATTTAACAGAATCTCTAGGCTCTTTCTTCTTTAAAATATTTTATTTTCATTTTAAAAGATAATTTACAGAGTAATTTCCATATGGATTTTCTCAGACGTATTTAATTTTGTTAGAGCTCTTCTGTCTCATCTTCCAACCTTTTCTTTCCCAGATGTCCCCTTTTACTCGCAGTATTCTCACTTTCTTTCTGGGGCACAATTACTTTGCTTAATATAACACTCTCTAATTCTATTACATTTCTTCCAAATTTCATATATCTTGACAGCCAAGTAATATTCCATTTCATAAATACATATTTTTTTATTCATCCATCATTGCAGGAAAAGTGCCTTCAAGTACGACTGTATAGTATCTTTATGGAAGGAGTCAAAGTCTTTTGGGTACAGCTATAGTGGTATAGCTAGTTCATATGGTACTTCTATTTCGAGCTATGATTTCCATAGTGGTTGCTCCAGTTTATACTTCTATCAACAGAACATAAATGTTAGCATTTTCCCACACTCTTGCCAACATTTGTCTTCCTTTGTTTTCTTTCTTGCTTTTTTTTTATTCAAAGTGATTTTTATTGCTGGTGTATACAAGAGAATTTATGCCACTAGAGCAGAGGCTGTGGATGACTTATATTTCCAGTTGGGTGGGACGACCAGTTTAGTCTTATAATTGAGAGACCAAAGACTGAAAAATTCAGTGGGTATTGTTTTAAAGTTTAGCTTTAATACCCTGAGGGGAAGAACTAGACTTACTGCATTCTTTCCCGCCCTCTAATTACACAGTTGCTTGGAAGCTGGCCCGTATGACCAGGCCAGAACTGTTTGTAGTCTTGGTGCCTAAAGTGGACCAACCATTTCAAAAGTCAATTTCCCATGCCCAGTCACGTAATGCCAAAGCATGTAAGTCCCTGCTTGCGTTTTTCCCTTTAAACATTCTGTATCCCTAGACCTCGGGGCCACATTTCTCTCCTGTTTCCACAGGAGGTTTGTGTCCGGTGTTCGAACGCGCATACAATAAAAAACAAAACAAAACAACCAAACAAACAAAAAGCCTCATGTATTTACAGCAGAGTCTATTTATTCCTGGTCTTTTGGAGTTTGTGAACTGGGCATAACAATAATAATGAGCCAACTGGTGAATTCTGCTTTCTAGCAGAATCAAACAGAATTTAGCATCCTTATCCTTTCGGTTTCTCTCAAGATGCTTTCAGACACCAATGGCTTTCTTAATCAAATGATAGAGATCCTCACGGAGGTCAGGGGCAAGGTCTTTGGACTTAAGGATTCTCAAGATTTTATTACCAGTCACAAAACAGACCTGTGCCACACCATGTGAGTCCCTCAGGATCACACCTATCTGGGAGGGAAGGAGGCGTTTCCTGGCCAGTTTGTAAACCTGTTCCTTCACGTCAGACATCAATTTCAGCCACTTGGGGACTCTATGGCAGTAGGGCAGCACTGACTGGGACAAGCCCTTAGAGGTCTGGCTGCCAAAAAATCCCTTTGTTTTCTGTTTTCTGTTCTTTTTTAATTTTTTTTATTAATTACAGATTATTCCCTTTGTATCCCTCCTGTAGCTCCTTCCCTCTTCCCATCCCAATTCCACCCACCCTCCCTCTTCTCCTCCCATGCTTTTCCTCCAGTCCACTGGTAGAGGAGGTCCTCCTTCCCTTTCATCTGGCCCTAGACTATCAGGCCTCATCAGGAGTGGCTGCATTTTCTTCCTGTTTTCTTGATGATAACCATTCTAGCTAGGATGAGATAGAATGTAAAATCATTTTGATTTCTATTTCTCTGATGGATAGAGATGTTGGATATGTTTTTAATCATTTACTGGCCCTTTTTAAGGTACTTTCTCTTTGGATCATTGACCTATTTATTTATTGGCATGTTATGTGTTTATTTTTTCAGCTCTTTATATTAACCCCTTATAAGTATAGCTAGTATGCTGGATCTTTTTGTGTCAACATGAAACTCTGTGGAGTGATTTTGGAAGATAAAACTCACTTGAGAAATTGCCCCCCCCCACCCAGATTGGCTTGTGGACCAGTCTGTGTTACATTTTTTTTTTTAATGAATGGTTGACATGGGAGGGCTCAGCACATTGTGTGTGGTGCTAGACCTGAGCAAGTGGTCTTGGATGCTGTAAGAAAGAAGGTGGAACAAGCCATAGAAAGCAACTCAATAGGAAGCATCCTTCTATGGCCTCTGTTTTACTTTCTTTTCATGTTCCTTCCTTGAGTTCCAGCCCTGCCTTCCCTCACTGGTAGAGTATGAAAGGAGAGTTGTGACATGAAGTGGACTCTTTCTTTCCCAAGTTGCATTTGTTCATGGTGTTTTATCACAGCAACAGAAAGTGTAACTTGGATAAAAGTTCTCTTTCATTATTCAGACTGTCTATTCTGTTGATAATGTGTTGATAGCTGCATGGAGCCTTTTTAATCCCTTTTTACAGTTTTGGGAGCAGTTTCCTGTGCTAATGAGGTTCTATTATGAAATTTGCTGTCTAAACCTATGTCCTGATGTGTCATTTTATGTTTTCCTTTATCAGTTTCAGTGTTTCTGATTTTAAGTTAGGATTTCTGATGCAGTTTGAATTGATTTTTGTACAGGATAAAAGATAAGGATCTAATTTGACTTTTCTGCAGACAATCTCTAGTTTTTCCAACATCATCTTTTGAAAGGCTTTTCTAGTGTATATTTGGCACCTTTGTCAAAAATTAGGTTCTATAACTGTGGCAGCTTTTTTTCTCTTAATTCTACTGGTTTATGTGCCTGTTTTTACCCGAGTACCATGCTATGTTCTCTTTATACCAGTAATTTTTCTCTAGTCATACTACATGGAAATTCTTCTGACATGGCCAAATGAGTCCTAAGTGCAAAAACAGTTCCTGGGTGAGAATCACTGTCATAGGCACAAATTGAAGCCCTGACATTGAATAAGTTCCTGGTGATAACTCAAGAATAAGAGATGTTAGGTGTTAGAAAACCCTAATATGTGAGGAAGTAGCATAATAATAAGAACCATTATAGAACATTATTCCACCGCTAACCTGGAATATAAGGCATAGAAAGTTTAACCATCTACTTGCTTTTACTGAGTGAGATAGTTGAGCAAAGAATTTGTACAAAGCACCTTACTGGGACATCTCAAAGGTGGAAAAGCTTTTTTACCCTATAAATTTACTGTCATCCCTGTCTGATGATGAAGTGCTGACATAAAACCACCTGCTTGTATTTGCCTAAATACCCAGAATTACAGAGCTCATTTTGTTTATCATTGTGGACAAGGGCCTATCACTACATTAAGGTTTCTTGAATTTTATTTAAGTTAAAGGTCAATTCTGTAACTTCTGTGGCTTATATGGAATTCTATAGATAACATCAAACTCTACATCCTCAATGATACTATTTCCCAAAAAAACGTCTATCTTCATAGTTTTATTTTATTTAGTATTTGCTTCATTGAGAAAACTACAGCATATTTTTTTCCTTCTGTAATAAAAGCATAAAATAAGTAATTCAGGAGTAATTCGTTAGTGATGCTACAGAAGAACTGTGTTTGTGTTGTCTGTTCAGCTGTGCTTCCTGTACGCTGTGGATAGGTACATATGATTGCTAGACACAAAGTTCATCTACACCTGGAACTATAAAATAGCTAAGGTTACTGCTATATAGTGTGTTTTTCTAAGCGTTACATAGCCAGGAAACCTTTTAACATGTTCTATTAAATTCCTTAACATGTTTGAAAATCCCATGCCTACTAATGTGAAAGCAGTAAAATGCAACAAATAAGTTAATAAAATAAATGAGGTTCTGGTTAGTGGACCCTGCCTTGAATTTCATTGTCAGGCTAGAATATTTATTCACCTGTGCAGCAGTCAAAATTCTAAGATGTTTACATCCATCCCATATAATCGCTTTTCCTTGTGTGTAGAAAGAACTGGTGAGCTATCTGTAATTAACAGAATGTTGCAAAGGTGATAGCATGTCACCTTATGTGTAATAGAACTCTCTGAGCTAATTTGCTTGTTGAAATACTGATTAACTTGGTGAAGACAGCTGTAATGAGTTTTGCCATGAGGAAATGAATACTTGAGGCAATCAAAGGAGACTTGGAAGCAGTTCTTTCCCCAGAAATGTTTTTGATGAGGGCACAGTCTAGGTGACATCTTGGTAGCAAATTGCTGTGTGACTGCTCTCTTGACTTGTGGGTGATGTAAGATAATAAGTGAGTATTGTTTTAAGGTGCTATATCCATGCTCCACAGCATTAGAAAATAATATAAAATGTCTACGATTCTTGCTTTTTTTCTCTTGAAGTCATCTTAATATTTACTAGACTCTGAAAATATCATTTTTGTTTGTTTGCTTCAGAACAAGCCTCTAACATTATTTTAAGGAGAGGCATATTTTAATACCACTTTCTTCAAACTATACATAAAACTGCAAAATATTAAAAACATTTTTATCATGAAATTCTGTTGGTAAGATACAGAATCATATTAATCAACACTTACACTCAGTTTGACCTCAGTCTCTTAAGTGTTTCATTTAAAATTGGTGATGAAAAAGAAAATGACCCAACTCATCAGATAACACTAAAATGTAGACTTTGAGTAATTACTGATTTTTCTACAAGACATCAAATGTTTGGGTAGCACCTTTTCACAGAATTGCTACAATCTTTCATTTCCTGTGGGAGATAATGATTTAGATTTAACTATTAAGAATGACCAGGCCAGATTTATGATGTAAGTAACTAAATTTCATTTATTAGTGGTAGAAAAAAATAACAAATAAAAAATTTTTGTGGTGGTTTTACAGTTTGTATACCCCAGGAGAAAAGTAGTTTGTCCTATTTTATATGCAAAATCAATTTCTAGAGTGACCTTTGGTTTATTTATGTGTTATTACTCTGGATAGTTCATGATAAATACATTTAAATATATTTTTAATTTTTATTTTTTAGGTTAATTACAGTTTAATCACTTTATATCCCAGCTGTAGCCCCCTCCCTTGCCCCGTCCCTATCCCACCCTTCCTCCTTCATCTCCTCCCATGCCCCTCTCCTAGTCCACTGATAGGGGAAGTTATCCTCCCTTTCCATCTGATCCTAGCCTATCATGTCTCATCAGGACTGGCTGCACTGTCCTCCTCTGTGGCCATATAAGGCTGCTCACCCCTCAGGGGGAAGTGATCAAAGAACCAGCCACTGAGTCCTTGTCAGAGACAGTCCCTGTTCCACTTACTAGGGTACCCACTTGGACACTGAGCTGTCATGGGCTACATCTGTGAAGGGGTTCTAGGTTATCTCCATGCATGGTCCTTGACTGGAGAATAAGTCTCAGAAAAGACCACTAGGCCCAGATATTTTGGTTCTGTTCCTCTCCTTGTGGCACTCTAGTCCCCTCCAGATCTTTCTATCTCCCCATTCTTTTATAAGATACCCTACACTCTCCCCAAAGTTTGGTTATGAGCCTCCATCTGCTTTGATACCCTGCTGGATAGAGTCTTTCAGAGGCCCTCTGTTGTAGGCTCTGTTCTGTTTCCTGATTTCTCCCTCTTCCAAGGTCCATCCCATTTGCCTTTCTGAATGAGGATTGATCATCTTACCCAGGGTACTTAGCTCATTTAGGTGATCAGATTTGGGTATGATTCTCCTATATTATATGTTTAGTAACCATGGATAAGTGAGTATATACCATGTGTGTCTTTCTGCTTTTGGTATACCTTACTCAGGATGATCTTTTCTAGATCCCACTGTTTGTCTGCAGATTTCATGATTTGCTTGTTTTTAATTGCTCAGTAGTATTCCATTGTATAAATGAACCACAATTTCTGTATCCATTCCTCCATTGAGGGACACCTAGGTTATTTCCACTTTCTTGCTATTACAAATAAAGCTGCTAGGAACAGGGTTGAAAAAATGTCCTTGTTGTGTACTTGAGCATATTTTGGATATATGCCTAGGAGTGGTATAGCTGGATCTTGAGGTAGCACTATTCCTAATTGTCTGAAAAAGGTCCAGATTGATGTCCAAAGTGGTTGTACAAGTTTACATTCTCACCAGCAATGGAGGAGGGTTCCCCTTTCTCCACATCCTCTCCAGTATGTATTGTCACTTGAATTTTTTATCTTAGCCATTCTGATGTGTGTAAAGTTTAAACTCAGGGCAGTTTTGATTTGCACTTCCCTGATGACTAAGGAAATTGAGCATTTCTATAAGTGTTTCTCTGTCATTTGATATTCCTATACAGAAAAATTCTCTGTATAGCTCTGTACCTCAGTTTTTAGTGGGATTATTTTATTTGTTACCTTTTAATTTCTTGAGTTATTTAGATATTCTGGATATTAGCCCTTTCTCAGATACAGTGTTGGTGAAGAACCTTTCCAAGCCTGTAGGCTGTCGTTTTGTTCTAAAAACTAAAAAAACCTTTTTAGTTTCATGAGTTCCCATTTATTGATTTTTGATCTCAGACCCTGTACCATTGGTGTTGTGTTCAGGAAGTTGTCTCCTAGGCCAATGAGATTGAGGCTCTTCCCCACTTTTTCTTCTAAACAATTTAGTGTGTATGGTTTTATGTCGAGGTCTTTGACCCACTAGGACTTTAGTTTTGTACAGAGTGACAAATATTGATCTATTTGCATTTTTCTACATGTAGACATCCAGTTAGACCAGCACGATTTGCTGAAGTTGCTGCCTTTTTTATATTGTATGATTTTGGGTTCATTGTAAAAAATCAGGTATTCATAAGTGTGTGGGTTTTTTTTCTGGGTCTTCTGTTTGATTCCATTGATCCATCATTCTGTTTCTATGCCAATACCATCCAATTTTTATTACTATTGCTCTATAGTACTGCTTGAGAACAGAGATGTAGTTATCACCAGATGATCTATTGTTCTAAAGGATCATTTTTGCAATTCTGGGTTTTTTGTTTTTCTATATGAAGTTGAGAATTATTCTTTAAATGTCTCTAAAGAATAGTGTTGGTATTTTGATGGGAACTCGATTGAATCTGTAGATTGTTTTTGGTAAGATGGCCATTTTCACTATGTTAATCCTACCATCCCATAAGCATGGGAAATATTTCCATCTTCTGATATATCCTTCAGTTTCTTTTATGAAACTTAAATTTTTTTTTCAAACAGGTCATTCACTTGTTTGGTTAGAGTCACACCAAGGTACTTTATGTTATTTGTGGCTATTGTGTAGGGTGTAGTTTCACTAATTTCATTCTCAGCCCTGTTGTCTTTCATATAAAAATGGGCTACTGATTTTTTTCGAGATAATTTTGTATCCAGCCACCTTGCTTAAGGTGTTCATCAGCAGAAAAAGTTCTCTAGTTGAATTTTGGGGTTCTCTCACTTATACTATCATATCATCTACAAATATTGATATTTTGATTTCTTGCTTTCTGACTTGTATCTCCTTGCTCTACTTTACTTGTCTTATTGCTCTAATTAGGGCTTCAAGTACTATGTTGAAGATATATGGAAAGAGAGGGCAGTCTTGCCTTGTCCCTGATTTCCGATGGCTTGATTTGAGTTTCTCTCCATTTAGTTTGATGTTGGCTCTAGGCTTGCTGTATATTGTCTCTACTATGTTTAGGTAAGTGCTCTGTATCCCTGCTCTCTCCAAGACTTTAAACATGAATGGGAGTTGGATTTTGTCAAATGATTTTTGGCATCTAAGGAGATGATCATGTAGTTTTACTCCTTCAGTTTGTTTATATGGTGGATTACATTAATCGATTTCCATATATTGAACCACCCCTGCATGCCTGGGATAAATCCTACGTGGTCACGGTGGTTGATATCTTTTACGTATTCTTTTATTTGAGTTTGCAAGTATTTTATTGGGTATTTTTGCATCAATGTTCTTAAGAGAGATAGGCCTGAAGTTCTCTTTTTTGTTGGTCTTTGTATGGTTTAGTGATCAAGGTGACTGTGGCTTCATAGAATGAGTTTGGTAATGTTTTTTTTTTTCTGCTTCTATTTTGTGGAATAGTTTGAAGATAAATGGAGTTAGCACTTTTTGAAGGTCTGGTAAAATTCTTCACTAAAACCATCTGGCCCTGGACTGATTTTGGAAGGGAAATTTTGATGACTGCTTCTATTTCCTTGGGGGAAATAGGACTATTTATTCTATTTACCTGATCTTGGTTTGATTTTGGTAAATGGAATCTATCGAGAAAATGATCCATTTCATTTAGATTTTCAAATTTTGTGGCATATTGGCTTTTTTAGTAAGACCTAATGATTATTTGGATTTCCTCAGTGTCTGTTGCTTTGTCCCCCTTTTCATTTCTGATTATAGTGATTTGGATACTTTCTCTCTGCCTTTTAGTTAGTTTGGCTAAGGGTTTGTCTATCATGATGATTTTCTCAAAGAACCAGCACTTGGTCTCATTGATTCTTTGAATTGTTTTGTTTGTTTCTAATTCATTGATATCAGCTCTTAATTTGATTATTTCCAATGGTCTACTTCTCTTAGGTGTGTTGCATCATTTCTTTCTAAGGCTTTTAGGTGAAAAATTAATTTGCTTGTTTGAGATATCTCTAACTTCTTTCCTGAGGCACTTAGTGCTATGAAATTTCCTCTTAGCACTACTTTCATTGTTTCCCATAAGTTCAGGTAAGTTGCACCTTCATTTTTATTGGATTTTAGGATGACTCTAATTTCTTCTCTGTCCAAGCTGTCATTGAGTAGAGTTGTTTAGTTTCCTTGCCTATGGAGGCTTTTTGTCATTTCTGTTGTTATTGAAGTCTATTTTAGGCCGCAGTGGTCTTATAGGATACACAGGATTATTTTGATCTTCTTTTATCTGTTGGGGCTTGCTTTGTGCCCAACCACATGGTCAGTTTTTGAAAAGGTTCCATGAGGTGCTTAAAAGAAAGTATACTCTCTTGAGTTTTTGGAGAAAAGTTCTGTAGACCTCTATTTTATTCAGGACATCTGAAGTATCATTGTTTCCTTCTTTAGCTTCTGTCTAGATGATCTGTCCTTTGGTGCAAGTGGAGTATTGAAGTCTTCCACTATTAAGGTGTTGGGATCGATGTGTGATTTAAACTTTAATAATGTTTCCTTTAACATTTAGGTGCCCTTGTACTTGTGGCATAGATGTTCAAGATTGAGATGTCCTCCTTTTGGATTTTTCCTTTGATGAGAATGTAGTGCCCCTCTTCGTCTTTTTTGATTAATTTTGGTTGAAAGTCTATTTTATTAGATATTAGGATAGTTATCCCAGCTTGTTTTTTGGGTCCGTTTGCTTGAAAAACATTTTTCCAGCCCTTTATTCTGAGGTAGTGTTTATCTTTGTTGCAAAGGTGTGTTTCTTGGATGCATCAGAATGTTGGATCTTGTTTTTGCAAACATTCTGTTAGTCTGTGTCTTTTTATTGGAAAGCTGATTCCATTGATATTGATAGGTAATAGTTAATTCAGCATAAGAACACATTAAACAAAAATCAGAACATCATGGCTTCACCAGCAATCCCCCAAATCAATAGATATTTTAATTATTCTGAAACACAGAAAAATTATTTTAAAACTATGTTTTTCCAATTATTGGTGGCACATATTGAGGAAACAAACAAATATCTCAAAGACAGAGGCACACAAATGGTGGCAATTAAGGAGGAAATGAACAAAGCTCTCAAAGAAATAAAGGTAAACACAGGAAAACAAATGGAGGCACATCTAGAGGCAATAAAAGTAGCATATACAGAGGAAACAAACAAGAGGCCATCATGGATCATGGAAAGGCAAGTATTGACATTCAAAGAGATGAAGGAAATGGTGTGGGACATGAAAACAGAATTAGAATCCATCAAGAAAACAAAACCAGAGAAAACCCTGGACCTGGAGAACTTAGAGAAAAGATCAGGAAACACAAATGTAAGCATCACCAACAGAGTACAAGAGATGGAAGAATCTCAGGTCCTGAAGATACAAATGAAGAAATTGATACATGTATCAAAGATAAAGTAAAATCAGAAAAAAAAACTCAAACAGAAAACATCCAAGAAATCAAAGACACCATGAAAATACGAAATCTAGGAATAATAGGAATCGATGAAAAAGAAGATTCCAGGCTCCAAGGTCCAGAAAATGTTTTCAAGAAAATCATAGAAGAAAATTTTCCCAACTTAATAAAGAGATGTCTATAAATATACAAGAGGCCTATGGAACATCCAGCAGACTAGACCAGAAAAGTAACACCTCATGTCACACCATAGTCAAAGCACTGAATCTATAGAACAAGGAAAAATATTAAAAGCAGCAAGGGAAAAAGCCCAAGTAACATATAAAGTTAGACCTATCAGAATCCCACCAGAATTCTCACAGAAGCTAGGAAAGCCTGAAGACACTGGGAAGAAGTCATGTAGACTCTATGAGACCATAGATGCCAACCCAGGCTACTAAGCCCAGCAAAACTTTCAAGCAACATAGATGTAGAAAACAAAATATTCCAAGACAAAACTAAACTTAAACAATATCTACACAGCAACCCAACCGTAAAGAAGATACTAGAAGGAAAATTCCAATCTAACAAAATCAACTAAAGCCAAGAAAAAACACAATGAAAATAACTTCACAGCAAAAAATTAAAGAAAAAAAGCTTTGAAACACTGTAGCACCACAAAAATTCACAATCAAAGGAACTAACTTTCATTGGTCACTATTATCTATCAAAATCAATGGAATCAGCTCTCCAATAAAAGGACGCAGACTGTCAGAATGGTTGCAGAAACAGAACCCAACATTCTGCTGCATCCAAGAAATACACCTCTGCAACACAGATAAACACTACCTCAGAGTAAAGTCCTGGAAAAAATGTGTTTTTTTCAAGCAAATGGACCAAGAAAACAAGCTGGGGTAATTCTCCTAATATCTAATAAAGTAGACTTTCAATCAAAATTAATCAAAAAAATGAGGAGGGGTACTTCATTCTCATCAAAGGAAAAATCTACCAGGAGGACACCACAATTCTAATTCATCTATTCCCCAAATACAAGGACATCTGCATTTTTAAATGAAACATTACTAAAACTAAATTGATCACAACACCTTAATAGTGGGAGACTTCAATATTCCACTTTCACCAAGGTACAGATCATCAAGACAGTAACTATATAGGGAAATAATGGCATTTATAGAGGTCCAAAATCAAATGGACCTAATAAATGTCCATAGAACTTTTCACCAAAACTCAAAAAAATTATACCTTCTTTTCAACATCTCATGCAACCTCATCAAAAGTAGACCATATAATTGGGCACAATGCAAACCTCGACACATACAAGAAAGATTGAAATAATCCCTTGTTCAGACCTATCTCTCTTATGAACATTGATGCAAAAATACTCAATAAAATACTTGCAAACCGAATCCAAGAGCACATAAAAGATATCATCCACCATGACCAAGTAGGCTTCATCCCAGGCATGCAAGGGTGGTTCAATATACGCAAAT
>CM053742.1:19640778-19660225 GCA_028658305.1 Pachyuromys duprasi | reverse complement strand
ACCTATAGGATAGGAAGGTCATGCTGAAATCTACACACCTAGGGAAGATATACAAGAAGGAGGACCCAGGTTGGTAGGATCAATGCTCATTTAGATGAACAAATGGGATGGACATTGAATAGAGGATAAAACAAGCAACAGGACAGGAGCATACCAAAGAGGGCCTCTGAAAGAATCAATATAGCAATGTATCAAAGCAGATATTAAGACTCACAACCAAGCCTTTGGCAGAGGGCAGGAAATAATAATAAAAATAGGGGAAGTTAGTAAGACTTCTGGAGAACCAGAGCTCCACAAAGACAAAACTGAGCAGGGTACAGGGGTCTTATACAAGACAGTTTCTCCAACCAAGGACCATGTATGGATATGGCCGAGAACCCCTGCTCAGATGTGGCCATGGTAGCTCGGTGTCCAACTGAAGACCCTAGTAAGGGGAACAGGGACTGTTTCATTCATGAACTTGATGGCTGGCTCTTTGACCCTCCCCCATACACACCAGAGAGTAACAGCATAGGTAGATTCCAGGGGAGGACATTGCAGCCAGCCCTGAGGAGACAAGATTTTCTGGGGTCAGATGGGAGGGGAGGAGGTCCTCCCCTGTTGGTGGACTTGGAGGGGGCAGGGAGGAGATGAGGGAGCGATGGGGAGAGTGGGAGGGAATGAAGGAGGGGGCTATGCCTGGGATGCAGAGTACCTAACCTGTGATTGATATAAAAATAAATAAATTACATTCAAAAATATCTGTGTTAAATAAATGTCGCAAATGGAATGTCCAGGACCATGGAAAAGCATTGTGAATTCTGTTCTAATATTCATTTTCAACACAGCTTGTATGAGATCGCTGGCTGTATATTATATAAAAAAATACTTGTAAACCAAATCCAAGAACACATAAAAGATATCATCCACCAAATTGGAAAGGAAGAGGTCAAAGTATTCGTATTCGCAGATGATATAATAGTATACGTGAGGGACCCCAAAAATTCAACCGGAGAACCTCTCCAGCCTGTAAAGAACTCAAGAAGTTAAAAAGCAACAAATCAATTATTCCAATTAAAAAAGGGGGTAAGGAGCTAAACAGAGAACTCTCTGTAGAGGATTGTAGAATGGCAGAAAAACACTTATAGAGATGCTCAATGTACTTAGCCATCAGGGAGATGCAAATCAAAACGGCCCTGAGATTTCACCTTACACCTGTCAGAATGGCAAAGATTAAAAACTCAAGTGACAACACATGCCAGAGAGGCTTTGGAGAAGGGGGAACTCTTCTTCATTGCTGGTGGGAATATAAACTTGTACAACCACTGTGGAAATCAATTTGGTGCTTTCTTAGACAATTAAGAATAGTGATTCCTCAAGATCTAGCTATCCCACTCCTAGGCATATATCCAACAGATACTCAAGTACACAACGAGGACATTTGCTCAACCATGTTCTTAGCAGCTTTATTTGTATTAGCCAGAACCTGGAAACAACCCAGATGTCCCTCACTTTAGGAATGGATGCAGAAATTGTGGTACTTTTACACAATGGAAGACTACTCAGCAATTAAAAAACGAGGAAATCATGAAATTTGCTGGCAAATGGTGGGACCTGGAAACGATCATCCTGAGTCAGGTATCCCAAAGCAGAAAGAAACACATGGTATATACTCACTTACATAGACCTATAAAATAGGATAAACATACTGAAATCTATACACCTAAAGAAGATAAACAATAAAGTGGACTTGGGTTAGATGATCAGTCCTCACTTAGATAGACAAATGAGATGGACATTGGATGTAGGAGAAGACAAGTAGCAGGAGAAGAGCCTCACCATAGAGGGCATCTGAAAGCCTCTACCTATCAGTGTATCAAAGGAAATATTAATACACATAACCAAACCTTTGGTAGAGGTCAGGGAACCATAAAGAAGAATGTGGAGTTAGTATGACCTGGAGAGGACAGGAGCCAACAAGGACCAAATATATCAGGGCACAGGGGTCTTTTCTGAAAGTGATACTCCAACCAAGGACCATGTATGGATATAACCTAGAACCCCTGCTTGGATGTAGCAAATGGTAGCCCAGTATCCAAATGGGTACCCTAGTAAGAGGAACAGGGACTATTTCAGACATGAACTCAATGGCTGGCTCTTCATCTCTCCTTCCCTCCCTGAGAGAAGTGCAGCCTTGCTAGGCCACAGAAGACATTGCAGCCAATCCTGAAGAGACCTGATAAGCTAGGGTTAGATGGAATGGGAGGAGGTACTCCCTTATCAGTGGACATGGAAAGGGGCATGGAAGAGATGAGGGACAGAGGGAGGGATAGGGAGGGAATGCAGAAGGGGGCTATGGCTGGGATGCAAAGTGCATAACCTGTGATTAATATACAATAAAATGAATAAATTACAAAAAATAAAGTTCAAACACAATTTTTCTAAACTTTAATACCCATTGTTTGTTGTAACATATGTTTTAGAATGTAAGTATTTATTATTAATAACTGGAAATATTAATAAAGATTCTTATAGTCTTTTATAAATAGAAAATGCTGGGTTAAATTAAGCAAAATTGAAAACAATTATTTGCTGCACAAGTTCTAGAAGGTCGTTTTGTGTTAGTATGTACAGTGAGTCTAGAAGAATATGCAGTATCCTCTGTGCTCTGAAGGTTCCCAAGGACTTCATATGCTACATCACCTGAAATTTGGATTTATTTTTGTAGATAATAGAAAACTGGTACATAAAAGATTACTTAAATTATTAAATTTGATTTTTTTATTTTAATTTTAAATTTTTATAATAATTACAGCTTATTCACTTGGTATCCCAGCTGTAGCTCCCTCCCTCATTCCCTCCCAATTGCATCCTCCCTCCCTCATCTCCTCCTATGCTCCTCTCCAAGTCCACTGATAGGGGAGGTTCTCCTCCTCCTCCATCTGGACCTTGCCTATCAAGTCTGATTGGGACTGGCTGCATCGTCTTCCTCTGTGGCCTGGTAAGGCTACTCTGCCATCAAGGGTAGGTGATCAAAGATCCAGTCACTGAATTCATGTCAGAGACAGTCCCTGTTCCCCTTACTAGTGATCCCATTTGAAAGAAATAAAGCAGATCAGAAAGACTCAATATCTTGACCACATATTAGTACTAGTCGAAGTAAGGTATGTTTGCTTTTAAGTCCACAATCACTAAAGAAATTCAGAATAAGTTTCCTCCTACTGGTTTACCTCACCCAGCATTGATCTGAGAGTTTGTGCCTAGTCTTATTTTATCTTGTTATGCTATGTTTGGTTGATATCCCTGGGAGGTCTGCTTTTTTATTTCCAAGGGAAGCAGAGGAGGAGTGGATCTGGGGGAGAGAAGAGGAGGTGAGCAGTGAAACTGGGAGGAGTGGAAAAAGAGGAAACTGTGGTCAGTAGAAAATCAGAGGATGCTTTTACATCAGGAAAAAAGTAAATTTAAGAGTGCAGAAAGGCACATATATATTTGTCTACTTAGGAGTAATATTAATACCCTAAAACAGTACTGAAATTATGGGATGGTAGCCCATAATCTGTGTTTGTTCAGCATGCAAGATATCTGTTATATAACTAGTAATGAAAAATGGCTTGTGGTGGTACACTCTTGTAATCTTTGCATTTCAGAAATGTACAGAGGAGGATCAAGATCATCTTCAGTTATATAGGAAGCTTGAGGACAAATACATATATATGTATACACATTCTTTTAATAATTAAAAATGCAATGTTACGTTTTCCTCAAGTATATTGAAAGTGAATTTCATAATATGTATTTTTTGTAATTCCATTTAACAGCACAATAAACATTGGAGAGGCCATATTTAAAGTATATTCAAGTTGATTTCTTCTTTGGATTTTTAATTAATTTCATTTTAGATAAAATTGCAATAACTTTTCAGCTTATGTCAGAGACTGAATGTACAGAAACAGAGTACAAATTTTCAAGGTATTCTTGGATTATTTAATTAGATTACTTTTAAAGGAATATTTCATATGACCTTTCATATGACCCTAGCTTATCAGGTCTCTTCAGGACTGGCTGCAAAGTTCTCCTCTTTGGCCTAGCAAGGCTGCTCCTCCCTCAGGGGGTGGGGGTGGGGGAGGTCAAAGAGCCAACCATTGAGTTCATGTCAGAAATAGTCCCAATTCCCCTTACTAGGGTACCCACTTGGATACTGAGCTACCATGGCCTACATCTGAGCAGGCGTTCTAGGTTATATCCATACATGGTCCTTGGTTGGAGATACAGTCTGGTAAAAGACCCCTGTGCCCAGATATATTTGGTTCTTTTTGGGCTCCTGTCCTCTCCAGGTCATACTAACTCCCCCTTCCTTCATATGATTCCCTGTACTCTGCTGAAGGGTTGGTTATGTCTTAGTATCTGCTTTGATACAGTGCTAAGTAGAGACTTTTAGAAGCCCTCAAATGTAGGTTCCTGTGCTGTTGCTTGTTTTTTTCCTACATCCAGTGTCCATCCCATTTGTGTTTCTAAGTGACAGTTGATCTTCTTACCCAGGGTCTTCTTTCTTGTTTATCTTCTTAAGGTGTACAGATTTATGTATGTGTATCCTATATTATAGATCTAGTACCCACTTATAGGTGAGAATATACCATGTGCATCTTTCTCCTTCTGGGACACCTCCATCAGAATGATCTTTTCTAGATCCCACCACATGCCTGCAAATTTCATGATTTCATTGTTTTTGATTGCAGAGTAGTGTTCAATTGTGTACAAGTATCATAATTTCTGTATCCATTCCTCCCTTGATAGACATTTGAGTTGTTTCCAGGTTCTGGCTATTACAAATAAAGCTGCTAAGAACGGTGTAGTATAGCTGGATCTTGAGGTAGCACTATTCCTAATTGTCTGAGAAAGCACCAAATTGATTTCCAAAGTGGTTGTATAAGTTTACATTCCTACCAGCAGGAGGGTTCCACAGCCTCTCCAGCATGTGCTGTCTCTTGAGATTTTGATCTTAGCCATTCTGATGGGTATAAGGTGAAATCTCAGGGTCGGTTTGATTTGCGTCTCTCTGATGTCTAAGAATGTTGACCATCTCTTTAGGTGTTTCTCTGCCATTCTATATTCCTCTACAGAAAATTCTCTGATTACCTCCGTACCACATTTTTAAACTGGATTTCTTGGTTTATTGCTTTTTAATTTCTTTAGTTCTTTATATATTCTGGATATCAGCCCTCTGTCAGATATAGGATTGGTGAAGATACTTTCCCAGTCTGTAGGCTGTCTTTTTGTTCTGATGACAATGTCTTTTGCCTTACAGAAACTTTTCAGTTTCATGAGGTCCCATTTATTAATTGTTGATCCTAAAGCCAGTGCTGTTAGTGGTCTGCCTTGCCTTGCCTTTCAGGGATATTGATTTAAGTTTCTCTCAATTGAGTTTGATGTTGACTATAGGCTTGCAGTATATTGCCTTTACTATATTTAGGTATGTGCCTTGTATTCCTGATCCAAATCATTAAACATGAATGGATGTTGGACTTTGCCAATTGCTTTTTCGACATCTAAGGAGATGATCATGTGGTTTTTCTCTTTCAGGTTGTTTATATGGTGGATTACATTGATGAATTTCAATATATTGAACGATCCTTGGGAGCCTGGGATGAAGCCTACTTGGTCATGGTGGATGATATCTTTTATGTGTTCTTGCATTCGGTTTGCAAGTATTTTATTGAGTATCTTTGCATCGATGTTCATAATAGAGATGGGTCTGAAGTTCTTTATTTTGTTGGGTCTTTGTGTGGTTTAAGTATCGAGGTGACTGTAGCTTCATAGAATGAGTCTCGTTAAGTTCCTTCTGTTTCTATTTTGTGGAATAGTTTGAAGAGAATTGGAATTAGCACTTCTTTGAAGGTCTGGTAGAATTCTGCACTGAAACCATCTGGCCCAGGGCTTTTTTTGGAAGGGAGACTGCTGATGACTGCTTCCATTTCCTTGGGGGATATAGGATTATTCAGTCTTTCTACCTGAGCTTGACTTAATTTTGGTAGATGGAATCTATCAAGTAAATTGTCCATTTCATTTGATTTTCAAACTTTGTGGCATATAGGTTTTTGCAGTATGACCTGATGAATTGTTTGGATTTCCTCAGTGTTTGTAATTTTTCCCCCTTTTCATTTCTGATTTTGCTCATTTGGATAGTTTCCTTCTGCCTTTTTGTTAGTTTGGCTAAGGGTTTGTCTATCTTCTTGATTTTCTCAAAGAACCAGCTCTTGGTTTCATTGATTCTTTGATTGTTTTATTTGTTTCTAATAGATTGATTTCAGTCCTGAGTTTGATTATTTCCAGACGTCTGTTCCTTTTGAGTGTATCTGCTTCTTTTTTTCTAGGGCTTTCAGTTGGGCCATTAAGTTACTTGTATGAGATGTTACAAATTTCTTCTTGAAGGCACTTAGTGCTATGAATTTTCCTCTGAACACCGCTTTCATTGTGTCTCATAAATCTGCGCATGTTGTATCATCATTTTTATTGATTTCTAGGAAGTCTTTACTTTCTTTCTATTTCTTCTTTAATCCAGCTCTCAATGTGTAGCAAGTTGTTCAATTTCCATGTGTGTGTAAGCTTTATGTTATTTCTACTGTTGTTGAGTTCCAGCTTTAGTCCATGGCTGTCAGATAAAATGCAGGGGATTCTATCAATCTTCTTGTATCTGTTGAGGCTTGCTTTGTGACCAACTATATGGTCTGTTTTGGAGAAGGTTCCATGAGGTGCTGAAAAGAAGTTATGCTATTTTGAGTTTGGGTGAAAAGTTCTGTAGACATCTCTTAGGTCCATTTTAATTAGGGCCTTTATAAGAGCCATTATTTCCCTGTTTGGCTTCTGTCTAGATGATCTGTCCCTTGGTGAGAGTGGGGTGTTAAAGTCTCCCACTATTAAGGTGTTGGGATTGATGTGTGATTTAAGCTTTAATAATGTTTTCTTTGCGAATGTAGGCGCTCTAGTATTTGGGGAATAGATGTTCAGAATTGTGATGGCCTCTTGATGGATTTTTCCTTTGTTGAGAATGTAATGCCCCTCTTCATCTTTTTTGATTAATTTTGGTAAAATCTATTTTAGTAGATAATAAGATTGCTACCCCATCTTGTTTTCTGGGTCCATTTGCTTGGAAAACATTTTTCTAGCCCTTCACTCTGAGGTAGTATTTATCCTTGTTGCAGAGGTGTGTTTCTTGAATGCTGCAGAATGTTGGATCCTGTTTCCACACCCATTCTGTTAGTCTGTGTCTTTTTATTAGTGCGTTAGGTCCATTGATGTTGATAGATAATAGTGACCGATGAACGTTAGTTCCTTTTATTGTGGTGTTGGTGTTCTTACTGTGATTCATTGCTTGTTTTCTTTTAATTTTTGTTGGGATATTATCTGTGTGCTATGTTTTCTTGGGTATAGTTGTTTTCATTGGGTTGGAGTTTTCCTTCTAGAATCTTCTGTAAGGCTGGTTTGCTATGTAGAAATTGCTTATATTTAGTTTTATCATGGAATATTTTGTTTTCTCCATCCATTTTGATTAAAATCTTTGCTGGGTATAGAAGTGTGGGATGGTATCTGTGGTCCCTTAAGGCCTGCATGACATCTGCCCAGGCCCTTCTGGCTTTCATAATTTCTGATAAAACGTCCTTTGTGATTCTGATAGGTCTACCTTTATATGTTACTTGACCTTTTTCCCTTGCTGCTTTTAATATCTTTTCTTTGTTCTGTATATTTTAATGTTTTGACAATTATATGACATGAGGATTTTCTTTTCTGGTCTAGTCTTTTTGGTGTTCTCTAAGTCTCTTGTATGTTTATGGATATGTCTTTCTTTAAGTTGGGGAAATGTCCTTCTTTTCTTGAAGATATTTTCTAGACCTTGGAGACTGGAGTCTTCTTTTTCATCAATTCCTATTATTCTTAGATTTAACTTTTTCATGGCGTCTTTGATTTCTTGGATGTTTTGTGTTTGGGACTGTTTCGATTTTACTTTTTCTTTGAGAGAAGTATCATTTTCTGCAAGCATATCTTCAGTGCCAGAAATTCTCTCCTCCATCTCTTGTATTCTGTTGGTGATGCTTACTTTTGTGGTTCCTGATCTTTCCTCTAAGTCCTCCAGCTGAAGGGTTTTCTCTGTTTGTGTTTTCTTTTTGATTCTAACTCTATTTTTATGTCTTGTACCATTTCCTTCATCTGTTTGAGTGTGGCTTCCTGTCTCTGTATGATGGCCTCTGTTTTTTTTTCTTTCTTCTCTATATGCCACTAATTTTGCCTCTACTTGTCCCTCTATTTACGTGGCTATTTTTCTGAGCGATTTGTTTGTTTACTCTTTATGTAACTCTAATAACTGGATAAGCATATCTTAAAGGTCATTTTCCTGTGTTTCTGAAGAATTGGAGTATCCATTGATTTTTGGGTTTGCTGGTGAGGCCATAATTTCCTGTTTTTTGTTGGGTGTGGTTTTTTTTTTTGCCAACCTCTGGCCATTTCTTTATCTGCAACCTTCACTGTTTGTTATTGGATTCTGCAGTTCAGATTGGTACCGTCTTTCTCTGGTGTGTGGAGAATTCTTCAGGGAGATGAGAGAGGTCCAATGGTTTCAGCGTATGTGTTGGTGCTTCAGCTCTAACTGTGGGAGGAAAGTCCGAGGGAAGTTCGCAGGTGCAGAAGGACAAATGTAGGCAAGGGTGTATGCATGCATGTGCGTGGAAGTTTCTCTTGAGGGACAGGGTGCTGGAGATTATAGAGGACTTCAGTGTCAGGGAAGGGTGACTTAAGGTCACTGAAGGGGTCCCGGGCACTGAAGTTATCTCATGCACTGGGTTGATTGCATGTGCAAATTTCCTGGTTACGTCAGTGGCCTATAGACTACTGTTATTAGTCTCTAACTGAGCTTCAGGAGTTATTTGCCTAAACTCCACTGGTGGTGCCACAGAGCCATGGTTTCCATGTCCCAGGATACCCTTTGTTTCCTGCAGTGGATGTGTGGGTAGGAGTTTTCTGATATCTGGCTGCTAGCTTAGAAGCACCCTGGATCTGGGGCTTTGCCTTTGGTGCACCTGGGTGATTTTGCAGGTCTGCCGCACAGCACACTGTCTGCCATTGAGAGACTAAGGGGCCCGGTATAGTACAGTTGGTACAGCAGGCTGCTCTTGGGCATGAGACCCAGGCAGGCTTTTAATGCAGATCTCAGGCTTGGCAATTGGGTTAGGCTGACTGTTGAGGTTGCAGTGCTAGTATTCCAGCCTCTGCTATCTCAGTTCTCAGGCAGCCAGATCTGCACCACTGGCACTGTGGCTTGGTTTCTCCAAAAGGGAGGGAGGCCTGAGGAAGGAAAGCACCCCTTTCCATTCACAGAGAAGTCTGTGTCTGATCTGAATCAAAGAGTTCTCTGCTACTGTGCTGTTCCCCCTCCTTCAGGAAGCCACAATGTCAATTTTCTGGCTTCAGATGCCCCTTCACTCACCAATTTCGAGTTTTTGAATTCTCTGGTTCTCAGAAACGATGTGTGCTGATGGCTGCCATCTTGCCCTCCCCTGTTGGATGTGTTCTTATCACAACCTCTAGCCATCTGGTCACCCTTAACCTTCACTGTTTACTCCTGGAGTCTCTACTTCAGTCTGGTTCTGTTGTCTGTGGAGTCTGGAGTATTCTTCAGGAAGATTAGAGAGGTTCACTGGTTTGAGAGTGGATGTTGGTGTTTCAGCTGTAGCTAATGGAGGAAAATCACCAGCATATGTTTGCAAGAACAGAAGCATGTGTGGAATTGTGATTTGAAGGTCATGGTGCTAGAGCATAGAATGGTGGATCATAAATGCAGGTGGAGTTACTGGCTTTCATTGCGTGTGCAATGTGCATTCGCAGGTGCCCTGAATGCCTCATTGGCCCATAGGCCTGTCATACTGTCCTCCTGGTATTTAGATATGTTTGAGTTACACCATCTTGGCTCCAGGAATTGTTTGCCTGGCCTCCCCTGGGGGAACCACAGAACAGGAGGTTCAATGTTGAGAACGCTAACCCAAGGATCCATATGTTTCCTACAGTGGGGCTGAGGGTGAGAGGGATCTGATTCTGGCTCCTAGAGTAGAGGGACCCTGGATCTGGAGCTCTTGAAAGCACTCACTTTAAGGTGCACTCACTTGCTAGCAGGCCTATGGGGAATTCATAGGGGTTCTCTACTCTCAGATTTGTGTCCACAGTGGCACATGAGAGTGTAGAAGATCCATCAGCTTAATGGTGTTTGCTGTCTGGCTACTGAGCAGGGCGATTTATACTGGGGCAGCTACCTATGCTGTCTCAGTAACCGAGGATGGAGGAGGCTCCTGCTTAGTGCACCAGCTGCCCATTGCAGCTTCTGAGCTGGGAGGCCAGTACTGTCACCGCCTCTGCCTCTCCTGTCTCAATCACAAAGCTTGAAGGATTGTGCTTGCGGCAACCACTGCCTCCTCAGCCATGTAGGAATGCCTGTTTTTGAGGCAAGGAGAAGTGCAGGGGGTTAAATATTCACCACTCTCAGACCAAGAGACATCCATAGGTGACCTGGATCCAAACTCTCCCAGTTAAAGGTTTGTCCCCTCTCACCAAAGAAGCCTCAATGTTGATGTTCTGGCTTCAGCCTCCCCTCCACTGACCAATTTCTCAGTTTTGGATCCTGTGCCTCTCAGATATGGTGAGCGCTGGTCATTGTTATCTTGGATCCCAATGCAAAAACACCAGTTTCTTCAGTAATGTGATAGTTATTCTTGGTTGTGAACTGGACTACATCTGGAATTAACTAAAACCTAAAAGTTGACAGCACAACTGTGAAGGATTTTTTTCTTCATTTGAAGTAGGAAGATCTACTTCAAATCCAAATCTTTTCTTGAGGCAGGAAGATACACCTTTAATCCTTATCTTTTCAGGTGGAAAACCCCCTGTGATTTGGGCCACATCTGCTGGAAGCATATGCCAGGACACAGAATAGGAAACTTCTGTACTATGCCTGCTTGCCCTCACCTTGCTAGGAAGTCCATTTTTTCACTGACATTAGAGACTACTTTGGGATTCTTGTGTATACTGAAGACTATCTGAGACATCTAGCCTTGTGGACAAAACACCTACTGGATTCTTGAACTTTCCATTTACAGTTAGCTATTATTAGACTAGCTAAACCACAGCTTGTAAGTTATTTTAGTAAATCTCTCTCTTTCTCTCTCTCTCTCTCTCTCTCTCTCTCTCATACACACATACACACACACACATAGGTGGTAGTTCTTAACTTGTGGGATATAGCTAATTTGAGGGGAGGGATTAAAGATTCTTACCCAGGGGTCACCTAAGACCATCAGAAAACACAAATATTTACATTATGAGTTATAAAAGTAGCAAAATTAAAGTTATGAAATAGCAATAAAATAATTTTATGTTTGAAGGTCACCAAAACATGAAGAACTGTATTAAAGGGCCATAGCATTAGGAAGATTAAGTCCACTTCAAACACTGTACATTTTTTGAGTCAAGTTCACTGGTTTGAAGAGATGGTAGTAAACCAACTCATTAACTTTTAAGACAGCTCCAGAATGAATGCCCCTCTTCCTTTAAACAGACAGGGAAGGTGATATTTCTTTTGGTGGGTGAGAAGTTTCCAGGCAGTTGGTCTTTTGCTGCTGAGGTAATTTTCTCTTTAGTCAATGTGTGTGGGAGGCAGCAGAATGAGTCTGTTGACTCCCACAGTCTAGGAACATTTTCATGAAAAAGAAAACAATTTCACATCTGATACTCTTGTAGGAAGTTAAAAAAGAAGTGCTTTTTAAATTGGCGTGTTCTTCATGTTGGAGTCCAGGAGGTCAAGGCAGTTGAGATTTCATCTGTGATGCTGGTCATTGTTTGTGAGTGACCATGGGGCATTTTATACAAAGGCAGCTGGAATTAGCACAAAAGCAGTCTTTCGAGTTGGGAGGCAGTGGGAAGGACAGGTAGAAAGAACAGTAGTGGGGGGAAAGCTAAAACAGAAGTGAAGGCCCAAGGACTGCTTATTCTCATTATGTTTACACAATCTTGGGGACTATTATCCAGAAGACTGTGAATTTCAGAGACACAGGACATTTTTATCCACGCATTTTTTTTTAACTAAGAGTAAATTACCTATTGAACATCAGGAAAAACAATGTTCATTCTCTTTATAATGAAAGCTTTAGGTCATATCCCACAGAGAAACTACAGAGCACAGTTTGAGCCTTTTACTTGCTTCCCTGTCAAGGCTTACCAGGTATGATTTTTACCAGAGACATCCCACCCCTCTGTAATCTGTGAGCATGCCACTTGATTGTGATCAAAATCTCTATTTTTTCCTCAACTACTAATGATAATAGCAAAAGTTTTCTTTGGAGACCTTTTTATTTTTCACCCTAGCAATGCCAAAAGCTCGCTTGTTAGGAAGCATCAGAATAGGTCTCCAAAAGATTTCATTTTCTTGTAGTTATATGACAGGATGACATGAGAAAGATAATCATAGGATCCCCTTTCACTGTCTTCGCAATAGCCACATAATATATTACACCTGGTCTTGGGACAAATCAGTGAGTACCAAGGTCTGGACTCCTTCTATGCAAGTACTAACCAGGCCCAACACCATTCAGCTTCAGAGGTCAGATGATCAGGCTCATTTTCCATGTCATGAGATCAGACAATAGCCCACTCTAAAAATCCTACAATGAGGTACATGGAGAACTATGACTGGAGGAGGTGGGGCTCAGTCAGTTGCCTATTAGTGAGGTGACCTTGAGTAAGTCAGTAACTTTTCCTCTATGCTGTAGCTATCTCATTTTTGAGAAGGGGGTGTTGCTGTCTGACCTTCATCTGTACAGTGCTTGCGGGGAATCACATGAGAGAATAAATGTGTCTTGACCTCAGAAAGGGCTGCACTTTTTATTTTTAAGAAACAGAGTAAGACAGAGAGTAACTCCAGCCAGCACTTGCATTACTTTTCCGACTAGACATGGCTATACTGCTGTGGTCTATGTTGCAATGTCTGAGAGAGCAGTTCCAAGGGATATTTAGGAGATTCTGAGACAGGAGTGAAATTGTTTCCCACTATGCTCTCTTAAAAATTAGGAGCTATAGTACTGTGCCCTCTATGGATTGGCATTCTCAACAAGCTCAAGCTGCATTGGGCAGAAAAAAATAGTATTTGTTAGCATTTAGGCAGCCTGCTTCTTGGATGCTTAGTAACCTATGATGTCATCATGTGTTGCCTACCAGGTGTGTGGCAGTGATTGTTCAGTTGTGCATGCAAAACTTAGAAAAGGACCAACCTGCAACTTTGTCTCTCTCTTGTGTTCTCTTATTCTCCTCTCTTGCTCTCTCTGCCTTGCTTCCTTTCCAGGGATCCCCCACCACATCTCTCTTTCCTTTTACTCTGTATCTCTCCACCTCCATCCGATAAATCTCATTCCTTTAATATCTTGTGTGCATGGCATCACGTTAAAATAAATACTAACATTTTGTGCAGAAACTCTGAGGGTTCTTATAGCAATGTTTAGACAAGCAAGAACCGCTCTTCACATGCCCACCCACAACAAATCTTTCTCTCAAACCCTCATCTCCTGCTCCTTGCATGATAGTCTAATCTGCTTCTGCCTGCCACTGCTGCCACATGCATCTGTCCTGCTTCCGGTGCTGCTCAGATGTGATCGTGGCCCACAACAGAACTTTTTTCTTGCGTCCACCCCCATCTGCTTGGGTCTTTCACAATCATTTGCTTGTGCTGGGCTAACTGTTAAGGAAGCCAGGCCTCAGGACCCACCCTCACAGCACTAAGGGTTTTAAAACTGCCCTGAAATGGCTTTAAATTTTGTGACTGCCGCAGGCCCTAAGAATTCCGGTTTTAAATTGCCTACCTTGCATGTGGGTTTATGTGTGGAGCAGGGTTTTTGAACTGCACTGACATCTGCTCAGTTGTGCCACCCATGGGCAGTTTAGAACTGCTGTCAGGCAGGGACCACCATGCCATCAGCAAGGCCCTGGATCCTACAATCCTGGTTCTGCCATGCTACTGCAGCTGCATATGAGTCATGGCTAGCTGCCATGTTGCTTTTGGGATAAAGAGGGTGGAGTTATGGCTTCACTGCCATCTCCACTAAGGGCAAGGGCTTCCCTGCCATCTCCAGTAAAGGCAAACACATGGCTTTACCACCATCTTAACTTAGGGCAGTTAAAGGCAGTCACATGATTGACAGCTATTGTAGTTATTAAAACAAAAAACAAACAAAAAAACCTGATTTCCTTGCTGTCAGCTGTTTTAACTACCTTGTTTCTGTCCCACTATTTTCAGACCTGCACAACAACAGGCTTTTGTAGGCTCTAAAAGGCCACTGTGCCCCTTCTACCTCCACTTTAGAACTGCCTATCTGCCCTTATTTTTTCCCATGGATGAGATTCTCTCTATGAGAACTTGGCCTTACTGCTGATAAAGCCCTGGTACTAGGCACCAAGGTTCTCAGGCTTAGCTGGTCTAAGCCACTGACCTATCATGCTCTTTGGTTGATGAACCACTAGCTACACTGTCCATTTCCATTTCCTCTTTCTCATTCACAGGAATGGCTTCCTCATATTCTACACCTGTATCTGCCCTACTCAAATGTCTAATATCTAGTAATATCCAGTAACAGTAAGAGCAATCAGTGAAGAAAAAAGCAAGTCCTTATTTCTCTTTTCTCAAAGTCCTGTCTTTTTCTCTCTGCTTGCTATTCTACTGAATTAAAATATTCTCTGGTTTCTTTTTATACTCTCAAAAAAATCTTAAGATTAAACTGTAAGCCTTAAAGTAACCACATGGTATGAACAATTTTAATCATAATTAATTATCTGTTTATTTTTTCTCCTTTTAGACTATGACTACAATAAGTTTTATTTTAAATTGATATGGAATTTTATAAAAATTTAAAGTTATATTTTTACAACATGCTGTATATATGATTCAACTCTGGTTCAACATAATTTTTACATGATACTAAAATTTCAAGGTTATAAAGGTCTATTCAGATTAATAAGCTAATTTAAAATGTATGTCTTTATCAATCCCTGAATTAATGAATAAATGCTGTTTTGTTTCCCCCACCATGAACTTCCCATCATCCATATTCACCACTAGGCTTTCTGGCTAATAGAGTCAATGTAATAAATTCAAATGTAAAATCTTGTCCTCTGTGCCCAGCAATGGGGTTTCAATCAGCACAAGAGGTATAGACAAATCCAGCCTTTGAGCTCCTTGAGCTGGCAGAAGACAAATGACTCCTAGATTCAGTGACCTCTATTACTCTTGTCCAGCAAATCTCACACTTGGGTCTCACAGTCATATCGCCAACTTCTGTCTTTGAAGACTTCAGATGGCTTTTCATCCTCTTCATATGTAGGGGTCCAAGGCTTAATCCTCACTCCTAGAACTGTTATTGTCAAACTCAAGAAACAGGTCTCAGATACAACCTTTTACCATTCCTTTAGCTAAAGGACAATAAATGTTCATAGCAGTCTCACCTATGTCTCATGATAAATAATTGGATACAGGCCTAAAGATTCAAAAGTTTAAGTTATGAGGACCTTAAGTTTTAAAGTTTGTTAATGCAAGCTAGCAATGTTTGAGGGTCTAAGATGTGTTACTTCTTACTTCTACTTCCACCTTCTACTTCATGGAAGGCTTCTGTCTTTCCACAGCTCACCTTAAACAGTGTTTATGCTATTAACAAAGAGCTGTGTGTCTATTGCCTTTTCTACGATGTATATTTCAGTGAAGATTTGGTGATGCTAACATGTCTAAAGTTTTATCTCCTTTATAAAACTTAAAACAAATCCTTCATATCTGGATAAAATCCACCTTTCAGCTCAATTGGGATCTAGATGTATTTCCTACCTATTGCCTATTTCAGAGGGTGGGCTTTTTCCCCTTTACTTGGTTTTGGGACCCCCCCCCCCTTTCCTGGCTACTCATTTGTACATGCCTACATCCAACACCAGCTGATTGGTGTGTCTTTACTTCTGGTTGGCACCAACACTTCCTACCACTCTGGCCAACCTGCATCCAAACTCTTCATCTGGGATCTCCTGCCCTGGCTGAGATTTTCCCTCTACCAGCAAGGTTTCACTCCTTTCCCCTTTTGCTCATCTATGAAATCTTAGCTAGTTAAACGATGTCTACTGCGGGCAGCTGTGCCTTTGGTGCCTGACTAATGCTGACAAATTGTTGAAACACATTGTAACATACTTATCTACTTACTGAATCAAACCTTGCTCTTGCAACACCTTGACACGTCACTGACTCCTATCTTCCCAATGGGAATAGTCCATTCATCTGTTCCTCCAGATTCTCCTTTGGGATGGCTTCTGGAGAATTTCAGATTCATACAACCAAACTTGGCCTCCAGTTCCCTTAGATCCAAAATAAAACACTTTAAATACTGCCAGTTATTGGGTAAATGGAGGTTCCCTCAGGTAAATGGAAATTCCCATGTTCAAGTCACTTCTTTGATCCAAACCTTCCACCTCTGTTTGCTCTCCCCAAAAATTTAAATGTACACCCAAAGGAATTTCCTGCATAAACTACTTAACTGTGTCTTCTGCCTTATGTATATGTTCCAGTATCCTGTCAGACCCAGGTGTTTCTTGCATCCACTACAGCACCAAAGCAACGACCTACAGGTGTTCCAGTCTGATCTTAGACTTTATCAATCTGAACCTACACTTTTCCCTCCCAGCGTTGGATGTTCTCACATACCCTGGACAACATCAAAACAACTTGTTCTTCCTGGACGTGGCCAGTATTTCAGCCTTTCGACTCCCTACAGTGGCTCCAGTGTCAGCAGAAAGTAAACAGAAGAGAATGTCCCCCTATTACCCACTTATTATCAATAAAAGGCTGGAATTTTGTGCTTCAGGCCCAGTATAAGCTCCAGGGTTGCCCAGAATTCCTTAGTCCCTATCGGGTGCAGTGTGTAGCTGGGAACTCCACCCTCTACCCTGAACTTTTCAGGGCAGAGACTTCCTCTCCTCTTCATCATGTAATATAGACATTTTGAAGCTCTTATTTTTTTTCCTCTCTCTTACCCCCTTGCATGGTGACCAAGAGCTGCTTCCAATGAACCTACATTTGTATACTTTAACTTGCCTTACATGAGAAGCAATCCAATGTCCTCTTTTTCTGTTTTTAATTATAGCAAAAGGGAGCAATGTGAGCATTTTGCAGCCTGCTTTCCAGTTGCCTAGTAACTTTTGATGTAATCTTCTGTCGCCCACCAGGTGTGTGGCAGACATGGTTCAGCTGAGACTGCACAAGCTATAAAAGGATCAACCATCCACTCTCTCTCTCGTGCTCCCTCACTCTCCTCTCTTACTCTGCTCTCTTGCTCTCTCTGCCTCGCTTTCTTTCTTGGGGTCCCCCGCCATGTCTCTCTTTTTCCTTTTCCTCTCTATCTCTCCATCTTTATCCAATAAATCTCTTTCATATAATATCTGTTGTGTGCATAGCATCATTTAAAAATAAATACTAGGAGGATCCAAGATGGCTGCCCCAGAAGGAGCAGGACAGTAGTGTAGGCACAGCGACTGGGAGACTGAGATCTCGGACCTAAAATACCAGCCTTTACCACTGCCAGGTGAGCGGAATTCCTACGGTGGGGAAATCAAGTGGAAAAGTCCAAGGGACACCCAGCTATTCCCAGGAAAAACTCCGGAGGGTGACAGGCTGCGCACAGCTGGGCTGCACGCCTAAGCCAGCATTTTGGTCTGGGGTACACAGTACCCCGGACAGACTGAGTTTCAACCAGATACCAGGGGCTGCACTGCGCTGGCGCATAACCCTCTGCGCCAGCAGCTGCCACTTCGGGCGGGGGCTCACAGTACCCCGGATGGACTGAGTTTCGCCCAGGTACTACAGGCTACACTGGTCAGACCCACACCACTAGGCACACCCAGCCACCACCCCGGATTTGGACTCATAGTATCAGGTCCAGACCGTGGTGCCCTTAAATAACATCTCAGACCTTGGTGCACAGCTCCTGACCCAGAAGGAGGCGCCAATGCTGCAGTCCAGAAGAGAGCCCTTAGCAGCAAGCCCAGGACAGAGCTCGGAGCCTCCTGACCAGAGCAGCGCCCCCAGCAGACATATCAGAGGGGGACACACAGACTCTGGCACAGGGTGAGGAGCCAAACCTCCAGACGAGAGGGGAAACCAGCCTGTGGTGCTCACAGCCTCTAGCACAGAGCACGAAGCCAGGCACACAGAGCCCACAACAGAGTTCAACTAAGGCACAACACATACTATCAAAACACTAGAATTCCCTGATCTTCTTGAAGAATACTCCTGACACAAGAGATTGACAGTTCCAGTCTGAAGTTCAGCCTTAAAGCACAAACAGCTCCTTGATTATATATAAACAAATGCTCAGAATTCGGCATAAGAACTCACCCAACAATAATCAGGACACCATGGCCCCACCAGAAACACCCAAAAGCAATAGAGATTTTAATTCAGCGGAGACACAGGAAAATTATATTAAAGCTATAATTATGCAGATATTAGAGGAACAAAAGGAGGCACAAAAGGAGGAAATGAACAAGGCCCTCAAAGAAATTAAGAAGGATTTAACTGCCCACATACAGGAACAATTAAAGATACACAAAGAGGAAACAACCAAAATAGGAGATATAGTCAATCAGATGAATGAAATGATACAAAGCATGAAAACAGAATTAGATTCTATAAAGAAGACACAAACAGAGAAGATCCTGGAACTGGAGAACTTAGAGAAAAGATCAGGATTCACGAAGGTAAGCATCAACAATAGAATACAAGAGATGGAAGAGAGAATCTCGGGAGCTGAGGATACACTGGCTGAAATGAATTCCTCAATGAAGGAAAAAATAAACTCAGAAAAGTCCCAAACACAAAATGTCCAAGAAATCAGGGTGCTATGAAAAGAGGAAACCTAAGAATAATTGGAATAGATGAAAAAGAAGACTCCAGGCTACAAGGAACGGAAAATATTTTTAAGAAAATCATAGAAGAAAATTTTCCCAACTTAAAGAAAGAAATGTCCATAAACATAAGAAGCATACAGAAAACCAAATAGACTGGATCAGAAAAGAAATACCTCTCGTCACATCATAGTCAAAACACTGAACCTACAAAACAAAGAAAAAATATTAAAGGCAGCAAGGGAAAAGGGTCAAGTAACATACACAGGTAGGCCAATCAGAATCACACTGGACTTCTCATCAGAAACTATGAAAGCCAGAAGAGCCTGGTCAGCAGTCATGCATTCCTTAAGGGAACACAGATGCCAACCAAGACTACTATACCCAGCAAAGCTTTCAATCAACATACATGGAAAAAACAAAATTTTCCATGACAAAACAAAATTCATGAAATACCTACACAATAACCCAGCCCTACAGAAGGTACTAGAAGGAAAACTTCAGTCCAACAGAA